>JAGFBZ010000309.1:0-600000 GCA_018398805.1 Hirundichthys speculiger
CCTGTGTATGTGAAATCTTTTAATGGCTGTGTTATAAAATGATGTTGATGATTGTTCTAAAAATACTTTATCTTTAAAAGCAGTTCCTTCAATAAGTCATAACCCCACTTCTTTCATTTATTCATCCAAGAAATACTTAGAAATACTACTTATGAACCACAAACAATGTTCTGTTGTCTATAACTCCATCTTTGCATATATTCAACCAAAGCCATATGGCATGATTTTCATTTCATAAGGTCTTTCTTTGTCTAAGAATAAGATTGAGGAACCCATTTCCAGTAAGGGTGGACCCACCTGGCCAGAAGTGGACAGTGGACAGCGCATTATCTCCCTGATTAATCATGATTAATTGCATTGTACACGCAAAATCAAATAATGTATTCAAAAGGGGTGTAAAATTCACTTTTATTAAAATGTTCTGCTGCCATATGAACTAAAGTGCCATAACATAACACTTTTAACATCAGCACTTGTCAGTAACACATATTTAGTGTAAATCTCATCTTAAAAAATGTAAAATAAAATTACGTTTATTGCTACTGCCAGGGCATTAATGTCATCCTCTTTTTATGAAAAAAAAAAAAAGTCTACAAACAAAATCCAACAAAGTGATTGTGGCTCAGCACAATCAGAACATTAAAACAGGTAATTTCTAAGGTAACAGCAGAAACTTTTAACGGGGAGTTCAAGTTGGCAGTTGTTACAAATAACCATGTTATTGGTGAATCCTCCATCTGGGAGAACTTTAAAATGAAAATGTACATGTTAAAGTTCAGTAACTTTAACAATTCGTGTATTATTCATTCTTTCCATTTTTAATTGTCAATCAAAATTTTTTTTAAAAATTAAAAAGGGACATTTTATTATATTTTTCGTGTTTTAATCTAACACAGAAAAAAGAAAAAAAATGCCTGTTTTTTTTATATTTCAATTTTAGACTTGGATCAAAAATACGAAATTAAAAAACGAGCCACAGAACTAAATTTGTTTACAATCGAGGACTGGACTTTCTGTTGTCATAACACATCTGTGCCACTAGATGGAGCTGGACTGAAATAACCAGTAAGAGAATAGCACAACAGTGAACACATGGAGCAGATCTGATGTAACATGGAGGAATGACGCGATAGTTTTGTTGCAGTCCAGAATTTTTTTTTTTCAGACATAATTGTTAATATTGCTGCTTGAGTTACTACCCGAACTGTGAAGTTCAGGCATTTTACCATTCTCCATGTCTGTTTTAACTTTTCCTTATGTTTACTGTTTTCTGGTTCCACAGCAGCCAGTAACAGACTTTTCAAAAAAAAAAAAGCATGTAAGCAAAATGCATTAACGGGCGATAAAATAAATGTCGGCGTTAAAAAAAAAAAAAAAATATATATATATATATATATATATATATATATATATATATATATATATATATATATATATATATAGATATATATGAGACAAAGAATCTCACTCCACCTGGAGCATTAGACCTAATTTATTCACTTTTACTCATTTAAGAAGCATTGCTGCTCCTGTCACTGCATATCATGTGTATGTACAGTATGTGGCTGTTTCTGTTTGTCAGAAAAGCAGGTCAGTTAAAAAAAAATATAGCAGAGATTAAAAAAAAACAGACATTCATTTATCTTACAGTGCAGCATGACAAAATGAAATTAAATGAAATGAAAAATTTATTAATCTCAGAGGGGAATTCAACATTGACTTCAAGTAAGTAAAATTTTCCTGTTAATCTAAGTGGCATCTTGACAAGAAAAAGGAATTTTCTTACTGTGATGAAAATGGTCTGTCATGACTTGAGGAAAAGGGAATACAGAGAACAGAGGTGGGCTCAGACATAGGGCTCACAATAGGGAAACCGAAGATAGTCTCAATTTAGTCTTTATTTAAAGAGCAATGAAATTAAATTCTAAAAACATCCATCCATTTTCTATGCCCGTTTAATGCTCTGCAGAGTCACAGGGATCTGCTGGAGCCTATCCCAGCTTTCTTCGTGCAAAAGGCAGAGGTACACCCTGGACAGGTCGCCAGTCCATCGCAGGGCCACATGTAGACAAACAATCATGCACACTCATGGGTAATTTAGAATCACCAATTAACCTAACATGCATGTCTATGGACTGTGGGAGGAAGCTGGAGTACCTGGAGGAAACCCACGCAAGCACGGGGAGAACATGTAAACTTCACACAGAAAAGCAGCTGCTGAAGTCCAAACCAGGAACCTTCTTGCTGTGAGGCAACAGTGCTAACCACCAAGCCACCCTCCTGTGCTTTCTTGAATACATACAAAGTATAATGTGTCTGTTGTGCAAGAGAGGTGATGAGAGGCTGAAGCATTGGAGTCAGGAAAGACACCTTAGACTTCAAATAAACGCACAGGAGACAGGAACACATTGAATGATGATCCTATCACCAGCAACAGTGTCTCCCTCAACATTACTCTTGGGAAATTTTCTTGGTTATTGTCCATCCCAGTGCTGAAATGAAATTTCCGCCCTTGTTGCCTTGACAATGGCATCATAGTTACTTGCAGTGGGTTGGTGTAGGGGAGCATTGGTTGCCTTTAAAGAAGGAGCTTCACCACCTTCAAAGTAACACTTTGAAAGTTTGGCCTTTTTTGCTCTCTGAAGCCCCTACAGTTCAGCGGTGGTCCTGGAGACTGTCACAAATAAAAGCAATTCATGTGGATTTGTTTACATGCTGAAGATAAGATAAGATATTCCTTTATTTGTCCCACAATGGGGAAATTTACATTGTTACAGCAGCAAGTGAAAATAGCAATGAAAAAGAGAAAAGGACAACAATAAAATAAGATAAAACAATAATAAAAACAAACAATAACTACAATAGAGAATATATAATAAATAATAAATAATAACTCTGAACTTTATTTACAAGGGATATGTTGGTAGTGATTACTACACCTGAGATAAGTTATTGCACGTCAATGAATATGTATATATATATTGCACACAATAGAAATGAGTCACATTGTCCATTGGGAGGGGGGGTTGCTGAGAGCGGTGCTGATTGTACAGTCTCACAGCAGCAGCAGGGAGGAAGGATCAATATTCCTGAGAAGAACACTAAAGGATTTACAGAGTAAGAAACTAGTATGTCGACTGAAAAGAAAAAACAATAGTTTTAGATGAATTCAAGGATCAACACTAAGCAAACAGAGATAGCTAAAACAAAAGGAATGTATAAACACTGCTTGTGTTTTTAGCAACCTAAGCAACTAGACATGACTTCACTGTAAATTCAAATTCAAATTCAAATTCAAAAATACTTTATTAATCCCCCAAGGGGGAAATTCAAGTTTCAGTACACCAGGAAAAATCTGGTGTACTAAGGGAGCTGCTAGTGTCCAGCGCTCCTTTTCATGCCAGGTCCCGTGGTCCGAGTGCTAACTCCAGGTAACAGCCGTTAGCAGCCGTTAAAACAGTTAACAGCCGTTAGCAGCCGTTAAAACAGTTAACAGCCGTTAGAACCAGTATATCTCCATAATGATGACAAGTGAGATATCTCCAGGTCAGAGGAGGAAACACAGATGAACCAGATCGTCTCCCCCGGGAAGACCGAGCTCCATTCAGTCCAGCGAGCGACGGAGCCGACCGTCCCAGAGCTCGGTTCATCATGCGGACCGGACCAGGCTGTTGTCGTCTCCCCCCGGCGGTGCAGGGCCCCACCAGGTCACCAGACGGCCCCTGCCAGGTCAGCTGACCCATCCGGCATGTAGACTGCTGGACGGGGGCAGCATGCCGCCGCTGCTACGTCGGGGGCTACCGTCCTGGCTCCGTGACGCTGCAGCCCGGATCCAGTGGCGGTGGTTGCTGCGGGTAGCAGTTCAGGGCTATTTAGCTTAGCTTTCCCGAACCGGCCTCCAGCGACACCGTCCATGTCCGCGGCGGCAGGTCTCGACCAGCAGCAAGAGGACCGATCCGCCCACTGCAGACAGTATGTAGACATCCAATCGCAGATCACCACAAACCGGGCACAAACTAAAGCTTCCAGCGTCCAGCGTCGCAGCGATAAGTCCCCGGAGCAGCAGCGAGAAGCGTCCATGCCAGGCGTTGTCCTGGCAACTGGTAAAGCATCTGAATGTAGACTAGGTAGGCTAATCAAATATTTTGGTAAAATTGCAGACAAAAATCACACATATAAAAAACCGACAGTGCAGGTTATTGCAAGCTGATGGTAAAGTTTGTAACACTAACTAATTTGTGAGGGAAAATGAATGTATTTCCACCTAGTCTGAGATTTGACTATAACACAAGGATTCACTCACAGTAGGTTACCATGGGTGGATTGATGACAATATGCAAATCTACATAACCACAGTGTTTCCATCCACCCCATGACCTACATCTTGCCTCTGGACATCATCTCACTATGTGCACCTTACATGCATAATGAGATGGTATACACCAGCTGGAGGAAAGAGACACAAATTAATTAGATGTATATATCTTTTATTAAAATAGAGTTGAAAGGAATACTAATAACCTTGTATAATTCATTGTGTTGGGACTTGCTGCACCGCTCATGTTTTTCACAATTGTAGTGTATACAGACCAGAGACATTTAGAACTGCAACCTGAAAAAAAAAAACCTTCCAGTTTCCTGCATTTTCATCAGCCCTGTTTGATAACACAACATGGCACTGGAGCTGAAATATCCTAAAGTTTTTCCTGGAAATTACCAGTATTATTATTTTCAATGTTATGGGCTCTAGAGCTTGTATTTAAATGTGATACATTTATTGATTTCATATCAATCAATCAATAAATCACTCAAATAATCAATCAATAACTTTATTGATTGCTCAAAGCGTGCGCCCACCAGCTCACCCCCACCTTCACCAGGATCTTCAACACCTCCCTGGCCCAGGCAGTTGTCCCGTCCTGCCTGAAATCAGCCACCATAATCCCGGTGCGGAAGAAGTCTCCCGTCACCAGCCTGAAAGATTACCGTCCAGTGGCCCTCACCCCGGTAATCAACAAGTGCTTTGAGAGACTAGTTCTTCACCACATAAAGAACCACCTACTGAGACTTCGACCCCTTCCAGTTTGCTCATCGGGCAAACAGATCCACTGAGGACGCCATCACTGTAGCTCTGCACTCTGCTCTGAACCACCTGGAGCAACAGCAGAGCTACGTCCGGATGCTCTTTGTGGATTACAGCTCTGCCTTCAACACAATAATCCCAGACATCCTCATCACTAAACTGACCACCATCGGCCTCCCCCCTCCCACATGTGCCTGGATTAAAGACTTTCTTTCCAACCGACCCCAGACTGTGAGACTTGGCCCCCACCTGTCCTCCACCCGTATGCTAAGCACCGGCTCTCCTCAGGGCTGTGTGCTGAGCCCCCTCCTGTACTGCCTGTACACTAACGACTGCAGTCCGACCCACAACAACAACCTCATAGTGAAGTATGCTGACGACACTATGGTGGTCGGACTCATCTCGAAGGGGGACGAGGCAGCCTACAGAGAGGAGGTCCTGAAGCTGACAGCCTGGTGTTCAGAGAACAACCTTGCTCTGAACACCAGAAAAACAAGGAGATCATCGTCAACTTCAGGAAACACAACACCGACCCAGCCCCCCTCTACATCAATGGCGAGAGAGTGGAACGGGTCCACACCTTCCGGTTTCTTGGCGTCCTCATCTCAGACAGCATCTCCTGGTCTGAGAACGCCACCGCCATCACCAAGAAGGCTCAGCAGCGGCTGCACTTCCTGAGAGTCCTCAGGAGATACAACCTGGACTCCAACCTGCTGCTGACCTTCTACCGCTCATCCATCGAGAGCCTGCTGACGTACTGTATTACAGTCTGGTACGGCTGCTGCACCGCTGCAGACATGGAAAAGGCTCCAGAGGGCTGTGAAAGCAGAGCAGAGGATCATCGGCCGCCCTCTCCCCTCCCTGTCAGACATTTACACCTCCCCCTGCCTCAGCAGAGCCATTAACATCATGAAGGACAGCTCCCACCCCGGCTCTGACCTGTTTGACCTGTTGCCCTCAGGAAGACACTACAGGGTCATCAGGTCCAAAACCAACAGACTAAAAAACAGCTTCTTCCCCAAAGCCATAACTGCCCTGAACCAGTCTGTGCAATATTCCACCAGATGTGTAAACTAAAAAAAAAAATAAAAAATCTGTTTATAGCATCTGTATATAGTATCTGTTATGCCGTCTCAGGACTTGACTGTGGACCTTACATCCTCATACCCCCACCTTCTTTTATTCGTACTATCCCGATTATTTGCACTATTTTGCTTTACACTGCACATATTTTTTGTACTACCTTGATCATCTGCGCTATTCTCTCTACATTGCATATCTTTGTAGACTGATCTGCACTGTTTTGTACTTTGCACTCTTTTTTGCACTGTAACCGGAGATGCTGCTTTTAATCTCATTGTACCTATGTACAGTAACAATAAAGGATTCTATTCTATTCTATTTGTCCCCAAAGGGGGGGCAAAGGGGGACAAATAGAATACAGACAGCAGGAATACTGACAACAGGAGCACACAAAACATAAAATATGCATAATAGTTACAACAATAAATTACACATAAAAATTCATAATACAGACCTAAGCTATAGTCAGGAGCGAGGGCTTTTCACCCACTACCTTCTCCTCCTGGCAATTAAAAGAACAATAGCAGAGGGTACAAAGGAGTGTTTGTATCTGTTTGTCTTTGCAAAAGGGAGTCTAAGCAGTAAACCTGATGGTAGAAACTTAAATTGTTTATGTAAGGGATGTGAGCAATCAGACAAGATGGAGTTAGCCTTCTTGATCAGCTGTTTGTTATAGAGTTCTTGTAGTTTGTTGTGCCGACCCAATGATTTTACTGCGTACAGTCACAACCTTATTGAGCAGGTTTCTATCTTTGACTTTCAAAGATTGAAACAAATAAATAAAAGAAAAAGTAAGAACTGATTCAATAAAAGAACGGTAAAACATCGTGATCAGGGAGGAATCAACCTGGAATTTAGAGAGTTTTTGAAGACAAAAAAGGCGCTGCTGGCTTTTCTTATATATCGAGTCTGTATTTTTTCCAAAAGACAATTTGTTGTCAATGATAGTGCCTAAATATTTATAGGACTCAACAATTTCAACTTCTTGACCCTCAATCACCTTACTTACAGGAGAGGGCTGCACACGTCTGAAATCAATACACATGTCCTTTGTCTTTAAGACATTCAAAGATAAAAAAGATTCCTCGCACCATTTCAAAAAGTATTCAAACACAGGAGGATGTGAAGTCTCAGTACTATTCAGCAGACTCACTATAACAGTGTCATCCGCAAATTTCAATATATGACAGTTTTTAAAAGTGCTACAGCAGTCATTTGTATACAATATGTACAGCAAAGGGGAAAGGACGCATCCTTGAGGTGAGCCAGTAGATGTTACAGATAAGTCAGAGCTGCCCATTTACTCTCACTCTTTGAGTTTTACAAGTCAGAAAGTATTGTTGGCTGGATCTTAGACTTTCTTTCAGACCAAAGTTATTCCTCAGTCTTTGAATTAATAGATGAGGCTGGATTGAATTGAAGGCAGATGAGAAATCGACAGACATCGTCTGGCATGATTATTAGAACTCTCAAGGTGCTAGATATAGTTTAGCAAAGTTATGGTAGCATCCTGGACCCCCCTTTTTGGATCTGTACGCAAACTGCAATGGGTCAATCAAAATATCAGTAACTTTCATCAGTTCGGTTTTGATTAGCTTTTCAAAAGACTTCATAACTAAAGAAGTCAAGGCTATAGGTCTGAGATCACTTAATGATTTAGGATATTTGGATTTTGCAGCAGGTACAATAATAGACTGTTTCCACAAGTCAGGCACTTTCTGCTGGAACAAGGATAAATTAAATCTAAAGTTAAAAATAGGACCCAGCACAATTTAAGAGTAATCGTCTACTAATGTTGTCAGGGCCTGAACTTGTTTGTCTTTTATAGCATTTAAAAGTTTTGACCACAGAATGAGCAACAAAAAAAAAGGGGAAACTTGATCATTAGATGCTAACATTGTGGCTTTCAATGACATTATTTCATTATTAAAATCATGCACATCAAATCTACAATAGAATTTGTTTAGCTCTTGGGCCAGAACCAGTAGCGGAACATGTCACTGCCGGGCCGGGGGCAGGGCACATGACTGGGCCCTTTAAACCCAATAAAGCTTGTGATTACATCGTTTTACAACATACGTATGCCCGCAACAGCGGGACTTACAAGCATTACTACATTTTTGACACATTGCTTACGTTTTGTAAAATTGGCACAGCCCCACACGTTCACGTACAAAAAGATTCATATAAAATACAGAACTACTCACCACTATTGAAGGGTACACGATGAGCTCACATCTCGTGCTTGCTGACGTAACCTGACAAAACCGACAAAACCAGACAAAACCGACATTAAGTCTAACAAACCATGAGAACAAAAACATTAGGCTACCTGGCCCCTAATAATAACGTAGGTGGCCGGGCACTCCAATAACAACCAAATTAGCAGTTTAAACTAACTCACTTGTTTTCAGTGTCAGTGATTGTGAGAAATTTACCTGTGAATCTGGCTCCCTGACCCGCTGCCAATTTTGCGGGCTTGACTCGCTGCAACATGTAGGTTCATCTCCAGTATTGGGACGAACAAAATACGTGTCCAGCTTTTTAAGTTTTGTTTCTCCTGCGTTCTTTTTTCCTTTTCTTTGCATTTTTGTCGCTACACTTTTATTTTTATGAACTGCCATTCATAATTACTTAGTTTTTGATCCACCAGCCTCCACCGCGTTGACTCTCTTGACAAGTTGATGCGCTATGGACGGTGTGATACGATTTAACCCAAATACATTTGGAGATCTTGTAACTTTGCACATTGTAAAGTTAACTGTGAGAGTGAACATGAAGCCAGCCACGTAGCACAATATTTAATTCACTGGGTTGAATAAACCTTCATGACCAAAGTCAGTCTTCAATTTTTTGACCAACCATGACTCATTCTGGCTGGAGCAACCTATATATAACCTCAGATGAAGCGCAACACATTACGCGCAGAAATTGTTGAATCCACGGATGTGCAAGGTGTAATCGAGACTTTGGGAAGCGCCTGTTTCTTCGTCTTTCACCGGGCCCTCCAGGGCCCGGGCCAGGGTAGTACCACCCCCCCAGTCCCCCCTGACGCTCCGCCGCTGGCCAGAACTGCATCTGAGGAGAACCCATCTAATGAGACCCTTTTATTCACATTGTCAGTCAGGCTGACCATAGACCTAATACTGTCCCATGCTGAACCCAGGTTATTACTACTAAGCTCATCTTCTAGTTTTCGTTTATAAGATAATTTGGCTCTCCTGATTTCCTGTTTGATTTCCTTTTATACAGATGTCAGATCAGACAAATTCCTCTTTTTTAAAAGCTTGTTTCTTTTTATTTAATAGCGCCTTAAGGTGACTGCTCACCCAGGGTTTACTGTTCGGGTATGATTATACAGTCTTAACAGGGACCACAATGTCCTCACAATAAGTTATCCAGGAGCTGACCATGTCAGTGAGTTCATTAATGTCACTAGAGGATTTGATGAACTCCTCCCAGGCTGTGCTGTTAAGACAGCCCTGGAGAGTCAGTGTGGCCTCTTGAATGAATGAATGAATGAAAAATGAATGAAAAATACTTTAATAATCCCCGAGGGGAAATTGGCTCGTTGCAGCAGATACAAAAATATACATAAATAGACAGGACATTAAATAGACATTAAATAGGCAAAAATAACAAAAAAACAGTGTGTGAGAAAACAAACAATAAATAGACTAAAAACAGTCGCAAAACAGACACTAAATAAAAAAGTAGACAAAACAGTGTGCAAAACAGACACAGTGTGCAACCCAGTTAGTAATAAAACTGAATAATAAACTGTAAAATGTATAAAGTGATAATGTGGCATTAACAGAAGGCAGTGGCAGAAAGATCAGCAGTGATTATTCCCTGACAACCAGGAGTTATAGATTTAATTGCACTAGGAAGGAACGACCCCTGGTCGTTCTTTGAGAGCGGGTTGAAGGATCAAGCTGCTCTTCAACTGTCCAGGAGTGGAGGGGGAGAGAGGTTGTCAAGGATTGCCAGCATTTTGCTAGCATCCTCTTTAACCACCTCCTCCAGTGGGACAAGTTTAGAGCCACAGCAACCAGCTTTTTTATGAGTTTATCAGTCTGTTGGCGTCCTTAGCCCTGATGCCTGCCCCCAAGACACCACAGCAAAGAAGAGGACGTTCGCCACAACAGACCGATAAAACATCTGCAGCATTTTGTTGCACACATTGAAGGACCTGAGCCTCCTCAGGAAGTAGAGTCGGCTGGACCTTTGTAGGCAACCTCAGTGTTGGAGACCATCCAGTTTGTTGTCTAGTGTCACACCAAGGTACTTGTATGTGTCCACTAGCTCAACACCCTCCCACTGATGCTGACAGGGGAAGGTGGGGGTTGTTCCTCCTGAAGTCCACCACCATCTCCCTCGTCTTAGTCACGTTCAGCTGCAAGTGGTTCTCCCACACCATCCACAAATGGCTGATCAGGTCCCTGTACTCAGCCCCCCCCTCCCTCCACACACCCCACAATGGCCGGTCATCAGAGAATTTCTGCAGATGACGACTCAGTGCGTACTGAAAGTCAGATGTTTATTGTGGTGAGAGGAAGGGCACAGCACAGTTCCCTGGGGGGCGCCGATGTCACTGATCAGACGACAGACACACAGTTCTGTAATCTCACAAACTGAGGTTGCCCGTCAGATAGTCTCGATCCAGTTGATGAGGGGAGCATCCACGGCATACTCTCCAGTTTGGCCTTCAGCAGCCTGGCTGGATGTGTTTAAAGCACTGGAGAAGTCAAAGACGTGATGCGGGACTGAGGTGTGGGGCTGTCCAGGTAGGAGTAGACCCTTGCAGTAGATAGATGATGCATCATCAACCCCAATATGGGGTGATATGCAAACTGCAGGGGGTCCTGGAGGGGGACACAGTGGTCTGAGGTTTGAAAGTACAGTCTCTCCATGACCTTCATGATGTGAGAGGTAGTGCTATGCTGTAGTCCTCCAGTGCAGCAGCACGTGGTTTTTGGGCACGGGACTAAGCAGGAGGTTTTCCAGAGCACTGGCACTCTTGAGCTGGAGGCTCAGGTTGAAGAGATGCTGGAGGACTCCACAGAGCTGCTGGAACAGGCCTTCAGCACGTAGGGGCTGATGCCGTCTGGGTCCAGCAGCTTTTCTCTGTTTGAGTCTCTCAGCTGTTTCTTCACCTGTCTGGGTGTGAAGTGAGGAGGGGGTTGGGGTGGGTGTTAGGGGGAAGGAGGAATAGGAGTCTATAGACAAACACCAACGATGCCGTTACAGTTCCCTAGTAAATTGAGTAGAAACCAGAGACACAGTCAGTCATTCCATCAGTCCTCGCCATGTGGCTCAAACAAAGCATCCCAGTCAGTGGCCTCCAGCGCTCCGCGCAGTGTCTCCATCTTCTGACCACACTTTGATATTCCTGGTTGACACCTTCCCCCTCTGAAGACATGTACGGTATGAAGGAAACAAGTAGACAGTTATGATCAGCTGACCCAAGAAGGGGGAGTGAGATTGATTTATGGGCATTTTTAATGGACACTTGTCCAGGACCCTGTCTTTTCTAGTGGGACAGGACACATATTGATAAAAACTCCTGAGGGACTTGACCAGAGAAAAGTGGTTAAAACCTCCTAAAACCAGATTAGGAGCGTCAGGAGATATGGATTGGAGTTTATGCAGGATCTGAGAGATGAGCTCTGCTGCATTTTTTTCGTTTGCTTTTGGGTGAACATAAAAGACAGTCACAAAAATCTGTGGAAATTCATAAGGCAAGTACCTTGGGCGCATAGACACAGAAAGCAGCTCCACATCTTTGGTACAAAATCTCTCTCTTACTAAAACAGTTTTACACCAACGTTCATTTATGTAAACACATACTCCACCTCCGCATGATTTCCCAGTTGTTGCAGACCCTCTGTCGGTGCGGAGCGGAACCCCAAACCCGTCTATGGCCAGATCACCGTCAACATCCCTTTCCCCGAGCCATGTCTCAGAGAAGGCCAGGATGCAGGCTTCTTTGAATACATGCTGGTTGCGAACAAGAGCCTGTAGTTCCTCAGTTTTATTGCAGAGAGAGCGGACGTTGGACAGGATAATTGAATGGAGGGGGATGCGCAACAGGTGTTGCCGTCTCATGTGTTCCCGTACGCCGCCTCTCCTGCCTCGCCTCCTCGGTTTCCGTCGGGAAGGTACGAAGTTGTCGCATTCCCCATGCTCGAAAAGTTCCTTCAGGTCAGGAAAGACTAGGTCCGCTGGTGGGCCACTGATCACGGGATTTGAGAATTTTAAGAGATAGTCTCTGGAATATTGAATGGTATTGAGATTAGCAGCTGTTAGCAACCCCAGGTGACATGAGGACGCCAGCACCGCCAATAAAAAAGATCAGAGTCAGATCCATGTCATATATTGCTATACATGTAATTGTAGCAAAGCAAATATTTCAGTAAATAATGGACTTACATCAAATACAAAAAGGCAAGGTAAGACAACTTTATTTATATAGCACACAGGCCTGGAACTTCGTGATTTGAGGGACAAGGCCACTTGGCCTTCAAAGGGGCATTTTTTTTGAGGGCACAAAGGCCAAATGCCAGGGCAACAAGGTCATAATAGAAAAACAATATGACATGATCTGCTAATAAACGGCACAACACAGTTTTTGAATTCAGAACCTTGGATATTTTTTAATAGGCTACCACAACTTTTGGACTTTTATCAAAGGGAAACAGACAACAAAATAGGCAATGTCATTGACTTTTATCAGGTTTTTACACATCCATAAATTTAATTTCAATCGTCATCTGATGATGGGGATGGAGATCCTGGGGTCTTCCTAGGCCCATAAGGAAAAACTGTTGGCCTCCACCTCTCTATGCTCCTACTGTCTTTTTTGAACTGGCTGAGAAATTTAAAACAGTTTTATGAAGAATCAAAGTGGCACAACTAGTTAATAGTTGTGGGGACTGTGTGGAACGGGTCAGCTCCATCAGATTCCTGGGAGTGTACACACGTGGACAAAATTGTTGGTACCCCTCAGTTAAAGAAGGAAAACCCACAATTCTCACTTAAATCACTTGTCTGCAGACCTGGATTTCTAACCCCACTGATGAAGAAAGCCCTCCACTTCCTGATACTCAGGCGGAACTGACCTACAGAAGAAGTGAAGAAAGCGCCATCCAGAGCCACAGATCCTGAGGGTACTCGGGCTGTAGGAAGCAATCCTGGAGCCCTGGCACCGGGCTGTAGACCATCTACGGAGAGCAGCCACCATCGAGAGCAGCGTACTGCTCCAGCCTGGTACGCGGGGGTGCTCAGCAGCAGACAGGAGAGCACTGCACAGGGTGATTAACACGTCCCAAAGGATCACTGGCTGTTTCTCTGCCAAGCCTGGAGGACATCACCAGCTCTCGCTACTCAGCAGAGCGAGCAGCATCATCCAGGACTCATCCCATCCAGTAACCACCTGTTCGACATACTACTACCTCGGGCCGACGGTATAGGTCCCACAGAACTCGGACAACAGGCTCAGGGACAGTTTTTTCCCAGAGCCATCACTGCACTGAACAATAACTGTAAATAACACCCTGCACCTTACACACGACCCTGTGAATGTACTGAAATACTTCCAGTGCGATACTCTGTGCAATACTGGCCGACAGAACATTTTATAGACTGCATGGGCGAGGCTAGCCCTTTTTAGGGGGTGCTTCAAATTAAAATTCAGCACCCCAAAAACCTGGAGTAAGAAAATGTTGTTATTCTAAAATTTTGTTCGCATTTCACAGGCTTAGATATTGTTCAAAACTTAATCCATAGTTTGTGGTTTAAGTTTATATTTTAAGAATGAAAAAGAAAACGACCCCGCCTAATGGTATCGTCCTCTTCTCACTAACGTTAGTTCTCCTCTTCAAAGTTACCTGCACCTGTAGGACCACAGCGCGTCATCCAACACTGAGAATCTGCTTAGTTGTTATGACCAAGTAAGTTGTTCCAAAGCTGTCTCACCCTTGTTTCCGTTTAGAGTTGTTCAGATTCCGAAACCAAATCGGCGAGTAACGTTACTAGAGCCCAGGCACCGTTTTCCAGTTAACGCGTTAGCTCAGTTAGCGCTGTTAGGACAGCTACAGTCGAACTGCAGCGATCCGAAGAAAAAAGAGCCGCCAAATAACTATCCTACCTGTGTATTGCGTATGTGTGTCTCTGTTTTTAAAGTTCAGCATTACTTCACTAATTTTAAGAATCGGGAGTTTTTTTGTTTTTTTTTTTTAAATCGGGAGTCAGTTTTAACAGTTAAAATGCTACGGGCGTCTTTTTTTCCGGTCAGTCGTCATGGAGACACGAAGCTTTGTCAGTGCTGCGGCATCTGGACCAGAGTGAAAACAAACGTGTGTACGAGCTGAAACATGAAAGACATATCACTGTATACGACCAGTTTTGTGTGCAAACATTAAGTGTGGCTGCTGCACACAGGCAGTTTTTTTTATTCCTAGATTTATTTTAGTTCTCAGTTGTGTGTGTCTGACTATTAAACTAGACAATAAAATAAAGTTAATACATGTTTTTCTTTTGCTGTATTTCATTGTTTTTTTTAAATCAAGGGTTTAACCTGAACAGGCCTTACAACAATAATAATCACAACACACACACACACACACCTATTTATAACACACTGGTATGTGATGGGCATGGTATGAGATGTGTGTAAGATAACACCTTGCATTTGTCTCTCTCTCAGTGTATGTATGTGTGTGTGTGTGTGTGTGTGTGCCTACCAGTGACCAATGGACATAAGACATTTCTTTAAAAGAAAGACAGATCCAGGTACGAACTAGGGACAGTCCATAATGACTTAAACAAATAAGCCTAATAAACTGAGTTTCTTATAGTCCCCTGCTTTTATTTATTATTATTTCTTATTTGAAACCCACAATGGAGAATATACAGCTTCTCTTGTGGAAGGAATTTGTGATTTAAAAAAAAGTGTTTGTAAGCCTAATAATAATGATGATAATGATAATAAAGATATTTAAAATGGCACGCCTCTGTGACCCTTTTGATCATAGCCTTAGAATGTGAAAATGGTCTCCATAACATTTTGTGACATGACCAGCTGTGGAAGTAATTTATTACAAATACTCAAATTACTGTAATTAAGTAGTTTTTTGGGGTACTTGTACTTTTGAGTAGATTTTCAAGTCTGTACTTTTACTTGTACCTAAGTATTCATTATGCCATGGAATCTACTTAGTTACTTTAAAATCAGTTGAGTACTGAGTACAATTTTAATTAATATCTAGACCTTTTATCTGCATTTTTGTAGCCATAAGGTGATTTGGATATCAAACAAGCTGATGAAACCCAGGATAAAACAAAAAAGGGATGTTAATTATTGATCTTTATTTGATTCTGTGTTAAGAATTTAACCAGTTAAAAATGTATTCCTGAATATTTAATCAATAGTCGTGGCAGCAACTGCACCTCATCTAATTTTTTTTGTCTGCCTGAGACATTTGCTGAACAGGGAAATAAAGACTAAAGATGAGAAGAAAAAACAAAAAACAACCAATCAAAATGAGGGAAAAAAGACTTGTTTTGTATCTTATCAGTTATTAATGATTAATTGTTAGCGTTCTAAATATTGGCAAAGCAAAATACACAAAATTTAGAGCCCTAGTCTGGAGAGGTGACAGTGACATCACTGGTTAAAAGTAACTAATCCTCTGAGTAGTTTTTTGATGAATACTCTGTACTTCTACTTAAGTATTTTTCAAACACCAGTACTTTTACTTGTAATTGAGTAATATTTTAGCAATGTAACAGTACTTGTACTTGAGTACAGATTTTCAGTACTCTTTCCACCACTGGACGTGACACAGACCTCCACTGTCCTGCCCACCATATATTGTGTGTGATTATCAGTGCCAGGAGAAAGGGAGGAAGTTGAAGAAGGGGAAAGAGAGAGCATGCAGGAAGGACCAGGTGAGAATACTACAATAAACTGACATATAGTGAATAGTGGCAAGCAAACTCATACTCGATACTAACTTAAGTAGTCTTTTACATTTACTTTGTGTAACATTATTGTACACTGCATCTTTTTATATTAAAGGAAGAGGAGAAGAACAGGGAGAGTCCTTAGGAGAAGCGGCTAGTGAAAGAAATGAAGAGACAGGAGTGCAGCATGCAGACCACCAGACAAAAACAGCAGGGACAGAAGAGAGTTCTTCAGATTTAGGGGACAAGGATACTGGGCCTAAACAACTAAAATTGCCTCAATACCCCCCTACTCAGCTTGGCACACAGAAAAGGGCCTTTCAGGAACAATGGTTCAAAATGTTCAACTGGCTGGAATACTCAGGAAGACAAAATGCTGCTTTCTGCTTTCCTTGTAGGGTATTTTGCAAAAAACTCAGAAAGGATGCACTGGTTAATGATGGGATAAATAACTGGCAAAAGGCACTTAGCAAGTTTCAAAAACATGAAACAACACAATCTCATAAGGACAGTATGTTGTGTTGGAACAGCTACAGAGTAAGCCTGTCAAAAGGCAATGTTTTTGAGCAGATAGAGGCAGCGAGTGCCACTGAAATTAGTGAAAGGAGAGAGTACCTTGAGCGTATTGTGGCAATAACCTGCTTTTTGGGGAAGCAAGGCATAGCATTCTGAGGCCATGATGAAAGAGGTGACAGTCAAAACAAAGGGAATTCCCTCGAGTGCATGTCACTTTTGACAAAATTTGATCCCTTCTTGCAGAGATACACAGCTCCTTCAAACACCACATATCTCTCATCTGATAGCCAAAATGAGATGATAGAGTGCTGTTCATAAGAGGTAACAGAAAAAAATCATCAGTGAGATAAAGGGATCAAAAATGTATGTCATTATGGCTAATGAGGCCAGGGATGGAAAAACAGAACAGTTGTCACTCTGTGTTAGGTACATGTCTGCAGAGGGTGCCCTCAAAGAAAGGTTCCTTGCCCTTACAGAGGTGTCACAGTTTGATGCTACTTCAATAACAGCTGTAATTGAAAATCAGTTGGTAAAGAAGGGAATTGATCAGTTGAAATGTGTGGCACAGACCTACGATGGGGCAGCTGTCATGAGTGGGGATGTTGGGGGTGTACAAGCTCATTTTTTTTTAAAAAGCACCCTGAGGCAATTTATGTGCATTGCTATGCACATGAGCTAAATCTTGTTTTATGCCACACATGCAAAGCTGTCCCTGAAGCCACAGAGTTCTTCAACATACTGGAAAGTCTCCATTCTTTCTTTAGTGTCTCCCTTGTAAACCACCATAAGTTTGTAGACACTCAAAAGAAGTTAGAGTTGCAGCCAAGAGAACTTGTGCAGTTGTCAACAACACGCTGGGCCTCCCAGCTTCATTCGGTGACTGCAGTGATTGATAATTTCCCTGCTATCATTGAGTGTCTTGCCACAATCAAGACACCTATAGCAGTTGGATTGAGGGCAAAACTCAGTAAATTCTCCTCAGTGTATTTGCTGATGGTTTTCCACACTCTCCTGTCTGTAACAGCAGGCTTACACAGGTACCTACAGAAAGAAAGCATTGACATTGTCCAAGCAGTGACATACAGAAATGCTGTGATTGATGACACCATGAAGCAGAAACGCAGTGATACCACTGCTGCAGATCTTTACTCCAGAACAAAAGATATGTGTGAGGCAAACCAGATAGCAGTCTCAGAATCATCCCCAGGACAGAGGCGCAAAACAAAGAGAATGGATGAATTTCTTGTTGAGTCAACTTGTGGGGCAGGTAGTGAAACCTGTGGCTCTTCGGAGTGTGAGGATCTCAAGAGGAAACTTTTGTTTCCCTGTCTGGACAGAATGATCTGTGAGCTTGAGAGGTGTTTCTCTGGTGTTAATGAGGAGGTGCTCAATGGAATTCAGGCATGCAATCCAACCTCAAGCCACTTCTTGTCTGAGCCTCACCTGACAGCACTGGCTCTGCATTACCATCTTGAACTCAGGCCAGAGGAAGTGATGGTTGCAAAAAACCTTTCTGAAGCGCAAGATTGAGGCTGGTGCAGCTCAGGACTTGCTAGCAGTGTACAAACTCCTGGATTCTGAAATGTTCCCTTCACTGAAAGCTGTTATTCAGGCTGCATTGACAATACCTTTTAGCAGCTGTGCATGTGAGCGATCTTTTAGTGCCTTGCGCCGGCTCCATACATGGCTCAGGAGGACCACAGGCCAAAGCAGACTCCAGCACCTAGCTGTGTTGTCTATTGAGAAGGAGTTAGTTGAAGTAGTTCAACACCAAAGGGTCATTGACAGGTTTGCCACCCACAAAGTGCAGCGACACAGATTAACTCTCCCAAAGTAGAGTGTATTATTACCTGCATACATTGTAGAGCCAAATGGGAATTCAGTGGAAGTATTTTCAGAGATTTCTTTTTATATCTATAAGTTCTAAATATTTTCAAGACCTGGGTAAATAATCTGGATTTGGGGGATATTTTGGTTTTACCTATTTTGCTCTTGATGTGGAGCTTGTTTGATTATTAATTATTGGTGTATAACAGTTGTATAAAAGTTCAGACAGAAGTGCAAGTTGGTTAGAGATGGCCATTAGCAAATAATCTACAGAAAATGTAACAAACACATACATTGTGTTGTGCATATATACAGTATGTGATGGCATTGTGGCATTAAAGTTTTCATTGAAATTTTCAAATCTTTACAGTCAGTTTTTTCCAAAATTATTTTTCAATAAACGTTTTTTGGTTTTGTGTGAAAAAAGGTGGGGTTATGAGTTGTGGTGGGGCTCAATGGGTGCTCAGCACCCCTAAAGCTCTGACCCTAGAATTGCCCCTGGTCTGGCTGCTGATCTGCTTTAACTTTGGGGAGGATACTGGAGACAAACACTAACACAAACACTATCACAACTCAAACCACCACACATTCACCTATATGCACCACACATGTACTACGCTATGCATATTACACACACCACACCATAACAGTCTGTTTTATGTCTTCTTGTTTAGTGTCCTAATCTGTTCTTTTGTACTCCACTGTCGGTGTTTTAAGTCCTCCCTGACAGAACCAAGGTTTTAGAAGTTAATAAATTATGTTAGATTCAACAAAGAGAACTCAAACACTCACTATCACTCACACTTTTGCATTTATTTAAAAAAGAAAAAAATACTGCCAGAGAGGACTGGTGAGGGGCATGTTCACTTTTGACATTAGCACAAAAAAAAAAAAAATCTACTACAAGATTGAATTGCATATCAGTTGGTTGTGCCAGATGATGGCACTAACCATGAATGTAAATGCAGACAAAAAAAAAGTCAATTGTCTCTAGGCGATTTACAGAGACCCAGAGCATGACCCCCAACCAAATATCATTACCTAAAATTATAATATTGAATCCAAATCAAGGATAATGGCAAGTAAAAAAAAAAAAAACTCACCATTGGCTGACCGCGCCCCGATTTTCAAAGCAAACGATCAGGAAGAGAGTGCAGAAGTCTGCTTCACACTTTCCGTTCTGTGTTGAAATCCTAGGAGCAATCCACCTCTGCGGGGACCCCTGCTGTGTTTTTGGGGGTCCTGAACCAGTAAGAGGGCCATTACATCACTTTTACACCTGGTTGTAAAACAATTAACTCTGCAAAGCCTGCTGGGAGTTTGAGTGATTTCAGTGGTCCTTTGTCTCAGACTGCCATGTGATCAGCTTTTCTGGATGTCAGGCCTCTCTTTGTGTAACACATGTTCTGTGGCCCAACACGAGTAATTTATCCAATGGTATATTACTATTTATTTATTTTTACATCATAGAATAGACTTTTGTCCCCTCAGATTGAAGTATTCTTTGTTTGTGAAAAGAATATAATGTATGTACTTGCAAAAGATGTTTCTCTGTTAACAGAAAGTTCTGCTGCTTCCTCAGGATTTAGGCACAAATATAACATGATGTATGTGTAGCCTCTGAGGGTTTAGAGGAACATCCTATGAACCCATTTGTTATCCATGGTGTAAAGCTAAGTTTAGATTCATTAACTGAACAGGTATCACGCGTGATGGATGAGCTGCTTTTGCTGTGCTCCAAATACTTAGATGCACACATACTGCACGCATGATGCACACAGGTGCAGAGACTCAGTGCAGCTACAGCTTAGAAGATGAATAAACCTGCCTGAAATAAATACAAGATCTGGAAATAAAATTGCACCTGCCAGGCAGATACAAGTTCCTTCTTTTCTCTGTCTTTTTTTTCTTAAATCTCAAATCTGTTATTTTGAATGAGGATTGGAGGTTTGCATGTGAGTTATTATTATTATCATTGTAATTTATTCATTATTTTCTGTGTGTGTGTGTGTGCTTTCTTGTGTACAAGAAGTGATATTTCATGAAACCTGCATCCTCCTATTTGTGTTGGGGATCAACTGTCAGATTAGAAACTATTGAGGTTCCAGTGACCCTTTTGTAATTATGGTCTGTATGTAGGGTGGGGGTTAGGAGGAAAACATCATTATGTCCAAAAAAAGTATAAAACATCAGGTCCATGGATGGGAATTTTTAACACACTTCTTGTTACTTGAAATGACTTGCTAATTGAACTGATCTTTGCATTTCCGGATGAAAGACATGCGCTAATACACTGACTTCAAAGCAATATTGAAGTTGTGAAACAAATATCAATTGGATAAATTACTTGCTTAGGTTCATTAATGTGCAGTTGAGTCAAGAGTTATCTAATGAGCTAATGAACTAATGAGCCTACTGTTTTTTTCTTCAGTTATTTCAAATGGCACACGCACAGCAATTTAGCCTGATGTATTAAGGTAGTACTACAGTTGACAGGACATTCTCTCTGGAATATGTTATTCCGGCAATATTAAAATCCAGAATATACAGAAGTTATGCATCCGTGTCCTGCAGGGAAAAAACTGGTAATATGGCTTTGTGAGTAATTTCATTTTTAAAGAGAGCTTGGCAGAAATCCACCTGTAATTAATCCAAACAAATTTGCTTGGCCTTTGTGGATTTCAGAGTGGTGGATGTGTTTCCTTTTGAACAGAGGTTAGAAGCATAATCAAGTTTTTCTGGAGTTTTTTTCTTTTATTTTGTTATCATCATGGCAACATATCAACACTGTGCATAGGAGCATATTTCCATGACCTTTAAAACCTCTACATCTTTTGAGTTTTTTTTTTCAACATTATATATTGTTTGGCTGTCAGAGAAAACTCTTATAGCGGGGAAAAACAAAACATTTTAAGCCAAACAGTGGCAAGGAAAAACAACACTTAAGGAGAAAGAAACCTTGAGCAGGACCTGGCTCATAAGGGGTGACCTTCCTGGTGAAGGCCAGCCAGGTAAAAAAAAAGAAAATGAGAAGGGAGATAGGAAAGAGAGAGGATCAAAGAGAGAGAGGAGAGCACATACATCCTGGCAATACTATATTAGACAAAATGTATAAATAATAATCATCCATTAACTGGAGAACTAAGAATTCTATGCACTTATATTCTGACTGATACATTGTTAGTACGTCAACTACAGATGTGACTATATAAACAGATGTAGGCAGCAACACTGAGGTGGTCAGGGGATCAGACTGCTGATCTGCATGTTAATTGATCTCCTAAAGACATCTACACACACAGGTGGAGGTAAATGCTGGGATGGTCAGAGGATGGAACTGCAGGTTAGTATGTAACTCTAGAAACTCTGACCTGCAAACATACAGAAAGAAAAAGGGAAAAAACTACGGGAACAATGGAGCAAAGTTAAATTTATGATTTAACAACAGATTGAGCTGAAGGAAGAAAAGGAAAGAAGGGGAAAGAAGAGAAGTGAAGCCACTGCTCAGCAGATCATGTTGGTGTCCCACTGCAGCGTAGACCAGGTGTAACTTAGACTCACAGAAACTTTCTGTCTTGGTGCTGCTGGATCTTAGTGCAGCATTTGATACAGTAGATCACCACATTTTCTAACAGCTCAGAAGCCTGGTGGGCCTCTCAGGTACTGTTTTTAAAATGGTTTTACTCCTATCTCACAGATCGAAAGTTTTCGTAAGTATGGATACATGCTCCTCAAGAACCTATGAACTCAATGTGGGGTTTCCCCAAGGATCAATTTTAGGCCCAATACTTTTTAATTTGTACATGCTCCCACTTGGGGATGTCATCAGGAGACATGGCATTGGGTTTCACAGCTATGCTGATGATACACAGCTTTACATCTCCGTGTCTCCTGATGACCTAGAACCAGTCAACGTTCTTTTAAACTGTATTTTAGATGTAACATCATGGATGGCAGAGAACTTCTTACAGCTTAACCAGGACAAAACTGAGGTTTTAATTATTGGTCCTGAAAACAAGAGAGAGAGAATTTTATCAAAACTACATAATTTTAAACCTCTCATAGTGTGAGAAACTGGTGTTCTTTTTGACTCTGATCTGGATTTTATTCCACATATAAGAAATATTACAAAAACAGGATTTTATCATCTTAAAAACATCGCCAGAGTCCGCCCATTTCTCTCTCTTGCCAGCACAGAGGTGTTAATGCATGCTTTTATCTCCAGTAGAATAGATTATTGTAATGCCCTGCTCTCTGGTCTTCCTAAAAAATCGATTTCAAACTTACAATTACTCCAGAACTCAGCTGCACGTGTTCTGACAAGGACCAGAGGGCGGGAACATATTACACCAGTTTTAAATCGCTGCATTGGCTCCCTGTGTGTTTCAGGATCGATTTTAAGGTTCTTTTAGTTGTTTATAAATGTCTTAATGTCTTGGCCTTCTTATTTATCTGACCTTCTTTTAAATTACGAACCCTCGCGGACCCTGAGGTCCTGGTACTGGCCTTTTGGTGTTGTTCCGAAAGTAAGAACTAAAACTTACGGCGAGGCTTCTTTCCATTACTACGGGCCTCGTCTGTGGAACAACCTGCCAGGACCTCAGGGCTGCAGAGACTGTTGATGTTTTTTAAAAGAGGCTCAAGACCTTCCTTTTTAATTTAGCTTTTAACTGAATTTTATTTATCTCAATTTTTTATTTTTATCATTTATTATGTATTATCTATTTCATTTATTGACTGCTTTATTTTATTAAATCTTTTATGTGCATTTTTACTATTGCTATTTATCTTAAGGTTTTGATCTTTGTTTTGAATTTTTTATTTTATTGTATTTATTTTCATTTTGTTCATTTAATAATTACTCCAGGTTTACCTCAATGGGGATCTTTCACACTAGGGGCTATGCCTGCTCTGTCTGGGGGCTGTTGCCGTGGTAATCACCCTTGTCGGGTGGCTGGGTCCTGTACTGCTGCAGTCTAACGACTGGTGGTCTGGACCTGGCCTGCCCTGGGTGGTTGCCGGGTGAGGCCTCTCTGGATTGGGTGGGCTGGTTCCTGGGTGAATAATCCCCAAGTTATCGTTACTTCACAGCATGCCAAGCCAGGTGTTTTGGTGTTTTGATATTTGATATTTGATATTTATTCATTTAAATAGAAGTACTTCATCTTTTTTTTTTTTTTTTTTTTTTAAAGAGACAGGAAAAGAAGAAAGGGAAAAAAAAAAAAAAAAAAAAAAAAAAGAAAGAGGATTTTGTTTTGTTTGGGGTGCATGGGGTGTGAGGGGTAATGGGAGGATGGCTTTGTGACTTTGGGGTGTGTGACGCTTTTATTTTTGTTTTAATGTTTTTTAATTTTTATCTTTAATTTTTTTTTTTTTTTTTTTTTTTTTATATTTTTATGTAAAGCACTTTGTGTTGCCTGAGGGCATGAAAAGCGCTGTATAAATAAAGTTTGATTTGATTTGATTTGATTATAGCAGAATAGCTATGACAATGCTATGTTTAAGATGAGCCTATTACTCTAGTCCTAGCCCATTACTCTAGTCTTGGCTCCTATAACTTTAGTGTTGACTATTGGCCCTAACTTACTATTGTTTAGACTAACTATCAGGTTTACTACTAATGTGGGAATTATAATTGTGCTTGCATATTTGGACACATATATTAAGAGTAAAATTAAGTTGTTAAAAGGTCTGCAGGTCACGGGCTGAGCTTGAGTTTCAGGCACTTAGGAGGACAATTTAAGCTGTGTCAGGGTGTTCTTATCAGGGACAGGCACTGCTCTGGGGGACAATGGGGGAGGTTGCCTTGAAACTAACAGAAAAAATGATTGTATCTAACAAAGCTTAATGTTTAACGCCCTGCATGTGTCAATAAAACCAGCCTGTGAGCTGCAGAGAGTCAGAATTCAGCTGGGCGAGCAGGAGGACAGACCGCAGGGTCTGTCAGCTGAATTCTCCCTTTGCAAAGGCGAAACTTGAGAGTGTCATGATTATTATTGAATTCAAATTAATCTCACTTTGAGTCCACAGATCAGCAGTCCGGGGAAGGTCAGGTTGACCACAACACTAAACATAAATGTTTTCAATTAGGTTTAAAGATGGAGGTAGTGTCATCCTCCTAAACCCAAATTGGTAGCTGGTTCCATAATAAAGGTGTCTGACAACAGAAGGCCTGTCCACCAGATGAAAATGAAATGAAAAATGAAAAATATTTTATTAATCCCAGAAGGGAAAGATCTACCTTTAGATATTCTAGGAATGGCAAGTAAACCTGCACTCTGAGAGCAGAGAGCTCTATTAGAAGAATAAAACGTCATCAGGTCTTGTAAATAAAGAGGAGCTAAGCCATTAAGTCCCTTATATGCGAGAAGCAGAATTTTAAATTCTATTCAAATATTTATGGGAAACCAGTAGAGGGAGGCTAACACGGGAGACACATGATCTCACTTCCGGATTCTTGTCAGCACCCTCGCTGCTGCATTTTGTAGCAGTTGGAGGTTATTCAGCAAATTTTTCGGACATCCTGCTAACAATGCATTACAATAATCCAGTCTAGAACTGACAAACACGTAGATTAGTTTTTTCAGCATCACCCTGGGAGAGGATGCTCCTAATTTTGGCGATATTTCAGAGATGAAAAAGGCTGTCTTACAAACCTGATTAATAAGCTGTTTAAATGACATATCTTGATCAAAAATAACTCCAAGGTTTTTCACAGTTGTACTGGAGGCCACCATAAAATCAAATAATCCATTCCGCAGGTGTTTGGGACCAAAGACAATAACCTCTGTTTTATTCAAATTTAAAAGCAAAAAGTTGGAGGACATCCAGGTCTTAATGTCCTTAAGACATCCTTGAAGTTTGGCCAATGGTTCCGATTCCTCTGGTTTAATGGATAAGTACAGCTGTGTATAATCAGCATAGCAATGAAAATTTATTCCATGGGTCTGGATAATTTTTGCCAAGGGCAACATTTATAAAGTGAAAAGGATCAGTCCCAGCACTGAACCCTGTGGGACACCATTGCAGACCCTTGTCCGAATAGAAGAAACATCATTAACATGAACAAACTGGAAATATGATTTAAACTAGCATAGCGTTGTCCCTTTAATTCCAATAACGTGCTCTAATCTGTGCAGTAAAAGGCTGTGATCAATGGTATCAAAGGCAGCACTGACATCCTGCAAAATAAGTACAGATACTAACCCATTGTTTGAGGCCATGAGGAGGTCGTATGTGACTAACCAGCTCCGTTTCTGTGATTTGATGTATTCTGAACCCTGACTGAAAAACTTCAAATAGATCATTTCTATGCAGGTGGTCTCCTAACTGGCTTCAACTACTTTTTCCAAAATGGGAGGTTGGATATTGGTCTATAATTGGTCTATAATTCACTAAAATGTCTGGATCAAGAGATGGTTTTTATAGTAAAGGTTTTATTACTGAGGCTATTACTGATCTAATATTGACATACAGATAAAAGAGTAAACATTTTAGAGTAGTGGAGTTGAGATGGGGTCCAGTAGACACATGGTCGGTTTATCTTTACAGATGGATGAGGTCAGCTTAGAGAAGTCTACAGGAGTGAAACAGTCCAGAGTCAGGTCAGAAATGAGAGGAAGCAACTGAAGCTGTAGAAACGCCCACAGCCATTGGTGATTGAGCTTGGTTGATTTCTTCTCTGATTCTGAGGATTTTACCTCTAAAGAAGCACATTAGGGGCCCGATCTTACACCTCCTGCTACCCACTACCCACTACCTGCAAATTGCTGATTTAGGAGCCTCTGACAACCGCTAATGCAATTTTCCGCTCCCAAACTGCCCCAATTATGCCGACTCCTTACTCACATTGTAGGCGCGGCAATGGCGTGTCTCTTGCGCTTTCCACAAATTCGGTATCTTGCGGTACCTGTATCTCACAGATTTTGGATAGAGGGTAGCAGGTGGTCTGACCACCCGCTACCCTCTATCCAAAATCTGCAAAATACAGGTACCGCAAAGATACCGAGGTGTGGAAAGCGCAACTGGCATGTCAGCGCGGTTAAAAGAGCGCGTCCAAATCGCGTCATTGCGTCCACCCAGTACATGTGGACTGCACAACAGCTCTACCTCTCGTTATGCATCACTGTATTACTGCATACGTTATATTATCTTAAGGGCAGTGGAGTCGTACAGCTGGGCTGATCTCATAGAGTTTGCTGGGAGAAACGAGGAGATCACAGAACACTGTTGTGGAGTTTCTTGTATGTGCGCCTATCCCTCTGACCCTCTCCTTGCGCTCGGAACACCTGAGATGCGCTCAGTGGTAGAAGGTAGATGTCATCATACGTGTTCCTCTGGCTCAATGCTCATCCAATGATCCGTTCTGCAGTATTTTAAAAAGCACCGCTCCCAGCGGCTATCCGTCTTGGCGCAGCTGTGCATCTAGGCACAGGGGATATGTTCAAGATAACTCAAAAAGTTATGGATGGATTTTGATGACATTTTTGGGAGTCGTCAGAAATGTGAAAAGGAAGAACTGAAGAACTTTTTTGGGTGTGATTTGGAAGAAATCCTGGATTCTGGATCACTGGATCACAGAAGGGAGTTCTGGAATTTTAAGAGTTTAATTCTTTTACAGAAGTAAAAAAAGGAGGATTCGAGGGTTGGCAGCCAAACCAACAATCCAGGGGACGACGAAGCAAGGAGGTGGCACTGCGAATGGCTGGATCAGGCGTTTCTGTGGGAAGATCTGGAGACGAGTCTGGTTGAATGATGACTGAATAGGTACAGGTGTGCAGTGCCACACCTGGGCTGCTCGTGCGATGGGAAGGGGAAACATATGTGGATCTGAGTGTCTATGTAGAGCATTGAAGGTGGCGCAGTGGGTTGTGCAGTGGGGCCCCAGAGGTGGAAGGTTGTGGTTCACAACCTGGCTTGAGACTATAACATGCTTGTTTCTCAACATTTCCGTTAATTATTGCCCACAACTCATTAAATTTCACTCAGGTATTGACAATGAAAACCTCTATAAAATTTCAGAGGCTGATCCGGATCTCATCCAGAAGGCGGATTTTATCGCAATCTGTAAATCGCTGTATGGGAGAACTGTTGTGCTTGGCGGAGGTCTGCGCTCTCTGAGTGCTTTTCTAGTTAAGAAATGCTTTCCTGGAAGCTCACTGGCTCTATTTTTTTCTGAGCAGTTTGTTGGAACTTCTTGGAGTACAAAAGAAATGATTATATAATTTGCTCCACATTAGTTAGAGCTAGTCATGTATATATCAGTGCAGAGGCGGAGGAAGGAAGAGGAGGAAGCTCTACAGCAGAGTCCCAGACGAGCTGCCCATGAGAGCTGCTCCGATCTGGGTGAAAAGATGCTCCATAGCAGTTTGCAGGTACCGCAACCTGCTCTTAAAGGCAATGGCTACTGACGCACTGATTGTTTAAACAGGTGGAACGCCCTAACAACTCCCATGCATAATGTGTGCATAATATAGTGGTTGGCGCTGGTAATATCACAGGTTTCGGGAGGTGGAAGATTGCGTTCTTTGTGGGGGAACGCCCCCTCCTGCTACCTGCTATCCCTTAATAGCAGCTTTTCAGAGGTTTGGCGCAAGATAGGGCCCTAGGCCTTTGCTATTGAGAGTAGCATGAATGCATGGCTTAACAGAGCTGTGACTCTTTGTCAGCCTGGCCACAGTGCTGAACAGAAAATGTGGGTTATTTTTGTTTTCTTCTATTAATGATGAATAATAAGATGTTCTAGCACTGCAAAGAGCTGTTTTGTAGACTATTAAACTATCTTTCCAGGCTCAATGGGAGTCCAAAGATTTACAAGAGTACCACTTCCTTTCCATTCTTCATGTTTTTTTTTTTTTTTTTTTTTTTGTTTCAGCTTGTGAATATGTGAATTTTACCAGGCGGCTGAGCTCCTTTGTTTAGAGACCCTCTTTTTCAGAGGAGCAACAGCTTCCAGGGCTGAATGTAAAATATCTGCAGTATTGTTTAGAGGCAATCAATATCTGCTGAAGTAAATTTCAGGTTATCACCCTCAATTGGTCTACCATATTCCACCATAGGTAGATGAGAAAGAATGGCCTCCTTAAATTATTCACAACATTTTCAGATAAGCATCCGCTGTAATGACACTTTTCATTATCCATCCAAGTATACAGTAATGTGCAATGATGCCAAGTTTTGGGATTGACAAATGTAAGAATTATAAGAAAGTATTTAACTGCTGAAATATGCCAAAGCTCAAAGGAAAAAAAAGAAAAAAATAAAAGATTGGAGAGGGAAGCTAGTGGTGTGTTGAGGGAGATGGAGTGTCTCAGACTTAAAACGGAAGCACCAACGCTATTGTTTTTTATTTATATTTCGAAGTAGGGCTTTCAAACAACGTGATGAACTACAAAATAATCAATTACCTTTCCAATGTTGCAAAGTTTTTACACTTTATTCTTATTTCACTGAATAACTGATTACATGGGCCTAAATGAGAGTAAATACTGAAAATACTGAAACTCTTGTTACAACCCACCTGTAATATGTGAGGAAAGAACAAAATCTAGTGGTTGATTTGATATGTTTTGAAGACAGCAACTGAGAACAAGCTAACCTTGAGCTGTTGGTTAAAACTCAGGCACTAATGACAGAGTAATGAGACTTAAGAAGCCATGTGAGTTTACGGTGGTGGTCTATCCCTTATATCAGTGATTCCCAAAGTGTGGGCCGCAGATGCCTGGTGGGCCGTCGTGGTACTGCAGGTGGGCCGTGAGAGGTCATTAAAATTAAACAAATATGTTTTAAATCCTCGATCATTTTTAAATGTTTTTAATTACTGTAAAATATTCACGAGATGATTTAAAAAACATTAAGAATTAATAAAACAAACCAGTTAAGTGTTATTCTACTGTCATCTTATCTTAATATGACAAGTGTCATCTTATTTGTTGACCCCTTACATTAATATCAGAACTTAGCTTCTAGTCCTGTATGTTGATCACAGTTGTGATTGAAGGCTTGGGTGGCAGGAAGGGAGTTCTGGAATTTTAAGAGTTTAATTCTCTCAGATGTAAAAAAGGAGGATTCAAGGGTTGGCAGCCAAACCAACAATCCAGGGGACGACGAAGGCAAGGAGGTGGCACTGCGAATGGCTGGATCAGGCGTTTCTATGGGAAGATCTGGAGACGAGTCTGGTTGAATGATGACTGAATAGGTACAGGTGTGCAGTGCCACACCTGGGCTGCTCGTCAGATGGGAAGGTGAAACATAGGTGGATCTGAGTGTCTATGTAGAGGATTGAAGGTGTCGCAGTGGGTTGTGCGCAGGAGCCCCAGAGGTGGAAGGTTGCGGTTTACAACCTGGCTTGAGACCATAACACGCGCTCAATGGGGCCGGAAATTTTGTTTCTCAACATCTCCGTTAATTATTGCCCACAGCTCATTAAATTTCACTCAGGTATTGACACTGAAAACCTCTATAAAATTTCACAAGCTGATCCGGATCTGATCCAGAAGGCGGGTTTTATCGCAATCTGTAAATCGCTGTATGGGAGAACTGTTGTGCTTGGCGGAGGTCTGCGCTCTCCGATTGCTTTTCTAGTTAAGAAATGCTTTCCTGGAAGTTCACTTGCTCCATTTTTTTCTGAGCAGTTTGTTGGAACTTCTTGGAGTACAAAAGAAATGATTAAATCATTTGCTCCACATTAGTTAGAGCTAGTTATGTATATATCAGTGCAGAGGAAGAGGAGGAAAAAAGAGGAGGAAGCTCTACAGCAGAGTCCCAGACGAGCTGCCCATGAGAGCTGCTCTGATCTGGGTGAAAAGGCGCTCCATAGCAGTTTGCAGGTACTGCAACCTGCTCTTAAAGGCAATGGCTACTGACGCACTGATTGGTTAAACAGGTGGAACGCCCTAACCACTCCCATGCATAATGTGTGCAAAATATAGTGGTTTTTGCAGGTAAGATCGTGGGTTTTGGGGGGTGGAAGATTGCATTCTTTGTGGGGGAACACCTCTCCTAGTACCTGCTATCCCTTAATAGCAGGTTTTGGAGGTTTGGCGCAAGATAGGGCCCTTAGTATTCTGAAATTTGGGAATGGCTGCTTTATGTGATAAGAACAAGCAATTGGCTCAGTATGTTCGATAAGTTATGTAAAGCGGCATTCATGAAGCAAAACTTTTTTTTAATCTTTTAATTTTTTTTTTTCTTTTAAATTTCACTTTTGGATTGGATGGGCATCTAACTAGAGTTTGATCCATTTCACAATTATTTATATCTTTACTTCACTATACATGCTGGTCTTACCCAGTGGCAGCGGCAAAACATTTTCATTGCAGTTGCTTAGGGGTTGCTAAACAATTGTATGGAGTTGCAATACCAATTAAATAGCATAAATATGGATATGTATGTCATTACCGGCCTACTCATTCTAATCAGCGCTATCTTAAACTAGCACGGATGCCATGAAACAGATAAAAAAAAATCAATTTGAAGTTCATTATTATAATTTTACCATATAGTCATGCCGCTTTTCACAGCAGTGACAAATGCACATTAACAGCCTAGACTACAAATCATTTAACAATAACCTGTTCATCACATTTTAACCAGTTAATATTCACATAAGTACACATCAGAAGAGATCTGGCAGACCTACGCTTCAACAGATAGCGCTCCATTTTGATGTCACTTTTCTAACGGCCCATTTTTTTTTTTCCCAAGCTGACTTCGCGTGACCCCTGCAGGGCCAGCTCTCGCGAGACGAGTCTCTCTCTCATCGTTTTTAATTGTCTTCCTTTTATTTTAATTTAAAACAAAAACACATGAAATTCATTTTAAATTAAATTGTCACCATTTTATTATATTTAACATAATTAAGATTTTTTCATTTTTAATAGTCTCCATTCTTGGGATTACTTTGAGGTTGCTAGGCCATATTTTGGGGTTGCTATAGCAACTGCAAGCTACCCCCTAGCGCCGCCCCTGGTCTTACTCCTGACCCTTAGGTCCCACCAGGTGAGGAAGTGCTGTGGTCTGGATGTGCCACTCAGTTGTTGGTAACAGCAGCCTTACAAGTTAATGAGAAAGGTCTCACCAGAAACACTGCAGCATGTTTTAGAAGTGTCCTTGGAAATGACCCTCTGCTCTGATGACGTTCGCTGAGTCAGTTCAGGCGTAACCAAGGCACAGCAGGACCACGGTAATTCTGTGCCCAGTGGGATCTAGGGAGCACTTGAGGCTATTCCTGTCATCTTCCTCCATTCATGGTGAATTTTACACTTGCCTTTATTTGTAAAAGTATTGATAGCTTGCACATTTATCTTAATTTCCTTAGTGTTTTTTTCCTCACAAGGCCTTCCTCCCACAGTCATAAGTGTGCATGTTATATAGAATGGTAAATTTAAATTGTCAGTGAGGGTAAGTGCACATGCTTGTTTGTCTTGTGTGTTGCTGTGTAGACCTGTTATGGATTAGCAACTTGTCTGTTGTGTACCTAGCTCCAACCTAAATGACAGCTGTAACATCCTCCTCCACTATTCCTGAATAAAATCAGATTATCCCCATAATTACTCCTATTATTTCTATAATTATTCCTAAAATCAAATTATATTATTGTTAATGTATATGAAGTCTAGGCAGGTATTAGTATTGCCTGCTAGCCACCATGACTGACCTGGAGGCCCTGTCATATTTCTTTTATCTATTGTTATTTTCTTTAATATTCTTGGACATTTTGCTACATTCATCTTGATGAAGTGATATTGTAAAAGCCAAGAATCTATGCAATTTTGAGTCTGTAGTATGTTGCGAACTGTAGGACAAACGATATAGGATATATAGCACATTTCTATTAGTCTGGAAAAGAGTCTCATCAGGTTTTCCGGCATTCGTCTCAGCCTGCGACAGGACATGGAGAATCTGTGCTTGACACCTCAATTATCTGCTTCTTAGACTTCACCAGTGGATTATCAGGTGTGTCTCTTTTATTGGTTTTAAGAGGGAACCTTTACAAGGAAGTGTTGTTGATTTATTTCAGCAGCTCTCATCTACCTGTTTTGCCACATGTGTCAGTAAAAACTATACGTCATGCATACACTAAACCTGGTATATAAATTCAAGACCCTTGGCTGCCTAATAATGATCTGATACTTTGGCCTGTATCTGCAGACCATAGACTATGCTGGAAATTGATGCACTTACATGGGAGTCTCAAGTCTTTTCACTGTCTCTATGACTTAAGCAAAAAAGTGCATGTCAAAATTACAAGCACAGATTGCAGAACCAATAAACTGGAATATTTATGCTCAAAGTTGAAGTACAATTGTTTAGGAAATAGTTATTTGGTGGACTTTATCCCAGGGCAGTTCTCAAGTTAAGCATAAGAGCTAAACAGGACAAGCACTCTAGGGGATAAATGTTACACAATTTAAAACCTCTGTGTGGTCTTTTACTGCCCTTGCTTGAGGGCTCAGCAGCATGCTGGAAGAGGCAATCTGTCTCACCATTCTGCTGAATCCACATCCTGATAACCCCATAATAGTTCTCATAGTGAAACCACCTATTATATTCAAACTAACAAGAATTTATCACCACAATTTGAACTGAATCTTTACAATATCTGCATTGTCAAATTCTTCTACATCTTTTCACCATTCTTCTATAAGATACCACTCTCACTGATGGAATCTGACTTTACTTTTATCCTTCCCTGATTGCTATTTAAATTCTGCTTGGGAAAAATAATGTTGGTTAATGTTCTGTTTATAGTCTACAGTAGAGCAGTGGTTCTCAATCTTTCTTGAACAAACACCCCCCTGAGCCACCATGATGCTCTTAACTCATTCACTGCCAATGACGTCTTTAGACGGCAATTCAAATCCGAACGTTCACTGCCATTGATGTCTATAGACATCAAATGCACAAATTATGTTTTTGAACAGGGGTTGCGAGGAAACACTCTGGCGGAGCTTCTCAATAAATATCAGAGTTCTAAGCATCGTAGTTAGTGTTTAGATCCTCCAGATGGCAGCATCCACACTTCCTATAAAGTCTGCCACGATGCAGATTTGTCTGAGGAAAAGATGGCGCAGTGTGGTAGCAAGAAACATTACAAGCAGCTTACACTCGAACAGTGTCGGTAGTTCGAGGAGTGAATGGAAAAAAGATGATGGAGGTATGGTATAATAGTAATATAGTAATAGTAATAGTATAATAGTAATGGTAATACATGTTTCACATTGTCCACAGCCCAAGATTTGCGCTCCTTGCACCATTGAAACCAGCGTTTGGCATTGGCACGAGCAGGGCAGGAATTTCACGGCGGCCACAGTGCCCATGGCCATCGTGGCCCTTCTTCTTGGCCGTAATGCCCTTCCGAAAATTGGTTGCTTAACGGTCACTGTGGCCTTGGTGCCCTGCCCTCTCCCCTTCCTTTGGCTATCATCAAGTTTGTGCCGTAGTGCCCATTGGTAGGCCTACCTGTATTAAAGCTAAACAATCAGAGCAGAGGTGTGTCCTACGGCGAGATCCGTCCATAACTCTATATATGCTCATATCAGCGTTCTGTCTGTGGGATAAACAGCACAACGATACCACGAAGATGACATTAAAGGTAAGTGTTCAAAAAGCCATCTGTTTTCTAGATCAAATAGCTTGTCAATGAGCCTAAGGACTTTAAAGATTGAGCCCAGGACTATAAATCGTAATACATCATAATACTGAGCTATGGTTGCTAAGGCAACCCAAGTAAATGGTCTCCTGCAATCAGCTGTTTCATCGTAAACTAAAGCCTTCAAATAATCCCTTTCTCGCCAAATCAAATTCTCTGTCTCTCTTCTATGTGTGCAGCCCTAGCAAAGCTTTGTTTCTAAGCCTTAATTTCATCGCCAAAATCAGGATGCCATTAAATTAAATTCTATTATAAATAAATGTGACTAGAAAACACATCATAAATTCACGATTGACATATAAATCAACAACAACTTACAGGCAGGATGATGATGCTGAGATAGATTGATTCAAACTCCGACACTCTGTGTTCTATACACAATACACTTCTGAGACTAGGCTTGGGCGGTATTACGGTAATACCATGTACTTCCGGTATTTAAAAATAGCGGCGTTATCAGTTTCAATACCGTCATTAAAAAAATGCAATGAATGATTTCTGTGGTTTAAAGTTTAGTTTAGTTTCTCTCCTGTATCGCTGTGCGTTCTGCTTTATTTTACCGTTTATTCGTGTTCGCTTGCAGCTGATCTCTGTTTGACTCGTCCTGTTAAGGTACTGACGATGAAAACAACACTTCCTGAGTTTGCTGCTTCAAAATAAAAGCTTCTAATGAAACTAATAATGTTGGACTTTTATGTTGAAGAATTTATAGGAAGTGAAACGTCCGGCATCAGACACTTTACTATAAAGCGCGTTTCAGCAAACACACCTCGGCAGCAGAGAGCAGCTGGGGCAGAGAAGGAACAGTTAAAACTACAGTGAAAAGCAAGAAATACACAAATAAATAACAACTGTAGTTGAGCCAACTTTATATTGAAGCACTGAACTGCTGTTTCGAGGTAAACTCGCCTTTTTTTTCCCCAGGCGCGTCAACGCTGGGAATAGTACAGCACCATAAAGCCCCGCGGCAGCGCGCCTGGGGTACATAATGGGGGGGGGGCTGTTTTCACGCGCGGCGTCCGCCGGCGGTGTGTGTGTTCGCCTTAATAGTCGCGGGAATACCGTATACCCCGGTAAAATGTGAGGGAAGTTTGACGGTATCAAAATTTGGATACCGCCCAAGCCTATCTGAGACTGAAACTCTTTAACACGTATCATTACAGAAATACGCTCCGGGGTGCTTAAGCATTTGAATAATCAGTAGGCTATGAAAATGTGATAATATTATTTACAAACATTTAACATATTCACTCGAAACTTTTTTCCCTCAGACAGAAGAATGCCAAGACGGGAACGAGTCAAGATTACTCGCAAAAAGAGCTCTTGACGATGCAGCAAAAAACTGCCAAAAAAAAAAAAAAGGACACCTACAGTTCCTTGTAAAAGTATTCAGCCCCCTTGAACTTTTCAACCTTTTGCCACATTTCAGGCTCCAAACATAAAGATATAAAATTTAATTTTTTTTTGTCAAGAATTAACAAGTGAGACACAATCGTGAAGTGGAATGAAATTTATTGGATATTTTAAACTTTTTTGAGAAATAAAAAACTGAAAAGTGGGATGTTTAATATTATTTGCCCCCCTTGCATTAATACTTTGTAGCGCCACCTTTTACTGCAATTACAGCTGCCAGTCTTTTGGGGTTTGTCTCTATCAGTTTTGCATTCTTCCTTGTAAAAAAGCTGGAGCTCAGTGAGGTTGGATGGAGAGCGTTTGTGAACAGCAGTCTTCAGCTCTTTCCACAGATTCTGGATTGGATTCAGGTCTGGACTCTGACTTGGCCGTTCTAACACCTGGATACGTTTATTTGTGAACCGTTCCATTGTAGATTTGTCTTTATGTTTTGGATCATTGTCCTGTTGGAAGATAAATCTCCGTCCCAGTCTCAGGTCTTTTGCAGACTCCAACAGGTTTTCTTCCAGAATGGTCCTGTATTTGGCTCCGTCCATCTTCCCATCAATTTTAACCATCTTCCCTGTCCCTGCTGAGGAAAAGCAGGCCCAGATAATGATGCTGCCACCACCATGTTTAACAGTGGGGATGGTGTGTTCAGGGTGATGAGCTGTGTTGCTTTTACTCCAAACATATTGTTTTGCATTGTGGCCAGAAAGTTTGATTTTGGTTTCATCTGACCAGAGCACCTTCTTCCACATGTTTGGTGTGTCTTCCAGGTGGCTTGTGGCAAACTTTAAACCAGACTTTTTATGGATATCTTTGAGAAATGTCTTTCTTTTTGCCGCTCTTCCATAAAGGCCGGATTTGTTCAGTGTAGACTGATTGTTGTCCTCTGGACAGACTCTCCCACCTCAGATCAGTTTATCCAGAGTGATCATGGGCCTCTTGGCTGCATCTCTGATCAGTCTTCTCCTTGTTCCAGATGAAAGTTTAGAGGGACAGTTGGGTCTTGGTAGATTTGCAGTGGTCTGATACTCCTTCCATTTCAATATGATTACTTCCACAGTGCGCCTTGAGATGTTTAAAGCTTGGGAAATCGTTTTGTATCCGCATCCAGCTTTAAACTTCTCCATAACAGTATCTGGGACCTGCCTGGTGTGTACCTTGGTCTTCATCATGCTCTCTGAGCATTAACCAGAACCCTGAGACTATCACAGAGCTGGTGCATTTATACGGAGACTTGATTACACACAGGTGGATTCTATTTATCATCATCAGTCATTCAGGACAACATTGGAACATTTAGAGATCGTCACTGAACTTCTGGAGTGAGTTTGCTGCACTGAAAGTAGAGGGGCCCAATAATATTGTGCGCCCCACTTTTCAGTTTTATATTTGTTAAAAAAGTTTAAAATATCCAATAAATTTTCTTCCACTTCATGATTGTGTCCCACTTGTTGATTCTTGACAAAAAATAGAAAATTTATATACTTTATACTTTACTTTATGTTTGGAGCCTGAAATATGGCAAAAGGTTGAAAAGTTCAAGAGGGCCGAATACTTTCGCAAGGCACTGTACTTTAAAAGGTATCATGCAATAGTTAATTGTTAGATTCTTCTTATTTTGTGTTCTGTGTTCCTTTATGGGCCTAGGAAGACCCCAGGTTCTCAATCCCCATCATCAGATGACTATTGAAATTAAATTTATAAATTTAATTTCAATTTCAAATTTATGGCCTGATAAAAGTAAATGACATTGCCTTTTTTGTTGTCTGTTTTCCTTTGATAAAAGTCCAAAAGTTGTGATAGCCTATTAAAAATATCCAAGGTTCTGAATTCATAAACTGTGTTGTGCCGTTTATTAGCATATCATGCCATATTGTGTTTTTTTATTAACGAAATTCCAGGCCTGGGCACGAGTGACCAAAGGTTTGGCTGTAGCAGCCTGGCCATGTATATTGACCCTGTGGAGCTCCTGACGGACAGTCCTGGTGGAAACAGGAGAGTTGAGGTGCACATTTAATTCTGCCGTGGTTTGGGCAGCTGTAGTTTTATGTTTTTTGGATACAATCTGGGTTAGCACCCTAATATCCCTTTCAGACAGCTTCCTCTTGTGTCCACAGTTAATTCTGTTGGATGTGGTTTGTCCTTCTTGCTGGTATGCTGACATTACCCTGGATACCGTGGCTCTTGATACATCACAAAGACTTGCTGTCTTGATCACAGATGCGCCAGCAAGACGTGCACCAACAATTTGTCTTCTTTTGAACTCTGATATGGCAACTATGATTTTGTGTGCATTGCAATATTTTGCACAAAACTGTGCTCTTACCCTGCTAATTGAAACTTCATACTCTGCTCCTACTGGTGCTATGTGCAATTATTGAAAACTGGCCACCAGGCTGATCCAATTTAGCCATGAAACCTCCCACGCTAAAATAACAGGTGTTTCAGTTTAATTTTCCAACCCCTATATATATATATATATATATATATATATATATGTTATATACATACAGTGGTACCTCTACTTAAAAATGTATCTATTAACAAATTTTCCAGTTAACCAAAGGCCTCCTAAGAAAAATATTGCATCCATATATGAAAGAAATTCCAGGTTACAAAGGCGAAGAATTTCAAATTACACGCTGCTACTCGCGCCTCCCAGAGTCCACCGAACGTAAACATACTTGTCAGCTCCTGTATCTTGGTTTGAAAGTGGCGTGTCCGAGCTGCTCGGCTATTGGCTGTTGCTCAGCCTCTTCCTGGCATCCCATTGGCTAGGAGGGCACCTTGTCTTTATGAGAATAACCCAATAACCCACGTAAATGAACAATTTTTTCTTTAATGTATGTAGTTCTTTGTTCTTTATTCTTTACATTGGTATAATTGTGCAATTATCTAGTTGTAACATGTCTTTCTTACAGGTTATTATGTCACTTCATGTATTATTCATAATTTATGAAAAATGTTTGTTTTGACATGTCTGGAATGAATCAATAAAATGAAGTGAAATGAAATGAAATGTTAGAATTCTGGGCATATTCTGGGTATATATATATATATATATATATATATATATATATATATATATATATATATATATATATATATATATAATTATAGTGTATATGTGTTCATGAGTGTGTAGGTAAGGACCTCCCAGTCCGTGACGCAAGTCCATGCTGGCAAGCATTTCACATATCCAAGTAGGTTGATCCAAGCCGTTCTTACACACTTCACACACCTTGTCTGAAAAGTAGGCCTGAATATGTTGAACAGAAGCCTTCACTGACAGGAAGATTAAACCAATCAAACCTGAATTCAAGTTGCAACAGAACTGTTACCCGACAACTTGGATAAAGAAGAAGTTTATGGATGGAAAGATAGTCATAACATTCAAGTTTTCCCCAAACAAAACCCCATGCTTGGGAGTCAAGTAACTATCACAGTTTTCCCATGGACCTACTTTTACTGTCTGTGCCAATTGTTAAGTCTGCACTGTGAAATGATCCCATTCATGTAATCATTTATTATCTGAACAGCCAGTGCAACAATTGCTGCTGCAGAGGGATAGCACTCAATATGCACCTTCAGATCTGTTCACCTTGCACTGAAAATTGACAGCACCCACTGTGATGAAAATTCATGCACAGAGCTCTTAACCTAGCATCACTATGTGGTAGTAATTGATATGGTGAAAGACTTTGATAAGGGGGCTGATACAATGCCCCTCTTTTCATTTGAAGATGTCACAGTCACACCCTTGTTCTTTTATCAACCAAGTCTTACATGCATAGTCAGGCACACATCAGGAGACCATTTTTTTTTTTTTTTTTAACCACTTCACAACTTCAGAAGCCAGAACTCTGCAGAGTAGAGCTTTATGAGTTACAGTACAAGGTTATCTGCTGGATCCATCTATGCCAGAATAGCTTGATGATGTTACAAATAATTTTCATGTTTTCCTTTGCCTCCGCCTCTACTTAAGGATCCCTGCTGTGGGAATGCAGTGATCTGACATACTGCTGGCCTGAGCCTTGCCTAAATCCATCAACATGTGTCTTAAAAGGGTTTTCGGTTAAAAGGATTTACAAGTTTTATGAAGTTAAACTCTCTCAAAAGTAAAGAGCAGACAGTATTAATACATATTACATACACATAAAAATGTTATGCAGTTTAATTCTGTAGAAATTGAAACCATTTGTAGATATTTTCTGGTAGAAATACTGCACAAGTAACATGGATAATCAAAGCTACACTGAAAAAAAGTGAACATGGGCTACCATTCATGGAAAGAGGGATTGCTATTTGAACTGATCCAATATAGTTATGTTTCTGTCTTTTCTTTGGTTTAATGTCTTGTATCACTTTCATTAAATGTAAATCAAGGCCACATTGGTCCAACGTAATTGACTGACTTTGAATCAAACCGTAATTTTCCATTCAAGCGCATACGTTGCATGTCACATGATGACGTGTGCGTAGTGACGTGACCAAGCTGGCGGGTTCAGATTTGAATTGTCCGCCATCGTCCTTCTCGCATGAAAACGCCACGGAATAAAAGAAGAAAGAAGTTGGTAAGAAATTTAACAGGACCATTGAATATGTATATATTTTTCAACATCATTGTTACATAAAGGAACTTTACGTCGTTGTTCATCACACAACATATATTAGCCGTGACTGTTTGGTATGACATCGTCACATTATTAGCTAACGTTAGCTAGCAGAGCTATCCAGGTTTGCGAACCTCAGTAGGAATGATAATTTGATATCTTGTCGTTTTTGATGCATGTTACAGTAATGTTTTTTATTAGGTTGGGTCCGGAGTTTTGTCCGTTGCTGTTTGTAAACACAAGTTTTATGCCCTAAAGGGCAGGGGGTGCACGACTCCGGTGCTTCGCTCTGACTGTCTTTCTTTTTCTTTGCGGTCCTTGAAGAGAAGAGGGGGACAGCTAGTGGGGCTATTAACTTAGCAGGGGAAAGACACAGAGTGTTTGCATGTGTTTCAATGGAAAACACTGTAGTTTTGTGTGTGTGTGTGTTACTTTGTTCTAATTGACAAGTGTTTCCCTTTCTTGTAGGCCTGAAATTATTGCAGGAATTTTTGTATATCACAATATGGTTAATGTTAAATAAACACACCACATTGTACTGTCCTATGTGATGTAAAAAAAAAAATTTAATTATAAAATGTGTCATACCTCATTTTTTCAGTTCAAGTAGTAATCATGAGGATTTGCCTACCATCAAAGACAAAATTGTATCCAAATATTATATAATCACGAGGACTACAGAAAGATGCTTATATTTTGTAATATATATTTATAAATTGAGTTTTCAGTATCACGTCATACCAAGAATGCAAATGTAATTTGGGTCTTTTTGTATGTACCAACCCACTCCCCCACCCCCTTTCCAGTCGTCTGCTGAATGTGGAAATGTAAGGACTGTGGTGTTACCAAATCACGAAGATCAGAACTTCTGAAACACTACAAACTTGAGCATAGACATTTTGGACGCTGCTGTGCTTACCCTTGCACATATTCAACCTGCCCTTGTTCTTTTACTACCTGGAATGCCCTTAAAAGCCATTTGTCAAGAAGCCACCCTCGACTGAACCCACAAAAAGATCAGCAGACAATTTTGAGATGCTTTTTGTGTGAATACAAGCAAATTTCAACTGTTAAAGACTACTTGCAGCACATAGGGCAGCATCTGAAAAATCATGAGACTGTAAACTGTATTTTTCAGTTGCTCCTACAAAACAAATGTTCATGGATCATTCAGGACTCATAGAAATCACAAGTCATCCTCTGTAAGTAATTTAAAACCTGAAATTGCTGTGAGGGTACAGCCAATCCACCATTCCTCTGAAGACAGTAATGCCAATGATTCACACGGGAATCTTTCAGAGGATGAAGTAACTCGTTCTGTCTCTGATACACATGGTACCAAAGAATCTATAGCTTATTTGGATAGTAAAATATCTGAACACAGGCTAAGATTAAAAGAGGTTTTCCCTGACCAAAGAATTCTACCCAGACACCACTATTTGGAGCATTATCCACAGCTCATTGAGCAGTTTTGTCCCCTGGTTGCACTATAGACGATGCGTTTTGAGGCAAAACACAGCTTCTTTAAAAGTGTTGTGCATCACACAAACTGCTTCAAAAATGTGCTCCTATCATTGTCACAGAGGAATCAATTTCATATGGCCCATCAGCTGCACATATACAGCTTCCCCACACCAACTCTGGAAGTTAGAAATGTTTCTTCCATTCCCATCGATGTTCTGAATGAGGAAATATAACATGCTGTGAGGCACAAGCACCCAAACCTGGATCTTTCGTGTGTGGCAGAAGATGACTTATGAAGCCTTTAACTATAGGAATGGCATGATCATTTCATATGGGGAGCTTGCAGGTCTGCCAGAGTTTTGTGAGATCATTCAGATGATCATTCTCCAAGAGAAGCCACTTTTTGTTGTCAGACAGCTTGATGCGTGGTACACTAAACATTACAGGGCCTATATCCTGACAACATCTGCTAGGGGAATCCAAGTTCTTGAACACCACAGTCTTACAGACCCATACCCACTGGCTGACTACATGATTCGGGGGAGGCGCCTGGTGGTTCCAAAAAGATATATCCACATTTAAGGTTACATTATGACAAATGTTTTATGATTTAAAATATGCCTTACATTATACAATGGAAATTACTCTGAACTCTACAATTAATTTTATTTCTGACATTAATGCATGAATGATCTAATATAATCTTTTCGTGATTTGAGATATCTTATTCTCTTTCTCTCTCTCTCTCTTACTCTCTCAGACTCTTGAGCATGGCTGGAAAGAAGTCTGCAAAGCTGTTGGTTTTTCTGAGTCAGGACGACAAAAGAAAACTGTTGCTGCCCAATGGGATTCCAGAATCTGTGGAGGAGCTTGTTGATGATGTGAGGAGAGCTTGTGGATTGAGTGGGAACTTCAGGATCCAGTACCAGGACAAAGACTTTGGTGATACATTTGTAAATTTAACATCTACTGGAGAACTTCAGGATCTTGGGATCATCAAAGTAATCCCTTTGCCTGATGAAAATGCAGCTGCTGCACAGACAGCTGTTCATGCCAGCCTCAGTAGTAATGATGCCTTTTCCATTTCTGGTGAAACTGATGACACGTCGATCCTCTCCACAACCTCTTCTAGTCCTTCTTCAAGGACCAAGCTGTGGCCCAAAGAGTTTCCCATTCCAAGCTTTTCATATGACAGTTAACTCCAGTTAAAGAGAGGAAATGCTGCTTTCAAGGCAAATGGAACAAGGTTGAAAATCAGTCCTAGGATGAAGTCAGACATTCTGGAAAAGGTGTCTGATGAGATCTATAAGTATAAAGCTTACCCAAAAAGTTCAGACTTCTGTGAGGTTTCAGAGGCACTGATCAAGAAGCACCCCTGCTTGGCAGAGCCAAAATCTTGGAATGGCTGCTATGGCTGGACACAGAGACTTAAAACCAGGATGGGAAATCTCCGTACCCAACTGAAGGGACTTGGATGCCCCGAGCTTGCTGTCAATGCTCTAAAGACCAAAGCTGCAGATGATGCCCATCCAGCAAAAAATGTCAAGCGACCTAAACATGGTGAGGCCAACTATGTGCCGTCCTATCCATTTGGCTTGACAGCAGACAATCTTGAGATGTAGCGACAGGTACTTTTGAAGGAGGTGAAGAAACGGAACAATGAGAGGATTATCTGAGAAAAAATGACCAAGACATTTGCCTTTCATAGACAAGAAATTGTGGAAAAACAGCCCAGGATAGAAGAACTCCAGGGAGCGATGGCCAGCAATGTTTCAAGAAGAAGAGGTATGAGTTGAATCACTGTCATAATCAGTTAATACTATATTTTTTGTGAGTGTGTTGTACTCTTGTTTTGCTGTGAAACTATGTCCCTCAAAAAAATAAATTTCAGCATTTACAGACAATAGACATTAGACACTGGAATAGGCTCACTGGTCACTTTTACAGAGCTTCTGTATTCCTGTGCGAGAATGTGACAGAATCTAGAATCTATCATCTCTCAGCACTCCTTCCAGTCCAGAGTTCAGTCAGGCAAACAACACTACATTTTCCTGATCTTTTTGTCCTTTGCCAATCATATGCCTTAACATGAAATGTGTTGTCTAATTTGTATATTTCAGATCAATGCTGGATTCCTACGGATCACAACAGTACCTCTACAATCACGATTTTTGGCCAGTTTGGATAAACAGAGCAGTCAGCTTCTTCAGGTCATTAGGAGAAAAGGTGGAGCTGTCGGTGAGAAAAACAGGGATGTCCTTAAACCTTTGGATCAGGTATGAAATGCATAAGTATTCCATTTGATTTCCTCTTTTATCAGTTCAGTTCTGTCTGTCGGTGAGTTGAAAGTTGATACATTTATTATCTTTTGATATGTGTCTTTGTTGCTACAGAGTGTGGAGTTGAACATCAGAAGAGAATGCCTCCTGAAGTCCCTTGTGATGTACCTGGGTGAAGATGTGACTCACCTGATTAAAGAGTACCAGGTAAGTCAGCAAATTGTGGCAATGCACTGAGATCAGGCTGTTTTCTGTTAAATGTAACTGTTGGCCCTGGGCATATGATCAGACTAATCAATAACTATCCAGGAGAATAGCACCAAGGGTCTTTCTCTCTCCTTGCTGTCTTTCTCTCAATTCAATGTGCTTTATTAGCATGGCAGTTTACAAAACATATCTCCAAAGTATGTAACAAATGAATGAGCTATTAACTAACATTCCAAAATATTATTCTCATGCCCCTCCATATATCGTGCTGATGTGCCTCCACTGTCCAATTCACTATGTCTGTGTTTCAGGAAAAATAAATCAGCAAATTTTAATGTTAGCCATTAGAAACAGAACTTGCACATTTATATATTCTTCTTAATATTTGTCATCCAACTGCCCCTATTTCTCCTTCTCTCTTTCTCTAGCTCTCTTTGATATTTAAAATTAAAATGTGATCACAGGAGTGCACTTATATATTATGGAGGTTAGCTATTATATACTACTTGTATGATTTATTGTCTGAGTGTCAATAATCTTAATCATTCCCCCTCCCTGGGGACAATAAACTGAAGTAATTTAATTGTCTGATTTCAGGTTGTGCAAAAGGAAGAGGCGGAGACAGAACTGAAACATACCACCATGGCCATCTTTGTTCTCCGGGATGGTGACGCTCTCCCCCCTCCAGAGGACATTGGCCTTGTCATTGATGGTGTGGAGGTACTAAACGACTTGTCCTCAATTGCATCGGCTTGTGCCATGCTATTTGGCCTAATTTATGCACTAAACTTGAGCTATCCAGTGGAACTCAAATATACCTTTGAGACCTTTCAAAAAATCATCATGGATATTGAAAGTAGGCAAATGTCAAAAAGGGTTCAGAACCTCTGTGCTAAGCTGCAGGAGTGAGGATTGAGATTCCCTTGTGGTAAAATATGTGGACAAGCAAAAACTGTCACGTTGCCTTTGTAATCATCACAGATGATTACTTGTTGCTGTTCCAAGAGAATACATTGTTCAGGTTTGCCAGGTTCAGATTTTGTGTGAAATTATCGTGGCCATGTTTCTTGGTTTTAAAATGGACCATGCAGTTTGATTTAAATGGCACTAGTTTTATAAAGGAGACAAGACTTTTGCCTTGTTAGATGCTGATGCATGTTATTTGTTGATGGTTGATGGCTGTTTGTGTCTGCGAATGTGAATCCAGCCGTACTGCCACCAATTCTCACATCTGTTCTGAGGGACGAGGAACCTTTTGTTGGAGCTGTTTGTTGGGCTTTTGAAAGAGTATTTAATTTTATATTTACATTTTATTTTTATAAGTCTTATTTATTTTTATAGTGTTTATATTGTATCTCAATGATAGCCTACCGCACCTCAAGACCATTTTGAACTGTTGTGTTTTTGATAAACTGGAGCTGGCTGTTGGGCTTTTGAAAGAGTATTTAATTTTGTATTCACATTTTATTTTTGTTTTATTTATTTTTATAGTGTTTATATTGTATCTAAAGTATAGCTTACCTCACCTCAAAACCATTTGAAATTGTTTGAATACCATGATGTGAGAAATTTAATAAAAGAAATGTGAGAAATTAACCTGTCTTCCCATGATTTCATCCAACTTGGGGGAAAGTAATTCAGTTACCTGTGACAAGTTGACGCAGTTTTATTGGTTTTTGTGACTGAAAAAATACATTGTATTCATACAGCATATTACTTTGTAGTTATTTAAAACCTTTCTGTCGTGTTCGGGTCAAATCTGACCGATTTCCTACTTTCATCAATCATAAATATTGGCTTTTACATTTGATTGTCTCAGGGCCTTATGATATCCTCCACACTAGCCATTTGAACATCTATAATTGCTGATCACCACTTTCATTGAATTTTGAGTAGTTTATTCAACTTTGTAACACCTGTGGTGTTCCCGGTCAAAAATGACCGCCATAGGAAATTAATGGGTGACCCTAGATTGTGTTCATCCATCAGATAGTAACCAACCACAAATACACCATCACACACACACACACGCCACCCACACACACACATCCACACACACACACACACCCACACACACACCTACACACACACACACACACACACACCACCCCACATAAACCCTTTCAGACTGAACAAATAGGTGTCTCCTCTTCCCACCTCATGTGCCCATTCCCCCACATGAACTACACCTTCCAAACTAAATGTATAACACTTGTTCCACATTTCAAAGTAAACAATTAGGTGTTTGTTAGGGGAACATTGTGTTTCAAGAGGAGACTCTCTCTGGCAGAGCTTGGGAAAGCTTTAGTGACTCCTCTGATTCAGCGGCGCCAGCACCTTCCCTGTGCACTAGAGGTCTTCGGAACAACCCGACAACCTGAAAAACTGAGGTTCCGACTCGACCCGAATCAGGTCTCAGGTCCATTCAAAAGACGTGACTCCGGGTTCTGGTCTGAATCGATAGTTAGTCTTGGGTCCGGTCAATGCTCTCTAACAGGCTGGGTCCGCGTTTACTCGAGAGAGGTAAAGATATTGGCGGTGGCAGCCAATGTCAGGACTCGGGGCAGTTAAATTAAGTATTCATTCATGTGGCGTGTTTGGCATGAAACAATCATGTTATTACCGGTTTGCCCGGCAGCTGTAAAGAACAACGGATCGCCAACATGACAACGCTGGATGATAGAACATATTCACGACACGTCCTGACCGGTGTAGGCTATTAGCGTTAGGAGTTGCTACCAATAGCATCTGTATCTACAAAGAAAATAACGACGTGGATTTATTGTTGTTTACATCACGGAGCCTATGGAGCAACTAAACCAGGTAGAAAAAGACAATTTTAGGTAGGTCCAAATCATACCTGTCAAGTATCCCGTTGAACCGGGTAGAAGAAGACAACTTTAGGGAAGAAAATCAAGTTTTATTCAAAGCTAGACAACTTTAACATGAGCAATTATGGGCTGGATTGTCTCGGTTCTATTCGGGTAACTAAAGACTCGGGTCGGGTCAGTTCCAGGTCCAAATATTGCGGGTCCATTCGGGTTCGGACTTCTGAACTTATGATAATAGCTCGGGTCGGGTCGGTTTCGGGTCGAATTTTCATGAGTCCATTCGGGTTCGGGTCCATGAAAGTGGACCCGTGAAGACCTCTACCATGCACCAGCTTCTGCCAGTCTGGTGAGGAGTTTGCAAGCCCCAGCCACTGCCCTGGCTGCTCTTCCCCCAAAACGGGCAGAAATGGAAGAGATGCCACCGCTGTGCCCCTAGAGACAATAAAACAAGTCTTATATGTTTCAAATGTGATGCATTTGCAAGGCACACTACAATCTGATTGCAAAATGCCACTCCTGTGTGTGAAGACACATGCCCCCCCTTGTATTTTTGTATATTCACTGCAATTATTCATGTAAACCACTAGTTTGAGACATTGTTTACAGCTTAAAAGGAGGTTAAATAAAATTTGGTGATGATCAGTGGTTTTTCTGTTAATGTAGGAGCAGTTAAAACAGGCCGGTCAAATTTGACCGGGAACACTAAAGTAAGGGGGGAGAAACGAACACGACACAAAGGTTAAGATTTTTAGCTCAAGTCAAGGTGAAAATATAAGTTAATGCAAAGTGTAAAAAAGAAAATTGCAAGTAGAAAGTATGATTTCATTCTATTTGAAAACTTTCATTGGTTTTAATAATTTTTTTTAATTGACTTTACTACATTATTTCCTTTGTTCAAGCTATTTTTTTTATTTGAGAAAACTGTAACAAGTTGAAATTATGAATTCATTATATTAGAAAACTTTCATTGGTTTTAATTTTTTTTTAAATTTGACATTACATTACAAATTTGCTTCGTTCAAACTGATTTTTTCATTTGAGAGAAACTAAAAAAATTACATGTGACAAGTTGATTTAAAATTTTTACTTTGATCCAAAGTAACACTTTTTACAGTGTATGTAGGTCCCTTCTGACTGTACATGGAGAAGAATAGCCGGGGCTGCCCTTTGTCACGGATTCTGTTCATAATGTTTATGGACAGAATTTCTAGGCGCAGTCAAGGAGCAGAGAAGTTCCAATTCGGTGGTGTCGGGATCTCGTCTCTGCTGTTTGCAGATGACGTAGGTCCTGTTGGCAGCATCGAGTGGGGATCTGCAGCTCTCGTTGGAGCGGTTCACAAGTGTGAAGCGGCAGGGATGAGGATCAACACTTTCAAATCTGAGACCATGGTTCTCATTCGGAAAAGGGTAGAATGCCTCCTCCGGGTCGGGAGTGAGGTTCTGCCTCAAGTGGAAGAGTTTAAGTATCTCTCTTGTTCACGAGTGATGGGAGAAAGTAACGGGAGATCGACAGACGGATTGGTGCAGCATCTGCTGTGGTGCGGACTCTGTACCAGTCTGTTGTGGTGGAGAGAGCTGAGCCAAAAGGCAAGGCTCTCTGTTTACCGTTCGATCTTTGTTCCAACCCTCACCTATGGTCATGAACTGTGGGTAGTGACCTAAAGAATGAGATCGCGGATACAAGCGGCAGAAATGAGTTTTCTCCGCAGGGTGGCTGGACTCTTCACTTCGAGGTAAGGTGAGAAGTTCAGTCATTCAGAAGAGACTCAGAGTAGAGCCGCTGCTCCTTCACATCGAGAGGAGCCAGTTGAGGTGGTTCAAGCATCTGGTTAGGATGCCCCCTGGACACCTCCCTGGAGAGTTGTTTCGTGCATGTCCAACTGGGAGAAGACCACGGGGCAGACCCAGGACACGCTGGAGAGATTATATCTCTCGGCTGGCCTGGGAGCGCCTCGGGGTTCTCTCAGAGGAGCTGGTGGAAGCGACTGGGGGGAGGGAGGTCTGGGCCTCTCTGCTGAAGCTGCTGCCCCCGCGACCCGACTCCGGACCAAGCGGAAGTTATTCACTGCCAATGACGTCTACAGATGTCATTTGGGTCTAATATGTGTCACTGGGGTTGCTAGGCATAGCATCAAAATGAATATCAAAGTTTTGAACATCGTAGTTAGTGTGCCAATGCACCAGATGGCAGCATCACCACTCTCTATAAAGCCGCCAATTGCCCCTCGCTGGTGGAATTGCGAGTGAAAGAGAAGTGAAAGCGGAGGTGACCGGCGCATTCTACTGCAGATTACAAAGGAATAGGAAAATGGTAGTAACGACAAGACTCTACCCTTTATTTAGGGGGGCTTCAGTGTTCACACAGTCGTGAAATACAATATTTTTTTGGCTTCGGAAGATCGGTAAACGAACTCTGCAGTGGGCTGGCAGAGAATAAGTTAATGGATGAATGGATGGATGGATGTTAGATATAAGTGAGATCCAGTTATAATTCAATAACAAAAATCCAGCACAAATTAAGATGTTTTGAGGGGGGGGGGCTTTTGTTTCCTCTGTTGAAACTTTTCATCAAAGTTGAATTGAGCTAATATTTTCCATGAAATGGAATATATTATAATATGTTCTTTATGTTCTCTTGGGAAAAAATATGGGTTTATGAGATTTGCAAATCACTCCATTCTGTTTTTATTTAGGTTTTACACAGCACCCAAGATTTTTTAGAATTGGGGTTGTAGCGAGCTTAGTCCCTGCTAAAATTTGACCAAAAATTAAAGGAAAGAAAACTTGAGTTTGTTTGTAATCCTGTTGCTTCTGGGATACATCTGGAAATAGACATTTTGAATGCAGAACTTTTATTTGGGTGGCTGCAGCCACAGCTTTAGTTTGCCCTCTAGCAAGTAAGAGTGCTGGCTGGATAGTGTCACTCTCCATTACCACCATGCCTGCATTCCTAAAATTGAGGAGGACACGTCAGTAAACATTGTAGGGGACCTTGGAATGACTGTCAGCATGGGCTTAAATATAAATTAGGACTGAAAATTGGCAGTAAAAAAAATAAAAATGATGTATTAAGAGTTTGGCCAGTCACTTCGTGTTCATCCATCTAACCTTCCTTGGCCACAGTGAGTCATCAGGTTCAGATCCAAGACACTAATATTAGACAAACTGGAGCAGGCTCATAACCATATGTGCATACATATCTATCCATTTATCTTTGCTTATACTCTCTGTAATACCAGTTCTATTCTGGAGAGGAGCAATTAACAAAGAAAAAATGCTCACTGGACCATGCACACATTTTTTTCATCTCATGCTCATAGCTCTAAGTGTGGTGTTAAATAGTTTACGACAGAGATGTTGAAAGAACAAGATAGTTTGTGACTGACTGACAAACCGATATTGTACTTTAATGTCTGCGAGTAATGGAAAGTGCAGTAAAGCACATGGCCTGAGAGAGAAAGACAGACGGGGAAATAACTGTTAACTGTGCAGCCAATATCTCTGTCCCTGTCCTTTTTAAACACTGCATTGTGCAGCTTTATGTGCTAGTGGTAATCAATGTTTGGCACTAGTTATTTGTGGAGTCACATCCTGAGTGCCAGCAAAGGGAGACTCCAAGGTCAACGAACAGTGCACACAGGGTTACACCACCACAGCTGCTCATGCACATGAGCAGATGCATTCACCATAACAGGATCACACATTATAATCTGATTGGCCGATCACCCTTTTCAGGTGATCGAAGAGTCTACTGTCACAGCACTGAACATAAATGGATAGAATTTCTCATTTGCTTTTAGCTCTATTCTTATTTTGATATGGAAGGTGTCTGTGTAAAGTGAAATGAAAGCATCTGTTTGGTGATAATTGTAATGAAGAATATACTTAATTGCTATGTGCAGGAGGAACTCACTTTAGAGAAGTCATTTTTATGGTATCTTTGTTTTCCTCTTTACTTTTAAAGAGTTAAAATGCATCCCCAGACTTCTTCTACCCAGTTACTGTGCTAGTTCAGTCTGAATGAACATCATGAATCATATTTTAAATTGGATTCATGAAAAAAAGAAAAGGTTTTTCCTTTTAAATGGGCAGAACATAAATAATTAGTTCCGTAAGTGCAACTGAGTTATTTTTAAATCAGAAGCTTGCGCTCAAAGCTCTGTTTGTTTCCACTCTGTCACGCATGAGCACGATCTTGTTTGTCTCAACAGCAGTTATCTTTCAGCTTGGCAACCATCCATCAAAACAGATCAAAACCATTCACAATCTATTGGGTTTTTATCAAGGTAGTCTAATGCATGGGCTTTTTTTTTTCTGTGAATCACTTTTTCTTATTTATTTTCCTCCTACTCCTACTCGAAGCTGCATCTATCCAGCAGGGCTTCAACCACTTACACTTATTGGCATGTAGAGTATCAGCAAGATTTAAACATTTTTTTTTATGTATTTGAAGATCAGATGCTTTTTTTCAGTACAATTATTGGACTTACTGTTGGCCTAATAAATATTGTGCAGAAAAATGCAAGTCCAATTAAGATTTTAGTTATTCTTGTTCTTGTTATTATTCTTTTTCTTATTATTAATGCTGGTTAATGATGCATGTAAAATAACTCACAGTGTCCCATCCATATTGCCAAAGCAATACACTTCTGCAGAGAGTATCACTCTTATTCATAGACCTACACAGTTTATACTTAAAGTTACAATCAGGTCCCTAAATGAGTTTTATCTCTTCACCATCACCAACTCCTCCCTGGAGATGCTTTGCCAAGCCTTCAATGCAGCCACCTTCAGTCACTGTCTGTTTGCCTTTCTGCCTCAGTTTTATCTCCAGTAACTGAAACTCAGGCTCTGTGGGGATGAGATCAGGTGATTGACTTGGCCATTGAAGAGTATTCCATTTCTTGGCCTTCAAAAAGTCTTGGGCTGCTTTTGCAGTATGGTATCCATGCACTGTGCAGCACTGTCCTATCAGTTTTGAAGCATTATTACTGGATATGAGCGGAGTCTTACACTATATCCCTCAGAAATCATCCTGCTACTTCTGTCAGAACTCATATCATCAATAAACATCCAGTGAGCTCATTCCATTGGCAGCCATGCCGAACACCCCCACATCATAACATGGCCTCCACCATGGTTGACACATGATGGTTGTGTACTTTGTGTCATGTTTTTGTAGAGGGGAGTTCCAAAAAAGGTGGTTTATTTACAAAAAACAAGATCAAAACTTAACTCGAAGCATCACCTGGTGACGGGACAGAAAGGCAGGGACAGGGAAGGAAAACAGGCAGAGACATCGGGGACGATAGACAGACAAACCGGCAAACAGATAGGGAAAGACAAGACTTAACTACACAAGGAGTAAACAAGAGCCAGGTGCAGACAATTAGGGAAATTAACTGAAGGAAAGTGAAGGTAAAAACCACAAAGACAAGACAGACCTTCAAAGTAAAACAGGAAACAAGGTAGACTAAAGACAGGGGAACCCAGAAAATGGAGAAGAACACAAAAAAGACATGTCATGCCCAACCCACACCATGGCACTTTGGATCATACTTCTTAAATTCAAGCTGAAAGTTTACCCTTTGTCTTGATTGTTTTAGTTCAAATCCGTTGTGTTTGTTTATAAAGGGAAGAATAACAATATCATGTTTAAAGTTTTCAAATGTACAGTTTCACTAATGTGCAACAGAGTAACAAAGTTTTACCAAAGTAAATCTCTGAATGTCAGGTCAATATGACATGACTTTGACACATGAATAACACTGACACTTTAACTGTTGAAAAACTAGCACTGCTGCACGAGGGCTGCAAATTTATAATAAGGTAAGTCAGAAGGGAGATAATAAGAGAAATAGTTATGAAGCAACATATTAAAGGATGAATAGTATGAATGTACACCAGTGTGGCTCGTGCTCTGTTTTGCTGCAGTTATATGCAAGTATGTGGAATGGTGGAATTGCTTTATTCTTCTGGGAATCTGCAGCATGTGGATTTAGTTAGTTAATCCAACTTGAGCCTGATTAGAGGTGTGCATCTGTGAAATTATCTGGTAAGATGTTTGTCAAATTTTCACTGTACGTAGCAGAGCTAGTTATCCTTTTTGACAAGCAAGCTGCCAGTGTGGTTTCGAGGTTCCTCTCTCTCTCGGCTGCCGTGCTGATGAGTGTGTGGAAGGATCAAAAAAGGCTGCTCCGAGGCCAACTTTTAAATGCATAAAAATGTTTATTATGAATAAGAGAAGGCTTGCAACAGACTTCTCCAGCAGTCTGGGATCTTTCTGAGTCAATGGTAGAAAAATCTTTGAACAAAAGGACAGTTCGGCTTTTATAGATGATCAGACTGGATCAGCCTCTTACAGATGTAACCTGTCAAAGGATGCTTTGACAGGTTTATGTGTAGGAAGCAGTCCATCTCTCTACTCTGCACAATCTGCTGACAGTTCACATGCAAAGATTACACACACCAACATCGTCCCAAAGTCTTAAGACCAAAAAAAATGAATGAACTATTCTAAGTATCCTTGAATTTTGTGATTCTCAGAAAAGATGGTAAGACACTACACCGGCCTCCATTTGTAAGTCAGGTAAAGCCAAGTTATTGCAATGTACATATTTTATTGAATTAACTTCAAGTGCAGAGATGACTTTTCTGAAGCAAAACCTCAACTCACATGTCCACTGGCCCAGATGTGTGCGTTTAGTGGTTTTTTCATGGAACAGACGAAAAGTTGCTGCGATGACCTGTGAGGCTTGACACTCTCAGGCCACAACAGCACAGGCATTATAACACAATGCAGGGGCTATACTGTTTTTTTTTTTCTTTTTTCATATGCCTCTCTGCCTTTTACAGGTGCTTCACAGTTCTGCTTTGATCTTGACCAGATCTCAAATAGATCTCTATTTCAAAGCATTCAGTTCCTTTTCTCTTTTCTTTCTGCTACAAACATGGGGTCTGTTTATATATAGCACTGTTTCCTCACAGCTAGAAGATTCCTGGTTCGAACCTCAGCAGGGGCCTTTCTGTGTGGAGTTTGCATGTTCTCCCCGTGCTTGAGTGGGTTTCCTGCGGGTACTCTGGCTTCCTCTCACAGTCCAAAGACATGCATGTCAGGTTAATTGGTGGTTCTAAATTGCAGATCCCTGTGACCCTGCAGAGGATTAAACGGGCATAGATAATGGATGGATATATATATATATATATATATATATATATATATATTAGAGAGAGAGAGAGAGAGAGAGAAAGGGAGAGGGAGTGTGTGTGTGTTTTTTGTAGAAAACATAATTACACAATTTAGAGTTGTTCGAGTATTCATCAATTTTCCATGAATGTTCCTTTCACTCCTTTCAGTCATGCCGATGAAATCGAAAGGGTGAGCCACAGTGCATGCACAAGGTCTGATACTTGTGCAAAATTCGACGTGAAATCAAGTGAGGTTTCATACAAAAATCTTAACGGTGTCACATAATAGCTAAAGATCATTAAACAACAGATGTTTTTTTTAAATAATTGAAGCATTATTTGTAAGGAATTAATTGAACCACAGTATCCAGCATAGATGTTGCCAGCTCAAGATGAATGTCATCTCTCCCCATCATGTACTTGCAACGTAAACTATGTCTTTCTAGATCGACTGTTTTGCCTTAAAAGATCAAGTGAGGCATTGGATGTTAGCTGAGACTGTAAACCATATGTTCAGCTCTTTTTAAACAAAGGTAAACAACACTTGAAACTGTTATTTATTAAACAATACAATCTATTAGACTCCTGTAAACATTACATCTCAAATTAACCCAGTGCAGTTTTTTTCTATGTAAAAAAATCAGTTTTAGTTTTATTTTAAGGAATAGGAAAGTAATGACGGAAGGAACAATGAGAGAGTGACAGAATAAGAAACCAAACAAGAGTAATCTTGGACTTGAGATTTAACCTTAGTGCCCATAGTATTAGCCCACTGCGCTAAAAATGACTAATGTTTCTGCTGGTTTAATGTGTCTTCAGCAGTCTAGACTTTCGCGGTGTTAGATCTGATGCATAAGAATCCTTAGTACTACAAAGTGTTATGTAAAGCACCGGTTTATAGTTTTTAAGACTCTGCAATAGATCCGACCAAGAATTTTGAATGTGGCCCCTTGCCTGCCACCAGTTTAATGAAAGCAGTACATGTCTAAGAATGCTGCAGTGAGATTGTTTTGGTAGTTTCTTCTCTGCTGTGTGCCTTGGTAATGTCTTACAGACACTATCACAGGTGCAGCTGACTGTTAATAATGACAGGGCTGCTTTTCAGGACCTGGTTCAGCAATAAGTTCCAAATCTTGCGCATGTGAAATAATTAAATGGCTATTTTAAGATTACCTCTAAAACAGTAATGATTGAGGTGAGGTGTGGTTAAAAAAAAAAAAAAAAAACTAAACTTTAACCTGATGCAACAAAACTGTTTTTTTTTTTTTTTTCTGTCTTTGTACTGTTTTATGAACTGGTAAACAGCCTAAAGATCTAAGGCATGTAAGCCACAGACAATGACAAACAAACAAATCCATCCAAGGCTCGGCAGTCTCCTTTGCTCTCTAGTGGAATGAAGGTCCTGTCACAAGAAGTCAGCTTCAGGGGCTGAAGCTCCCACAGCAGCAGGAAAGGTCTTGTTACTACTGACCCAGTTTAATGGCCAGGCAACATGGATGATGACTGAATTAATGGTTGGTACTTGACTGGTTTGTTGGCTGACTGGTTACCATTGGATGACTGAATGTCCAGGAAATACACTTTCGGCGTGACAACTGCATCAAACAGAAAAAAAAGGCTTTTGTTGGTGTTTTGTTTAATGAATTTATGGATGATGTTACAACAAGATATGACAGTGGGAGACTATTCTCAGAGGCTTTAGGCGTTATGCTTTTGCCATCACACATTTAAAAAAAAAACCATAACAGTTCCCATTTAAAAAAAAAAAAAAAAGACTTAGACCACCTGGTAATTATAGGGAGTCACCAATGAGAGAAGGTGACATGGCAGCTGCCACAACACTGGCTGGTGGAGACAAGGATGGTGAAAGGAAGAGCTGTGGGAAGGAAATTAACAGAATGGAAAGGACTTCAATATGGGGCTGCGTAGAAGAGAGGAGGGGTAATCTAGAGCGAAAAGGATTGAAAGAGGGTGACAGAGCAAGAAAAAAACAGGGCAGTCAGGGAGTGAGAAAGAGAGAAACCGAAAGAAACTGATGACAAGGGACTGAGGATGTTCTCTCCTGCTCTCTTTCTCTCGGTCAACAGATTGTCTTCATGCATCAGAATTGTGGAATTAGACTACTACTGACATAAGCTACCCTACACACACACACACACACACACACAGGCACACATAAACTTAGAGGAGTAGAAGCAATCCAACAGATACACTGCACCCTCGCAGAAAACACAAGAAGCTTAAATTATGAGGTTTAAGAATCAATGTGGGATGATGAAGTGAGAGGCTTTGTTTTATCATATCTTTTTTGTATTATATCTAAATCTATTATGTGAAGGAACAGCAACTGTGCAGTTGAATTCCAATTCCTCCCTTAACCCTTAATCCTAACCCTCGCCCTTAACCCTCAATTTTTGGCCCTCAATCTAAAACCCTCAAAGTAAGTGTGAGGGCTATCTTGTGACTTAGAAATGGGACACCCCTTGAATGCAGTTACGTCTTCAGACTAAAATGTATCAGAGCCCGTGTTGTCTCTGTATTCCCTGAAATGACAGAGGGATAACATTGTAAAGAGCGCTGTATATTCTCCAAATAATATTAGCAAATAACACAATAGAGGATACATTATTCAGTCCTCCGTCGCTACACAACAAGGTATACAAGTAACGTGAAGCCGGCCGGGGACCCCCGTGCCAGGACCGCCGGTCCGGGAGCAAACATCGTAAAGTAAAAAAATAAATGTTACACAACAACAATGTTAATCCATGAAAAAAGTCTCAAAAAAAAGACAATAAATGGTTTCGTAACATTTATATCTTTAAGAACTACGAAGATGCTTACATTTGTAGACTCGCTTTTTTGTCACCATCCTTTTTAAAGATTTTGTGGCTAAATTACCCAATGCCTTCTGGGTAGCCCTTACTTCCAAGGGTGGTGCTGGAGAATCTCAATTTTGAGGGCGATGCAGCCCTCAAACTCGTCCCTCAATTTGACGTTCTTAGAATCGAGACAGCACAGCAGCGCGCATTTTTGAGATTGAGGGTTGAGATTGAGGGTTAAGGGAGGATTTGGAATTCACCCTAACACTTCACTGGTTTACGTAGGAGGTAGAACTTTGAGATTTCAAGGAAGATATGTAAATAGAATACATTACTACACAAAAACTTCAGAGAAAAAAATATTTATCACATATCTAAGATACTAATCACAACATGACGTTTTAGTTTTGACAAAGAAAAATTTATGGAACTTAAATTTTGCCTGATGTTCATCTTTGTTCTTCAAACACTTGTCTCTTCAAACATGTCTTCTGAAAAATCTGTATCAACCATATAATTTATGACTTCTAAGTATAGACCACAAAATTAATTCATTCAACATCCTCCCACTACGCAACTATGTTTTCCACAACATCATCTGGGAAGATGTCAAGATCTGTCAGGATGAACACATGAATGTGTTTTTGGATTAAAAAAAAAAAAAAACTCTCTTTGCCAAGCCTGGTGTGTTTCCACCTATTTTTTTTAATGTCCATTAAAAATGAACTGTTATTAATTTAGAGTTTCTGATTCTTTTAACAAAAGATGCTTACAAGTACAATATATTATGCGAGACTTATATTTGCACATTTGGCTTGGTTATAATGTTGGCTTTCTGCTTATTACTTTCTGCAATTTCAGAATTGTGTCACCATCTGGCAACAAAAAAATCTGTGGATTATTTCTTTACTGTAACAATGCTTCTTGGCAATAAATCCTGGAGCGTTGGAAAGACTGATTATTTCACTTTTAAATGGTGCCACATTTGTATAGAACATGCATTTGTGGGATGAGCAGCAGTGGGGTTTTTTTTCTGTCTGTTTATTTATTTTGCTGTTGTTTGGTCTTGTTTTGGTGGATTGGTGGATTCTACTTAGGTTGATTGAAGCCCGAAGAGACAAGACCTGCAATAGGGAAAATAAGTAATGAATATCTCAACATTTTTCTTAGTAAATATAATTCTAAAGGTGCTGTTGGCTTCAAAGCGTTCACCAGATGTTGGTAAAAATACATGCAATTCACACATCCCAAGAGATTTAACCACTGATATCCATAAATTATGTGTAATAATATGAAATAACAAAGAAAGAAATACTGAACACATGAAATTATTAAGGCTCATGTGGAGGGAGGTGAAACAAAACAACAACCATGTTTAAGGAATGGCAACATTCCAAAGTAGTTACTTTAGAATAATTTTGGAATTTGTTCCAGACCAGAAATGCAATTTGTTAATGTACTAACAAATAAAATGATGCTAACCACATAAAATATAATCCATACATACTGTCTGCAAACAGATATAAGACAAAGAAAGACTCACTACCTTTTTGAATCTGGGCTTTCCATATCATCCCAACTTTTTCTGATTTGTGGTTGCACAAGCACAATGGACCTGAATCTTTTTTTATTTTCTTTTACAATGCAAGTGCCTACAATGAATAATGTGGCCAAACATACCAAGTGCTCTATTTATAATACCTATTCTTATGGCGGTAGGCACACAGATGCAGTCAACTCATGCATACACTCCTGTGAAGCAGAATTGTGCAGCACTTGGTTCATTCCATGGAAATATTTGATTTGGTTTGGAGAGTGATGGTGCAGTCTGTTATAAATAGTGCTGTCTAAAAGCTGAAAAACTCTATCTGTTATTGATTTGCTGTCTGTACATGTTAAAGCTCACTGTCGCTGGTCACAGTCCACACTGGGAGGGTGAGCCACACAGACTGAGAGACAGTAATGTAAAATGCGACCTCTACAACAACATTCTCACTCAAATCATAGGTAATTTCACCCAAACATGTAAATAAGGATTAATCTAACACACACACACATGCCATGTATTTTAAATGTGCACTTAAATCTATCTAAAGGAAATAATTAATGAAAATGGCACCTCAACTTTGGATGTCAGCGTTAAAGATGCTATGACGATATGAATTTTAATTCAAAGCAATCAAAAATCTTTGGAACTGACATTTTCTCTACTGTTACCTTTGCTCAATATTTAAGAATAGTGGAACAATAATTCTGAAATATCTTCTTCAAATGCTTCTAGCATTATCCAAACATGTCTTCTGAAGAATCCATAACAGCCATATAATCTATGATTTCTACTTTAAACAGGGCAAGTTTTCATGACATCATCTGGGAAGAAGTTACTCGGTATCTTGCGATCATGGGTTGCGGGTGGTTAGACTACCCGCTACCAGCAACCCAAAATCCACATTCGGCGCGTACATGAGCGCGTCCAAATGGCATCAATGTGCATCCACCTGGTCACATGTGGATGTGCACAAACGGCTCTACCCCTCGAATTAACTTTTGTATAAAAAGCGTGATTTGACCTCAGTTGAACCACTGAGAAAATAGCAGAGATCTTCTTAAACGGCTTGCTCGCCAGTTAAACCATAGACAATCAGAGTGTGTTTACCAGGAGTGCACCAACTATCTGGGACTTTCAGGTAGCTGATAGAAATTAATAAAAATAAATAAAAATATTTTTATGTATATATCAGTGCAGTGGAGGAGGAGGAAGGGAGGAAGCTCTACATCAGAGTCCCAGATGAGCTACACATAAGAGCTGCTCCGATCTGGATGAGAAGACGCTCCATAGAGGTTTGCGGATAGCGGTTTGCGGGTAGCGCAACCTGCTCTTAAAGGCAATGTCTACTGACGCAGTGATTAGTTTAACAGGTGGAACACCCTAACCACTCCTATGCATAATATAGCGGGTAGCGCAGGTGGGATAGCGGGTTTAGCAAGGTGGAAGATTGCGTTCTTTGCGGGGGAACACCTCTCCTGCTACTAGCTATCCCTAAATAGCGGCTTTAGGAGATCTGGCGGAGGATCGGGCCCATGGTGTCTCTTGCTTTATCCGCTGGTGATTACACTGCAGTGATCAAATCAGCACCTTAAAAGTGAACAATTTCAGACACTTACTGGCAACTCAAAAAAACTAAGATGAAAAAGAGATTGATTTCTCAATCTTTCTCAAATGTATCCCCATGTCAAAATTTTTTATTCGAGGATATATTTTTACACTTGTTTTGGCACTGACGTTCCTTTCTTCTGGGTTTTTTTTTCCCTTTTCTGGGTTTTTAGTTGGTGTTCTCGTCTCCCCTGTTTCTAGTCTATCTTGTTTCCTGTTTTACTTTGAAGGTCTGGCTTGTCTTTGTTGTGTTCTCCTTTACTTCCCTCTATGTATTAACCTGATTGCTTGCACCTGCCTCTTGTTTGTCCTTCTGTGTATTTAGGTCTTGTTTTCCCCTGTTCTATTGCTGGTCCGTCTGTGTATTGGCCTGCTCATCGTCCTGCTTTGTCCTGCTTGTCGTTGTGTCATCACCCTTTTGGATTTACCACTCTGGAGTTTCAGTTAAGTGTGGATATTTGTTTATTGTTAATAAAACACTCACTTAAACTCCTGCATTTTGGGTTCTTCATATAACAACAGCTACTCAAATCATGACAGATTCAGATTCTCTTTTCACATGACACCTCGCCAACCTTGTTAAAAAAAAAAAAAAAAAATCTCAAAGAACATAACTACTTGTCATGGCCTGGTCGGCCATGGCAGCCCTGTGTGTGCATGTGTGTGTTGTGGGCATCTCTCCCTGTCTTTAGTGGTTCCTGTTTAACTTGAAAGGTCTGTCTTGACTTCATTGTTTTCTGCTTTGCTTCCTCCCTCTTGTTACCTTGATTCCCTGCACCTGCCTCTCATCTGTTCCTCTGTGTATTTAAATCTTGTCTTTTCCCTTGTCTGTGTGGGTCCATTAGTCTTTATTCGTGGTTGCAGTCCTGCCTGTTCCCCTCTCATCTCCCTGGGCTTGGACATTAAGTTAATTTTGTGTTTTTGGGTTTTCGTGTTTTCATGTTTTGGGGACTTTTGGATTTTTGGATTATTATGTTGTTTTGACTTTAGGTTTTTGGATTTTGTGTTTTGTGTGAATAAACCCCTTTTGTTTTGTACTCCTCCCTCCTATACCTGCATAACATGACACTACTTGCCGGCACATACAAATACTTATTAGACAAATTACACAAGTGATGTTGATAAGTAAAACATCCTTTTTGCCACCACTGCAGAGTATAAGATGTTCTTGGAATAAATGTCAGTCATATTTTTCACCTCTTTAGTTGCAGCTGCACTTGCATTGTGTACTGGCACGGTTATCAAACATTCCACAAACTCTCTGCCACTGCCCATGGGGATGATGATGGCGGTGGTGAGTCTGAGAACATTGATGCCTGTGAATCTAATTCAGTCAAAATAACATTTATATGGTATTTATACGGCATAAGTACATTATAATTTAGGCAGTTCGTTACAATACAATGAAATGAAAGCTGACAATGCTCAAAACATACACATAGAGTACCAGCTGAGCGGATCACTGATGCACACTGGTTCCTCTCAGGCTTTTAAAAGGTTCCCAAAAGACAGTAATGTCAGTATAAATGACAGTAATGTGGCTAATGGCTATACCAATATCTGGAGTGTAGCTTCTCCTAAAGTGTGTGCCTGATGAACAGAATAGAAAAACACAAATGACAAAAAAAGACACAGAGCACAAAAAAACCTTCAATGCTCACACTCTTTGTTACGCTCCATATATCCATAGTTTCATGCTTGAAAGGTTTCAGAACAGACAAGGTTTTTTGAATAACCCCAAATTCATAACTGCTCAGAGACGTGTGTCAGCACTGATTCTGCTTCTTGAATTATTTTCATGGAAAGCCTGTCCACCAGACATTATGTCAGAAAAAGCTTATCATTTGCCTTACAGCTGGGCCAGAATAATCCAACCAGTTTTCAAACCTAATTTCATGGACTAATATGCAAGTGTTTGTTCCAAGGACTTTGTCACAATAAGGGTCAAAATGTGAGCAAAATATTGGCACGGGCTGGACGTTTTACAGCTTCACATTAAAAGCCATGTTTGCTGCATGCATTCTGTCACCATGCACTGAACCATTTGAGATTATTCCCCACTCAGCCATAAGGTTGGCCTCAATAGTAATCTGGGCTGTGTAGCAGTCATTTAACCTGGTGACACAAAATGCATCTGTTGCCATTTTTGCCTCCCATCTTTTTCAATATTTCTGAACAATTTGTAGTGGGTTTGCTGGTTTTCTCATTTGCTTAAAATCCTTTTGAAACAATGCAAATTTACTGCAAGAATTTTACTATAGGTCATTGCATCCCATACTATTGCTTTTGTAGCAATTTGAAACACATTCATTACATTTCAGTTTTGTTTTTTTTTTGTTTTTTTTTTGTTCTTCCCTTGGAATGCTCACTAAACAGTTTGAAACAATCAAGCAATGAAATGTAATGCTCTTCAAACATGTTTCAGACAATTTAAAGAGACTTTGCTACATTTTATTGCTTATTTGATTCAAGCACACTTTGTACAATTCAAAGTAAGTTTACTCCATTATTTAAATGTTTGTTTGGAACACTTTCTCAGAAGCAAGGTATTTGTTTTCAATATTTTCTGAACAATTTTAGAATATTTCTCTGCTAACATTTTGCTTAAAATGCTTCCTGACAAAACGGTTTGTTTAAAATGCTTTCTAAACACTTAGAAGTTCGCTAAGTTTATTGTTTAATTAGAATGTTTGATTTCTGAATAATTTAAGTTCGGCTTGTCGGCCCTTTGCCACGTGTCTTCCCTGTTCTCTCTGCCCCCCTTCCTGTCCCTCTCTACTATCAATAAAGGCCATTAGTGCCAAAAAAATCTTTAAAAAAAAAAAGATTTCTTTATTCACCTTTTCATATAAAAAACCTTTTATGTGAAAACAAATAAAACAATATACTACGACCTCCCAACAACCCAAAAAACATGTAACATGACAATCAAACATTCAAGAACTGTAAATTGTAATGTATGAATAATGTGAACGTTCAAAATGTAGTTAATAATATTGAGTTTATTCCAGTTGCAGAGGAGGAAATCCAGATGTCCAGCCAGGCCAGTGTGACAATTCAGATAAAGTGAGAAGTTGACCTCCAACAGATTAAAAATGATGTGAAGGAATTTGAAGAAATTGTTTGACTCCTCCGTAATCCTTAAATTGACATGAGCTTGCTCAGAAGGTAATCTTGCTCCATCAGCCAGCAGTTTCGAAACTTCCACTCAGATCATCCACTCTGGTCATAGAACGTCAACGTATCTGCCAAAGGCTCTTTTGATGGCACCACAGACTGTATCAGAAAGCACAATATCGGGGTTGCACAATAAAATCTATCTAACACCATATGTTAGTTGAAAAGGGATCACAGCAAACTCAAGAGAGATGTTATGGATTAGAAAAATATCCTGAAATAATCAATATGTGGATCCAAATATCGGCTCACCTTCCAATATCTAATCCACAACCATTAGAAAACTGTGCATGCTGTTATAATGTTAACTTCACAAGCTTTGTGCAGAAACAGGCAGTATGTGTGTTAGAAAAAGATAGAAAACGTATTGAAAATAAACTAATCAATAAAGTGGTATCCTTGTTGTAAATTCATTACGGTGAATATAAATTTAGAATAGTAATTTACTTCTTCCCTCTTTTATCACCTACAAAAGCCTTTTTCACTTAATATTATCTTTCCTTTATTATGTTCCACTTTTCATCACCTCCATCCCAGTCTCTTCCACTCATGTCCTTCAAATATATTAATGTCTTTACATACTTTCTCTTTCCTTCTTTAATGCATTCATATTTTTTCTTATCTCCCTCTTTCTCCTCTTTTTTTAAAAAAAAGAAAGAAAAGAAAAAAAAAAGCCAAACACCTTCATCAGCAAGTGATACCTCAGACCGTCCTAATTATAAAAAAAAACAAAAAACAATTGAATCATCAGATTAAGGATGAGAGAGAGACACAATCCAGCAGGACTCTTATCAGGAGATAAATAAACGTCACAGAGCCCAGCTCCACCCCGCTCTCTCACAGCAGCATCAGTCAGCCATGAACAGCCAGACGTCACAGCTCCCCCTTTATTCTCTTTCCTCAAACGGCAGTGTCTTATATCAGTAGTATATCAGCAGATATCAGTGTTGCCAGGCATAAAAGTTCTTTGAACAGTCTTTGTGTCCATAAGCGAGAGCCCACTTCACTTTCAAATGTCTTTTGGACTTCACCCAGCAGCAGAGTAGAAGTCTTGAGAAAAACTCTTTGTTCTTGTTCTGAGAGTCAATGATATTGTCTTTAGAGGAAAGTTGATGGATCAGAGGGGTATACTACGAAGCAAGTTCGACACAGCCAGGCTTTCTTTGGGTGAGCTGGCTTAACAAACCTGAAACTCGCGATCAGAGATAACTGGTACCACGACGGTGGTTATCAACTATCTTTGTTAACCGCGGCTTTCTGCTTTCTGCTCTGTGCGCGTTCACACGAAAGGGGGCGTTTGACGCCTCTTCCGGATAAAATGGATAGATGGCGGTCCGTATATTTCAGTCAGGAGGAACAGGTTTTAATAATGCAGGGCTATGAGGATTTCAAAGAAATCTTTACGGCCAAAAGCAATACTGTTGGTGCGAATAAAGCCAGAGAGGAGTGCTGGCAAAAAATTGCAGATCGTGTAAATTCGTAATGTGACAGTGTGAGGTCCTGTCACTGACCTCCGATTGATCACGTGTCCTGGCTACATGGCTCAGGGGATATGCCTTTGGCTGACTGGCAATTATGCGTGACTTTCACACCGGGAGTGTTGGGATCAAACCCCGCCCGGACTCTCTGTAGTGTCTCTTGCCACAGTAAATTATATTTATTTCACCACTTAATACACCTTAATTAATCTCCCTCCCTCTTTTAGAGCGCTTAAACTTTAAACTTAATGCAGCAGATTTAAACATTATGTAGGTCTGACTGTCCCATTATGGATGATAAATAAAAATCACTTTAGTTTTTTGCTAAATCTATGTGAAATTAATTTAAGATTTAATATTATCTGTGATACCAATATACGTTCACCGGCCACTTTAATAGGTACCCTATCACCCTGGGGAATCTATGAATTATATTACAACATTTCACATGAAATTCCACCTTACACTGATTATCAATATAATGGACTATTAATTTATGTTACCTGCGATTTAGTAAAACGCTTCTTTTATTTGAAGCGTGGGCAGATGGCCAGGGAATACTACAAACATATTCAGCAGTTCAGTAAGAGCAAGTACAACCTTTATTCCAGTATTCTGGCTCAGATTTTCTGCATCACCAACTGAATGCATGTAGGTTCCCGTGGCAAAGAAACGCACACCGTTTGTGCTACTGTGAGCGCACGGCTGCGTTTGGTGGCGCTGCCAATATATGGCTCTAACAGATTACAAATGTAACGTATTCCCTCAGATGGAAATCTCTAGCGTTCATAGAGAATATGGTCATGGGAAGCCAGCGGATCAGTCCGGTCTCTGAATACTCTCCCTCCATTGAACAATCCTGGCGCTCAGGTCAACGGGATTGGGTGAAAGTGAAAGGGCGGCGCTTTTTAGAGCCGATTTGAGCCTAAATTCTGCACATAACCTGCTCCGGACCAGGTTAAGATTGCAGAGTAAGTTACCATGGTGATCTAGCCAGGTTAAAAGAGAGCCACCTTCGTGGTACTGGAAATCCTGGCTTTAGACTCAACATACCTCGCTAACCCTCTAATCTCGCTTCGTAGTATACCCCTCAGGGATCACCATAAAATCCAGAACTTCAGAGAAACCAAATATAGCCATAAAAAAAGGAAGTAGGAGCAGAGAGCTTGCAAACGTTAGACATCCCTCGTCTAACAGCTCCTCTGGGTCATAAATCTCTACACCACTTTACGGCACTAAAAGTAAACTGAAACAGAAGACATGTAATGACCCACTGCTCACAACAGAAAAAAAAATAAATAAATAAAAAAGACACAAATAAGCCTAAGAAACCAAATATCCTAAAAATTATAAAAATAAAACTCCATCCTTCACAGAAAATAAGTTCCAAAAACAAAAATCACTAACTTGTCCAACTTCACAAGAAAAAAAAGTTCCAACAGCATTTAGGCAACCCAGAAAAACAACTGCTAACAGTTGTACACAAAAAGATGGCATCCTGAAGAAGTGTGTGCATTGCAAAAACCGATTTAAAAAAAAATAGATGATTCTAATACTTCTTTTTCATAATGCCATTCAAAACAGGCAATGCATAAAACAACAAAAATGACCTCCACTCAGGTGCTTTCCAGAATTTTCTGTCCTTCACTGATCTCGGTGCCCTTGTGATCTCCACATGTGGGTTAATGGCCAGCAATTTCTGGTCTATATCACTGATCTTGCCGCCCAAGTACCAGTCTTCATTATTGTGCTTACTATCCAGCCACAGAGATGTAATCTGTTAGTGACAACCAGGCAGACACTGTGTTGGTACTCAGGAATTAATCCAGTGATCATCTTGAAGCTCTGAAGTTCCATCAAAGGGGATGGGCCTTTCACACCCATTACTGGATTAGCAGGTGTTGCCAGCATAGCATGCCTAAAATGATCCATGTCTGTCCTTAAAGGTTGTTCTGGGGTTTCCCAGACATATGGACCACCACCAGTGTGAAGGCAGAAGTTACACCCATATTTGCCATTGAACTGTTTTGCGTTTCTCAGGAGGGGGCGGGCAACTGTATCTGAGGAGCACAGGAGTAAATGAACTTTGCTTGTATGCTCTACATTTTCAGAGTCCACCCTTTTAATTCCAGTCTGTTCCAGTTCCTTGAGCTCTGCCAAAAAAGCAGTTTAAAATGTTATATTTGGCTTGTTTTTACCAAACCATAAGCAATGTGTATATATACATTGGCTTGACGATCTTTTGGTGACAACTCTATGACTTGACACTGAATTGGCCATATCTGAAAATTTTTGCTGTTGAAAACTGGAAATTTCATCACAGTTCCACATATCTGATAAATCAATCAGCCCCTATTTTTCCACTCTGCTTGAGTTTTTTGTACTTGGCCCCACACTGAATATCTGAAACAATGCCTGGAATTTTATTTAAACGTATTTCAGATTTGTCCAAAATGTCTACTAATTGGGCTGATAGACAAATTACAAGAAAGTACAGACCCACCCCTTAAGTTTCTATCAATGTCAAATTCAGCATTACAAGAAGAACTATGTTTTGGAGCTGTCTTTCTGGGTCCCATATAGCTTTCACAGTTGATGCAATAAAAATGAGGCACATATTGGCCAAACTGTCCATATGTTTATGAAAAAGGTATGTGGTTGCTGGCACCAAGCCAAGGGATATGTTCATTAAACACTGTAAGATGATCCTGAAGAGCTACTCCTGTCAAATTGTGTCTCAGTACATATGACATTATCAGGAGCAAACTCTGTCCTTTTGTGAGGGGAGCACCAGGGTATACAGGATCATCATCATGGTGTTTCTGTCAATACAAGACAAGATTGCTCACATTCATACCTAAAACACAAAAGGAAACATAGGCCAAAATTATAATGACAGTGTTGTCCTATTAAGAGAGATGTCTCATTCATGTAATGTAAAATAACATGATACACATAATCTGTAATTAATTGGTAGCATCTTCAACTGGTTTGAATCTTAATTTTTGGCTTGGCTCCTCTCTTTTGCTCTGTGTTCTTGTCCACCTCCACCATCTTCCTCTCTGTCATGTCCATCCTCCATCATCTTTTTCTCTGTCCTCATGTCCTCCTCCACCATCTTCTTCTCTGTTGTCATGTCGACCTCCATCATCTTCTTTTCTGTCCTCCTGTCTCTCTCTATCCACTTCTTGGTGAGAATCTGCATTACTATGATCTGTAAGACAAATCTGAGACAAATTTAAAGCTTTTAAGAGCAGCTTCTGTTGTCCAAAATGTATGGTTGAACATAGGGATATAAAATACATTTACTATTGTAGATAATATTTCTTTCTCCTGAACTTACCTTTTCAGTAACCTTTCTTCTGTAAATGGATGTTCTTGGAACTGAAGATGTACATAGAAATCTCACAGAACAATTCTCTCTGTTTCTGTGGATACAGTAAAAACAAAGATGATATTAGTTACCTCTTCGCTGTTGTATGCGTGTTCTTAGTTCCAGCATTAGGAGCTGGGGCGCCGAAAAGGGGGGGTAAAGGATACGGATTATAGGGGCCCATGATTGAGGGAGGCCCAGAGAGGCCCCTAATGATGATCAAAATAGCATCAACAAATTTCGCCGCTGTGTTGGGGGGCCCGGTAAAGATTCTTTTAATGGGGCCCAAAATCCCTAGCGGCGCCCTTGATTAGGAGTGCTGAAATCAGCCTCTTACTTTACATCACTTAATTGTACATAGTTTGTCTGATTATAATTATTCCGAGTTTAAACCCAGACCAAAATACTAATTTCGTACCACAAACTGTAAATGTGAGCCAGTATGACAATTAAGTTTGTTGAGTCCTTGAATAAGAAACCTGAACAAAACTAGTGTTTTATCCACTAGCTAGCACTTGTGTTGATGTACGATCACCCTCTGATGACATACACTGAGTGGGCATGGCCAAACATTTTAGGATGAGCATATAATACTGGAGGTATTGTCTATTAGAACTATGTTAAGCATCAGATAGGCTGATCTTATAGCTGGGATATTATGATACAAGCTACCATAGATAACAATTGTGGGTTTTTTTTAGCGAGCGTCAAAAATATTGACAAGTTCATATCCATTTTTTTCAGCAGATGTCACAGTAAAAGAAGAAGACATAATACATGTATTTTTTTAAAGTCTCTATGGTGTCTGTCAGAAGTCTTTGACATTAAGTCAATAAAAAGATGATTTATACATTAAAATAACTCATCGAAGTTTTATAGCTAAAAACTAACAAAAATGTCATGATAGGGTACTATTTATCTTTAAACGTTTCACTTCAAATGTTATACACAATACAGCAATTTTTTAGGCGGGAGACTAAAATTCACAGCTTTTCACCAATCTTTACCTGATTTAATTGAAGTCTTCTGTTTTTTGTTGTTCTTGGTGTCTCTGGTTGAGGCTCATCGGCATTCAAATGTCTCTTCAAGTTTCATTTTTCTTGCATGATGATTTTGTACACTGTAGTAACCACCATATGCCTATGGTAGTCACCGTATTATAACAGATTCTAAAAAGTTCGCGTTTAAAAAAAAAAAAATTTAAAAAAGGTTGCCGCTGAGTAGCTGGCCAATCAGGTGCATTTGTTTTTCACTAGAACTGCTGATGTTTTCATCCGTTGCATTCGAGCGCGCATCACCGTAAACTGCAGGTCAGTAGCAAACTGCAGATTTGCTGTAGAGTTGGGCGATACTGAGAATTTTGGTATCGATCCAATACCAAATACAGGGCCAGTATCATCGATACTGATACTTTTTCATATCAAGCTCTATCTGTCATGAAATTGCTGACCTTTTTGTTAAACCTACGATAGAATTTCAGCAAATTTTACAGATGACAGCAAAATACTTTATTGTCACAATTAACATTTTTGTTTTGAAACAATGGAATAGTAATAAGCAAAGTTTTTCTTAACATTAGGAAATAAACATTTTAGGAAGGAATAAAAGGAAAAAACACAATACAAAATAGAATTGCTCTTCAGAAAAATACAAAAATAAAGAATTTTCTTTCTTTCAGAACAAATTCTGAACGCCAAAACGTTCAACGTTTGAACATTTTGGAGTTCAGAATTTGTTTTTTAAAGACTGAATTATTAATGATGTTCTTGAAATTGAATACTTTGATAGTTATGCAGTTATTTACATCATCAGTTATTTACATTAGATTATAAGAGAATACAGTTTATTAAATAGTACTATACCTTAATCCTAAATAACATGGAAACCTGACATGTACCTTACCTTAAGTATGATACCATACTTCCTAAAAAAGATTGAATCATTTAAATATTTAACAATATAGTAAAATGTTATCTATGTGTGATTTTTTTCTATAATAGTTGTTCAATAAAAAGTTGTTTTATGAATAACCTTATTGTCTTCATCATATTTTTGATTTTTTTCAAAATGATATGTGAAACATAGGGGTTGTCTTTTAATCAGTCATCCTATATTTGGGCCAATACAGTGTACTTACTTGTGTAATTTTGTTTGTACTGTGTGCACTTTCCTGTTGCTTTAACTATATAAATTTCCCTGTTGTGGGATAAATAAAGGATTATCTTAATTTTATTTTATCTTAGATAACACCTTTCTTACAAGGTCTTAATTATATATTTTTTTTATTTGGCTCCAGTAACATATGATTTAAGTAACATACTTTGAAACTTTATATGAATTGATGCTGAAGTTGAACACTCTTATCTACCTGGATACTCTGAAAAGCGTCTGCCAGTGCCTTTTGTATCAGGGTTGAAGGTCTGTCAGGATCAGGGATGGAGGATGTCTCTCCTCTTCTCTCCATTTTTGCAGCTCTGTTTTTTCTTGCACATGGTTTTTCATGTGCTTGTATAAATTTTTGGTGTTTCCACTGTATTTTACAGACTTTTTGCAAACTATGCAACTTGCTGTTGTTTCATTTTCATGATTAAAATACAGCCAAACCGCGCTCCTTTTCCTTTCTGCCGTCCTGGATTCTTCTGCTCTGTTGTCCCTCTCCGTGATGTGTGTGTTTCGACGAGGGGGGGGAGAGAGAGCGCTGAGTGGTTGTGTCCGGGGGGAGGGGCCAGGCTGAGTACCTGAATGTTTGCCACCACGTGACGGTACAGTGAAAAGACCAGACGAGAAGAGAGGGGGAAGAGGACACAGCGACAGCGTCTCAGGCACAGACTTCAATGAATTCACCTCTTTGCAGCAGTCAGCGCTCGTGGGAGAGAAGAAAAGCTGAAGAATCGATCTTTTTACACGAGTATCATTCAATATCAATACCAGCGTTGGTACCGATATTATTGATATTTAGATCAATCCGCCCACCTCTAGTCAATAGCATTCACAATTACCCAAATGGACATACAGATACAAGGGTTTTAAAAGACTTCAAATGTTACATATAGGCCCCAAGCTACAGGGGCCTATAGTGCACTACACAATATCTCCTCTTCTTTCCTCGCTCCTCTCCCTCCTTCTTTCCTCACACCCCTATCTGCTCCCTCCACTCTTCTCTCTGTTCTTCTTCTTGGATCCATCCCCTGCTCCTCTCTTCACTCCTCTTTGCTCCTTTCCTCATACTTCTATGCTTCTCTCCTTGTATCCCTCCTTGCTCCTCCCTCTACTCCTCTGGACACAGAGCTGCTAATTAATGTAGCTAATGCTACTTATCTACCAAAGTGCTGTTAACATTAGTTTGGGAAGCTGTAGCATTTATTACCAGACAAACTTTTTATTAATCTCTCACCCTTTTGCTGCTCCGATCACCAACTGTACTGTAATGCACAGACCGTGTGTAATCTTAAATATTATATTTTATGTAGATGAATATAGAACACTGAAATACAAGTAACAAGACTGTTTTGACAACATAGAAAGTAGAAATTACAGACAGTTGAATGAAAATGTAAGGAGTAGAAGTAAAAAGTCAGCTGAAAAATAATTAATCATATTTAAAAGGTATATTTTAGTTGTCCTTGGATCCACGACAATTGACACATTTAAGGACCTTTTTGGGGTTGAGGGCTCACCTGGTGAGTCTGACTCATCGGTTGCTCCAGGGTCACATGGTGCCTCAGGGTCTCTGTCCTGGTCATCATCCAGGTGTACAGTCTCTGTGTGGGATTGAAAGAGGGGAGGAAGGAAACTGATTAAGTGCAAAATGCATCATTTGATCCTCATACACCCAAATAACACCAAGGAAAAAAGTGAAAAATGATAATTGTTTTTTTTTTTTTTTTCTGTAGAACAAATTAATATTTGGTACCTTCAGGATCAATATTGATGTCAACCAGGGACATTCCCTTGAACTCTGCAAGACACCCCTGCTCCAGAGCCTTGAGAACTTTGCTTATTTTAGCCAGTTGCAGTGTCCCCTCAGGAAGTCTGTAGAATTTTCTATGCACTCTAATATCATGGCCAAGAAAATCTGCTGGTTGATCGAGCTCTGTGTTACTGAGGTTAAGGACTTGAGAGAGGGTTGCAGTTTGTTTGCGTAATTTTGTCGAAGTCAGACTTTCAGGGTTTTTTGCACCGCAGACCTTGGTAAAGTGTTGCAAACTGTCAGACCCACGATAGCAGATCAGACTTGATGGTCGTGCAAACAGGTATGTGTTCTCTGGGAGAACCCCACATTCCTTTCTTTTTCTAACGAGCAGATCCAATGCCGCTTGCATTGGTGGTGTCAAAAGTATAGGAACTTTTCTTCCCCTTTTACCTCTTATTTCAATTCTTCTGAAATAATGGCAGAGTCTTCTCCAGATCTGAGAGTGCTAAATGCACTTCCTCTTGTGGGTCTGATGGATTATAAGATAAATAAGCAGAAACTGGAATTTTTGATACTTCTCCAGATCTTCGACAGTTAAACAAAATGACTTTCGTCAAAATGACTTTCGTCAGCTGTGCCCAGGTTTGAGTGGATGTCTCTGACGATAGTTGGCTGAGAAGATCTTCTTGCTGAGCATCTAAAAAGGAATGAAGTGTCTGAACATCTTTAGTGAATGGAAGTAACTGTGGAGTATTCCACTTAGACTCCTGAAGGGTTCTCAGTGATGCTGCTGATATCAATTCATTCCACCTGGCGTCATACACACTGCGGAATGTACAAGCATCTTTTGCTGCACTGTAGTCACTTTGTACATTTGCACGGCTTTCAACAAGCATTGATATCTTTTTCAGGCTGTATCCAATTTTGAGAGCCAGACTTGGGCACTTGTATGTATCTGTTTTACTATTGTAGCCTGCCATCTCTTTAACTGCCTGGATAACATGCAGAAAATTTTCAGGTTTGATATGATCTTGAATCTTCTTCAAGGGAGTGTTTTTTCTTGAGCATATCAGAAGCCTTCCCAACTCTCGAATACGAATGTATTCATGTTTGCCAGGATCATATTCAAACCTATTGTATAAATGTTCACCGTACTCCAGGATACACGGATCAGATTTGACGGCAAGATATACTTCATCCTGGACCATTTTGTTCAGCAGCTTTCAAAGTTGCTCCTTCACTCCAGGTGATGGAGGTGCAGCAAATCCACAAAGCCCCTGGACACAGGTTTTGCCAGGTTTACGTGGAACACTAGGTTTGAATTTGCAGATCTTCATGTGCCTCCAAAGGACCTCCTTTATAAAGAATCCCTGACAGTAAGCACAATGCATAAAATTCTCCACTTCTCCACTGGTTTCTTGCGAGGCACAGGAATTCCAACACCAGAATTTAACCCTCCTGTTATGTTCGTTTCTCAGGTACAGCAATGCTGTTCCCGGGTCAATTTGACCCGGGTCAATTTGACCCGGTGCATGTTTAAATACCCAAAAGATGTCAGAAACCAAAAAAATCCAAACAAACATTGTTAATATGTCATTACTAACTCCATTACTAACTATTCTATCAATATTTAGTGCAATGGTGTTCCTTACCTCTGACAAGTAATGGTCCAATTATAATATGATTCACTCGTTTTTCATAAAAAATACATGTTTAAACTTTTTTTTGAATGTTTCACCACTTTATTACTTTTGAAAGACCAACATATAAAACACAATAGTTTTACACAACAGTGAAACATAGCATTTACATTTTGCTTTACATACATGCACTGTTTGTGAACCAGAAATGAACAAAATCGCAATACAACAAACAAGCAATTGCGATATCAACAAGGTGTATCTGTGTGTGTGCATGTGTGTCTGTCTGTATGTCTGTACATCTACACAGCACACGAGTGACATGTCATCACACTGTGCTTTGTGCAAATGAATTTTGCACATTTCACGCAGGTAATGCTTGTCTTGACATCGTCAGATGGCCTGCAGACCTGGCACCTCTTCCTCTTTCTCTTCCCCTCAGCAGCAACCTATAAACAAGAGGACCATGATTACGTTACTATGGTATCTTTTTGCTGATCCCAAGACACACACAACACACTCTCATACTGTACACTTATATACACACACACACACACACACCTACACACACACCCACACACACACACACACACACACTTACCTCACGCACTGGTGTACTTGATGCAGTCCTCTCCTGGATCTCCGTCACCATGGCTGCAGCAGCTGGGGTCCTTGGCAGGTGCTGCCTCCGTTGGATGTGCGGTGTCACAAGCGCCTTCCCCAGCTCCTCGAGAAAGATGCGCCTCTTGTACAGCTTTGACACATTCCAGTCAGGAAAGATCTCAGTCCAAATGACAAATTAATTGTAGGCCGCTACATCGATCATATTATAAAAGATGACCAATGGCCAGCGCGCAGTCATTCGTTTGGTGCTGTAGGACCCTGTCACTTTATCTAAATTGTCTACCCCCCTTTTGGTGGCATTGTAATCGAGGATCATGCTTGGTTTCTGGTCCTCTCTTGTGCTGATTTCAGCATTTTTGTGCAGAGTGCTCATGAGCACAGCATTTTTTCCCTTTTTGGGGCAGTAAGACACTAGGGCTGTGGTGTCTGTGAAGGCAAACATGGAAGATTGAGGGGCCCTGTTCTTGATTACCAGCAGCTCAGCAGGGAGTTCAGTCCTGTTCTTTCGGACAGTTCTGACCATTGTAAGCTTTCTCTTGAGAAGCTCCTGACCCAAGTTGTAGTTGGTGAAAAAATTGTCGCAGGTTATGTTGTGTCCCCTGAAACTCTGTGCCATGTCGAGCACTACCCTTGTTCCCTGATTTTTCTCTGGGGCTCTTCCAACCGGCTTTCCAGTGTAAACCTGCATGTTCAATGCATAGCTGGTGTTTGCATCACATGCTGCCCAGATTTTGATGCCATATTTAGCTGGTTTGGAAGGCATGTATTGCCTAAATGGGCAGCGACCTCTGAATGCCACCAGCCTTTCATCCACTGTGATATTAGGGCCTGGGTTATAGAGTAGTGAAAGTTGCTCTACCCACTTGTCCCACACTGTCCTAATAGCTGCCAGCTTGTCTCTCTCCCGTCTACCAGCCCTTGTCTCTCGATTATCAAATCGGATTACTCTGGAGAAAATGTGAAAAGTCTCCAGAGACATTGTCGCTCGAAATATAGCCCTGCCTGTCTCAGCATCCCAAAGACTGGTGTGTGTGTGTGTGTGAGAGAGAGAGAGAGATTGGGGTGAAACATGTCTCACAGTTGCAAAGAAAGAAATAGTCTGACATTTCTGACACCCTTTTACCTCCAGATTGACTGCCGGGTCAAACTGACCCGAACAGTATCTATGTTATATAAACATGCAGGGGGGGGTTGCAAATATGTGAGATGAACCATTTTCATATTATATGTTGATTACACTAATTAAGGCAAGCAGAAGAAGTTTCATACTGAAAAAATACTTTTAACTATTTTTCCCAGATCTTCAAACTTTAAAACGGGTCAATTTGACCCGGAACATAACAGGAAGGTTAATACCTCAACATTGTATGCAAAGTTGCCCTTGTTTCTCAAGTGTTCCATATGCATCCGTCTTTCTTTGGAGCCTTTTGGGAAGGACGCAGCCATTGCAACTTCTCGCTTGTCTTGATGAGCCCGCTCAAAATGGCTTGCCATTTTTATAACCCCCAATTTACAGTACAGACAATATTGTTTTTTGTTATACGTTCTTGGTCCATTCTTTTTATACAAACAGCAGGTATGGAAACTAAGCCATTAATCACTACATCCAGGGAAGAGGCTCTGTCAGGTAGAGTTTGCTTCAGATCAGGTGCTAAATTATTCAACGGGACACCTGTGTGTCCTCCACTCTGTTCTGTTAAGTTACCGGTACTTGTTCGTGTTGTTGGGCAGGGCACACTGCTTGAACTTCTTCTACGCTTCCTTCTAGAGGTGTCTTTTTTTCTTGAAGGTGAGCGCCCTCTATCTATCATTGGCTTCAAAGTGGCAATTTCAATTTCTGTAATTGGGAGACATCCATCTCTGACATCCACTGTCTTCTCTATTTCTGCGCAGTCAAGAGGAGGAATGATTCCAACTCTGTTTGTTGAATGATCGGGGTATGATTCATCCAAGTCCTATAGGAGAAATTAGATTAGAATCCTTAAGACATTTAAATGAGTCCTGAGATAATCTGCACAGTGCTGGTGTTAAATTTATGTAAAAGAAAAAAAGATATATAGCAAACACAAAAACTTTTTAAAAACACTACACTGCAAAATCCCATTTCAGTCCTGCTTTCAAGTTCAAATTAGTTCACATTTATCCAAAACCTCCTTCAGACATGAAAACTCTTGTAAAAACTGTATTTAAACCAAGGGCGGCACAGGGGGGTAGCTTGAAGTTACTATGGCAACCCCAAAATATGGCCTAGCAACCTCAAAGCAACTCCAAGAATGGAGACTATTAAAAATGAAAAAATCTTAATCGTGTTAAATAAAATAAAAATGGTGACAATTTTATTTAAAATTAATTTCATGTGTTTTTGTTTCAAATTAAAATAAAAGGAAGACAATTAAAAATGATGAGAGAGAGAGACTCGTCTCGCGAGAGCTGGCCTGCAGGGGTCACGCGAAGTCAGCTTGGGAAAAAAAAACCGGGCCGTTAGAAAAGTGACATCAAAATGGAGCGCTATCTGTTGAAGCGTAAGTCTGCCAGATCTCTTCTGATGTGTACTTATGTGAATATTGACTAGTTAAAATGTGATGAACATGTTAAATGATTTGTAGTCTAGGTTGTTAATGTGCATTTCTCACTGCTGTGAAAAGCGGCATGACTATATGGTAAAATTATAATAACGAACTTCAAATTGATTTTTTTATCTGTTTCATGGCATTTCATGGCTAGTTTCAGATAGCGCTGATTAGAATGAGTAGGCCGGTAACGGCATACATATCCATATTTATGCTATTTAATTGGTATTGCAGTAAATTGTCCAGCAACTCCATACAATTGTTTAGCAACCCCTAAGCAACTGCAATGAAAATGTTTTGCTGCCGCCACTGATTTAAACACGCCTTTACTCTCAAGGAGCTCAAGATCTATAATTAGAGGTGGTAGAACCTTGCTGAAACCATATTTTTTTATTCTTAAGGACAGTTTTGTACAACATGGCTAGATGAATTGATGATAATGATGATCTTGTTATGGCCTGGTCGGCCATGGCCTGTCTTTAGTGGTTCCTGTTTTACTTTGGAAGGCCTGTCTTGTCTTCATTGTTTTCTGCTTTGCTTCCTCCCTCTTGTTACCTTGATTCCCTGCACCTGCCTCTCATTTGTTCCTCTGTGTATTTAAGTCTTGTCTTTTCCTCTGTCTGCGTGGGTCTATTTGTCTTTATGTTATGTTATGTGTTTTGCGGTTTTGCCTCTCATTGTCCTTCTCACCCTGTTTCCAGAAGTTTCAGTTAAGTTTGTATTTTTGCATTTTAGTGTTTTGGGACTTTTTGGATTTCTGGTGTCTTTGGATTTTTGTATTTTGGATTTTGTGTTTTTGTGAATAAACCCTTTTTGTTTTTGTACTCGTGCTCCTGGGTCCTTCCCTTCAATTCCTGCAAAACATGACAGAGCTGAATCTTATAGGCAAGTTGGTAATCACCCAATAGATACCACAAACTTTATGCTTCTTTTTTGAAGTGCCTAATGGATTACAAATATCAAAATCGTCAACATATAATCCAAGAGCTATTTCTGATCCTTCGGATGAAATTTTGTTTATTAATATTATTATTAATTATCAAGACCAGATTCAGCTTCAGATACAAGTATATCTCCAAGGCCTGAAATGTTCTAAAGTGGAAGATTTATGACACGTACCAACAATGCGTTAACGCAGGATAAAATAAATGTCGGTTAAGTTAACACGATAATAATGCGTTAACTTGCCCAGCTCTAATTTTTTTTTAAAAGACGCAGTTTCACATTTCGTTTGAAACATTGTAATTTTAATGCATTGTATGTTTCTGAAAAAAATTGTCGAAAAAATGTGGAAAGTCATGACATTCCCCGCGTACCACCAGAGAGCGCTCACGTACCACTGGTGGTACGCATACCACGGTTTGCGCACCACTGGTTTAGTTCAAAAGTTTTTTGTTTGTTTTTTTTTGCTTGTTTCTGTCATGTCTTAAGCATTTGTATTCAAAACAGTGGCATAATAGACTAATAACAAATTTCAAACTTTGATCAACATGTATTAGCACAGAGAGAACATGGTAATAGTCATATTCACAAAGCTCTGTCATTTTGCTGATTTTATCCCAATTCAGGACATAAAAAAATGGCACTGTTTATAGTTTTTCAACGCAACCTCAAAAACATTTAAAACATATCTTACCTCCTTGCCGCATTTTTTCTCCCAGTACTAGACGTGGGCAGATCAATCCAAATATTGATGATATCGATACCAAACGGTGGTATTGATATCGAATGATACCTGTGTAAAAAGATCAACACTCAAGTTTTTTTTCTCTCCCACAAGCACTAGCTGAGTGTGAATTCATTGAAGTCTGTGTGTGACACACTGTCGCTTTGTCCAAAAGACCTTGAAATAACCCAGTACCTGTCCCAGTACCAGTGACCCAGTTACTGAGATATAAAATAACATTAGATAATCCTCTATAAATTTCTCCATTGTGTTATAAATAGAGTAAAAGCACTGACAAAGTGCAAACAAAATTATACAGGTATTGAAAGATATAGAAAAAGAACATTATGAACAGAACAATTCAACTCCAAGGAATATTTACACAAAAATGTTAATTGTGATAGTAAAATATTTTGCTGTCAACTATAAAGTTTGCTGAAATTCTATCTTAGGTTTTAACAAAATTATCCAAAGACAAAAATCACAAAAACACCAAAAGGTCAGCAGTTTCATGATAGATCAAGCTTAATATGAAAAAATATCTATATTGGTAACGGTTTCGGCAATACTGGCCCTGTATTTACGTCGTATCGGATCCATACCAACATTCCCAGTATCACCTACCTCTACCCAGAACAACGTCCGATGTCTCCTCCCTGCTCTACTTTGCAGAATGCGTTCAGCCTGCATTGAATTGCAGAAAGCTTGAAAAGTTTGTCCCCATGCAGTTAGAAGTAGTCTACTGCGGTTTCCTCTATTGCTGAATAACTAATTGCTATTGAAATACTATGGTTTATCCAATTTAGAGAATTGGTGGTCACCATACTATTTAGGCGCCACGGCTTTACAGGTTGTTTTTATTGGTGAACCTTAAAACTGGTGGTTCTTCAGCAGCTTCCCTCCTCACTGCATTTTTTTTTTTTCAAGGTATAATTTACAGAAATAAGTTACATCAACACTGACAATCCTGACAAAACTTATTAATAGTCAAACCAATTAATAACTTTAAATACATTTAAATTAAAAATTTTAATATTTATAAAAACTTGAGTTACATAACTTAATGGAGCTCTCATGCCTTTACAGTGTGGAATACATAAGAGAAAGAACCACAGACACAGGTTGTGATTCACTGGATTTCTTATATTTAGAAATTGCAGCAAGCTGTTGGTATCTCATCAACTATACATATTCCCTCATATTTTACATAACTCCTTGTGTTTTCAGGAAAGATGCCAAATTCAATCACATTCACTGTGGTTGTTGTTTCAGATCATTGCAATATGTTGATACTAACTCAAGCAAAGACACAATGGGTTAGCCAGAAAAAAAAACACAAAAAAGGGAACTGAAGTCAATCATACTGGAATAAATGGTTCAGAGCCCAACATGATTCACAAGCAACAAGCATCAATTCTGGGAAGCCACAAATACACAGAAACAATTAAGAGAGAAACATCAAAGTTTCATATTTAATTTAGAATTGAATACTCTGGAGAACAACAGTTTTAAACACGGTATAAAATAATGTAAATAGAAGCTTTGGTTAATTGAAGGGCTTACAAAGAAAGTGAAAATAGACAATACAAAACATTAGTTCAAACTCTTGGAAACATTCCAGACCTCCACAGTATAAAACTGAATGTATTATTCACTTGTGGATTTTATTGAGCTGTTTATGGCATTTGAGAAATGTCTATACCTTAGTTGGCCTTACTGTGTGAAATTGTGAACAAAGTTGTGTCCATTGTTTTCCTGCTACCATGTGGAGCCAGGATTTATCATAAGTATCCAACCCTGATGGCATTTTCCCTGTTTTTCTTTATTATAAGCTGTCATTTTATATGAAAAAAATAAATAAAACATGCAAAATTGTATTCATTCCCTTTGGTTTATAGCAACTAAATAAGAGAGAACAATAGAGAAATGCCAAAGATGCATATGTTTATGTTGGCAGTCTATTGCAGTTTTGTCAATGACAACATGTAAAATGTGTGAAGATGGTGGTGTCATCTGTCTGCCAAAGACTCACTGTTGTAGCCAAGAAAATGGAGAAGTCTGTTGCAAATGAGAATTCATTACACTCAAGCTGAAGACACTTAATAAAGCCTCATGTCCAAAGCCTGAGTCCCGTCTCCATGCTCCGACAGTTCAGGTGTTTTTGCTAAAGTCACCTGGCTTCATTTATAAACACATTCTTGGATTTAATCTTAAAATAATTTTCTGATGGTTTACGTATGCTGGATTAATAAAAGATATGGATCTTAAAAACACTCTTGGAGGTTTAATTTACAGCATTTTAAAGTTTTATTAAACAAACAATTTGCTCTGTGAAGATGCAGAGCTGTAATGATTATCTTACCAGACAGTGTGCCTCGTATTTCCTTCTCATGAGCTCTTTGTTTTGAAAGCCTGAAATGCTGCGCCTGCATGTTCTTTCATGGTACTCTCTGTCAGGGCAAGCAAAGCTCTAGGTTTTGATGCATCAAATAAACCACATTTCCAATTAGAAACACTCTCAAAGAGAGAGTAAGATTAGATAAGAGTCCACATTGGTTTATTTTCTTAGATAGACATCGGTGAGCAATTGTAGCAGCTTTTGGCCTTGCCTCTTAGAAAAGGCTATTTGAACGTGACATTTGCAGTTGTACCTTAATGTTCTACACAGTATTAGCATTTTAAGCAGGTTCTAAGAGTCTCCTTGGAAAACTAAGCACGTCTGAGTGATAACTCCCAGAAACCCAGCTTTACTTAACTCAAACGTTTTTTTGCAGAAAAGACATTGCCAACAGTAAAGGAGGCTGAATCCAGGCAACAGATCTTTCTGTAGACCAAATAGGCGGCTGATGAAGTCAAGCATAGAGCTTGGGCATATTTTGTTTCTGCAGTGAACAGTGCAGAGATAGACAGAGGCATGGATGATATTAAAAAGTATTAATGGGGGAAAACAAACTGTAAGAACAACCAAGCTCCAAGGTTTTTTTTTGAGTTTTAAGTTTGCTTGTTTCTGCTCAAGTTCAAAGCTCTGCTTGTGTTGTTAGTGAAGTCCGTATATGCTTAATCTCATGTTTTATGTTATTATTTTCCCTCACAGTTGATGCCGGCTGTCATTTTCTTTGCTTCTCTGCTTGTGTGATATGTCTTAATTGTTTCTGCCTTTTATCTACATCAGAAATTTCAGTCAAACATACTCCTCTTCCCAAGGACATGCGCAAGTTGTTGTTGCACGGGAAACAGCCCTTTTGGTGTTTTCACTTGAGCTGCTCCTCCTGAGTTGGGACATGTATATAGTTGCTTATAACACTGAGATTAGATAAAGTGGCAGTGGTTCACTGGACAGAGTCGGTTGCTTCCAACCAGAAGGTTTTCCTTGGGCTGGACACTGAATCCCACACCTCCCTCCTTGCAAAAATCCATTTACTAAGGGGTCACAAGACGGCGTTCTCATTGTGCCAGTCCCAAGATAAATGAAGAGGGTTATGTCAGGAAGGGTATGTCAGATCAATATGCAGGAAATAATATGCAGGATATACTGTGGTGAAACAGAAAGCCCGAAAGAAAGGTCTTGCTTTGTATAAATCTGAATCTTTTATAATGCTTTAATTGACAAGCCTTGGTACTTGCAACGTGGTTTAGCAGCTGCATCATATGACTCAGGACCAAAAATAAACAAAAGACTGATTGGGTTGACACTGTTGTCGCAGAAGAAGAGATTTATTCTCTCTTTTTGCTTTTTTCTTTCAATTGGCTAAAATAATCACTGCTCATAAAAGTGTCCTTTTGATATATTGCTTTTCTCTTCCAGGACATTTCGTGCCCTTATAACCAGACTAGTTTACAGGACACAGGTGGCTCACGAGCTCGGGTGGTTGGAGACTGATCTGTCAGGAGAATTGGGAACGAAAAGTACACATAATTTTAAACTGAAGGTCAAACACAAGTCCACATTTACTAGAGATCAGGCTTGGAGCAAAAAAACAACTGGAAGCATGCTTCTTTTTTTTTTCTTGTTCACTTACAGACACCAGATGGTATTTTTCACATGAGTCACTGTAACGGTCAAAAGTTTAATGATAGAGCTATGTGAATCATGAACACATCATGATTTCTTCGAATTCAGTTGTATGCTGCCTTTCTAAACAATGAAAGACTTGTCTGATAAAAGATAATAATAATGATAATAATAACAGAGATTTTGAAATTGCTGACCATTAATTTTACACGTACTTTCATATAACATTTGAGCTATGCCAGAGTGAGATTTTGAAAAAGCCATTTTGGTTTCTTCTTATCAAAATTCTAAATCAATCTGAAAACCAAAATTAGAGCAATGAATCAGGGACTGGTGATTTTATATAGTCAGCTCTAAAATTCTCAGCTGCTTAGTTAGTTAAAGCATGAGAAAGTATGCTTATTTTAACCCAAACATTATTTTTCCTTGTTGGTGTGGCACATTCAGTACTGGTGGGAATGGCTGTTTAATGGTCTGGTACCAGACTCATTTCACAAGAGAAAATTTGTAAATGTGTGTGGCTCACCAAGTGAGACAAAATAAGCTTGATGTAAAGTTTTCCCATGAATAGAGATATGGTTACAGAGGGGAATTATCAGAATATACTTTTATTTGCAAATAGCCCATTCATTTTTCTGTGATAGTTCTGTGACCTCTCACAAATAAGTACCTTGCAAAGTAGCGTCAGACATTTGGCTTCTTATAGCAGGAAAACTACAGGTTCATAATTAATTTAATTCAACACTAGAGCTTACTATACCTGTTACTATAACAAGTAAGAATATCAAAGGTCTTGGAGAGAGCATGGGTCTTTGCTCAACCACCTATTTTACACAACATATGCTTTATGAACTTAGATAGGTATTTAACCATGTCCCATGTACTTTTTGGTGGATGATCCAGGAATATAGGACTGGATTTTTTTCTTTTTGCAGAAGATATCCTGTGGACATCACTGAGCCAATATCTACAGCTCTCTGGCGTGGTTTGCTGCGTTGAAGCGGTAGGATGAGAATCAAGGTCTCTAAATCTGAGACCATGGTTCTCAGTTGGGAAAAAAAAAGCTGAATGAGGGTTGTGGGCAAGGTCCTTCCTCAGGTGGAGGAGTTCAAGTATCTCAGGGTCTTGTTCAGGAGTCATTTTAGGTTGTTTTTTGTTATGTGTTAAGTTGGTGTCAATCCCTGTCTTTTGTGTTACCTGTTTCCTGTTTTACTTTGAAGGTCTGTCTTGTCTGTGTTGTTTTCTGCATTGCTTCCTCCCTCTTGTTATGCTGATCGTCTGCACCTGCCCCTCATTTGTCCCTCTGTCTAATTAAGTCTTGTCATCTCCCCTGGTCCATCTTTTCATGCCCCATAAGTCTTCGTTTCATGCCCTGTAAGTCTCTCCTTGTACCCCGTGAGTGTTTTTTCTGGTTTTGATTACTTTTGTTGATTTTTGGTTTGTTTTGTGTTTTGTGGACTTTGTTTCTTTCTTCATATTTGGATTACTTTTGTGGATTTTTTTTGGTTTGCTTGGACTTCTGGGTTTGTTTTGTAAAATAAATTCTTTAGTTTTGTATTCCTGCGCCTGGGTCCTCAATTTTGCTTCACAACCCTGACACAGTTCCAGCATTTTTTGGATGGTGTTGCACTATAAAGTGACATGAGATTAATTGACTCACACCAGCTGAAGTTGGTCAATCTAAAGTACCTCCCCCCCCCCCCCCCCCCCCCCCCCCCCCCCCCCCCCCCCCCCCACGCCCGGCCAGCAGCACAACCAAAGGACTAACATTAAACAATGCTTTCAATTTTAGAAAAAGGTAGTCCACATTTTATCTCAACTGAGAGTGAATCTCAAACCTTGTATATACAGTTTATACAATTTGCCTTCAGAGAATCAATAAATAAATTGTGGTGCTGTAGTATAAAGATGGCAACCAGTTCTTCCATTTATGCAGTTTAAAAAAATAAGTCACAGGAAATTTCATGATCTTACTCTCAGTCAATGCAATGTTCATGTAATCATACAGGACTGAAGCACAATTATTTGTCAGGCTGTGATGTCATTAGATGTGTGTGTCATACAGTATTTAGGATGTCAATCTCACCAAATAGCTTTTTTAAAGTGCAAGTGTTAATTGTTGACATTCTGATTAGTTTCATTGAAGAATCCCACAAGAAGACCTTCAAAGTACATTTTCATTTACATGCTTTTTCTATGTCTCATTTCTAACTCAGCACAAATATGCACACAAATTTCTCTGACATCTTTGAACAAATTATAAAATAAAGCTGTGCACAGTAACCTTTTTCTCTAGTTTTTTTCTTTTAATATGTAGAAAATTTGCACCCCACATAACCATTTGCAAATGTAGCAATGCCAGTTTAGTTTTGTGCATTCAAGCTACCATAGCAACCATATGGATTAAGGAATATTATCAAGCACACACACTGTCAGTCAAGAAGATCAGATTCAGAAAAGATTTCAACAGCCTGAACGTGGCATTCGTCCTGAATCAGTCTCCCTTGTCCTCAGTCATGCTGGTATGATTCTTCAGTCACTGACATTGTGTGAAGTAACCAGCCTTTTGTCTGTTGGAAAATGGAAGGACTGATAGTCACAGAAAAAATGATTTAGAACCATATGACTATGGTTTTCACTGAACCAAATATGAAGAGATATAGTTCATGCATATAAACTATCACTGTACATAAGTAGTGTTAAAGAAACATAATTCAGACCATGACAAATCATTTCAAGGCATATGAATGTGCGTCTGCATGCCAACAGTTTGTGCTCACACACCTTTTTTCTTTTTCTCCCACGGACACAATTTTTTGACTGTCATGTGCAATAAGAGCTGCTGACATTGGTCCATGGGCACAACAAGCCATGAGCTCACTGACAATCCATGCACAGCAGTACTGCATCCCTGTGTCTGCTGTCTGTGCCGATCTGTCTTCAAAACGTAAGTTAAGAGAAGATTTCAGATTCGCACAGCACCAGGAAGGACACTATAAGATTATCTCGGTTTCTGTGGTCACAGTGAACTCTGTGAGCATTAATGTGTATTGTCTTTTCTTTTCTTTGTATTTATTGTTCCCTCAGAATATAGTGTTGACTGAAAAAAAGGGTTGGAAAAACACAACTGTGCCTTTAGATAAAGAAAGGTTCAAAGCTTTTGAAATTTATTAGCATTTGTGCAATTCTTTCTCTGTAAGAGCAAGCATTTGATCATTTTGCATATTTGATTAAAACTCATCTTGGTATGTAAAAGGAGGCTGCTGTACTCATCCACCTGACACTTTTCTGTTTTGCAGTCCAGTAGAACGTAAAATTATTTCAGCTTTTCATTTAGAGCTTTTTGAATTCTGAGCCCCCCAGAAGTGCGCTTCTGCTCTTCAACAATGAATAGAGCTGATACTTACAGGTGGCGTATGTGATACCTGGAAAACTGTGAGGAACAAGATACATTTTGAAATTGAACAATAAAAATGGTCTTCTACAACTACATGGAAACCCATCCCTCCAGAATCAGTCCTCCAGAGTACATAAATATAGCCTATGTTAGTGTACAATGTAGGCAGATGGGCTAACTGCAAGCCATGAATAGGGTTTTCAGGTTTGCAAATTAACAGCGTCAAGCCACCTGAACTATATCTAATATATGAAAAGTTAACTGGACAGTTAAATAAGGCCACTATGGCGTTGTTCTTTATCCTTTCTGTTCCCTCAATTGTCGCCATTAGGGAAATGCCACAATGATAATAACTCAATTCCTTTGCTAAGACAACTTGCTCGTATTACCACTGACTACATCACCTTTACCTGCTTACTTACAACACTAATCACATGCATTTAATATGAGTGGACGTAACTATGAAACAAGCAGAAATTCCAATTGATTGGCCAGTGAATAGTTTCATTCAGCTCAAGTAAAATAATTGGAGGTTTGAGACATATTAGGCAGGTAAGCAGTGTAAAAATATATTAGGGAACAAAACGATATGATCCAAAGAGGTTTTGAGTTAAAACTAGGTTAGCACTAGGTACAAAAGACCTACATCAAAATAAGAAGCTATTTCAAGCCTCTGATAAGACTCAAAAAGTAATTTCTTTAAGTCAAAGTGTGGATACGGTTCTTACAGACAAACCAAAGTAATGTTGACTTTGTAAGTGTACAAAAAGGACTGTACAGACAACATATCAATATAATGCCTTTCTTGTCAACTCATGGCTTTTTTCAATACAAAACAGCACTGTGTGCTGTTACACACAGTGTGTAACAGCTTTCTTTCACTGTTACACACATACTCTCACACACACAAACAGACACATTTATTAGTTAATTTTAGTTATTAGACCAAATTTTTCCTTAATTACTCCTGAAAATTAAATTTGATTATAGTTAATCTACATGTAGCCCAGGCAGGATTTAGGATTAACAATTAGCCTAAACAACACATTTTTGGACTGGGTCCGGAAACCGCAGTACTCGGAGGAAACCCACGTAGACACAGGGAGAACACACAAACTCCAGATAGAAAGGTCCATCTGACATTTTAAACATTGTGAACCAGGCAGTTGGAGTTTTTTGCACAGCTGTAAATCTTGGTAACAGCTCTGTTAAAATTTTGATAAAACTAACTCAGTACCTTGTTTGATTTTGAATTGTATTTATTTTCATGGCAAAACTACATATGAACAATGTGTACTTGTTTTAATCTAATATGTCACATAACTAGATCAATTTTTGAAAAAATTGATTTAAATCAATTTTTTGAAATACGGTTCAAATCAGTTTAATTCAGCCATGAATTGCAATGTGGCCTCCAGGCAAGCCAGCAGACGGTGCACTTGAGTAAATTATATTCTTGTTCAACATCACTATATAAGGCGCTATGTGTGACGTCCTTACGAGTGATGTGCTACGTGTGATGTGCTACGCTCCTTAGCTGAAGCAGTTGGTTGGAGCACCGCTCCAGCTAAGGAAGGCAGAGTCCGCAGCATCCGATGCAGATTAAAAACAAACAGTGCAGCCGCCAGCCAGCAAGAGAAAATAAAAGCATGAGTCATGGCAGGGGTCGAATTCCAATTTTTTTTCAGACAAAAATAAATATGCTTTAGTTTGTGCCTGACCTATCTACCTCAGGAATAATAATAATAAAAAGCATTCTCTGATGCAGTATTGACTTGGAAAGAGTGTGAGAAAAGACCAATTTTGTTATGTTTGTATAATGCCTTCGGAAAAAAAATCTTGATACTGTACTGATTTATTGAAAAGAGGGCAGTAGGCCTATTGTAAACAAACAAAAAAAAAACAAAAAAAAACCAAAACAGGATTTGACAGAATTGAGAGTTAATAAAACAGTTTCCACTTTCCAGTCATTTGCTACGGAGGTATAAAGAGGATAGGAAAAAAAACAGAGAAGAGAACTGAGAATTTTCTTTGTAATTTGCTGCCGGTTCTAATCTACTGTATTGAAAAGAGCATAAGAGAAAACACTACAGTATTGTTAAAAAGAAAAAGGATGGATTTGTGTTAGAGAAATAATGATAAAAATAAAAAAAATCTGTCATTTGCCTGTAAATTAAATCAATTTTGTTTTGCACATGATTCGAATCGTTATTCAAATTGTATCATGAACTCTAAATCGTGATTCGAATTGTATCGTGAGTTGAGTGAATCGTTGCATACCTACATATTACTATTGAATACAATTTCCAATATTCTTCAGGGCTAGCATGAGGTGTATGGATAGACCTTTTGATAGTGTGCGCCGGAGCTAAGAAGTTGAGAATCAGAGACATTTATTACATGGTTCTTAGCATGCCCTGATTAATGCACAAAAGTACAGTCAGTACCTTTAACAAACAATGCAAACTTATTTGAAGTGTACAAGCATGCCATCAATGCCAGATTTACAATGATGTGTGCAATGTAAGAACAATCACTGACCCTTCACAGTCCTGGTGAGCAAGAACACTCATGACACATACACTCACACATACAGCAGGTCTAGAGAAGCGCATTCAGGGTTTCTGTTGAACCATTTGTCCTTTAACCTGGATGAACTGCCAGTGCTGTTGTCATTGAGAGACTGGAGAAGATCTATAAACCCCAGGCTCATGAAATGTAGGAAAGCTATTAGGACAGCCATTTGCAGAGGACAGAGAGGTGACAACTAATCAAGAGGCATGTGAAGGGAATGCAGACAGTGGGGGAAGGATCATACAGCATTAGTAAAGGAGCTGCTGTGTAGTACAGTTGATATTAGGTTTATCAGTTAAAATAATAATCTTATATAGTATGATAATAGAATAAAACTAGAAAAGCCCTCGGAGAGCGCAGACCTCCGGCAAGCGCAACAATTCCCCCATATAGCGATTTACACCATAAATATTGGTCGTACATATAACACTGACAATATGGGACCACTAAAAAAGTACCATATCTTCCTTTATTTTGTGATTAATAAATATTAATAGCATTAATAATGCTATAAAGATTCCATGCAATATTTGTTTCCAAAGTCAATATATTGAAATTAAACAACCTCAAAATTTTTATAGAGAGTGCGATAAAATCCGCCTTCTGGATCAGAACCGGATCAGCCTTTGTAATTTGATAGAGGTTCCCATTGTCAATCCCTGAGTCTAATTTCATGAGTTTTGGGCAATAATTAACGGAGATATTGAGAAACAAAACTTTTGGCCCCATTTTCCACAATGTTATTGAAAATTTGAAAGTGATCCAGAATCCAGGATTTCTTCCGGATCACACCCAAAATGAAATCAGTTCTTCCTTTTCACATTTCTGACAACTTCTGAAAAGTTCATCAAAATCCATTCATAACTTTTTGAGTTATCTTGAACACAGACAAACAAACAAACAGCCAGACCAACAAATAAACGGCAGCAAAAACATAACCTCCTTGGCGGAGGTAATTATTCCATTCTGGTTGAGACTTGATAACTTATTTTTTCAGCATGTACCATGTGTCACTGAGTAAAAGGAGGCAAATGCATCATCGGCAGTACTATTAATGAAGCAGAGACATTTGATATACGTACACAGAACACAATCTGTCAGTCTCTCTGTCTGCAGCTTGCAGCCTAAATGTGTCATAGCTACATCAGTGAGTGTGTGTAACATAGACATGCATGCCTACATATAAAAAGTGCATGAAATGCTTCACAGAATTTGGAGCTCATATAACATAAGATGTGGCATCAAGTGCAGAATAATATACTGTTTTTATATGACCATTGAATTTCAGCAGCTGGCCGTATCAGTCTTGTTCTGTGTGAAAGCATGCGTTGGTGACTTTTGCTTTTTATCTAACTGCATAATATTGCATGACTGGCAGGCTCCAGCACCCCCATGGAGCAATGCTGAACTCAGCAGAGTTAGCTCCCTCTGTGCTTTTCAGATATGTCCTCTTTGTCCCAAGATGGTAATAGCTCTTTCCAATTAACTCAATCTATTACAAAAAGAAATAATAACATATTTACGTGTCATACATGAACAATTATCAGCTCAAGTTGTGTAGCTTTGAAAAGAAATGTTTCACATAGACCATGACTGAATTTCAACAATATCATTATCACTTTCAGTGCCTGTGCTTTTTGTGGACATGTTATGCAGGAGCAGTCATGCAGATTTTAATAAGACCTGACCATTGGTGTATACAATAAATTAGGATTTTTAGGAACTGCTGAAATGTATTTGTTTTTGCCTTATTATTTATTTAATTTTTCACTGTTTGTGAGGCATTTCATTTTAAGGAATATTGCTTTTATTTGTGGTGACAGAAGAGAGAGAGCCCTGTGAAGAGAAGGAAAAACAAAAACAGAAGGGAATAATAGGGGAGAGCCATGAGCAAATGATGAAGTTGATCGAATAAAACTGCTCCAATCTCCAGAGCAGGTCTTTATGCTTAACAGTCTCCAAGATTCAATGAATAGCCAGGAATGTTTAAATCTATTTGTAACACGGGTAACACTCGATCCAATTTCAACATATCCAAAAATGTCTCTGTATTTTTCACAAAGTGCAGCTTAGCATTTTGTTGATACAGCTTGTTTAAGTGCAAACACCAATCACTATTTTATCCATTCTCCCAGAGACTGCAATCTCTACGCTCACATTCACATTAAACTTCTAAACAGATTCTTCAACAAATGTGTACAATTGTCCATTGCTACACTGGAACCAATTTGGGATACCAGTAAATGTTGTTGGTCCAACTGCACTTTTTTGTGCCTGTCAAAAAGATTATTTCTCTATCATGGACAGTATTTTTTCTGATAAATTTGGGGTTTTAGAAATACATATTTTATACTGCTGTCACTTCTTTCTATCTGTGGGCAGTACCTCTATTTCTGTTTGCTCATTTCCACTGAGTTTATAACAACTGATGCAGTCTGTAATTTATGTATGATTAGGTTTCTGGTTTAATTTACCCCATGTCAAAACGTCCTTGAGCAAAACACTCCACCCCACACTGATGATTAGGACAGCACCCTGCGTCGTAGCTAGCTGCCATCAGTGTGTGAGTGCATGTATAAATAAGAAACAAGCCCTTTGGGTAAAAGCTACTGTACATAAATATTTACCCATTTATTTCAAAGACCCTATATGTGATACTCAAATAATGATCAGAACCTGGAGAACACTGTATAACCATCCTAAGTAGAGTCACTGCTATCTTCCATCGTAAATGATAAATCATAAAATCAGTGGATTGATCAAAATTTCGAACAAGATGTGTCTGTATGAATAACTCCTTCCATTAAATGTGTTTGAAAGCTGTGCCACAGCACATTTGTCAGTCTCATAACAATCCAAATGAGACGGCATGCGAAGATTAAGTGGGGAAATGCTGACCCAATATAGGAACATTGTAACGATCCTGTATATAGTGTTTATCGTGTCAGAGCTGAGGGAGCTGAAAGTGAGCAACGTATGCAATGTACCGTGTCCCCCCTGCATTTTCCTCTACTTTTTTCCTGGCCACTCTCATTTCTGTAGTTAAATTTGACTGAAGATTAGCAAAACTGAATTGTCAGGAAACAGCAAATCTCACACCAGAATTTTCAAGACCCTTTATTGCCTATTCACATCCCCTTGAAAGATGAAATTCTGATGTGATATTAGGCCTAGGGAGATATACTGTAGCTGAGAGTGCAAACTGAGAATATTGAATGATTCTTCTGAACTACTGACCAGAACACCAAATGGAGAAAAAAGGAGCTAATGAAAATTCAGTAAAATTAAATCTATGTACCCCCTTTGAGATGCAACACTCCAAAACTACAGCATAATTATTCCCAAATTTAGCATTCATTAAGTTCTTACTTACTCTACCTCATTTCAGGGTGCACTGTCATCAGTGGCTGCTCATGCTCTTAAGTAGATAAAGTGAGACTTAATTAAAGGTCTCATTACATCGTATTTTCATTAATTTTGCAGTGGTCTGTAGTCTAAAATAATGGTCTGAGAGTTGGTTTCTATGAAAAATATGCTGCGGTTGTCTTGTTTCAAGCTGTTTTAGTAAGGTGAAAAAGCGGGCGGGGATAGTACGAGAGCATTGTCGAGTGATCCATTGGATTTTGGGATCATCTTGCCTATTATGTTGAGGCAGTCGACACGCCTGAGGGACACGGCTGCCTGCAGCTCCAGCTGCAGGGGCTCAGGCAGGTTCTCGGCCGCCTGCAGCTCCTGCTGCAACAGCAGGAAGCGAGGCTGAGGCAGAAACTGGGATGACTCGACCTGTACTGGGGGACAGCCTTGGGGACACGGGAAGGTGCATCGACCTTCACAGAGGTGAGGCCATCAACCGCCACGGAAGCAGGTAGAGGTGCGTCTTTTGCCACGGAGGCGAGGTGAGGTGCATCGACCACCAAGGAAGCAGGTAGAGGTGCGTCAACCGCCACGGAGGCGAGGTGAGGCGTGTCGACGACCACCATGGAGGCACGGGGTGGTGAGAGCGCATTGACGACCGCCTCGGGAATGGGTAAGAGCGCGTCGACGACCCCCTCCGGAACGGAAACGGGTGAAAGTGCATAGACGACCGCCTCAGGACTGGAATCAAGCTGAGGAGCGTTGACCACCTCGGAAACGAGATCTGGGAGAGCGTGCGTCAACCACATCTGAAACGGGTTCAGGAGAGCGTGCGTAGACCACCTCGGGAACGGGAACGGGAGAGTGTGCGTCGACCACCTCTGAAACGGGTTCCGGAGAGCGTGCGTTGACCATCTCTGGAACGGGAACGGGTGATCGTGCGTCGACCACCTCTGAAATGAAACCAGGGCGAGCATGCGTTGACCACCTCGGAAACGAAATCCGGGCTGAGGTGCGTTAACCACCTCGGAAATGAGACCGGGGAGGAAGGAAGCAAAGCTGAAAACAACGGAGACAAGACAGACCTTCAAAGTAAAACAGGAAACAGGAGACACAAAAGACAGGGATTGACGCCAACTTAACACAGAACAAGGAAAAAACCCAAAATGGCCATCATGGCCGCCCCAGACCATGACATCATCAGAGTAGTCAATCTTTTGTTCACATGGTGTCTCACGTGTTCTGCACTACTGCATGTCAAAATGGTTTAGAATCTTTTCCACATATCTCTGTCGTGACATTGTTACACAATCATCAGATTGACTGAAGTCTATGCCTAGAAAATGTTTCAAGTCCTTCATTTTGAACCTGGTGGAAAGCATTGCCTTTACTTGCTTTAGACTTCTCATGTTGTTTGCTGCGATAATAAGATCACCTACCCAAATGACTATTATCACCTTTCCCGCCTGCTTAGACTCTTTTGTGTAAACACAATGGTCCGCTGGGTTCTGTGTGAAGCTGTCATTTATCAAACACTCCCGATTGCTTCAGGCCATAGAGGGATTTGTCTTATTTACACACTAGGTTTTCTCTCACTTTTTCGTAGCCTTCGGGTTGATCCATATATATGTCTCAGTCTATGGGTGCATGCAGGTACACCGTCTATACGTCCATTTGGTGTAGTACCAAGTTCTCTTGGGCTGCCTTCTGCATGACTACACGTACACTGGCCACTATTACCATCACCACTCTCCTTATCTTAGTCCATCTCAAGTCCTCCTGTGGGTGAGAAAACACCAGCTATTTCCCAACACCCCAGGGCCAGACTGGCCCGAGAGGGCCCTTTTCCCCCTGCCCCCTGACAGGAGGGCCAGGCAGGGCACCCAGAAGGCCAGAACCACGACGACCCCCCGGCCCCCACACTCACCAGGCCCAAAGCCCACAGCAGCAGCACTGCAGAAAACGCACAGACCTGGTAGCCGTCACCCCATGCAGCCCAGGGACAGTCGGCCCCCCGCCCCACCAACCGCTGGCAGGGAGCGGAAGGGGGAGACAGGCGGGACAGAGAGAGGGAAGGAGAGGGAAACCATGGGGGACGCGACCCCCCCCCAGGCCAGCCGAGACAGTCGCCACCCCCCGCCCGCCGCGCCCCCGCAGCACAGCAGCAGCGACCAGAGGGCCGCACCAGGAAGGCCTCACAGCACCCACCCCCCACCCCCCCGAGCCATACGGGCCCCCCAAAAGCCGGGACACGCCCCAGTGGCCAGGACCCACGACCACACCCCAAATCAGTGCTCCCACTCCCCGATGGCTGCTATCTGGGAAGCAATACTCTACTCCCTCTTCACCCTCGACTGCAGACCTGTTCATGGCTCCAACGCCATCATCAAGTTTGCAGACGACACCACCGTGATTGGCATCATAAGGAACAGTGATGAGTCAGCCTACAGGGAGGAGGTGGACCACCTCCTGGTAACTCCGGTCTGTGCTGTTAATGCTGCTGGTGACGCTGCACCTCCAATGCTGGTCTTTCCAAGAGTAAAGTTTAAAGACTGCTTAATTATCAATGCACCTCCAGGAGCAAAAGGTACATCCACCAGAACAGGATGGATGAATGAAGAAAGCTAAGCCGAGTTTCTCGGCCACCTGATAAACCACACTTACTGTTCACCTGACCACCCCATGCTTCTAATCACGGACAATCTTAAAGCTCACATATCACTCGGGACAGTAGAACTCACCAGGAGCAATGGTATCGTTATGCTCACTCTCCCACCTCACACATCCCATCACATGCAGCCTCTGGATATGGCCATGTACGGTCCGCTCAAAGCCCAATACAGCCGAACTCTTGATGGGTGGATGTGATCGAATCCTGGCAAAACAGTCACCATCTACCCGGTTGCAGGACTTGTGAGTCAAGCCTTCATGACAACCATGACACCACAAAACGTGACTTCTGGGTTTAGGTCCACTGGGATTTTCCCATACAATCGTGACATTTTCAGATGAAGCGTTTGCACCATCCATTCTGTCAGAGCGGCCGAACCCTGAAGTACAGCCTGCCGCCTGAGATGCTCCACCTCTGGGAGAAGTTATTGAAGGCTTGCACCCTGCAGATGATCCGCCTGAAGATGACCCTCCTCCCGCTGCAGATAACGCAGCCTCCCGTACGAATATGCCCGCTCCCGCGCCAGCTGGACCTTTAACTAATCGGCCTAGTTATGTCCCTCCACAGGAAATCGCGCTTCCAAAGTTCACCCCCAGAAAAACAAACCAGACGGAGGCGCGTGAAGACCACTATCCTCACCGACACTCCTGAGATGCAGGCACTCGAAAGGGCTTTAGAAGAAAGACGTAGCAGGGTGCAGAGGAAGTGCAAAAGAGGGGAGAAAAGGGTGAGCCAATCCAGAACTTTTGAAAAGACACGTAATAGACTGATGAGAAAATGCAAAGAAGGGGCTAAAAATCTGAGCTAATCCCAAGGACGTGAGTGGATGTAACCTGAGTTTCCCCTACTGTGGAAGTGGTTATTTTCCTCTAAGTGTAATTAAACATTTTTTGATGATAATTTGCATTATTTGTGTTTGTTCAGTCATCTCCAGAGTGGTGGAAAAAAAATAAGGAGATCACTTTACCCCAAGGTGGGTCGTTTTACCCCACGCTGGCCCACTTTACCCCCTTGAAATCTGGGCTTTGTCTCAGTTTACCCCATAGATGAGGTAAAATGAAACACGTGACCTCTTTTTTATAAAAACAATCCCATTTTCACCATCTTTAGTCCGGCAAACATTCTGATAGTTTTCCTTAGGAAACATCCTAAATTAAAGAAAAATGTGTTAATTTTATAGACACATCAATTTAAGCTTGCTTAGAGGGCAGGGGGGAGTAAAGACCGTCTCACATTACCCCACACCCCCCTATTATATATTTCTGAAAAATCCGTGAATAACTAAAACCGCAGAACTTAAAGGGCAAATTGGCAAGCGATCACTGTATTCCAAACGGCTTCAGTTTGTTATAGAAGTCAACATGCCACATGAAGTTAGGGCCAGGATTAACAAACGTGTTGTATTAAGCGATTTCTGCACCTTTGCTCAAACCCACAGGGGTCAAGAAACTTCAGTAAAAGTCTTACATTACGCTGCGTGACAACATACCCAGTTTGAATGCAGTTCAGTTGGTGTCGTTTGTATTCCATAGAGCCAACATGCCCCTCTAGTTGATCAATACGAAATGCAGCCACCTCCATAGGATCAGACTCATTCTTCCTCCTGTACAACCTCATTCCCTTTAAATTCCTTCTCACTGTAGGCATGCCAATCGCAATATTCTTCAAGCTGCTCAGTAACAACCAAATCTCACCATGGCTCAATCCAAACATGAAATAGAAGTTAAGTCTTGTATATGAGACATATTCATAACCACTTATTTGTAACAATTTTGGACAAAAGATTATCAGGTTTTTATAATATAATATCTATATTGTAAGAACGTGAGATTTTTTGTCATAATGTGATAATATATTGTTCATACTTTGAAAAATATATTATTTGTATAAACTTTTCATGTTATAACATGCCCTGTGATGGACTGGCGACCTGTCCAGAGTGTACCCCTGCCTGGGGTAGGCTGGAGCTGGGATAGGCTCCAGCAGATCCCTGTGACCATAATGGATGAATGGATGTTATAATGTGAATATTTTCACGTTTGCACAATTTGCTATCACGTTTTTTATTATAATGTGATAAACATGTTTATTCTAATAACCTAATATTATATTGTTCAAACATGAAAACTTTATTGTAATAGCATGATAATATATTACTTAAACTTAAACTTAAAAGATATTGCCTGTACAATAAACTTTTCACATTATAACGTGATATGGCTCTATTTTTATTTTGCTGGGGTGGCAGCGCCACGTTTCTGTATGATCACACTGAGTAATTCTGCCATTTCTCCAAATGCTGCAGCCATCTTACGTTTCTGCAGAAAGCCACATGATTGCAATAAGTTGTATATAGGATATTTTATTACTTACTTCAAAGTCAGAAGTTTACATACATTTCCCTGGTATTTGATTACATTGTGTTAAATTGTGTGACTTACTTCAAATGTTTTGGGTTTCCTTCCACAAGCTTCTCATGATAGTTTGCGAAAATCTTGGTCCATTCCTCCTCACAGAACTGCTGTGAGTTATGTTTGTAGGCTGCCTTGATCGCCCAGAAATTTCTAATTTGGTGGTATGTTTAAGGTCATTGTCCATTTGGATGACACTTCCTGGCTGATGCTGGCCCAATACTTCTACTCAATATTTTTCTCCAAATTATGCCATCTATTTTGTAAAGTGCACTAGTCCCTCCTGCACCAAAACACCCCCACAACATGATGCTGCCACCCCCATACTTCACAGTTGGGATGATGTTCATAGGCTTGCAAACTTCCACCTTTTTCCTCCAAATGTAAAAATGGTCTTTATGGCCAATTTTAGCTTCATCAGATCACAAAACATGTCTCCAAATGTTAAGGTCTTTGTCCCTGTGTGCATTTGAAAACAAATCTGGATTTTTTTATGTAGCTTTTGGACCACTGTCTTCTTTCTTGCTGAGTGGCCTTTCAGCCCAGCACTTGTTTCACTGTGGTCCTTCCATTTGAGCCAAAATAAACTGTGTTCTAAAGAAAACTAAATACAAAGCCCTGTTTTCATTTTAAGATATTGTCACTGAACAAACACCTTGATATTATTAAGTTTAAAGATGGATGTACAACACTTTTGCAGGTTAAAAATTGCAGTAACATGCTGCATGACGAATTTAGTAAGCACAGACACAATGGGGGTATGGGGATTGTTGGAGGGAGGGACATAACCTCACTTAAGTCTGCGATTAAGCTCTTCTAAAAATAAATGGATGGACAATTCTCATATGTACATATTGGGGCTTTTAGCCAAGTTCTGCTGCACCATCCCTAGTGGATTGTATAATGGGGTCCACATTACGCTGAAGTGACTACAACAGTGTTTGAGCTGTAAAAATCACTCTACTGTAATAACTCTGGGTCATTAAAGTTAGTGTTCACTTAGGCGACAGGGACCTGTCTGATTAATCAACAGTATAAAGATGCTGCAGTTTTGCTCTTAGTTTTGCCCTTTCTCCCTTTTAAACATTCTGAAGGATAACAGCTTCGAACAACATTCCCTCATTGGACACAAACAGGCTTATTAAACCCCAGAACAAAAATGAAAATAAAATATGATATTCTCCTTTCTTTTGGGATTTCTAAGTAATATTGTGAAACACTTGGCTCGTTCCTAATTTTCTCCTATATGACCACTTGAAAGGGAAGAGCTAACACGGTACAGTAAACATTAGAAACAATGGCTCATATGCAGTTTCCTAGCATTTATTTACTGAAAATAAAGGGTCTTATTTTTTCCATCCACTTGATGCTGTCAGAGCTGCTATAATGAAAACTGCTTGCAGTATTTTTAAGCAAAACACAAGCTTTTGACAGCACACCTCATTAACACTTCTCCTCAGTAACCCAGCCACCTTCCATTTTCTTGCCAGCTTTTTTTATTTTTCAAAGGGAACATTGTTTTTTTTTCACTTTGGCAAGCATTTTCTCTCTCTCCCACTCAAGTCCTACTTATCCTCAGTCACATAAGATCATGACAAAAATTGCAGGAGAATTCTTTTTTAACAAAGCAGATTTGAAACCATTTTGTTCTGACTGAGGAAAATGCTTTATTTAACATATCTGCCATGTGACTGAGCTCCAAAGGCAAAACCATCCTTTTTTTTTATTCAATCAGAGAAGGATTTCATACTTACCTTTTTTTTTTCTTTGTACCATATATTAAAAGCTACATATAAAGATGAAGCCTTTTATGTATAGGGAACTGGGTTTAAAGTACAGATTAGCTGGTTTGACTTGCATGCATCATCCCTCTGTCCTGACTCTTATCCTCACTCTACTTACAAAATAAAATAAAAAGTTTCTGCCCTCTTTATTATTTCATCTGTGAAGGCCAGAAATACCTGCATGCTTTGTTGAGCAGTTTTCAAAGCTTTATAGAGCAAATGTCACTGTTTAAATATGTTAAATGTTTCTTCAGACGCTTTTCAAATACATAGACAAAAACAATTATTCATTGTGGCATTTGAGTTTTATACACAATGCTTAAATGTAATTTAAAACTCTATGCTGAGATTGTTCTTACTTCAAATTTGGCACACACAGAGCATTTACATGCATTTAAATGTGCAGTAGTTGTTTTGGCCACATAAACATGACTGTAATTAGAAATGTACTGACAACATATTTTCTGGTTCACTCAGTAATTTAAAATTTTTCATCCTATAGCTCCACTTTTGGTAAACTAATTCTGAGTGAATGAGCATTAGCTCACAAAGTAAACAAGCATTTTTTAATCTTGCTTTAATGGAAAATTCTGTTGTATGGCAAAAATGATTGAACGTGAGCCTTTGGACATTATTTACATATTCCTCAAAGTCCCACTAGAAATTTCACAATAAAGCTTTTGCTTTTTAGCGAAAATATAACCTGCAATGTAATCCTCTAGGCACAGAGAAAACATGCAAACTCTGATTTGGAATGCAAATTTTGTATCCATCCATTATCCATGCCTGCTTAGTCCTATGCAGGGTCACAGGGATCTGCTGGAGCCTATCTCAGCTCTGCTTCAGGCAAAAAGCCAGGGGTGCTAATTTTACAGTTTTATGGAATTTGTGAATAGAACTACAACTAAAACAGCCAATGCCGGAGCTAGTGTCAGGTTCAGCCAACCTAAAACACTTTTGAAAAGGAAGACAAGAGACGGTTGTTATATTTTACTTGCAAGGAGAACAGACAGAGAGTGCTCAGTTACAGACTCTTACCCTCTCTGAGCTACTTCTGCCTGAACTCTCTCTTTTATTGTCTTGGGGGACGTCCCTGATTACATAGGATTTGCAGTTCTAAGGGGTTTGGGGGTGACTAACTGCATATCTTAATCTGACCTAAGTACACTTAGATAGGGCTCTCCTCCTTCTGTTCATATGATAACTCTCACACTCTTACACAGCATGTTATATAAGTCATTTTAATGGTGACACATACTTAACTTCTTTCAGTAGTTCTTCACTAGGCAGTGTACAGTTTATAAGCAAATGTGTGATAACTATATACAATTATTCCAACATTTCCCTCCTGTTTATCATATATTTGCTCAAATTCTCACATCACTTTAGAACAACCACTTCAGTTAGATTTCCGGCTGTAAGATCATTTTTATGAGCGTAAACACATTAACACTCAGGGTCCTTTCCAAGTCAGTGTTGGAAAGTTATTCTAGGATGAATGAAGCAAGGCAAGTTTATTTCCATCCATCCATCCATCCATCCATTATCTACCATCATGGCTGAAAGTTTTGGCACCCTTGCACATAAAGACCCAACATCTCCAAATGTCTGCAAAATAAGTTGAAATTGACAAAAGTATTTGGTATCTCAAATTCTTTATTAAACAAATAATAGTACAGGAACTTTGTTTTTTTAATCAGAACTTAATATTAAATTTTAAATAATATATTACACAGAAATTGCTGTGGCAAAAGTATTGACACCTTGACTTCAATATTTGGTAGCACATCCTTTGGAGAAAATGACTGCTGTCAAACGCTTCCTATAGGTTTCAGTGAGATGCCTACACTTCTCTATGGACAGTTTGGCCCACTCTTCTTTTGCAAACTGCTCTAGTTGACCCAGATAGCCAGAAGGGTACCTTCTTCCAACTGCCATTTTCAGATCCCTCCACAGGTGTTCAATGGGATTGAGATCTGGACTCATTGCTGGCCACTTTAGAACAGTCCAGCGTCTTCTGTTGAACCATTCCTGGGTGCTTTTTGATGTGGGTTTTGGGTCGTTGTCCTGCTGGAACACCAATGATGTTCGACGAAGACCGAGCTTCATGACACTTGGTGAAACATTTCTCTCCAAAATACCTTGGTAATCGCCAGATTTCATAATGCCACGCACACATTCAAGGCACCGAGCACCAGAGGCTGCAAAACAAACCCAAAAACATTAGTGAGCCTCCTCCATGTTGCTTGAAGGCTTCATTTCTTTTCCTGTAAACACAGAGTCTATGTGATTTACCAAAAAGCTCCAATTTGGTCTCATCGCCTGTTCAGGTTTTTGGCAAACTCTAGCCGGGCTTTCTTGTGTCTGTCTTTCAGTAGAGGCTTCCTTCTGGGTCTCCTACCATAGAGCCCTCTTTCATTGAGCTAGCGACAGATGGTACGCGTTAAAATAATTGTACCTTATGTCTGAAGGTCAGCTTGAATCTGTTTAGCAGTTGTCCGAGGTTCTTCTGCCACCATCCGAACAATCCTTCGCTTCATTCTTTCGTCCATAATTCTCTTGCGGCCACTTCTTGGAAGGTTGGCTACCGTACCATGAGCCTTAAACTTCTTTATAACATTTCACACAGTGGATACAGGAACATAAAGGTCTCTGGAGATGGACTTGTAGCCTTGAGATTGTCTATGCTTTGCTACAATCTTTTCTTTGACTTCCTCAGACATTTCTCTGCTTTTCTTTCTTTTCTCCATGCTCAGTATGGTCATGCAGTGACTCACAACAGCAGAATGAGGGGGTTGCTCCTTTTAAACTGGTTGGATGACTGATTACTAGATTGCTGTCACCTGTAAACTCACCACAGGTAAATTCAAGGTTAATGACCTGCTTTAAATTCATTTATTCTTTGTAAATCTAAAAGGGTGTCAAATATTTTGTCACAGCATTTTCTGTATAATATGTTATTTCAAATTTAATATTAAGTTCTGATTAAAAAACAAAGTTCCTGTACCATTATTAGTTTTTATAAAGAATTTGAGACACCAAATACTTTCGTCAATTTCAACTTATTTTGCAGACATTTGGAGATGTTGGGTCTTTATGTGCAAGGGTGCCAAAACTATCAGCCAAGACGATATGCCCGTTTAATCCTCTGCAGGGTCACAGGGATCTGCTGGAGCCCATCCCAGCTTTCATCGGGCAAAAGGCAGGCAAGTTTATTTATATAGCACATTTCAGCAACAAGGCAATTCAAAGTGCTTTACAGAGCTTCAGGCCATTCAAATACAATGAAAAGTTAAAAACAAAGATGAAGAATTGAAAACAATGATTTTAAAATAAAAGGTACAGGGCAGATATATAAAATGAGACACAATCAAGACATTTTAAAAGGAAAATATAAAAACTGGTAAAAACAGAACCTGGCCTCTACAAAGTTCAAAGAGGTTCCTGGGACTCTAACCCCTGTTCAAATTAGACCACCAAGGTCAAAGGCAGCAGTGAACAGGTGAGACTTTAACCTTGATTTAAAAGAACTTAGACTGTCAGAAGACTTGATTTTTTTCTGGGAGTTTGTTCCAGATCTACGAAGCATAGAAGCTTAAAGCTGACTCTCCATGTTAGTTCTGATTCTGGGGACACAGAGCAAGTCTGCACCAGAAGACCTGAGTGGTCTGGATGGTTCATATTGGACTAAAAGGTCTCTGATGTACTTTGGGCCTAAACCATTCAGTGCTTTATAGGCTAACAGGACTATTCTTAATATAAAAAAAGTATATTCTTTAATATAGCCCACCTGATAACAGAGACATCTGTAGCAATCTGTAGCAGATCTGATACCATGACATTTGAAACCTTTTTGAAAAAAAAAGTCTGTAGGTAAAACATCCTGACAACAGTAGGAGGAGTTCAGTTGGTGTAGAATGTCTTCCAGGTTTTTACCATTGATTGGATTAAACTGTGTCAGGGTGTGAACGGTTTCTAAATGGACAAAGCACAAAACTAGAACCTGGTATTAAGGTACTGACTGCCCGTCTAATATTCTGAATTTTTTCAGTAAAGGACGAAGCAAATGCACTACATATCCTGGTGGAATGAAGTTCAGGTGCTATTGATGTAGGAGGGTTTGTTAACCTCTCAACTGTGGAAAACAATGCTGGAGCATTATTCCTGTTTCTAGTGATTATATCTGAGAAAAAAAAAAGACTGCTTTGCATTCCTCAGTTGTAGACTATAAGTGTGAAGTTTCTCCTTATAGATGTCAAAATGAATCTGGAATTTAGTCTTTTGCTATCTGCGTTCAACTTTTCGCTCTTTTTCCCATTTTTTACCACCAAAGCATTCCTCCAAGGAGCTTTTTTCTTGCAAGACACAATATTGAACTTAACAGGAACAATTGTGTCAACAATTTACAAATTAAAGTTATCAACTAACTCATTGACAGAACTACAGGGAAGGGTTTCTGCAGATGAAAACAGGTGATTGAACATTTCATTGGTGTTTTCAGTAATGCATCATTTCTTGATGACTTCCCTCTGATGACTAGTGTTTAGGGATCAAACTGTGGTGTGCAGAGTGAGGGGATCGACGGCACCGATTTTATCCAGGTTGGTATCATTTTGTAGATATAAGTATGCCAGACATTTCACAAGTGTCATCAACCCTCTAAGCTCAGTGAGTGTAGCAAAAACTCTAAGGAACAGCGCTGAATGTTCTTCTCAGTACTTCGCTGCTGCTGTGGAGCTTAGGGAACGTCAGCAAATTACTGCGGTCAAGCAGCAGCCTCGACAAAATACACAAAGAAGCATGAGGATTTAAGCCCCCAAAAAGTACAGCAGTATTGGTGGACTTCCGGTTTTCAAACTAAAGGCTTAAAAAAATAAAGCAGATCCCTGTGACCCTGTATGGGAAAAAAAAAATAGGTATAGATGATAAATGGATGGATGGATAAACAGAACATTAAAAAAAATGTGATTAATGTGTGATTAATGTGCGATTAATCGTGAGTTAACTATGAAGATCTTATGATTAATTACGATTCAAAAATTTAACCGACTGACAGCGCTAGTTAAAATAATTGTATTTCACTGCTTAATATACATTCTATATGTGTATTTTTCAATGACAAATGCTTTAATTTTTACAGTTTTATACTGATATAAACTCCAGTTATATCTGTAAAATTAAGACCACGGTTCTGTAAATTGATGAACAATTTTATTTTATTTTTTATGGTGAAATTCTGGCAACCACACCTGCCAGTATTTTACCATAAAAAAACAGTGAATTTCTGTGTTGATTATACAGTCTATATGTGTCAGAATAAATGTATTTAAGTATTAGATATGCAGTACGAAGATGTAAAAACCACAGTATTTCTGTGTTAAATATACAGTCCAGTGATGTAGAAAACAATGTATTTCTTAATTAGATATACAGTCTGTACATATGAAAAATAAATGTATACCAATGTTATATATACAATTTATATATGTATTTTTCAATAGCAAATACTTTAATTTTTACAGTATTGTACTGACAAAGGTCCAGTTATAAACTTAAAATTAACAGTACTTCACTGTGCAGTGAAAAAAAAAGTTCCACCATTTTATTTACGGTGAAATTCTGGCAACCACAGCTGCCAGTATTTACCATAAAAAGCAGCACATTTCTTTGTTAAATACACAGTCTAACAATGTGAAAAAACAGTGTTTCACTGTTAGATATACAGTCTAAACATAAAAAAAAAATGTATGCCGGTGTTAAATATACAGCCTATATATGTATTTTTCAAAGGCAAATACTTTAATTTTTACAGTATTGTACTAATAAAAACTCCAGTTATAACCGTGAAATTAACAACACTTTGGAGTAATATAAAAAAAAAGTTTTACCATTTTATTTATGGTGAAATTCTGCCAACCACAGCTGCCAGAATTTTGCCGTAAAAAACAATGTATTTCTGTGTCAAAAATACAGTTTAACAATGTATAAAATGGGGCATTTTAATGTTGAATATATGGTCTATACTTGTATTTTTCAATGGTAAATACTTTTTTTTTTTACAAAACTATTACTATTTTACAGTATGATACTAACATGAATTCCAGTTCTAACTGTAAAATGAACCCTTTAAGCGCCAAAGTCGGAATATTGCGACAAGCAACGTGGCAACGTGGGAGAAGCCGCGGGAAAAAAGCACACCGCTAATGGCGCTCCGGAAATTACGTTAATGATGATGATGGCGGCTGAGAGTTCTTGAGAGAAGAGGAAGAGTATCGAAAGTGGAGCCTAAATTTTGATGAGTCTGTTGGTTATTGTGGAGACGATCTGACAAATTCTGAGCCCATTGATTCCATCCCTTTTCCAAATGATAATTTCTGGAGCCTCATCACCAATTAAACAAACAGATATGGCCACCAGTTCTTTGAAAGGGAAATATTGAAACCACACTTCAGATTTTATGACTTTATGATGTGATTGTCACTGAAATGAAAGCTTTCATTGTGCATGGAGCTTAAGGAAAAATCTGAAAATGAGAACAAACCTACCGGGCAGGTTTGGGCAGATGATGTCACAATAATCAAATTAGATGACAAATGTACTTCCATTTGAAATTTTGTTTCATACTGAATATATTTCTCATTTACAGTATGCCTTTATCTCAAACCACTTTAAAGTTATAGCCAATATGGCTGCCACCTTGTGATGTCATAATATGCACATTATATGAATAATTTCACTCCCATCACAGTCATACTAAACAATTTTCTTATTGACAGTATACCTTTATCTCAAACTGCTTTCAAGTTATTGCCTTTTGAAATCTTGATATCAAAATTCTATATTTTCTTGAAAAAATTATGGCGCCTAAGGGGTTAACAGTACTGTTAATTAGAAACAGTTATCCCATATTTTTTACCGTGAAATTCTGGCAACCACAGCTGCTGGTATTTTACCGTAAATTTCACAGATTTATTATTTTTTTTACAGTGTACAGTTATAGGAATGGCTGAAGCCAAGACTAGAGCAGGCTCATCTTAAACATGGCGTAGTAATAGCTATGCTGCTATAGGCCTACACTGCAGGAGGAGACCAACATGATCTGCTAAGCGGTGTCCCATCCCTCTCCTCTCCCCTCCCTTCCTCTTCCGCCTTCAGCTCAATCCATAGTTAATTAGGAGCACCTCATAAATGTAACTATGCTCCGTTGTTCCTGTAGTTTTTTGTGCTGTTCTGCCCCACTTTTTCTTTTTCTTTCTGTATGTCTACAGGCCAGAGTTTCTGAAGTTACATACCAACCTGCAGTTCCAACCTCTGACTACCCCAGCGTTACCTCCACCTGTCTGTATAGATGTCTTTGGGATATCAATTAACATGCTGACCAGCGGTCCGATCCTCTGACCATCTCAGTGTTGCTGCCTACATCTGTTTATATAGTCATCTCTGTAGAGCATGTACTAACAATATATCAGTCAGAATATAAGTGCATGAAATTCTTGGTTCTCCAGTTAATGAATAATTATTGATACATTTTATCCATTATAGTATTGTCAGGATGTATGTACTCTCTTCTCTCTGTCCTCCATTCTCACTCTGTCCTATCTCCCTCCTCTTTTCTTTCTTTACCTAGTACCCCCCCTTGTGAGCCAAGTCCTCCTCAAGGTTTCTTCCTCTTAAAGTGGAGTTTTACCTTGGCACTGTTTGGCTTAAAAGTTTTTTCTCCTGCGACTGAATATTTTTTACGAGCCATTTTTCTTTGATTAAGATTTAATATTCTAATTTTAGTTAGCGATATTTGCTCAGGGGTCATGCTCAGGGTCTCTGTAAAGCGCCTAGAGACAACCTGTATTGTAATAAAGGCTATACAGATAGAATTGAAGTGAACTAAATTTGTAAGCAGGTTCTAACTACAAGTGATGCTCGTCCCTAGAGCAAAGTCCAGCTCCAATGTGCTTTCAACTACGGTTGTGGCAAGTGGCAAGCAGGAACAGTTAACATGTGTTTAGATATATTCAAAGCACATATGAGGGGTATTTTAGGCTTAAACTATAAAATAAAATGTTTTCTGTATGGTCCAGCTAAATTTCATATTTACCTATCGCAGTGGGTTCTGGTCCATAACTACTGCGATAGAGCTAGGAACGCTGTACGTCCAAACTAAAAAAAAAGAAAAGAAAAAGAAAAAAGGCTTGCCTCTAAAAATAAAAACTCAGTTCCTCTAAAACTCTTGCATCAACATATCATCAGTGAGGTATAACCCTCCTCCCTCACAACAGTCTAATCCAATCTCATGTTCCCTAGCAAACTAAGGCCAAGCAACATGAGCAATCAAAATAAATAAAAGCCTCTGCCTTTATTTGAGGGAATATTGAATATCAAGACTAATCAGACCGTTCCCAGTCCTTACTATACTTCGACTTGTGCCTGGAAGAAGAAGGGTTTCATTCAGATCATGGTTTGATTGCATTCAGATTCTTGTTGTTGGTGTCTTTCGAAATATGCATCAAATAATATATGGGGAATACCTCTGTCAGCAGGTCAGAGGCATATCAGCAGCACATCATCTTTGAACATCCTTTTTGCATATGAGTTAAAACATTGACCACCAATATGCAAAGAAGGTACCATAGTCCCATTTGAACGGTTACTGTAAAAAAAGGTTTTAGCTGCATACAAAGGTTGTTCATAGGAAATCCAACTCTCACTCTTAAATTATAAATTCCAATGTGAGACCACACACTTCCTCACTTTTGAGAAAGAGATTTAACAATGGGGCTTCTGCATACCTTGAACACGAAGAGTGCCATTTTAATTAAATGAATGCAGAGATTATTTTTTTTCTTCCTTTTTGACAGTCAGTCTCTCGTGGTGGCATGCATAATGGCAAAGACTGATGATATGAGACAGGGAAATTAATCTAGTGATCTGCAATGCCATTATTCTGCTCCACTTCTGCCTTGTACTCCATTTTTGTTGCATGTGGGTATCATTGGTTTTCTGTACTCCTTGCTACAGATTTGAGATCATTCCCTTTCCAATTCATAATGTTCACACAATCACGTAGTACTTACTATGGCTCTGTGACACCCAGTTCTAGTAGGAAAATATTGTTTTATATGGTTTGCATATACATATTTTATTTTGGTGTTCACACAAATAACCAATAATATTTTTAGAAATAGTTACTGAGATCATTGTGACTGATTTAAAGCAGGTGGATTGATCAAATACAATTAAAAATACACAAAATGAATACAGTACAATACCAGCACCAATGACCCGGAGAGATCGTTGGAATCAGCTCAGCTTCTAATCAATAATCACTATTAACTCTGTGTGTTAAAGGAGAGACTGATGTGACATGAGGAGGTACATAGGCCAGAGTGGAGTAACAGAAAAAGTGGTAATTGATGTGATTTGGAATCAATCTATAAGCAATGACATGGGTGATTCAATAATTCAATGATCAGAACCGATGATTGATCAGAAAGATGTATTGTAGATGTATTCGGTATGATTTGGATCAGGACTGTGAGTCTCTGCTGCAGCGGCTGAGGTAAGCGACCGGAGGTCACTGTGTACCCAGGGGAATAAAAACAACGGCTATGTTTAACAAAAACAGGAGAAGAGATCAGGCAGCAGCTGGGTGATGTAATGTAAACAGAAGGAACGGAAGGGAGGTGATTTACGTGATTTGTAATCAATTCCTAATCAATGAAATGTATGAAATGTGGGTGTGATTAGTCAAGGATCAGAAACAAAATGTATTAGTAATTTTGGGTAACAGATCTGTGTTAGTTAGTGTATGTTAAAAGGGAAAACTTATTTTTGTTGGGTCAAAAACGGACAGAGACAGAGCGGAGCGCATGTTCCTCTCTGGAATGTCAACAGGGCAGGAGAGAGGGCGTAAGTGTAAACATAAGTTACTTCGCCATACACAACACTGGGGCCAGGTGTCTGGGTCAAATGACGATGTCATCCGCTCAGCTCAGAAGTGGCCTTGGCGAAGTGGCAGAGTGGAGGGCTGCAGACGGCAGATCATTTACTGAATTCTGTTATTAAACACGAACCAATGAATCAATCAGTTAATGTAACGTTGGAACATACATTGATAAGTAGATCGTTAGAAAAAGGGTTAGCGTTAGCTGATAAGCTTTAGCTTAACGGGCTGTATAGCCACGTCAACAAGGTAACCTTGGATTGGTGGTGCCATGATGTCATGATGATTAATGTGAACGCCCCTGCCAAATCTGTAAACATGTGAAGTCATTGTGGGACGTGGCCTGTGTGTTATGCATGATTATGTAAAATTATGCACGCCTCTGTATATGTGAATAACCAATCGGAAGTGTCATGTGAGTTTGAGGGAAATTATGTATGCATATGCAAAGGTGAGAGAACCAATCAGATGAAGGCTGGTGCAGGGCGAGCAAGGAGAGAGAGAGCGCATAAAAAGAGAAGGCAGAAGGACTCTGTGTGGATTCCTGGAGCGATTTCATACGAAGAAGGACTAGCTGGGACGTGAGGACGAGCAACCCCCATCTGGAGGATTAACTGGAAGGAATTACTTCAAGAAAAGAAGACAGAAAGACGCTTGGAACAGGATCTACGAATTTTTCCCAATTCTTGAAGGAATAATTGGAGCCTTTTTGGTTAGCCTAGCTCACCGCTAGCAAGGAGGAGGGGCCGGATCAGCATACCTGCAGGCCTGATCGTTTGAGCTCTCTCTCTCCCTCCCTGCCAGCGGCCTTGAACCCGCATAGTGGCCACATGCGTCGCTCAGCCTGTCCTTGACCAACCAGATGAACTGATCAGTAAGCCACAGCTTTAATTTGCCTTTTTAGAATTATAAATTGTATAACCAATCAATGCTGTTGCTTAACCTTGCTAATCTGCTTTAATAAATATAAAAACTATCATAAGACGTCGTTGTGGACATTACATCTGTATCCAGAAGTTTGAAGACTTGTTTATGCCTCTGCACTAACACACAGGTTCTTATGGGTTATTTTAGCCACATTTTTGTCAAATTGTCCCTGAGGCTCGCTGTCCGAGCCACTAAAGTTTTCCTAGCCTGTAACAAGAGCCCAGATCGTGAGAGAAGAGCTGCCGTTAACAGACGTGACCGATAGCTGGACTTCGAGCCACCCGGCTATTCCTCTGAAGGACAGTTATTGGAGTGAGCGGGGCATACGTTTGGAAGTAGGCAGTGAGAGCTAGGCGTATCTTCTCGACACCAGCTTAAATAAGTTGAGGAAATCTAGTGAGGAACCTCTCCTAGACCGCAACTTCTTACCCGTAGGAGGGAGAGCTGGTCCCGGTGACAGACTCTGCTAGTCAGAGACTGAACCAAAACTGGGGGATTTTACACTTTTTGACAGTCAGTCTCTCGTGGTGGCATGCATAATGGCAAAGACTGATGATATGAGACAGGGAAATTAATCTAGTGATCTGCAATGCCATTATTCTGCTCCACTTCTGCCTTGTACTCCATTTTTGTTGCATGTGGGTATCATTGGTTTTCTGTACTCCTTGCTACAGATTTGAGATCATTCCCTTTCCAATTCATAATGTTCACACAATCACGTAGTACTTACTATGGCTCTGTGACACCCAGTTCTAGTAGGAAAATATTGTTTTATATGGTTTGCATATACATATTTTATTTTGGTGTTCACACAAATAACCAATAATATTTTTAGAAATAGTTACTGAGATCATTGTGACTGATTTAAAGCAGGTGGATTGATCAAATACAATTAAAAATACACAAAATGAATACAGTACAATACCAGCACCATTACAAAGGCTCTAGGTGAGGCAGTCAATCGGCAGTTAAACAATGCACTGACCACAACGGAGGAGCAAAGTGGGTTTAATCTCCAATTTGTATACAAAATTGAGAGGCCATTAACTCACATCACAGAATTCAGGATGAGTCAGAATGACAAATTGTCAATAGGAAACAGCCGTCTTTAAAACATCACATGAAAACATCAGGACCTTGGATAAGTTCTCTAGACGCCTACGTGTAAAAATGTAGCAGACTTGGTAGAGGCAGAACAATAACAGAAACTGTTATTGTTTCTGACTTGGTAGAGGCAGAACAATAACAGAAACTGTGTCCTTAACAGACCAGAATCTAAACCATAAGTCATGGATTTATGAACCAACATTATACAAAGGCCCCAAAATGCAGTTTTTAATATTACACTCAGATTATATAAACACACAAGTTATGAATGTTTATTGCACATTCTCAGCATCTTTCTGACAAGGGATAAAGAAATGTACTCCAGAGTGGCAACTCTGACAGTCGAAAATCAATGTTTACAGGATACAGGCAGCCTGACTCAACAGATTATGTATTTTTGCCCATTTTCATTGTCGATTACAAAACTTTATTAAATTTGCAATATACAAATAAAATTTCACAAAAAGGCTCCAGAAACACCTCTCTCTCCCTCACTAACCCTGAACAGGATAAGGTGAGTATAGAAAATGGATGAATTGATGGATGGATGAAATCACGGAAAGCGTGATAACAGAAGTACAAGGTGAGGTAGGTGCTGCATTAAAGGGTAGATTCTGCTTTCTAAATCTAAACAGTATTTAGTTATGTAATATATTTTTGCAGTACTTTCTGCACTCTTCTTTATTAAATTACTTGTGGGTCTCAAGTGAAGCACCGCAACTCACTGCTTTTATGAGATTGAAGACCAGGCAGGACAACTTTATTTTGATACCTCATTTCCAAAGTAAAGTTACTGAGAAAAAGAGGAATAGCAAGAGTCAAAAAGACAGTAAAATATTTCTCTTCTGTATCAATTTGAAAATGATATTCAAAGTATATTCAAAATGTTTTAAATAACTATGAGTCTGGTTATAGTCACAAGTCATATAGTCCCTGTAATCTGGTCTTTGGTTTCCAAACATACACAGACATACCTACACACACACACGTGCACACACACACACAGCAGAGAGCTTAACTTCTGTACTTTGGTCTCATTTACAATAAGAAGGAATCTTTGAAAATTAAAAATTACCTTGCTGCCCTACCCCTTTGTCCTTCTGTATGTCGGAGTTCAATTAGCCACGCTCTCCTAATAATCTTGCTTTTTTAGTGGAGACAACAGAAATCGATTCTGAGGAACTCAGTGCCTAATTTGGAACTCAATATTTCTTGGAACACAGTGGGATTTTTTTTTTTTTTTCCATTTTCAGCAAAACGATGAACTATTTCCCGCTTGAGTAACTTTATCTTTTTTGCAGCTGTCACTCATTCCCCCTGGTGCAGCTTTTTCACCATACCAAAACAAAATTGAACAGCAAAGACACACGTGAAGCTAAGGGATGAAAAAAAAAAAAGAAAAACAGCACTGGAGACTCACATACTGAACTGAAATAAGATCAGTTCACACTGTAGATATAACCCAACAAAATTAGTCATATATTGAAAATTGATTTGTGACATACGACATTTTATTTTACTGATTAACGATCTTGTATTTGTCAGACTTGTTAAGAAAAAATACAAAATCTGAAAAATGTCCAGGATTTTCAAGACTTTGCCTTGTATAAATACAAGGAGTTGAGGGTAGAGATGAGAAATGATGATGATGCCATTGTGTTCAGACAACCCCATGACCTTAGTTCTCCATTGCTCCTACTACAAAGAGACAATTGGATCACAACCAGCAGGCAATGACACCACAGGAGAAAAAAAGACCACCGCTGGTGCCCTCCAATCTATCAGGAATACACCACCAGCACACAGCCCATTAGTGAGGGCTATCATCGCACCATTTTGATTGATGTGAAGGGGGTAGTTTTTCTTAGATATTTTTGGCAGTGTTCCTGGAATCATTCCAAGATAGCTTCCATTTAATATTTGGAGCACCTGGCTGCTACCAGGTACAGAACTCTGATTCTAGTTATACTTTCCACGTGATGGAAAATGGATTTGATACATTTGATCACTGAATTGAAAGCTTTAGTCTGCTTCCCAAATAATGACAAGATTTCTTCCCAAGGAAATATTATAAGAGGCTACAGTATTCTGGAAATGAAATAAGGTACTTTTATTGTCTGTTTTGAACTGAGTGAGCTTCACTTGTCAGTAAGCTCAAAACATGTGATTTTAAAAAAAGAAACAGACAAAAAAGCATCTCAGTATTCAGTATTCATGCTTTCCATTTGTCTTTTGTCCTTGCATTTTCTTTTTTTTTTTTTTTTTTTTACATGTCCACTTCCCTCCACCCTTAAGCCTGTCCTTTCTACTTTGTCTCTTTCCTCATTTACCCCACTGTGTTGTCCACATATGCATGTCTTTCTTTTTGGTGGCCTTTCACACTCTTATAAGGCTTTGACCTTCTGTGCCTCCTGCAGGGCAGCTTGCACATGTCTTCATCCTCTTTGGCTGCAGGATATACTCTTCATGCTTAGTGAGCAAGGAGTTTGGGCAGCTGATGGAGAGCTGCACATATGTCTCATTTGACTCTTGTAGCTATCTGACGTGGAACACATACATTTATTTAACTAGCATTACATAGTGAGATTGCATTTGACAAACCAGAGTGTGTCTCCTGTAATTATTGATTATGTTGTAAATCTCCTCTGTTTACATATGGTTTGAAGATGATTCAATTCTTTTTTTAGGCTCAACTAGAACATGTTTTTTTTTAAGCTCTTTATATTTTTAATTAATGGCAATTTTCATCTATAAATTAATAAATAACCTATTAATATCAAAAGGGTAAAACACAGGTTAAGAAGCTTTAACATAGTTGAACGGCACAGCGATGTGTGTGTGAGAAACCTCTAGTCAAAGGCTTTTTCTTGTATGTCAAATCTGTTGTTGGGCCACACATCATATGTTACACAGACTGCATGGCTTTTGAGACGAAGAAACACCAGAAATGACTCAAACTCCCAGGAGGCTTTGCACCTAATGGTTTTACAACCAGGTGTTAAAATGTTGTCAGTGCCCTCTTATTGGGTGCTAACCCCCAAAACATGGCAGGGGTCCCTGCAGAGACGCATTGCACCCTACCAGATATAAATACAACCGGCTCCCTCCCCTCGCTCTCTTTTTCCGTCCTCTCCAGCGCTTCTCTCTCTGCTTCCACGAGTCCACATCGGCCCCGAACTCATCAACTGTGAGGATCAACTCCAGCTTTCCAGCGCGCTCAGCCAACAGCTGGGGGAACCAGCCAACACTGCCTGCGAAGCTACCGGTTTAAAAGAAAACCAGTCATCGCCTTGTGTCCAGCCATAGCGCACCAGAAGTGACCCGCGGACGCATCAGCGCGCAAAAGAGTCACTGTGCTCAGCCCGAACATCATCGCCACAACAAATTCCTCCTATGTGTAAAATCGTACCTGGCAATAAAGTTGATTCTGATTCTGATTTCCTACATTTTTTATAGCCACAAAAAGGGGGGTGTTGCTTCCCCTTTTCTTCCAGATGTCCAGATAGCATTCTGCTTTCACATCGCAAGTTCAAACACATGCTGTTGATTGTCCCAGTTCAGGACCAGAGATGTCAATCAAATATGTTTGTCTGAGATGCCTCCCACATCTTAGGAATCAGGAGGGTCAGAGTTGTCCAGCTGTAACAACAAACTGCATCCAAAAAAGAAATGATCCAAATACAAAATCTGAGGTTGCAGAAATCTGAGAGCCAGGATGTCCATACTGGGGACAAACCAGCTAAATGTTCACTAAACTTTTAAGCTATTTCTCATATCCTAACAATCATGTGAATGATCATCAGAAGAAAAATGGAAGGGTTTTTGTTTGGTGAAATTTTCACAGAGTTGGAAAATGGCTGTTCTAAGAAGAGTAAATGATAGCTAATGTTAATGATAGCTATGGTACATTTTTTACTAATCGAACTGGTGGCACATGATAAATTTATGAGCTGCAGAAAGAAAATGCAGTTCAGTGAAAAGTGCAACATATCACAACAGACACTGATCTTTACTCTTATTAGAGAAGATACATCTACAGAATTGATAAATATATTTAACTGGTGGTGGCCAATTACATTTTATCTGTGCAACAGCAATGACACAATGAAAAGTACCAACAAAATTAGGGGTAGTTGTTTTGACATGCCAAGTCAACTGATGGAGTCACTACATCGCTCTCTACATACTCGTCTCTACATAGTAGTGTATAGTTTACTATAATGACGAGGGAGCATTTTAAGACACAACCAAAAGTTTAATATTTGTGCATTTTGTTATTTAGCATGCCATCATGCCAAGAAGCTGTGGCAACCAACATTGGCAACCAACATGGGATAAAATTGTAATAGGCTAACCCCTTGCTATTTTTATCATATAGAGAAGCACCATTCAATATATAAGTATGCAAATTAATTTTTCTTCATCTTCTGCTCCTAGTCTTCACTAAAAATGCTTTTACATATGAAATGCTCCAGGCAGAAAGTGATGATGTAACAAATTATGAGGGACATGTTATGTGGCGTGCAGAAAAGCAAGTAAATGCTGCCGCCCCAACAACTGAGAAGCTGTCTTAGGAGCTGCATGATTTCAGAAACATTTACTTGTATGTGTTAGAAAAATCATTTATAAAAGCTTGCACAAAGGCAAATGACAAAAACACCCACATGGACACATGCATGTATTTGTTTTCTTTTGTTTTTTCTTTCTTGTGGATGACACTGATGTTGTTTCATCTTTTGCTTCTTGTCAGTTTCTTCCTCTTCTACAAATAAGTAAATAATTGGAATTACTGCAATTTGTCAAGAGATGCACATTTTCACCTCCCTGTAATAGCTACCACTGTGAATAATTGGTTGTTGAGATAGAGTGGTGAAATTGTATGTCTCTTCATGAATCTGAAGGAAAACGAGAGACAGGGGGTGGAGGTGGAGGACCAAAATGCAAACTTCTTCTTCTACAAGTGGAAGGGGAAAAAAGTGATGTCATGGTGGTGAAAATAAATACATACACAAGAACAACAATGAGAATATGGCACTGAACAAAGGAAACCTGGAAGTATGTACTGTAAAAGTGAAACAAGAGCAGGAAGCAAATCCTAACAGAAAACACAACAACACTGGGTTTAATAAATAAAACTTTAGTTAACTAAGATGCAGAAGGAAACCTATGAAAAATAAAGGGATAATAAATCCATAGCCTGAAAATCCAAATGACACAAACATCACTAACAGAAAAAGAAAAACCCACACTCCATGGCAGAAGGAATTAGAGATTACAACAATGACCTTTTGGTGGTTACAGAATTAACAGAATCATTCAAACACATGACAGAGATGCTCCCACTTCTAGGGCTAAAGTATCTACTAGAACTCAGTTCAGATGGGAAAACATGCAATCACACTCAAACACCATTTGACAATAACGAAGAAAGAATGCTTAAATATAGACCGCATTCTTCATATACATATATTTATCAAAGACAGATCTGAAGTTGCATTAACTGTGTAGATGTACATCATCTTCTGTTTGGTAAGATGTGTCACATGCTGAAAGAGATGGCTTTGGTTTTAAAAATAACACTGTCACATAGTATCAGCTTCAACCCAGCAACCTAGTGACCTTAAAGTAATCTCTACATTATGAAAGATTTGCTGAGGATGGAAAGAGCTGAGAATCTAAATTATACAGTGATAGGAATAAAAGCTCTGAGATGAGTTGTTGTGAGGTTAAAAAATTGCCAGTTTACCACAAGGACACATAGAGACCAAAAATCCTGCACACTCACAATCACCCTTAAAGACAATTTGGAATCACCAGTCTATCTAACACAGTTTTGGGGGAGGAAGCCATGGTAAAAAAAACCCATGTGGGCACAGAGAGAACATACAAACTCCACACGGAAAAACCCCAGCTTGTTTGCTGTGTCTTGTTGAATGTGTACCTCATGTAGCATTACAGCTTTGCAAATAAGCAATATATAAAATTTTGATTTCGATTTGGGTCCCAAAAATACAAAAATACTGTAATCAACAAAAAAACAACAATTTAAAAAATAATTTTACCTTATTGCGCTCTGCAAGTACTATTTTGTCCTTTGTTTCAAATGACATGCGCACTTCTGCCCCTTCCAAAGGCTACATGCCCCTGTGTATTTGGTGAAAAAGTCACCAGGAGTGCAAGTTAAGATGGCAGAAGCAGCAGAGGCACTGCAGCAGCAGCCACACCAATTCATCAGCAAGAAAGCTAAAATGAGTGAACCGGCATGGGAACATTTCAGCTTTGAAGATACAGACTTGGATTTTATATGCAAGATTTGCTACGTGATGGTGGCTGCATCACTTGGCAACACGACAAATCTCTTTAACCACCTAAGATTGAAACAGAGTGACCAACAGCCAACTGATACAGAGATACACAAGGCATAAAAGCAGAAAAACTCCATCAACATCCACCACAACACACCCGCAGTCATTAATAAAAGACACTTAATAGTGCAACACCATATTACACTACCTCAGAAAGGCACAAGACAATTACAAAAGCCATGGCTTATTCTTTGGCCAAAGACATGAACCCAGCTAAAGCAGTTTGAGTAACCAGGCATCTGGTGCGTACTTTGGGCAAATGCTATACAATATCATCACGGCGGTATTTCACAAGACTGGCTCTGCAGGCAGTGTTGTGAAGAAGTGCTTAACTATGTGGCCAAGGCAGACTATTTCGCTAAAGCAACAACTAGTGGTCCAGCCGCACTATAGGGGCTTACATTAGCCTAACGGTCCACTACAGTGACACAAAGTTCAGTCTCAACGCAACATGTTGAGACGGCATTTGTTCCTAAAAAAAAAAACACATGGAGGATTCTCTGGCGGCATGGTATTTAAATTAGGACAACCTTGTTTATGTCACATCAGACAACACCTCCAACATAAAGTTAGCAGCTGAGATTAATGGATGGGTGCGACCTCAGTGCTTTGGGTACAGGCTCAACTTGTCCATAGTTGAGAGGAACTCCTTCTGTCTGCATTTATGTGTCACAAGTGATTTAATTGTATGCAATGTGGTAGTTTTAACTAGAGCATCAACAATACTATGAATAATTAGTTACTGTGATTATGCACTGAAGAATTGTGTGTTGTTCCCTAAAACCTGATCTTGTAAACAGGCTGGTCTTTCTGACTAAAAAGTTAGAGAGTTATTTGAGCAACCATACCAGGATTTGCTGTGTTGGCCTGAATAATTTTAATTTAGTCTGAAACAACATGTGTTTTTTTGTTTGGTCTGGGCTATAATGGGTCAGTCTTCCATGTTCTTTGGTTGAGTTACAGTCTAAAATTTACTGAAGATAATTTTCAAAAATTACATGTATCTCCAAATACATATATATTTTAGTTAATTGCAGCACCGCACTAAAATGTGTGCAAATATTTTTTTGATCTAAATAACTTGGTGGGCAGCACGGTGGCTTAGTGGTTAGCACTGTTGCCTCACAGCTAGAAGGTTCCTTCGAACCTCGGCGGGGGGGGTCCTGGATTGAACTCGGGGCCTTTCTGTGTGGAGTTTGCTGTTCTCCATTGGCTCATGGGTTTCCTCCGGGTACTCCGGCTTCCTCCAAAGACATGCATGTCAGGTTAATTGAGTAATTCTAAATTGCCCATAGGAGTGAGTGTGAGTGTGAGTGTGAAAGGTTGTTTGTCTGTGTGTGGCCCTGCGATGGACTGGCGACCTGTCCAGGGTGTACCCCTGCCTTTCGCCCGTAGACGGCTGGGATAGGCTCCAGCAGATCCCCGTGACCCTTCAAAGTTAAAACGGGTATAGATAATGGATGGATAAATAACTTGGTTCTATTTCTTCTTTTTCTTCTTAGTCTTATTGGTCATGGAAACTGGTATTTTACTATTATAACTGAAATTTCTGTTTGTATGCATTGTTTGTATTTTATCTATTATTTATCTATTCCATCTATTGCACCATTGATACAGATTCCATATGGTTTGAATTTATCATATAAATCTACCTGCCATAAAGAGTTTGGGGCCTGGATTCTGATACTGCACCACTGAAGTAGACTCCTGTATCTTTGTTGCACTCCTTGGTGATCTGGCATTTTCAGCAATATTCTGATTGTCTCTTGTGTCACTAAGATGCCAGCCTGAATACATTTCAAATGCATCATCTTATATTCATGGAGATGGCCATATCTAATCAACTGATCCTGGAGAAACACTGGTATGTCCATCAGATCCAAATGGGCTTTCCGTCTGAACAATCATAAAGACTGAAGATGTCTGTGTAGTGTCGAGAAACTAATAATAATGGCATCTATATAACTTAAAGACTGGAGTATCTCCACAGGAGCGTATAAACCCCAAAGTAAAGTTAAAGTGTGTTAAACTAAACAGCCGAGACAGGTTTGCTCCTCTGAGACCCACAATGTTGCATGGTTTAAAGAGACTGTGGCACTGAGAAAAGACAGGAGACAGAGTCGTGGGTAGCACAAATTAAAATGTTGTGGTTCTCTTTGGGAACGACAAGGATATATATGTATATGAACACATATCAGAAAAGGATAATGAGGTTGGAACTGTCAGCCGTTACTGTAAGGGAAAAAGATGCAGAGAATAGGGTTAGATGAAGGCAGATAGCAACTCCTGAGAGGAACAGCTGAAAGGAAAAGAAGAATTTTTATGGTGTTGTGCATTATGGCTAAACACTGAACTTTGGTCTTGTTTGTACAAAGTACATAATTCTAAAAAGGCTGTGCTTGTTTGGTCTTTTTTGCGGTGTAATAAACTTTAACATTTCACATACTAACTGAGGCCTGTGAAGTCTAAAATGTTGCTCTCGGAATTTCTGAAATTACTCTGAGAATTTCATGGTCTAACTTTGGGGTAAATAGACTGGGACATTAAATCCTGCAAATATAAGCAACTGTATTGAATGTTTTCCACTTGAAAAAAAGTCATTCTTGCTCTTTTAAGATGGACTCTAAATTGTCCATCAAATCCAGTTGCATCCCCAAGATCACTGCTGATATATTTCCTTCTTGACATTGTGGTCACACACTCCTGAATGTTCCAGACCAGCAAACTGTCAAATAGTCTGCATTTAAAGAAGTGATCTTGCTGGACATCAGTTTAAAAAGTGCATTTCATCAGCAGTGCTTGGCTGCTACTTTCAAATTTTATTATTATCAAGGATGTATTTAGGTTGTCAAACTGAAATGCTGCCTTTTACCTTGTTTTTGTAAAATAAAAGATAACATGGTGTAATATGTTATGTTTGATTGATTGAGGTTGTAGCTTTTAAGATCTAGTTGGATTAAATGATGTTTTTCTTATTGATTCCTGATATGTAGCATCTCTGAAATGCTAAAGGGGGAGCTTTCTTTTCCACATGACTGCATTGTATGTCCCCTCAGATTAATCACATGATGCCAAAAGTTGGCACCGTCACACTTTTGAAACATCAAGTTGGTGTAAAAGAGTACTGACACATAAATCAAATCATTTACTTCATTGGGCAGAGTTAAACCTAAATGACATTGCAAAATTTGCTTTTTCAAAACAGTGGCATAACTTTCACAAAGTGACAACCCATAGCACAAGAATTGTATCTATGAAATAAATACGGAAAAATAGTGATTCAGACAGAAAAACATGCCATATTCTTTGCTGCAATAGTAGATAGAAACAGCTGTAGTCGGTATTGATGCAGAATGGGTAGAACAATATTAAAATTCAACAGTGTAAAGGGTTACTCATCCTACACTATCACTGCAAACATGAAACCAAACTGATATTGTCAGACACCAGCTGTGGATCTTAACTAGTCATGTATCTTCGTTCCTTTCTTGCAGCACATAAGCGTTGTTTTTCCTACAGTGCCACAGAGCTGAGATTAATGTTTGCTACTGCAGGAAAATGAGAGATTGCCAACAATTGTTAACCTGTCCAAATGACTAACAATGATAGTGATACAAAATGAATCATCACCAAGAGTAAAACTTAGGGGGTGTTCTCTCATTAACATCCCACTTTTTTTTCTTGTTGTGCCACAAACCTGTGCAAAGAAGCAGACAGAACCCAATGACATGATAGTGTGTAATACATTCCCCCCTCACTACATACATGTAGAAGTGACCAGAACTGAATTAAATAGCTCCATATATTAGTCCTTTGCCACAAATACCTCATCGAGCTATTTTAGTCTGCATTGGATCGATATCCTATTGAAGAATTTGATTGATGCATCGATAAACAGGCCAAAGTAGCTCAATTGGAGAAAGGATTAAGTAGACTGACTCTGCAGAATTGCACTGAAAGGTGTCCATTCATTAGTTTGAGCACTGGTTAATCAAAATAGCATCTCTTTTTGATGTAGAGCACAGACCATAGGCTGTATCTTCAAGATGGATTAGATACGTGTCTTTGCTCAAGGCATAACCCTATCACATAGAGATAAACTAAACTAAGCAGTTAAGGAAATTTCTGTTTTGTAGGTTATCTCTTTGTGGTAACAATGCTTCTTGGCAATAAATCTTGTTCCGTTGGAAAGCCTGTTTGTTTCCCTTTTACATAGTGCCACATTTGTAAGGAACATGAATTTTTGGTATGAGCAGCTGAACTGAGGATGTGGGCTGCACCCATGAAAGATTTGACAAATTGACTCTGCTAATGCCAAACAGCTTTTTGTTGCTGTTGCTATTGACTCTTATTTTAAGCTACTGGTGCCCCTAGGTGCTGACAATCAAATGCCTGATTGATACCACCTGTGAGCATGGGCCCAGCTACAGGTGGTACATGTCAACTGTAGCAGGGGATGCCCCGTTTGACTGATTAGAATAGGGCCCATGCAAGAGGGCAACTTCAAGCTTGTATTCTGGAAAACCAAGTTGTGGCACCCGAGAAGACGGCTCTCAAAGAAGACTATTTTTTTTCCCCTTCCTCTCAGCACTTTTGAAATGTAGGCAGTCTTTTACATATCTGAGGTCAAGGTATGCAGGACAAAATGTCCAACAGGTCTCCTCCCAGACAATCCAGAACAGTCTGCATGCAGCCAATCTCTATTCTCATAGGGCTGCCAGGAAGTCTGCCCTGGCTGCCAGGAAGTCTGCCCTGACTGCCCTTCACTTACCATTTGCGCTGCTGTTGGCAGCACATGCGCTGGAACCTGAACATGTGGAGGAGCATTATGCTCAGTGATGAGTCCAGATTTTGCCTACAGCACATGGATCGTGGGGTCAGAGTGTGGAGAAGATGAGGAGAACACTTTGATGACTGCTGCATCTTTTGGTGGGGGCAGTGTGATGGTATGGCGCAGCTCACTGGAAAAACAAGGTTTGTCATTGAAGTGAAGGCAATCTCATTGCAGAGAGATATCCAGATGAAATTCTGCAACCAGTGGCAATCCACCCTCCGTAGTCTGGAAACAGACTGGAACTATATCCTCCAAGATGGTAACACTCAGTATCAGAGTAGGGTTTATCAAATACGACCTCCAGAATTTGGGAGTGGAGAGGATGGAATGGCCTGACAGCAGTCCTGACCTCAACCCCACTGAACACTTGTGGGATCAGCTTGGGTGTGCTGTTTGTGTGAGAGTGAGACTGACTTGTAACAAATGCTGGTTTAAGAATGCGATGCCATCCTACAGCAGTGTGTGTGACCAAGCTGGTGACCAGCAGGAGCAGGAGGTGCCAGGCAGTTGTGGCTGTGTATGGTTCTTCCACAAGCTACTGAGGACCCTGTTTGTTAAGTAAATAAATTTAAATCTTTAAATTGGCAATACATCTTGTTTCTTCAGATTTCAATAATTCAATCCACCATACAACCCCAATGAAGAGTAACAGCAAAAATTCTGCTGCTCATCCTACAAACCTATGTTCCTTACAAATGTGGCATAATTTACAAGGGAAATAAGGCTTTCCAAAGATATAAGATTTATTGCCAAGAAGCATTGTTATAACAAAGAAATAATCTACCAAACACTCATTTCCTTATTTTTTGTGCTTAGTTCAGTTAGCTACAAGACTTTTGTACTGTTTTTGTCCAAAAAGATTAATCCCAGACTAGCAGGACCACTTTCTAGCATCAACTGGTTTTGATCTTTCATGTTCAGAGAGAAAGCTTATGTTCAATTTGGTGCATGCACTCCCCTGGATCAGCAAAGAGAAAAAAAAATTCTAGATGCCAATTCCTCTTGCTGATGTTTTATCAGGTGCTCTGAGGTTGCAGAAAACTTCTCTTAGCTTTTATAACATTTTGAAACAATCATTAGCAGTATTATCTGCATTGTGTTTTGTTTATGTGAAATGTATGTTTCTAAAGTAAACTTTATTGTAAAGACACATTTTATTACACAAAGAATGAATTAAAGATGATTAAGTGCTTAAGTGTTTGTGTGTTTGGTACATTTCATTAAGCTTCAGCAGTGGAGCTCATCAGTGTAATGGAGACTGGAACACACAATAGCTCCAAGAGGGGTTAGTTATACACTTTTACCCCCTAAGTCATCATGTTATTGGAAGAGGTTTGTATTGATAGAATCGAAAGTATTAAAACTCTCCAATGAATTGTCTGTCTTGGTTCATAACTGCCCAGTTGTTATGGACTTATATCCCTTCATCATTATTATCTGAAGAGTTGGAATGTGCATGCTGGTAAACCTACTTTTCAGTTGCACTGCTGTTGTAGGCGGCATAACCATGCTGTAATCACATATCTAATGATGGTCTCGAGGACTGCCAAGCAGAATCGCTATGATCTTCCCACTCATTCCATAAAGCTTCAAAGTTGCCTCAGGAAGCAAAGCTGCAATTTCTTACACAATAGCAATCAATGCATGATTTTTTTAGCCAGGGTGTGCATCTATTGAATAATTTTCTGAGGATATGCAAATGGTTATCTTGTTTATGATGTCCATAGACTAATGGTCAGTCCCTTGCCATGAGTCTATTTCCTGTGTTTTTCTGACATTCAGAATAATATAACTGAGGTCACTCCACTTGGTCATGTTACATATTTGATCATGGTAGACAGATCAACCAGATAATTTAATAATAAAGCCATACTTTAGGGTGGCTGTAGCTCAGTTGGTAGAGCAGGTCATCCAGTCACTGGAAGGTAGGCTCGATCCCGGGTCCAACTGTCCACGTGCCAAAGTGTCCTTGGGCAAGACACTAAACCCTAACTTGCCCCCAGTGGGTTGGCAGCTGCTGCCCACTGGTGTGTGAATGGGTGAATGAGAGGCTGTCGTAAACTGCTTTAAGGGCACCTTGGTGTGGAAAAGCAGTATATAAGTGCAGTCCATTTACCATTTACTTTCCTGCAGTCATTCAAATACAATATGCAGTCAAGAGTGTCTCTGTTACCACACAATCAATAGGGACACATTTATTGCTACATTATGGTAGGGTTAATTGTCTATGTTAAAATGAAAAAAAAACATTAAAAAAAAAAAAAAGATAAATAATGGTATGAAAATAGAAGCTTTAATACACTGTATTGTGGGTTGGAGACATGATTAAAGAATGCAGGTTACACAGCACTTGCTGTTGCAGATGTCTTGTCTATTCATTAAGTTGAAAAACTAATGCTGTGTTTGTGCGGGAGTGCTAATTAGGGGTTGATTTTGATTGCACATCTTGAATTGCTTTGGTGTTTAAATTCCCCACTTATCTTTCAACATTTTTGTTTTGCCCTCTTGTAGAGAAAGGAGGCCATGATTATAAATGACTGTTTGCTTCACACGGGTCTAATGATGAGTTAGTAGTGTCATCAGTTTTTTTTAGGGTGCATGACCTTCATCACAAGCAAATAGACTAGTTTTTCTACAGCACCACTGCTCTCGTTGCTAAATATGGTTATATTGCACAAGTCAAAACATTAACTGCTTTGTGACCCTTCATTTTCAGAGGGAAACATCAAGTTTACTTTAATTGATGTTTCAGAGGTTTTATTGTAACAGTTTGGATATCTTGCATCTATTTTGTCTTTTTTCCAGAACAAAGTAGTCTTATATTTGTTTAACTCAGTTGGAAGATAGCTATGGTCCTCTATCAGAGGCAGAGGCCTGGGAGTTTAAGAGTTACAGGTGGTGTTTTTGCTCTTTCTGGGGCTCCACTCCTCTGGACAGAAATCTCTGATGTTATTCCCAGAATCTGCTTAGCCCTAAGTCCTCCAATCATCACTGGCACCACTGCTGCCTTAACTTTTTATATCTTTTCTTTTTCCATCTTTTTTCAAACTTTGTTATTTTTCCAGCTTCTTGTGTTCCTTCTTCTTGGTGTTGCCTTAATCTAGGATTGCTACATTTATCACTACTGCTTTCCCCTGAAGTTCAAAAACCATTCCAGTGACTGGTATTTGAAATACTTGGTTGTGACGTTCCATCTACTTTGTGTATGCCTGCATCTCACACCTCACGGTTATATGCTGGATCATCTCAGGGGCATTTTTCCACAGCCTTCACCTGAGGCCTTGTTCAGTGTTGTCTTGTCGACCTCTAACTTGGTGACTGCACTTACAGTCATCCTGGGCTTTGCAGATGTGTGGCTTTCTGGTAGTGGCTTCGTCCAGGGAATGTAGAAAGGATCACCACTCCCTGAGCCAACACTGCTGATCTTTTCCTTGTTGAGATGACAGGAGCATAGCCTGTAATTTTTGTGAGGTGTAGCACATCAACAGTCTTCCCTTTGTTTGTCCTTCTCTCACACCCAATTAGTGCCTTCCATCTTCTGTGTGCAGAGAGATCTTTTGACATTTTATCCACATCACGTCAGCCATAAAGGGATAGATGTGTAGCATATTTGTTGTGGAACTATGTAATTTACACTCTGGTAGCATACCATGGTTATTTGGAGGTAGAAAATTACATAAAACAAATTACCTGTATTCCTTGTTTTGGCTTGTTGGTTTCTTTAATGGTTTTGTATGCAAAAAGCCCCAAATGCAATGCCTTACTTCCACCTAACGGATAAACACAGCACCATTTCACATACCCAGGTAACCTCTATTGAAATGGATAATTACTGCAGGTCTTGTTCGTGGCTTCCTGCAACATTCATTGACAAAAGGAAAAACAAATTCTAAAACAAAAACAAATTCATGCCCCTTTGAACTTTTCAACCTTTTGCCACATTTCAGGCTTCAAACAAAGATATAAAATTTCAAATTTTTGTCAAGAATCAACAAGTGGGACACAATCGTGAAGTGGAATGAAATTTATTAGATATTTTAACCTTTTTTAACAAATAAAAAACTGAAAAGTGGGGCGTGCAATATTATTCGACCTTTTTACTTTCAGTGCAGCAAACACACTCCAGAAGTTCAGTGAGGCCCGCCACTGCATGCCAATGTCCACTCACCACCGCTCACTCACAGTGACAAGCCTATCACACTTTGGTCGGTTGTAATCGAGAGGTAGAGCCGTTTGTGCACGTCCACATGTGACCAGGTGGACCCACATTTATGCCATATGGACGCCCTCTTTTACGCTCCAACGTCCGAGTTATGCTTTCCGCAAACTCGGTATCTTGTGATTGGGGTAGCGGGTGGTCTGAAACTGTACCGAATCCATACCGAAACCATGATACAAAAACCGAGGTACGGATCGTACCGTGAGCCACCTGTACTGTTGCACCCTAATATATATATATATATATATATATATATATATATATATATATATATATATATATATACCTTTTTTTTTTCATGATAACCACTAATCATACCCCTATCTAAATGTTACACAAATATTTTGGTTGTTGTTTTAAGAACATTAACTATTAATGTTAAGTAACCACTGTTTCAATTGCTTTATGATCTTTTACTTGCCATTGTCCTTCTCAATGCTATGTGAATCCAACTTTTTTTGTCATTGATGACAAAGATGACAATCTTAATGGTTTAACCACTCCCTCTCTTCTCTAACCTTAACAGCAGAAACAATATTACATCTGATAACAAGATCATGATTTCTCTATGGCTGTTTATTATATTGAAAGAGGTGATGCAAGTGTATCTCTTTAAATATTTTTTTCTATTGCCATAATTATATCCCTTTGAGAGCTTTGTGTTCTTATTATCTAGTTACTTTTCCCTTCACCTCCATCCATTATCTATGCCCGCTTTATCCTCGGCAGGATCACGGAGATCTGCTGGAGCCTATCCCAGCTCTCTTGGAGTGAAAGGCAGGGGTACACCCTGGACAGGTCACCAGTCCACGCAAGAACATGCAAACTCCACACAGAAAGGCCTCTGCCGAGGTTCGAACCGGAACCTTCTTGCTGTGAGGCAATAGTGCTAACCACCAAGCCATGATGCAGCCTTTTGGAATAATTGTATAAAGTTATCACACATTTGCTATTAAACTGTACACTGCCTTGTGAAAAACTACTGAAAGAAGTTAAGTATGTGTGACATTTAAAATGGCTTCTGTAATTGCTGTATAATATGCTGTGTACAGCTGCAGAACATGTCACTGCCGGGCCGGGGATGGGGCACATGACCGGGCCCTTTAAACCCAATAAAGCTTGTGATTACATCGTTTTACAATATACACATGCCCGCAACAGCAGGGCTTGCAAGCATTACTACATTTTTGACACACAGCTCAAAGCATTTGATAGTAAGAGTTCAACACCACGAAGAACGACCATGTCAATTTTTAAATTAATCAAACCTGTAGTATTATGGCATAATTTATTTATAATATAATATATAATATAATATATTTGTATTTCTATATTATCTAATGTGTATCGTCATGCGGGAGACGCACCAGCTATTGTAGTTCTGTGGATATTCTCATTTATCCAGGTAAATTCCATTCTCGCAACAATTGAATCATAGGCAACTGGACTTAGATTTGTCTAGAATCCATTTGTCAAGAATTTGTCTAGAAAGTAGCTATTGTAGTAGCTAGTTTCCTCCTAAGAATAAAAGAGAAAAGTTTGCCAGTAACTCAGAGCGGGTTGGAGATTGTAACTGAGCACTCTGTCCATTCTCCTTGCAAGTAAAATATAACCTACTGTCTCTTGTCTTCCTTCTAAAACGTGTTTTAGGTTGGCTGAACCTGACACTGCCTTCACCTGTTAATGTTAAATCCTTCTTTATATCCATTTCTCTTCATTATCACGTCAAAATTAGTTATATATGCTCAGTGAGGAAAGGTTATAAGTAACTCCGGTCTAACAAAAAAAAAGTTTATAGATAAAGGTGAAAAGTGATGGAACTGAAGAGCCCAAAAATAGGAGTTATCAGAACCTTCCCCACATCCAATTAATAAGACAAATTATAAATGTAGTTTTCTGGGCCAGGTGATAAATAATCCTCACTTAATAAGGCTAAATGATAAATAATCTTGGGTTGATAGATTGAGACTGAATTTTAATTGAGGTGCTGAAAGACCGTGATCATGAATAATTCTGGGATAATAAGCAAATATTTTAAACCAAGCTGTAAATAAGGTGAAGTAATAAGAAAAAAAATCAAATTATCTCGATAAAGGAGGTAACCATCGCATCATCAACTATTCCATGTTTTTATCTTCCTTGCTTAATGGGATACTTGTCCTTTTTTTGACAGTGGTATGACAAATGAACTAGCTCGGTGAAACAGTCATTGGGACTCTTGATGACACACTGCATTGCTCTAGCACGTGTCTGTGTTTCCATCAGTTTATCAGTACTTAGTCAGCTTATAGCTTTTATGCTTTCTCAGCTCACTATGAAATGATATACAGGGAAGCTGAACTTATTCTTGCACAGACCTTTCCCAAGGTGAGTTTGTTTGAAATGTGTTGGCACTCATTCCTTCCTGCCAAGATACTATTAATTCCTGATGACATTTAAGTATTAGTGCCCCTTATCTAAGTACCTCCTGCTGTTAAAGCCACCAAAGAGGGAAACATGAGGTCAAGTACAAATGCATGTTTATTGTTATGTTGATGTCTCACAATGAGCAGATTAGACTTCTTGTTCCCACACTAATCTGTCAGTTGATAGCAATGTTCAGCATTATGGAGTGAATGATAGCTCACTTTTCAGCTGACTTAGCATTATGCTGTGTACTGTCTCTCCTGTCCTTGTCTCTGAAAAGGCATTATCACTGTCCACTCAATTTCCCTGCATCATTTCTCACCTGTGGGATCCTTTAGCCTGCCAAGTTATCCAGAGGTCACAGTTTGGCAGTCTAATGGCTCGTTTTTAATGCACACATCATGTATCACCTGTAACTATGTACAAATAAAGAATCACTGCAGTTGCTTGCTTTTTTACCATAAAATTATGAAGTGAATATGAGGTGAACTTTTCAAATATGACCAAATAGAAAATTCACTGGTCTTCATAAGATGCTGGTTTAGGCCATGTTAATTAAAAACAGAGGAGGGACAACTAACCGTCTCCTACCAAAGCAATTGATAAACGACTTAAATTACCTACTTTTTAATCATACGAATTAATGTCCCAATAACTGTGTATAAGCCTGAAACTCCCCATTGCTCAGGTACAACTAGGTGAAATGTAGAAAAAAAAAAAAAAATAAATAAATCATAAGCATACTACGCTTAACATAAAACTTTCTAGTGTAAACCTAAACTGCTGAGTAAGATTGTAGACTAAATAAAAATAATTCAGGCCAATACAGCAATGCTAGCATAGCTGCTCAAATAATCCGTAATAAACTGTAATTGGTAATTAATATGAGATGTAACAATCATCTCATATTAAATACCAGCAAAACTAAGGAGATGATTGTCGACTTCAGGATGAGCAAGAATCAACACAGCAGTGTTTCCGTCCTGGGAAAGGAGGTGGAGGTGGTGGAGGAATACAATACTTGGAGTTCAGCTTGACAACAGACTAGAGTGGAAATGCAACACAGAATACATCTACAAGAAAGGGCAGAGCAGACTCTACTTTTTAAGAAAGCTGAGATCTTTTAATGTCTGCACCAAGATGTTGCACATCTTCTATAGGTCTGTTGTTGAAAGTGCAATCAGGCTTTGCAGCCATCTGCTGGGGCAGCAGCATCAGAACCAGAGACCTGAAGAGAATCAACAAACTGATCAGAAAAGCTGGATCTGTGCTGGGTGGAACTCTGGAGCCGCTGGAGCTGATTGTACAAAAAAGAATGCTGCACAAGCTGATGAAGATGATGGAGAACTCTTCACACCCTCTCCACGACACAGTGATCAAACAACAGAGTGTGTTCAGTGAGAGGCTCTTCAGGTCCGTTGCAAGACAGGAAAGATACAGAAGATCATTCCTGCCAGCAGCCATCAGCCTCCACAACAAGACATAAAAATATTATTACTATTATTATTATCAATTAATATTATTATTATTATTATTGCTGTGATATTTTTATTATTGCTGTCATTTAACAATTGTTGAAAAAAAAGACGAAAAAAAAAAAGAGAAGAAGAGCCCTTGCTACAGTGTTGAATTTCCCTTCTGGGATGCATAAAGTATTTTTTCATTTTCATTTCATTTAAATTCTCTGTAAAAAAAAAAAAAAAAAAAAAAAAAAAAAACATAACGGTGGTTGGTGGGGCGGGGGAGCTCGGCTGTCCCAACTGTGATAAAGCTGCAGGGGGCTGTGGTAGCTAAACTTCAACCTTGGACCTCTCCAGGCCAACCTACAGCCAGTTATGGAGGTCTGTTCACACAATTAGCAGCATAATAAAACATATTTTCTTTAAAAGATAAATGACTGTGTGTCTTTCTGGACACCTCAGAAGTGAAAACGGTGCTAACAGCTAACTCACTAAAGTGATGACATCTAGCCATTGGATATGTCCAGGATGTAAAAACAGTATGTGTATTTAGCTTGTAAATGTGTTTATTATAAACCCTTGATAAGTAAAGTGATAGCCATTTTTGTTCGCATATGCACCTGTGCTACTATTTATCTCCTCTGAAAAGCTGGACTGACAGCTGCCTTGTAATGTTGAAGAATACGGTGGTTCAAAATAGCCAGTTTAATTCATTGGAGCTGGTATACCTAGACATTTACACTAACTCTGCATTAAAAAAAAAAAAAAAAAGAAAGAAAAAACACCCTCCTTGTTCTCCCCTAAAGGTTATCTTTTTGTCAATAAAGCATCTATGGTGACAGCCTCCCTCCAGAAATCCAGATCAATTATGGCAGTACTTGCTGGTGGGCTCCTGAAGATCCACCAATCTCTAATGAGGTTTGTGTTTGGTGCAAAAACAAGACTGTGTTTATATCCCATTTTCACACAGAACACATAAAATATGGATGAGAGTCAACAAACCAATGCACATGGCTAGCATACATATAAATACCTCAGAGTGTTTGCAGTTTTAAACAGTGACAAATACTTTATTAAGACACTACAGAAGTGGCAAGGGAATCACAAACATCCATCCATGTAAACTCAGAGCTGCCTCTTTTTTCGGACATTACACTTGATTTAATCCTATACTGTAAGATCTGAAATATAGTCATCTTTAAAAAATTGCTAGGAGTTACAGAAAAAAAAAGACAAATACTCATTCATCTGTTAAAATTATGTGCCACAACTGTTTTCAGTTGTTGAACAATTCTTGGCAAGTGCACACAACAGTGTTTATTTTCAGTATCCTCTCCGTTTCTGTGGGGGTTTCTTCTGGGTAATATGCTTCTTCTTACTGTCCAAAAACACGTTACATTGACTGTTGATTCTAAAGTGACTGTAGATTTGAATGTAAGTGCTGAACTCTTGAGTACAGAAAATGGATGAACTAATACAAGTTAAAATTACCTTTGCATTCAAACAACTTCTGGAATTTGATGATGGCGTTTACTTTTTACTTTTATTCTCGCAGTATGTTTCAGAGCCCGTACTAAGAACAGGCTTCGCCAAGCACCGAGCTGCATGCTGAAACCTGAATTTTTTTCATTGCTTATGACTGAAGGCATTTTCAAGTCACAGTTGGTAGATAGGGGAACTGCTCTCAGCTACTATTTGTGTCTTAAATTTTCTCTTGCATTTATTCAGCCTGCACACATTAATATTCAAGATGCAGACTTGAGCTTAGTTGGGTGAATTTTTATTTAAAGCAACTGGTGATATCTTCACCTTGTGTACTTAATTTCATGTAAAATATGTCAGTCTATCTGGCTGTAGCACTCATACTGGAGCAAATTAAGTTTATTTTCAAACACACATCTCCAACTTGTTCCAACTCAGCCAGTGTGAGCATTTCTTTCTGTTAGTGTACATCACTTAATCAGTTTACTGTCCTCTCTCCTTTGTCCAACACATCTTTATACAATGGCTTTTTACATGCAGATGTACATATTCAAAGAAACACCAATGTCAGCTTCTATTTTCTGCAACAACCCAACAAGAGCTGATTAATTAATCTTGGTCCCTACAATAAAAATAGCAGCTGCTGATGAAAATGCCGTTCATGAATGTGACATTTTCTGCTGGAAGGTATAAATGAACTCTCCATTTGTTCCCATGAACTGACATACAGATATTCCTCAATGGCAGCAGCAGCTTAATGGCTCAAAGAGTGGGCTTGTAATTGTAATCTTGGCCTGCCCGCACCACATTTTAACATCTTATTTTATTAGTGTCATGTCACCCACCACAAAAGTCAAGTTTTAGAGATAAGATGGGATGGTGATGGAGAAACTGAAATGCAAGAATTCTCTGCTCATTTGTCACTATTCAGGAGGTCAGCACAGCAGGAAGAGTTGTAATGAGCCAGAGCCAGGTGGGATGGAGGGATAAACCTGAGGATAATTGAAAAAAAACTGAGACTTTGGGTTCATTCTTAGGCCAGGTGTAAAGTATGAACTGTCTCTGACTGTAACATTTAACTTCTTGCTTTACTGTTGTGGACAGACTAAAAATGGTTCCCGGAATGGCAGAGTAAACGTCCCTGCATTCAGGAGAACAGCACTGAAGCAATGAAAGGCACTCGATGAGCAATGTCATAAACTCCTGCCCTGGCAACACTTTGTTTTTTAATGATTAAAGGACTTTTTGTTGGATCAGCCCTGCCTCCTGAGCCACCTGCATATGGGTCCTTAACAACTCCTCATCATGGTGAGAGCTGGGGATTGTAGACTTGAACATTCAACACTTGCATTCCCACTACAGCCTGATTTACCAAACATCAGTACATTAACTGAGCGAAGCTAAAGAATAAAATAGATCTGAAGAAAGAACCTGATATTTCTTGCTCACAATCGATGCTCCCTGCTGCCATCCCTGGGCCGCTTTAGAAGATTAATACAGCTGAAAAGCTAATCTCCCCAACTCTGTAAGCACAAGGGAAATCTTTCACTTGTATTTTAAGCAATGTAGCAATGTGTAGACAGATTAGGATTGTAGATGGATTAGGTGTGTGTGTGCATGTGTGTGTGTGGTGGGGGGGGGGGGTTGTAAATGGAGCAATGCAGATCTTTCAGTAAAAGGAAAATAACTTCTTCCTTTCCTTTCAGCATTTCCTTCAGGGTTCGCCACAGCAAAATACCTCCATCTAACCCTATCCTCTGCATCTTCTTCTATCACACCAAGTAACTTCATGTCTTCTTTGACTACATCCATAAATCTCCTCTTTGGTCTTCCTCTAGGCCTCCTCCAAAATATTCACTATCCTTCCTCTATACATGTCCAAACCATCTCAGTTTGGCCTCTCTGACTTTCTGTCCAAAACATCTAATATGGGCATCTGGCATACTCTTTTTTGGCATGAAACCATACTGCTGTTCACAGATGCTCACTTCTGTCCTTACTTTAGATTCCACTACTGTTTCCTGTCACTTCCATGGGTGGCTCATCAGCTTTATTCCTATAGTTGCCACAACTCTGCATGCCTCCCTTGTTCTTAAAAATTGTGAGCAGCAAACCTCTCCTCCATTCTTCAGCCATCCTCTCACTCTAAAATCTTGTTGAATATCCTAGTCAAAAATTCTACTGCCACCTCTCCTAAACACTTCCATACCTCCACGGGTAAATCATCAGGACCAACTGCCTTCCCACTCTTCATCCTCTTCAATGCCCTCCTCATTTCAGCCTTACTAATCTTTGCCACCTCTTTTTTACAACAGTCACCTCCTCTACTCTTCGTTCTCTTTCATTTTTCTCATTCATCAACTCTTCAAAGTACTCTTTCCATCTTCCTGTCACATTCATATCTTTTGTCAATACATTTCCATTTCTATCCTCTATCCTTAATCACCCTAGCCTGTTGGACATCCTTTCCATCTCTATCTCTCTCTCCTTGGTACCCTGTATAAGTCAGTTTCTCCCACCTTCCTGTCCAACCTAGCATACAAATCATCATACGCCCTTTGCCCTTTACCACCTGTACCTTCACCGTACATTGCATCTTCCTGTACTCCTGTCAACTCTCTTCACTCCAATCAGTGTCCCACTTCTTCTTAGCCAACCACTTTCTTTGTGCATACTCCTGCACGTCCTCAATCCACCACCAAGTCTTTTTGCCTGTTTTCCTACCAGATGACACACCAAGTACTTGCTTACTAGTCTCCCTGATCACATTAACTGTAGTCATCTGATCTGGAAGTACCTCCTGATCACCCAAAGTCTGTCGCAACTCATTTTTTTAAAAGGGACACAATAGTCTTCCTTTTTCAGCTTCCACCACTTTGTCCTCTGCTCTGCCTCTGTCCTCTTCATCTTCCTCACCACCAGAGTCATCCTACACACCACCATCCTATGCTGTCTGGCAACACTCTAACCTGCCACTACTTTGCAGTCACTGATCTCCTTCAGGTTACATCGTCTACACAAAGGGCCTGATTTACTAAAGGTTTGCGTGCGTAAAAACGTGTGTAAACTTGACATCACCCGCAAACCAATGCGCAAGCTGATTTACTAACAGCGTGCAAAGAGGACTGCGCCTCTCAAATCAGCAAAATAGCACATGCTGTTCATTTAGTACTTTTGCCCTGATGAATAAACAATATGGGGCGTACCCGCCAGAAAGCGCAAAATACTGGGAGGGGAAAATGCAAATAGGTCCATTTACCACGCGCAATGAGATTTACCAACCCTGAAAGTAATTGCGGGGATTGTGATTGCGTCTGTATTTAGTACGTTCGAAAGGAAGGTGCTATTCTGTCCAGCATTACGCACCGATGGCTGCTGTGATTGTGGCAAGGAGGTGACATCGCCAAAATCAAAGAATACGCAGAGAGAGAGTCTTTCGGACTCGTGTAAATTTGTTTGCACATGCAAAAGGAGAAATATTTTATTTGAATGTTAAATCAAGTATTATTCAGCAAAAGGTTGCCACAGGAGGCACCAGGGTTTCCGTTGTCTGGTAATTGCTGGACTTTGTCTGGTAAAATATGCGGAAGTCCGGGATTTTATAATCTCTCCGGTCAAAATGTCCGGTGAAAATACTCCTCCCAAGCACAATTTCAGTTGTAATAAAATGGGTTATTTCCACATCATTTTATGAAAAACGCCTCGGGATTCTCCCAGAGGAGCTGGTGGAAGCAGCCGGGGGATCTGGACCTCTGAAGCTGCTGCCCCAGCGACCCGACTTCGGATAAGCGGAAGCTAATGGATGGATGGATGGATGGATGGATGGATTTTATGAAAAAACATATACTTTTTTTACGAATGAGTAGTGTGTGAGGACGAGTCGGCTCCAGCCACAGCTCCACTCATTGATGCCACAGCTGCGCACAGAGACGCATCTCCGTAATGACAGCGCTCCGCGGTTATGGAGGCTTGAACTTCTCAACGGCCACTTAACCACCCGTCTTGTTTGCCGAAGTTTTATTAAAGGCCACTTTTTCTTTAGTTCCTCGCCTTATATCTTGCCACCTTCTTTTAACCTCATCTGCCGTTCTTTTTGTCTTACCAACTGCATTTATTCTATCGCAGATTTTCTCCCATATTGCGTTTCTTTTGGTAATGTTTAAATTTCTTTGCTTTAGTTCATGAATGTGTTTATTTGCCTCTTCCACTAATATCTCTAACTCCAACTCGTCAAATTTCATTTTGCGCTTGCGTCTATCCTGCTTTCCATCCAGACTCTCCATGGCGCAAACCTTAAGACACGCAACACCTCATTTAAATACTGCGGTTTGCACCCGTTATCAATTGCGCGAGCATTCTTAGTTGATCACCCGCAAAACACACAACAACAGCACGCGCAAACTTTTTCAGTGCACGCGCAATTTAGTACTCTTTATTTAGGATCTTAGTAAATCAGGCCCAAAATGTAGTCCACCTGTGTGCTCCTACTGTCACTCTTATAAGTTACCCCGTGTTCCTGCCTCTTCTGGTGGAAAGTACTCATTAGAGCCATTTCTATTCTTTTTGAAAAGTCTACCGCCATCTGATGTTCTGCATTACTATCTTGAATACCAAACCTGCCTATCATTTCCTCATCACCACTGTTGCCTTCTCCAGCATGACCATTGAAGTCTGAACCAATCACCACTCTTTCATCTCTAGGGATACTCTGCATCACTTCATCCAGAATTTCTCTTTCTCTTCTAACTCACATCCTATCTTTGAAGCATAACCACTAACTAAATTGAACATCACTCCATCAGTCTCGGTCTCAGTCACCACTCTGACACTCTTCTTCCACTGTTCCTCCAGAACATTCCTAACAAACCCTTCCATCAAGATAATGCCTACTCCATTCCTCTTTCCATCTACAGTGTGATAAAACAGCTTGAACCCTGTTCCTAAGCTTCTAGCTTTGCTACCTTTCCACCTGGTGTTCTAAATACACCTTCCTCCACTGCATCATGTCAACCCACTCTTTAGCTTTTCCTGTCATAGTCTCAACATTTAAAGTCCCTACTCTCAGCCATAGTCTCTAGCTTTTCCTCTTTTCTCTCTGCCTATGGGCACCCCTTCCTCTTCTCCTTCAACCAACAGTATCCCAATTTCAATCAGCTTCCTGTAGGACCTGTAGGTCAAAAGCACTGATGGCGATCGTTGTCAACCTAGGCCTCAACCGATCCGGTATGGGTTTCCCAGGTCTTGTGATTTGCATGGTTAGTTTGATACAGGTTTATGTTGGATGCCCTTCCTGACCCAACCCACTGCATTTATCCGGGCTTGGGACCAGCTCAAAAAGACACTGGCTTGTGACCTCCTAAGGCTGCATTAATAAGAAAATAACTTGATGCCCAAAACTTTTTCTTACTTTGACTTTTGACTCTAAAGTGTTTAATATTTTTACGCAATTTAATTTGTTAATATTCATCCATTTTATTCCATTTCAGGCCTCCAACAAATTCCAGTTGTGTTGGGATGGTAAAGCTTTTACCACTCTTGATTCCTATTCCTTCTCACATTTCTGCCCTTAAGGATACCAAGAAAGAAGCCTCTTGGTGTGTGTTTTTGTTTTAGTCCCACTCTCCCTTCAAACACATCATAAGGTGTGGAACAGTATGGTGTCATATTTTTTGTTTGAAAATTCACCACACATATACGCAAAGACACCACGACTGCTTGCAGTTCAGTTCCATCTTCCTTTTCAGGTTTATTTGCAGAATGTGGTCTTGCATTTCCTTTTTTTTAATGCATGGATGTCCTTAGAAAAGATGACATCTTGAATGCTAGATATACCTCTCCAGAATCTTAATATACTTTTCTGTGCAATACCGCATAGAAGTGTAAATAACCAAACCCACTTCAACCCCATACATCTCAGTCAGGTTTTTTTGACTTGTTGCACATCATAGTATGGATGGTCCTTTATATCTTTGGCCTGAAGTGTGCAGTGCCCATTTCTTCTAAAAGCAGATCCAGACTAACAATTTGGCTTACCAGAATACATGTTTCTACCGAGCAACATAAAGTATATAAAATGAAGCTCAGTATAGCACGCTACAGCACTGTGGAAAAGAACCAGCACCGCCATCAAGTGGTGGTGGTGTCATTAAAGAGGAACGCAAAAAATGTCACACAGGTATAAACACCAAAGATGGCATAAAGGCCATAAAAGGCTTAAGATCACATATCCTATGCAGAAGTATAATTCTGGCCTTGGTGTATTTATGCTCTGTTATTTCCACCACAATTTTCTTTCCTGTTTTATTTTGAAAGCACTCTCAATGTTGTGTGCCTTCCTGTGCTCTTCCTTGTTGTGACTTTTAGCACCTGGGTCTATTATCACTTGAGTTTTGTCAGTGTCTATATTTGTCAATCCTGAAACCATGTGGTTATATTGGACAATATAAGCCACTTCTGGACAAGGTTAGCATAACTTTTCTTTCATGCACAGTGAAATCTTAAGTGGCTTTTTTGCATGCACCTTCATATTCTGCTGCTTGACAGAGATTTTCCTTGTCCTTATGGTTATATCAACTTTTGATGACTGATGGTTCTTGATGCAGTGCTGCTTGAGAGATTAGAGATCATGGGTGTCCACATTTAGGCTTGCACCCTTTCCTTTACCCACTAAAATTTGTCCCTGAACTTTATAATGATATTATGTACTGTTAGGGAGAAATATAGGAATACCCTTCCATCTTTATTTTAGAAATTCTATTTCAAAGAATTTATGCTGCAGACGTGAAATGGAAAAGGGGTAGATATGAAAAACTCCGAAATATGTTGGCTTTATACTGTCTGATTTTTTTCTTCTTTATTTGCAAAGTAATTGTAAGAATCACAATGTTTTTTCTTTAGTTTTTCATATCATAGATAATCTAGTATGAGTCCCAAACATACAGTGAGATTCAAACAGCAGTGCTTCCCTCACTCTGATCCATATAGCGTACACCTGATAGAATGTAATATTGCAATATATAAGCAGTCTAAAGTTGAGAGGGAGATCTAGTCACATTTATGCAATATTTATGCAATATTCTTTCTGACCAAGACCAATGTTTCAAGTCACTGCATTGTCAAGTCAAAGCATAACTTTTCTTTCATGCACAGTGAAATCTTAAGTGGCATTTTTGCATGCACCTTCATATTCTGGTGCTTGACAGAGATTTTCCTTGTCCTTATGGTTATATCAACTTTTGATGACTGATGGTTCTTGATGCAGTGCTGCTTGAGAGATTAGAGATCATGGGTGTCCACATTTAGGCTTGCACCCTTTCCTTTACCTACTAAAATTTCTCCTTGAACTTTATAATGATATTATGTACTGTTAGGGAGAAATATAGGAATACCCTTCCATCTTTATTTTAGAAATTCTATTTCAAAGAATTTATGCTGCAGACGTGAAATGGAAAAGGGGTAGATATGAAAAACTCCGAAATATGTTGGGTTCATACTGTCTGATTTTTTTCTTCTTTATTTGCAAAGTAACTGTAAGAATCACAATGTTTTTTCTTTTGTTTTTCATATCATAGATAATCTAGTATGAGTCCCAAATATACAGTGAGATTCAAACAGCAGTGCTTTCCTGACTCTGAGCCATATAGCATACACCTGATAGAATGTAATATTGCAATATATATATAAGCAGTCTAAAGTTGAGAGGGAGATCTAGTCACATTTATGCAATATTCTTTCTAACCAAGACCAATGTTTCAAGTTACTGCATTGCAGTAATTGGAAACACTGCTTAAATAACGTTATAATGCAACTTTACACCTTGACACAAACTTGGGGAAAAATAGATAAATTCCTATAAGGCAAGGGCTTGCAAGAAAAAAAAAATTAACTTCAGTCAAGTGGCATTTAAAACCCTATAGATGGATGTTTGTTTTTAATGAACACACATCTTGAATGGAGAACTCCTCTATTTCAGACTAAGCTTAAGGGGCTATAATAAAGCACTTCTATTGTCTCCCGTGATTTTCTTTATTCTTCTAGTTCACTTATTGATTTTTTTGGGCTTGCACTACATCTTGTAAGAGGCTGAAGTGAAAAGCTTCTTACTTACCCAAGCAAGTCTTTTTGAGGGTCATAAGGTTGCTTTTTGAAAGGTTAAATAAACTGATACTGGACACTCAGGGACAAACAGGAAAATTCTTAAAATATAAAGAACATGTGGCTGACAATAGATGGTGCTCAGGTAGTGAGGAAAATTTTGAATTAAAATCAAAGCATGGCTTGATAAATGAACTACTGTTGCCATTGACAGATGCTCACTCTGGGTTTTTGGAGGAGGGTAGGAATGGGGGGCAAACTCTAGGCATACAACACAACTACTACAACTACATGCATTAGATACAGCAAATTGCAATGATGCAAATACTGCTAGTAATGAATTCAGAACTGGCAGTTTGAAGAACAGTCCTGTTCCTGTTATGTATCTATGTATCCTTGGAAGACATGGCTGAGGTCAAAATTTCTTGAACTCAAAATAGTTGGTCAACTGCAACAGCCTCCCAACAAATCATTTCAAAGATAAGACCAAAGATTAACAGACTTCCAATATGTCTGAACTTCACGCCAAAATACCAGAACATCCATTTGATAAATTGAGGATAACATGGCTTTAATTGATGTTGGGTTGGAAAGTTTTGAAATCATTGCGCTGTTTCCAGTAACAAAACATAGGCTGCTCCTTTATTTCTCTTGCAGACCTACTTCTTCCGCTCTGAGTCAGAGGAGCTGCACATATAGGCTTTTTTGCCATTTTATTTTCAGCCTTTTTAACCTTTACAATAAGTAAAACCTTTTGTATTCCACAGTACTAATGCTTTCATAGGTTTTTCAACAGCTTCACCTCCATCATCCATCATCACAACTTCACCTCAAATGTACAGAAATCTTGTAGGGAAAATGGCTTGTGAACAGATGATGCTGCTTGCTTTAGTGAAAAACTGATGGTAGGTTACATGTGCAAAAGATGAGAAAGACTAACCAGATTATAAAGAGAGAGGTGCAAGATCAGGATTTCCAAGACTATGGAAGTGTATCCTTGTCCAAGACTTTGCTGACTTGTATGAAGGTACCATTCAACCCAAGGTAATTATTAGAATTTCAGTGAGACATATGCAAACTTGAACCATCTTTAACCATCTTTGCTGAGGAGGTCTGTGGTTAGCTCAGCTTAACAGTGCCAGACCTCATACTGTTTGACTTGACACCTGACAATAAAATTGAGATGTAACACAATGGTCAATATGCCTCCCTCACAACCTGTTTTGAATACTGATACTGACAATATATATACGTATGTGTAGACTTATGGCCCATAAGTCTACACACACACATTCACACTCACACTATATTGCCAAACGTTTTTGCTCACCTGCCTTGACTCACATATGAGCTTTAGTAACATCCCATTCCTAATCAATATGACGTGGGTTCACCCTTTGAAGGTAGACCAGCTTCAGCTCTTCTGGGAAGGCTGTTCACAAGGTTTAGGAGTGTGTTTATAGGATTCTTTGACCATTCTTCCAGAAGAGCATTTGTGAGGTCAAACACTGATGTTGGATCAGAAGGCCTGGCTCTCAGTTTCCACTTTAATTCATTCCAAAGGTCTTCTATCGGGTTGAGGTCAGGACTCTGTGCAGGCCAGTCAAGTTCATCCACACCAGACTCTGCCACTCTGCCACAGTCATGTTGGAAGAGGAAGGGGCCAGCTCCAAACTGTTCCCACAAAGTTGGGAGCATGGAATTGTCCAAAATGTCTTGGTATGCTGAAGCATTCAGAGTTCCTTTCACTGGTACTAAGGAGCCAAGCCCAGCTCCTGAAAAACAAACCCACACCATAATCCCCCCTCCACCAAACTTTACACTTGGCACAATGCACTCAGACAAGTACCATTCTCCTGGCAACCGCCAAACATAGACTCTTCCATCAGATTACCAGATGGAGAAGCGTGATTCGTCACTCCAGAGAACGTTCCTCCACTGCTCTAGAGTCCAGTGGCGGCGTGTTTTACACCACTGCATCCGACGCTTTGCATTTCACTTGGTGATGTATGGCTTGGATGTAGCTGCTCCACCATGGAAACCCATCCTCGAAGCTCTCTGCACACTGTTTTTGAGATAATCTGAAGGCCACATGAAGTTTGGAGGTTTGTAGTGATTGAGTCTGCAGAAAGTTGGCGACCTCTTCGCACTATGTGCTTCAGCATCCGCTGACCCCACTCCATCAGTTTATGTGGCCTACCACTTTGTGGCTGAGTTGCTGTCGTTCCCAAACACTTCCTTTTCCTTATAAAACAGTTGACAGTGGATTATTTAGGAGTGAGGAAATGTCACGACTAGATTTGTTGCACAGGTGACATCCAGTTACACGCTGGAATTCACTGAGCTCCTGAGAGCAACCCATTCTTTCACAAATGTTTGTAATATAATTTTTTTTTTTTTTTAAAGATTTTTTTGGCTCTTGTGGCCTTTTATTGATAGTGTAGAGACAGGAAAGGGGGCAGAGAGAGAGTGGGGAAGACACGCGGCAAAGGGTCGCTGAGCCGGGAATCGAACTCGCAACCAGCCGCACAAGGACTGTAGCCTCTGTATATGGGCCACTGCGCCACCGGGGCGGCCCCACAAATGTTTGTAAAAACAGTCTGCATACCTAGGTGCTTAATTTTCGACACCTGTGCCCATGGAAGTGACTGGAACACCTGATTCCCATAATTTGGATGGGTGAGCAAATACTTTTGGCAATATAGTGTATATATATAGTGCCTTGCGAAAGTATTCGGCCCCCTTGAACTTTTCAACCTTTTGCCACATTTCAGGCTTCAAGTATAAAGATATAAAATTTCAATTTTTTGTGAAGAATCACAACAAGTGGGACACAATCGTGAAGTGGAACGAAATTTATTGGATATTTAAACTTTTTTGACAAATAAAAAATTGAAAAGTGGGGCGTGCAATAATGTTCGACCCCTTTACTTTCAGTGCAGTAAACTCACTCCAGAAGTTCAGTGAGGATCTCTGAATGATCCAATGTTGTCCTAAATGACTGATGATGCAAATAGAATCCACCTGTGTGTAATCAAGTCTCAGTATAAATGCACCTGCTCTGTGATAGTCTCAGGGTTCTGTTTAAAGTGCAGAGAGCATCATGAAGACCAAGGAACACACCATGCAGGTCCCAGATACTGTTGTGGAGAAGGTTAAAGTAGTTTGAAGCGCATTCTCCCATCCCTACTTTCAGATACGCCCACCTGCGTTATTTATGAATGAAGGCACTCCTAACAAAGAGGGATGATTCATTGAAAAAAAAGAGGCAGACCCAATCCGTGATCATCTGTGTTTACTGAGTTTACTGAAAACCTGTAAATGGTATTGAAATCCATGAAAAATATAAACCACATAAGCTGCCTTAAGAGTGAGCATGATTTCATCCTGTAGCCTGTTAAAGATTAAAAAATAAATGTGCAAGAGTTATGACTTAATAAATGTTTTCCGGTCCACCTGAAAATCACAAAAGTGCACCTACTGTGCAACCTGAAACCAATTAGTAGTTGTAGATGTCCATTAAAGTGATTGAAATATTGGAAATGTTACAACGTCGGCCAATGTATAATCCAGATTCAATTATAAAACACCCTTGGAATGTGGAAGCAAAGTTGGTGGTGATACTGAAGGCGAAGGCAAAGAGAAAGCCTAATTTCAACAATGAAGAGTTTGACGTAAACCCAAGCCACTGCCAGAGTCAAAATTCGAACTTTGACCATGTCCAGATCCCTTGCCAGAACCATCACAGAACTGTGGTGCCGACAACCCTGGCGAGGAGTACCGGCAGCTGGTCCGGACTGAGGAACGAAGAATGACTGAGGAGGACAGCAGCAGGGGCAGTATCGGCGGTTTGTGACTGAGACCTTGACCAGCATGAACAAGTGCCTGAGTTCAATCAGTGACACTGGCGGAGTTGGTTGAGCTGATGCATCCTCCACGGGAGCGTATCTGTGCTCTGCTCTCCAACATGGCACACGCAGCGCTCCTAGAGCAAGTGGTGGACATCACAGGGAAAACTACATTTAAGAAAGAGGTGAAATCAACAGGGAATGTCAACATTTTGAGGTCACTCCACCTATCTCAAGAGAAGCCGTGTAGAGGGGAGACTTAAGTCAGGGGGGCCCAAACTTGGTCCTCGAGGGCTGCTGTCCCACATGTCTTAGAGGTTTCCCTGACACAACACACCTGATTCAAATGAATGGATCATCATCAATTTGTCACCCAGGTCTGCACATGTCAGTTAACGACCCATTCATTTGAATCAGGTGTGCTGAAGCAGGGAAACACAAAAGATTTGCAGAACAGCAGCCCTCGAGGGCTGGAGCTGGGCATCCCTGACTTAAGTCAATCGTAGAATGCATGCAGCTCGAAATGCGTACAAGTGGCCGCACGTGACTCTTACACAGGTGGGAGAATTGAGCCCTGAATACATAAAGATGTGCATGCAGACATTCGTGACCTTCCCTGTCTCATTGTTATACTGTTATAATGAGTGCTTTTATTATCAGCTTCTTGGTTAGATAGTATACACATCTCTTATCTTTATTGTGTTGTTATTGCTGGCAATGCAATAGAGGCCTTAGCGAACAAAAAAATGCTCAAATGTTATTAGTTTTGAAATTGCCTTTCCCAGTTCCCTTTACGCCATTTAGAAATAACTGACCAGAGCCCTGCAGAAAGGCTATTGAGTCTGTGAAAGAGGTATCAGTGCTGAGCATCTAGGAAAGAAATAATTAAAATAGTTGCAACTCTCATTAGACATTGCATAAACAAATGAGATAATCAATAGAAATTTAAAGGGAAAACTGCACAAAAAATTACAATTCAGTTCAAATTCAATTTTATTTGTATAGTGTCTGTTACAATGTCAATTGTCTCTAGGCGCTTTACAGAGACCCAGAGCATGACCCCCGAGCAAATATCATGAACTAAAAATATTACAACCAACACATCTGCACTTTTTTTGCTTTTTGTTTTTTTTTTTTTACTGCTCGGCCTGCAGCCTCTATCTGCCCATATAGTCTGAAAACCAGTAGAAGGCAAGGCAAGTTTATTTGTAAAGCACATTTCGTGTACAAGACAATTCAAGGTGCTTTACATAAAACATTTGAAGCATTACAGAGCATTAACAAAACCTTTTAAGACAACAACCCGAGATGTCACGTCCAGGGCTCATCCTATGACACTGGCCGTTATTGCTATTTTTTTTTCTTTTGTTTACTTGATAATACTCCGCAATCAGTAAATCCCAAAACCAGCGGCTATGAAGCTTCAAATTATCCGTCTACCCCAGTCGTCACCAGGATGGTTTTACTGCTGTTTTATCTCTCTTTTTTTGTCATTTTTATACATCTTTTATATTTTTTGTTTTACTTTTTATTTTAAGCCTTACTTGTCCACCGGCGACGCAACCCGGAAATTAACCGGAAGCGCCCCAGGACCTTAGCAGCCTGGCCCCCCGGCCAGTAATACCGCGGCTACTAATCCAACGCTAGAATTGCACCAACACGTCAGGCAAACGCAATGTGCCGACTTCCAAAAGGAGCAACAGAAAACAGCCAGCTTCACAGAGCAGCCCAGACAAATGTTACATATGCACACAAGCACAATACACATGACTACATAAAAGTGCGGTAAAAAGTACAAAACATTTGAAGCATTACAGAGCATGAACAAAACACTTTAAGACAACAACCCGAAACGTCCCGTCCGGGGCTTGTACCATATCACCGGCTTTTATTACTATATTTTTTTCTTTTGTTTACTTTATAATGCTCCGCGGTCAGTAAATCCCAAAACCACGACCCAAAACTACGAAGCTTCGAATTATCCGTCTACCCCAGTCGTCACCAGGACGGTTTTACTGCTGTTTCATCTCTTTTTTTTTAGAAGTAGAAATGGAGTCAAGAATATGTACAGATGTGTTTTGTTGAAACTTATATTGCTGCATTCCCAAAACTCCACTGTGTCAGTAAAATACAGTGGAGAAAGGAATAGTATGGTGTTCTTTTTTTAAAATAAATTTGTGGCTGACCTCTGGTTAGGGTGTGGTGCAGGTGAGATACATCTTGGTATGGCTCTAAAGCTAACCAACTGACTCGATTATTTACAAGACCACAATTCGCTAAAAATAATATATTCTTAATATATACTATATATATTATAAAATAATATATCCTATATGCTTAGAGAAGGCAGCCCATGTACAGAGGTTATAGTCCTATAGTACGAATATAGGCCACGAGTATATATATTCAATTCAATTCAATTTTATTTGTATAGCATCTGTTTCAATGACAATTGTCTCTAGGTGCTTTACAGAGACCCAGAGCATGACCCCTGAGCAAATAGCATTAACTAAAATTATAATATTAAATCCAATCAATGATAATGGCAGGTAAAAAAAACTCCCACATAAGGAGAAAAACCTTTAATCCAAACAGTGGCAAGGAAAAACTCCACTTTAAGAGGAAGAAACCTTGAGCAGGACCTGGCTCATATGGGGGGACCTTCCTGCTATATATATATATATATATATATATATATATATAATAACGCATTATTATCGCATTACCTCATTAACTTATTAACGCCGGCATTAATTTTATCGCGCATTAACGCATGTTACTCATATGCTTTTGTTCTGAAAAGTCTATTGCCGGCTGCTGCGGAATCGGAAGAGAATTAGTGGAAAAACATGCAGAAAAGCTAAAACAGACATGGAGAGCGGTAAAGTTAAAGAACTTTAACCTGGACATTTTCATTTTAAAGTTCTTCCAGATGGCGGATTCGACAGAAACAAGATTATTTGTAACCACTACCAAGTTGAACTCCCCGTTAAAAGATTCTGCTGTTACCTCAGAAATTACTTGTTTTAATGTTATGATTGTGGCTCAGGACTTTGTTGGTAGACTTTTTTTATTTTTCATAAAAAAAAAGGATGACATTAATGTTCTGGCCCTCGCAATAAGCTTTACTTTGTTTTACATTTTTAAAGATGAGATTTAAACTAAATATGTGTCACTGACAAGTGCTGATGTTAAAAGTGTTTCCACAACAAATGATATGGCACTTTCATACATATGGCAGCAGAACATTTCAATAAAAGTGCAATTTATGCTTCTTTGGAATTATTTGATTTTGCATATACAGTGTGATTAATCAGGGAGTCGTCCTATATTTGGGCCAATACGGTAAATTGGTAAAATTAGTATTTAATATTTTTTCAGACAAAAATAAATATGCCTTAGTTTGTGCCTGGCTCATCTACCTTAGGAATTTAAAAAACATTTTCTGATGCAGTATTGATTTGGAAAGAATGTAAGAAAAGACTAGTTTTGTTATGTTTGTATAATGCCTTAGTTTTGGGTTAAAGTAGAGTTGACTTATGTACTAAAGGAAAAAAAATCTTGCAAAATAAAATAATGAAATAATTGTACATAATTTATCACATATGTACTTGCTTGAAGTGTTTAAGCCTGATGTTGTATAAGATGCTTTTCACAGTGTGGTCTGGGTAGCCGTAAAAAGGTCAAGACATGAACCCTCTCGAGTGAAAACAGAACTGTCTCAACGGAAAGCAGAAACTGTTCTACTAGACAGACAACTGACTCACAGCTGTCTGTCAGAAAGCTGGACCAAGGGTGTAAAGCTCTGTTGCTAAATGACAACGCTTGTTCAGCTAATTATCAGCTTGTGTGACTGTACCATATTAGGAAAAATTAAGACTGCAGCCTGTTTGCCCCCACACCCTTTAGAGCCTGTAGCTCTCATGTAACTAGGGACCACCTTGAGGAAATAAAAAGAGAGGAGGCAGAAGAAAGTGCCCAGAGTAGATAGGAGGCATGTAACTGTTCTGCTCTCCTCGCGAGATAAGAACTTAACTCTTGTGTTCTCTTCTTTGTGTGTTCAATAATGTTCTAGGTTGCATGAACTTGACAATACTGTACTGATTTATTGAAAAGAGGGCTAGGCCTATTGTAAAAAAAAAAAGGAAAAGAAAGAAAACAAAAACAGGATTTGACGGATTTGAGAGTTGACAAAACAGTTTCCAATTTGCAGTCATTTGCTATGGAGATATAAAGAGGATAAGGAAAAAAAACAGTATTGTAAAAAAAAAGAGAACTATACAATTTTTTTTTTGTCATTTGCTGTTAGTTTTAATTTACTGTATTGAAAAGAGCATAAGAGAAAACACTACAGTGTTGTTAAAAAAGGAAAAGGCTGGATTTGTGTAAGATAAATAATAATAAAAATGTAAAAATCTGTCATTTGCAAGTCAGATTTTTTTCAGGTATCTTCAGGCAAGACATTTTGTCCTCTCTCAGATGACCAGATCTGTAACAGCAGCAGATTCGACTATTGTTGACACCGTCCTTTCTATAAATCCACTTAAAAAGAGACTGATTTCGATTCTATATGGCAAGCTGCTGGAATTTAGGAGTGCCCCCACAGATAAGCTCAAAACTGCATGGGAGGAGGATTTGGGTTTTCCTCTATCAGAGGATACTTGGGGTTCCATACTCAAACTAGTTAACTCAACCTCCCTCTGTGCGCGTCACTGTTTGATTCAGTTCAAAGTGGTACATAGGGCCCATATTTCAAAAGCAAAACTGTCCTCCATATACCCTGATATTAGTCCATACTGTGTGAAATGCAAACATGCAGAATCCTCTCTCATCCACATGTACTGGTCCTGTTCAGGCCTTGGGAAATATTGGAGGGAGGTTTTTTATACACTTTCTCAGGTGTTAAACATCAAGTTAGAACCAAACCCATTGACTGCTCTGTTCGGGGTTATGGGAGGGGAGAAAAAGTTAACTACAGTAAAGCAACGCACTTTATCCTTTGCCTCCCTTCTGGCTCGACGAGCAATTCTGCTCAGGTGGAAGGATACTTTTCCTCCCACTAATGCGCAATGGCTGGAAGATATCACGTCCTGCTTAAAACTGGAGAAAATTAGACACTCCCTTCAGCATTCAAATGAGAAATTTCAGAAGGTGTGGGGCCCCTTCCTAAGAGAATTCCAGACCCTTTGAAGGCTTGGCCCTTGATTACAGCTCAGCTATGCTGCACACTTGTTACACACTCTGTGCTTTTTATTTAACAGTGATCCTATGCTGTGACTAGTAATCTGGCAATGACATGGGAGGGATTATTTTGTACATTGTTTGATATTTTATCTTACTTTATTTATTTTATTTCTTCTCTTCTTTATATATTTTTATACATCCTATGTGTACATGGTGCGATTGATATGTACCCATTCTCATCTCTTGTCTCTGTAATGGCTATTCAGCACCGCACATTTGTTATAATGAGAAAATGTTAATAAAAAGATCTTGAATTTAAAAAAAAAAAATCTGTCATTTACCTGTAAATTAATTTTGTGTTGTACATGATTCAAATACACCATCCTGATACACCAGTTTTGTAAATTAGACGATAATTTCATTGACGTCAAGCAACTTTTCGAACAGCCAATAGCTACTTTTCTTCCTGAGGAGTTGGCAACACTGGATAATTAACGGTAATTATGACGTTTCTCAACTACAGGGAGAATTAGGGTTAAGTGTTCAAATACGTTTTGTTGATGGTTGAGCCTCAGGCAAATGTTCGTCTTTGTGAGTATTTCTGTTGTAAAGCCCTAATATCCATCCATCCATTTTCTATACCCGTTTCATCCTTGAAGGGTCACAGGGATCTGCTGGAGCCTATCCCAGCTATCTATGGGCGAAAGGCAGGGGTACACCCTGGACAGGTCACCAGTCCATCGCAGAAGCCCTAATATATCATTCAAAATTTAATATTAAGCTCTGATTAAAAAACAAAGTTCCTGTACTATTATTAGTTTAATAAAGAATTTGAGACACCAAATACATTTGTCAATTTCAACTTATTTTGCAGACATTTGGAGTTGGAGGAAGCCTGGAGTGTTTTTTAATGGTTCGCTGGCTGTCTAGCAAAACAAAGACACATGTCGTGAGGACAGCACAACCCTCACGGACCCTGGGATCCTCCTGCACTGGCCTTTTAACCATTCCACAAGTTAGATTAAAAACACACAGGGAAGCGGCTTTTAGTTACTATGGTACCTGACTGTGAAACAGCCTGTTGCAGAGCTTCAGGGCTGCTGAGAATGTTGATGTTTTTAAAAAGCGGCTCAAGACCCATCTATTTAGTCTGGATTTTAAATGATTAATCTCCTACTATTTTAGCTTCTTCTACTTTATTCTATTTTTATTCTATTTACTGACTCACCTTTTTTATTTTGGCTTTTACCTGATTTCTTTTTCTCTTATTTCTTTTATTTTACTGCACTTAATCTGTAATGATTTTAATGATATAATATATTCTTTGTGCATTTTATTACCATTAAATCTTTAAATTTTATCTTTAAAAACCATAGTTTTTACGTCTCCATTTTTTTTTTTTTACATTTTTATACATTTTATCATTATTGTATCGATTGTCTGTTTTTATCTTGTTTTACTGTCTTTTAATCTCTTAGTTTTTAGCTCCAGTGTTTTTCCTCATAGGGGCCCTCCACACTGGGAGGTGTGTCTGGTCTGCCCGTGGGGGCGTGGTCTTGGAGATCCCTCGGGCTTGGAGGACCGGGAGGATCTGCACAATGTGTAGAGTCTACCCTGGTCTATCCGGGTTGAGGTGGTCTCTGGGACGGCGCTCCATGTGGTTGCAGGCTGTGGCGCCTCTCAGTGTGGATGGCCTCCTAAAGGTGGTTTTTCCTCACCTCCTCAGTGCCCTGCCATGTTACTTAACTTTTTACTTTGTGCTGTGAGGGTGGGTGTGTGTCCTTTGTGTGTAAGCAAGACAGGGGCGGGTTTTTTATTGTTGTGTTCCTGTCTTGTGTTTTATTTTATTTTGTGAAGCACTTTATATGTATGAAAAGTGCAATATAAATAAAGATTGATTTGATATGATACTTAAAATTCTCTGGGTGAAATTCCTGGAGTGGTGTTGTCGACCTCCTGTAACCTCCACACAACTTTCTGTTTTCTCCTTGTTGCTCCTGTCACACCTAGAAACCAATTTAATACAGGCAGTTAAGAAATTTCATTAAACTGCAGACTCCTTGAATAGGCCTTCCCTGTAAGCCAGAGAAGATTATTCTAAGTGATAAGGGTGCTTTAGTCTGTCAGTATTGTGTATTACATTCCAAATCAAAGGAAAATTCCCACTCAATGCATCTGTCCATAATTTAAAGGTAGATATCAGAGAAGGCACAGACTTAACACAGTCTTAAATCTGATAATTTATGCTTTTGATGCCAAAACAAAAATGTTAAAATAAAAGTTAAAAAAAAAGGATCACATCATAGTTATAAAATTACCACCAGTCACTTTTGTCTTAATATCAATGTTTAATTCAACACAGAGTTGTCGAGGTTATGGTCTTATCTTGATCCATCAATCCAGATAAAAGCACATAGTTGTGGGTGGACCTTTTGCTAAGTCTTATTCATTGTGGAGATTGTGGATTAACGCTTCTATCCATCAAATCCTTGAGTTTTGGTTTAACCCCCCCATTACAAGCTGGGAAGAGGAGAGATTCATCACATTTGTAGTCAGAATGGGTTATCAAAGCAGCAGGCAGTCAGATATTTTATGTGAAGAGGGACAGCAATCATAATTGCTGGTGAGAGCAGCCTTTGGCAAGTTTTGAGGAGTATCAGCTGGTCAAAATTGAATAATTTAGTATTCAATCTTCAGTGTCTGGAAAGCTCAAATGCGGAGAAAATGAGCATTTAAGCAAAATTTGACACTGAATGCATTAGCGTTACAGTCAGATTACTCATTCTTCTCAATAAGAGTAAAAATCATGATAGAAACACAGCCTGTTCATGAATGACTTACTGCCAAATACTTGTTTTAGGGTGTTAATGTTTTTTTTATTGTTTTTTTTCCTTCCCTTTTCTTTTATTTTGTTTAAAGGCCCTGTACAGCATACTGTAAAACTCATGCAAACTGATAAAACATCAGCAAATTAAAAGAAAAAAGCAATCAGTTTCATTAATTTGACACCTGCTGCAAACACTTGCAACATTTGTGACTAAAAAATGATGTGAAGTAGAGCACATGAAAGTGGAAATTTTGTCAGGGGAACCATGAACAGTGAGAAGCCTGGGTGTTGTCACACATACACAGCCCTGGCCCCAGAAAATGGAAACAGTTGGGTCAGGGGGGTTTATGATCGGAGTGTGTTCTCTCAGGGAGCATGGGAGGGAGGAGCTCTGTGTTTTGTTATATCAACAGACATGATGTCATGCAGAAATCTCTTACCCTGCCTTTAAAGCAACAGCTCAGAAGTTTGGCCTTTCCTGTGCTCTGTAGCCCCCTACGGTTCTGTGGCGGTCCTGCACTATAGCAAACACAACTGAACCCTGAGGTGACCAGCCAACATAACAATGAATGTGGATTTGTTTACATGCTGAAGACCCATATTAAAAAGAACACTGGAGAATTTACAGAGGAAGAAACTAGTATGTCACCTGACAAGGTAAAGCAATATTTTTGGGTTAATTCAAGTTGAACACATAGCAAATATTTTTTTTTTTTTTTTTTATTAAAGGAATGAATAAACTCTGCTTATGTTTTTAGCGATCTTAAAAACTGAAGATAATAAATTGAAGATTATATAATATGCAGCCAAAAACAGATGATCGAGCAGCAGAAAATTTGGAGTGAGTAAGAAACTTGTAAGAGACTGGAGAAAAGCAGAGGTTACTCTGACAGCTATGAAAAAAATCAAAGGTCTCTCAATGCAACTGACCAAATTTTCTCGACGAGAAGACGGGGCACAGGAGAGCCCTCTTGCCCCGATGGCACATTAGCAGCTGGATATATGATGAATTCTGGGAATAGATGAAAGATCTTATACATGGCTACATTGTCGATTGAGGATATAGAAGATGTATCTATATATGGATTTCTTGGAGTTGGCGGATACCTGGTGCCCCCACAACCTCTTCTCTTCCCCCCCGACACCTGTGGACGATGTGTCCAAGGCCAAATAACATCTCAACACAAGAACTGTGCAAACTATGGCTGGGACTAACTGGGGCAGAAGCTCACTGGCACACTTACATACATGAGAACACACACACACATGCTACACACCCCTTGACTCACCATCTCCTAGCTGGCGCCCTCTCGTTAAACTCCCAAGTGCAGCAGCCTGAGTTGGATGCTTCCGTGCCGGATCAGGATGCGCATGCACACTTGGGGCCCGATCTTACACCTCCTGCTACCAACTACCTACTACCCACTACCTGCAAATTGCTGATTTAGGAGCTTCTAATGCAATCTTCCGCTCCCTAAAGCTAACACCCATTATGTCGACTCCCTTACTCACATTGTAGGCACGGCAATGGGCGTGTCTCTTGCGCTTTCCACAAATTCGGTATCTTGCGGTACTAGTATCTCGCAGATTTCGAATAGAGTGTAGCAGGTGGTCTGACCACCCACTACCCTCTAGTCGCAATCTGCAAGATACAGGTACCGCAAGATACCGAGTTTGTGGAAAGCGCAGCCGGCATGTCGATGCGTAAAAGAGCGCGTCCAAATCGCGTCATTGCGCGTCCACCCAGTCAGATGTGGACTGCACAACCGGCTCTACCTCTCGATTATGCATCACTGTATTACTTGCATACGTTATTATTCTCTTAAGGGCAGATGATGTCTGTACAGCTGTGGCATGATCTCATTCAGATGTTTGCTGTGGAGGAAACGAGGAGATCACAGAACTCTGTTGTGGAGTTTCTTGTACTGTGCGCCCCCTCTCTGACCCTCTCCTTGCGCTCGGAACACCCGAGATGCGCTGAGTGGTAGAAGGTAGATGTCATCATACCTGTTCCTCTGGCTCAATGCTCATCCAATGATCCGTTCTGCAGTATTTTAAAAAGCACCGCTCCCAGCCGCTATGCGTCTTGGCGCAGCTGTGCATCTTGGTGCATTGGTGCATCAAGATAACTCAAAAAGTTATGGATAGATTTTGATGACCTTTTTTAGGAGTTGTCAGAAATGTGAAAAGGAAGAACTGATATACTGATATACATTTATATACATCTCAGATACACTTTTTTTTCCCTCCTCTCTCCCTGTGTCACCCCTTTCCTTGACTTAGGAAATGCAGTGCCGGCCACCTGGCTGCAGCCTCAGTGTACAGTCAACCCATGTCCTACACTGTTTATTTGTTCTGTATGTTTTCTAGGACTATGTACTGGAATGTAATTTTGTTGTGCAGGGATGCTGGTTCAATAAAGCAATCTTGAATCTTAACCACAGGCTGAAAGTCCACAGATGGGTCCTTGAACAGCATGCTGCTGGAAGGGGCTTATCAATGGCACAAGTATCACCTAGTCTTATTGTCCTATGCGACTTGTATATACATATATATTTTTTTCTCTTTATTTTTTTCATTACATACGTTTTGAAAGTTGCGACTTATAGTCCAGAAAATACAGTAATTATTCTTGGAGTCATTTTTGATCAGGATATGTCATTTAAGCAGCATATTAATTAGGTTTGCAAGACAGCCATTTTCATCTCCGAAATATTGCCAAGATTAGAAGCATCCTTTCCCAGGGTGATGCTGAAAAATGAATCCAAGTGTTTGTCAGTTATAGACTGGATTATTGCAATGCGTTGTTAGCAGGATGTCCAAAAAAGCTCACTTAATAGCCTTCAATTGATCCAGAATGCAGTAGCGAGGGTTCTGACAGGAATCCGTAAGCGAGATCACGTCTCTCCCGTGTTAGCTTCCCTCCACTGGCTCTGCATGAAATTTCAAATTGAGTTTAAAATTCTGCTTCTCGCATATAAGACACTTAATGGCGCTATTTACAAGACTTGATGGCATGCTATGCGCCTAATAGAGCTCTCCACTCTCAGAGTGTGGGCTTATTCGTCGTTCCTAGAATATCCAAAAGTAGGTTTGGAGGACGGGCCTTCTGCTACCAGGCAACTTTTTTATGGAACCAGCTACCAGTTTGGGTTAAGGAGGCTGACACCATCTACATCTTTAAAACTAAATTGAAAACATTTCTGTTCAGTAAAGCCTACAGTTAGTCTAAACTATAGTGTGTAGGGGCTAATAATTATAGCCATAGTTGTAGGAGCTAAGTCTAGAGTAGGCTTGTCTTAATCACAGCTTCGTCATAGCTATGCCGCTATAGGCCTACGCTGCAGGGGGACACCAACATGATCTGCTGAGTGGTGTCTCTACTGCTCTTCCCCCTTTCCTCCTCTCTTCCTCCTCCTCCAGCTCATTCATAATTAATTGGGAGCACCTTTTTACTGTAACTGTGCTACATATTCTTTACTTTCCTGTGCTATTTTGCCCCCCATTTTTTCCTCTGTGTATTTGCAGGCCAGACTTTCCTGGGTTGCATGGTGACTTGCAGTTCCATCCTTAGGCCATCCCGGGGTTTGCTTCCACTTGTGTGTGTAGATGTGTTCAGGGTGCCGACTGGTGTGGTGATTGGCAACCTGGTCCTCTGGCCATCTCATCTCAGTGCTGCTACCTCCATCTGTTTATTTTTATGTTTATATGTGTACTATGGTGAAAAGTACAAGTAATAGTCAAAATACAGAAGCAGGATTTTGACGTGGACACTATACTCAGCGATACAGCTTAATGCCCAAAACAGGTTCAAGGATGCCACAGGCCAGAGACAGTTGCATATAAAAATATATTCTTTATTTAACAACTAATTAAAAGAATTTGCACACAAAAAAAAAGAATACATTGCTGTAAAAGAAAATAAGATGTCAAGGCTGGGGCTTACCGTGTGGCAGAGTCAACCTTAAAGGGGGGGGGGGGGGGGGGGGGAGTCCTCACAACACCCGTGTCATCACTCACACACACACATCACTCCTGGAAAGACTGCTGTCTCGGTTCTCCGGATTTGTTTATTGATCAGCCTGCAGCTGAGTCGCCCTTCTGACGCGCTGAATGCGTTGTTTCGCGGACGTCGCGGACACACTCACAGCAAGAAAAAAAGGGATTTGTGAAACACCGCCACCACTGGTTGAACTGCCACCCTGGGCCCTCAGCACCTGACGGGACAAAAGAGCAATGAATAAAACTGTACAAAACACACAAAAAAAACATGCAAAGTAAATAATCATGCAAAGGAACCGGCCAATTTAATAGTCCTTTAAAGGCTCAGCTGACGTCCGCGAAACAACGCATTCAGCGCGTCAGAAGGGCGACTCAGCTGCAGGCTGATCAATAAACAAATCCGGAGAACCAAGACAGCAGTCTTTCCAGGAGTGATGCTTAGTTGACCCAAAATCTGGTCCTAAAATAAGCATAAATATATTTATGATGATCTGAATTTAGGGAAAGAAAAGGAAGTGTAAGCACACGTACCGCTTTGTTGGCATGAGCCCAATGAGACATGCGCAAAGGGCATTCCGCATGCAAACTTTATTCCAGCTGTAATCTACAACAAAATTGCAGGAATCAGCAGGGAGCCAACAATGGCAGAGACCGTAAGGACAAACAACGTACCAGAACGGGCACCCCGTAGCGCGCACACAGCATCTGGCAGCGCAGCCTGCCTCTTCAGATCCAGCAGCACACGTAACAGTGTGGTTTGCTGCCAATGGAACCATACCACACAAAGCCCCGGCCACACCAAACACCACCGAGAAGCAGAGGAAGAGCTGGAGACTGGCCGCACACTTCCGCTTTTAAAGGATAGGTGTACCGCCCACTAATCAAGGTAGATTGAAACCATATAGTGGTGATGAGGAGAACCTCCTCTGGCCACATCTGGTCATTATATTTAGTCATTTGTGTGCTCTCCTCTCTCTGTCCTCCATCCTCTCTCTGTCCTGTCTCCCCTCTTTTCTTTCTTTACCCGGCTGGCCTTCAGCAGGAAGGTCCCCCATATGAGCCAGGTCCTGCTCAAGGTTTCTCCCTCTTAACATGGAGTTTTTCCTTGCCACTGTTTGGCTTAAAGGTTTTTTTTCTCCCTCTGCGGGAGTTTTTTACCTGCCATTATCCTTGTTTAGGAGTCAATGTTTTTTTTTAGTTAATGATATTTTCTCGGGGGTCATGCTCTGGGTCTCTGTAAAACGCCTAGAGACAACTGACATTGTAACAGATGCTATACAAATAAAATTGAATTGAATTGAATTGAATTCAAAGTTACAAACTTCCCAGTTTTATTTCCCTCGATGGATTCAAGATGGTGCCAGTGTGTGTGTTCAGCCGTCCGTCTCTGTCAGTTGTTTGTACTGTTCTTTGCTCTTATCATTCAAAATATCAAAACTCTGCTGGTCTGTGATCGTCAAACTCTCCTGGATCTTTGCCTTTCTGCTGAGGTAAAAAGCGACTGTTTTTCAGAGTAGATATAAATACAAGCAGTTATCCCCATCATCATATCCTTCAGGCTTTGAATTAAGCTTATTTGAGCTGGGTAACTTTCATCCAGTCTTATGTGCTGTGACATTATGTATTATTTAATATTGTTGATATTATTCTGAATGCTCCTCAGAGTGGCTGTATTGATCCTTCTAAGGCATGTGAAAGATTCCTGAACTGTTTTGTGGCTAAGCTCACTAATACAGAGGCTCATATATTGCCTCCTGCTTTTGTCCCTTCAGTCATGTTCCCAGTTCTGCTGTTTTTGAGCATGTGACTTTATCTTTTTTTACTTGAGATTGTTGGTCACCTTAAGCCCTTGGCTTTCCCCACTGATCCTGTCCCTTCTTGATTCTGTAAAGAGATCATTTCTGTTTTGGGGCCATCTCTTCTTGTTCTTGTTAACAGCAGTCTGTCCTCAGGTATGGTTCCTAATATTTACCTTCACCAAGGAGGTTTTTGCTGGTGTTTATCTGTCTGTCTGTCTGTGTACAGGATAACTCAAAAAGTTATGGATGGATTTTGATGACATTTTCAGGAGTTGTCAGAAATGTGAAAAGGAAGAACTGATTTCATTTTTTGTGTGATCCAGAAGAAATCCTGGATTCTGGATCACTTTCAAAGTTTCGATAACATTGTAGTCAATGGGACTGAAAATTTTGTTTCTCAATATCTCAATCTTAATATCTCGTTAATTATTGCCCAAAACTCGTGAAATTTGACTCAGGGATTGACAATGGGAACCTCCATCAAATTTCAAAGGCTGATCCGGATCTGATCAAGAATTTTATCGCAGTCTGTAAATCGCTATATGGGGGAATTCTTGCACTTGGCAGAGGTCTGCGTTCTCCGAGTGCTTTTCTAGTTTTAAAATCCTTTTATTTGTTTTTAAATCTCTAAATGGTCTTGCCCCACTACCTCTCTGAGCTTCTGAACTTGCACTCTCCTTCCCGGTCTCTCAGATCAGCTTACCAGTTGCTGGATGTACCGAGGACACAGCAGAGACTCAGGGGGGACAGGGCGTTTGCTGTTTTAGCTCACAAAATATGGATTTTGTTGCCGCTACATATCAGGCAGGCTCTTAATCTTAATCTTAATCTCATCACTTAAGACCCACCTCTTCTTGGCTTTCTTTGTGAGTTGTTTTTACTCAGTGTGAGTAATTTTTAATTAAACTTTTATGTATTTATTAATTCCTTTTTTATGTAGATTTTATCATGTCCATGTTTTTTTATGATGCCAAAACAATGGATTTCCACCTTGTCTGAGATTGAACTGTTACACAGTGATTCATACATTTTAGCAATGACTGACACAATCAAAACTTACTGTCATGTGAAACTGAGAAAACAACAGAAACATTTACCTGTAATATACCTGTGATGGTCTGACTCTACCGACAGCTCCATTGAAACAAATTTGTGTATTTATAGCATCCAGTCTCAAAGCAGAAACTGCATTGTATAATAATAACATAAGAGAAAACTCCTTGACTCCTTGACCAGCAATGAAATAAACTCAGGATAAGAATAGCAGCTAACAGGCTAACTATCAAGGCCAGCGGTATTATCTCTATCAGCTACCCTAAACTAAGAACCAGTTGACAAATTAACAACTCCAGCAACACAGACTAAAATCAAGCTCAAAAGCACAAGACAAAGAGTGTAAGAAAATATGACTTGCAAATCCACCAGCAGCCTCTTTATATCTCTCAAATCGGAAAAAAAAAAACTGTAATCTGATCAAATATTGATTTGCTTTTCTTCACCTTCTCAGACAAAACACAAACTTCTTATCTCTGTTGGCTCTGCCATGATATTGGTTTAATCTAATTCAATCTTCGAGAGCTTTGTCTCGTAGTTAGCCACCTGCTAGATGTATACTTTGATTGGCAGCTGGGAGGTGGGACTTGCATAGTCTTAACACAGGAGATGCAAATGTGCTCAGGCTTTGGTGAAAGTGCAGTTTGTCTTGTAATAACTTGAACCAGTTTGTCTTGTAATAACTTGAACTACTTGTACCTCCAAGATAATTGTAGAAATTGTTTTTTAGTGCATTTCAAGTTCCATTGTGTTACTTTAATGCAAACTTTTTTGAACAAATGCCCCACCCCACCATGATGCTCTCACCCCCTCCCACCCAAAAAAAAAAAAAAAAAAAAATGTGTGTGTGTGTGTGTGTGTGTCTGTGTAAGCAGTATAATAAGTATAATACTTAAGTGGCCAGTGTAGAGCAGCAGATCTCTGTCTGTCAGCTCATCCAACACCTGAACAACAATGAACCCCCGACGGAGTTCGTATGACGTAATGCGCACTATTGGGCTTTCCCTTTAGGATTCTCCTGTTTAGCAGACATTATTAGCGGAGGAATTTTTGCGCTGATACAGGAGAAGTACAGAACCCGTGGAGGAGGAGGATTTACTGAAAGCACCACATCAAAGAAGAGACAGGTGAAATATCTGACCTCTAGGTTACTATAAAAATTTAAATGTCTAATAATTAGCTGCTGTAATATTAAAACTGCATGTTGAGGTCTTAATTGCTGTGTCATGAGTCCATGACTTCTGATCTCGATTCCTGTCTGTCAAAGGCCATAGTTTGTTATCAATTCTGCCTCTATCAAGTAGTTAAGTTTTGACACGTAGGCGTCTAGACAGTGTCTCAAGGTCGCCTTGTTTTCACTGATGCTTAAGATGGCTGTTCGCCATTTTCCATTTGTCATTCTGAACCATCCTGCATTCTGTGATGTGAGTTAATGACCTCTCTGAAATGTATACAGCTTGGAGAATAAATCCCTTTGCACCCACCTCCGTCGTTGTCCAGCGCATTGTTTAACAGTCCCGGTCGGCGGTCCCGGTCAGTCCCGGTCCCGGTCGGCTTCACGTTACTTGTATACCTTGTTGGGTAGCGACGATGGACTGAATAATGTAACCTTTTATTGTGTTATTTGCTAATATTATTTAGAGAATATACAGCGCTCTTTTCAATGTTATCCCTGTGTCACTTCAGGAAATACAGAGACAACACGGGCTCTGATACATTTCAGTCTGATGACGTAACTGCACTCAAGGGGTGTCCCATTTCTAAGTCACAAGATAACCCTTACACTTACTTTCGAGGGTAAAGATTAAGGGCCAAAAATTGAGGGTTAACGGCGAGGGTTGAGATTGAGGGTTAAGAGAGGAATTGGAATTCACCGTTAGTCACCCGAGTTATAATATTTGCCTCAATTAACTTTGCCTGTCTCTGATTCCTCAGTCACCTTGCTAGTGGACTGCATCCATACCGAAGTTAAGTGGACAATTTGTAAATTCTGTCTCTGCCACAGTGCATGAGTTTTGTATCGACAAAGATGGTAAGAGTTTTAAACATTCATTTTTGTTTCTCTTTATGAAGGCCTCAAAGTAATTAAGCTAGATGTGAATGAAGGTCAATCGTTTGTCCATTCCTCTGCCAACAACCCATCTTTTTGTGTTTTTGTCTATTTTATGTTTATCAGTGGAGGCTCCCTGTGGGGTGAAATTGCTAGACATCTGCTCCAAGCGGCACAGAAGGTTGTTTCTCCTGCAGGGTGAAACCTCAGGACTGGATTTGGATGCCCGGTGAGAGAAAACCTGAAATCACAATATTTATACTGGTCTACATATCGTAGTGCGTTGTCAGTGGCACTGACTCCGAGTCAAGGAAAGCTGTTTACTACTTGTGATTGTTGTGTTATGTGTTATGTGCATTATGTGTTGTCTGCAAGAGTATATGAATGTTTTAAAATGACTCCGACCATATGTGGCTCTCTCTCGATTCGAGAGAGAGCCACATATGGTCGGAGCCCTTCGAGAGTCTCGAAGGGCTTTGATGATACTTAGACCGATGGGGACTCCTTTTTTGAATGACTGTGTGAGAGCAGGAGACCCTACTGTTTTTACAGTGCAGGAAGAAATGCATATCGTATGTCGTTCATTCTAGGTGCTCGTGTGTTGCGCTGTGTTCACCTGGAGAACAATATGGATTTCTGCCTGCTGACCTATATTGAATTGGGCCAAATACCAGCATTCCATTACGTCCTGACAACGTTATGAGCAAAAGGTCCACACGATGTAGGTTTGATCAAGAATGTCGAACCGGTTGTGATCACTCCAAAATCTGATTTTAGGCTGTGTCAGCAATAATATCCAACAGTATTTCAACAATATTGAAAGAGGAGGCGGTGATGGGAATTAGACCCATTTTTAATTCTCTGCGCGCTGCAGGTGTGATTGTCCCATGCCCTGATTCTCCTATCCAAACACCGATTTTTTTTTGTCATAAGAGTTGTGAAAATGGCCAGCCGACGAAGTGGCGTTTTATGCATGACGTGCAAGCCGTACAGGCACACACGCCATCGGTTCCAAATCCATACACTATAGTGTCGCAGATTCCCAGTTCAGCGAAATAGTTTTCTGTTGATTTGGCTGATGCTTTTTTTCAGTGTCCTTGTCCATCCCGACAGCCAATTTTGGTTTGCTTTCAACTTCAAAGGTGAGCCCTGGACATTCATTCGACTGTGTCAAGGTTACTGTGAATCACCAACGATCTACAACGCTGCTCTGAGACGCAGCCTTGAACCTATGACCCTGTCCCCTGGGACAGTCATGCCGCAATACACAGATGATGTGTTGCTGGCTTGTCCCACACAGCAGCAGTGTAAGACCGACACAGTTGCTCTTCTTCAGCACCTGGCGAAGGAGGGCCATAAAGCCAGCCTGTCTGAGTTGCAGTTTGTGAAACAGCAGGTAAAGTTTTTGGGACACTCTATTTCAGCTGATGGCAGATCGTTGTCACCGAAGCAGGTGGAGGCCATCCAGCAAGTTCCCAGACCCCTAACAAAAAAACAGGTGATGTCTTTTCTAGGGATGTGTTCTTACTGTCGGATGTTTATTGTAGGCTTGAGGCTCCTTTGACCTCCCTCATCAATGGACGGGGGTTGTCTGCACATGAGGTCAGCTGGACATCTGAGGTAGAAGAGGCCTTCCAGAAGCTGAAGGGGGCCCTGCAGACTGCACCTGCCCTGGGCCTGCCGGACCCTTTGTGCCCTTTCACACAAACAGTGGATGACAGGGAGGTGTTCATGACATCTGTTCTGTTGCAGGAACATGGCGGGGTGTTGAGGCCTGTGGCTTATTTCTCTGGTAAGCTAGACCCAGTTGCAACGGGACTTCCACGTTGTTTGCGAGCTGTGGCTGCTGCTGAGAAAGCCGCCTATGCCTCACGCGATTTGGTAGATTATGCCGATCTGACACTTTTGGTACCGCATGCAGTGTCTATGATCCTGTTGGAGCAGAAAATGTCACATTTGTCTGCTGCTAGGTGGCTTTGGTACCAACCAGTTTTTCTTGATTTGCCAAACATAACTGTGAAGCATTGCAATGTATTAAATCCAACCACTCTTATGCCAGGTCCAGAGGACGGTGAGCCTCACGACTGTGTGGCTGTGATTCATGAGGTTTCCACCCCCTGACCCGAGGAGAAGAGCGTCACGATTTACACAGATAGCAGGTATGGGTTTGGAGTCTGTCATGATTTTGGGGCGATTTGGAAGTGTAGAGGGTTTTGAAGTCAGACGGGAAACCTGTCCTGAATGCAGATAAGGTGGATGCCCTCCTGGAGGCCATCCTCCTGCCCAGCTCCATAGTTGTGTGTAAATGTCCATCTCATGTCAACGGACCCGATTTAATGTCTGCAGGTGATGCTTGTGCGAACACGGCGGTGAAGATGGCTGCTTGTTCTCCTGTTAACTTGTTTCTTGTTTATCTTGTTTCTGCAGTGGCGTCGACAGGTGAAGATATGTTCGCTTCCCTGATAGCGATGCAGTCATTCTCCTCCCCGGATGAAAAACGATTGTAGCAGCGGATCGGCTGTAGTCTGGTTGATGGCGTGTGGTGTGCAGGTGATTCGAGACCATGTCTGCCTAAACATTTTCCTCCCATTTTGCTAGGCTAACCCATGGGTTGGACCACGCATCCCAGGGGATCATGCTGTCAACCTTGACTAAGTACTGGTTTATTAAGGGGTTATGTGCAGAAGTTCTGCCAGTCCTGTGTGACCTGTGTTGACACCAACACAGGAGAAGGTGTGAAAATGCTAGTGGCTGCTCATTAGCAGGCCGTTTGAGTACACTATGCTTGATTTTATTGAGCTCTCTCCTTGTGAAGGGAAAACGTATTGTCTGGTCATTGTTGATCAGAAACAGGGTTGTCCTGGCTGAAGGCTCTACCTGTCATGCTGTGGACTTGAGGATGCGAGTGCGATTGAGGGCTAACCTGAGTCCGTTCGAGATCCACTTTGGCAGACCACCGCCGATGGGAGTGCACGCACCAGATGAGTGTCTCAGCGCAGAATTCTCACACAATTCAGCTGATGAAAGTCGTAATGCAAGAAGTTGCATTCTATATTGACAGATTAACTCACAGGTGAAGGTGCCCAGCCTGTACCAGCCAGTGGACTGCACAGGACACAGCCAGGCGAGTGGGTTCTGGTGTGAGACCTAGAAGCATTGGAAGGCGAAGCGGTGGAACGGTTTGTTCCAGGTTCTTGTAACGACCCACAGTGCTGTTAAAATAGCGGAGCGGGTGACCTGGATTCACGCCAGCCACTGCAAGAAAGTTTCTGATCCAGCTTCTGGCTCGCTGGACCGCTAGGCTGTTCCTTGATCCCTCAGGCATCTAGAGCCTGTTTGTACCTGTGAGCACACATACACAAACATACAGTCATGGAAAAAATTATTAGACCACCATTTTTTCTTCACTTTCTTGTTCATTTTAATACCTGGTACCACTAAAAGTCATCATGTGACTAAAACAGACAGAAAAGAAAACACTGAATGCATAAAAGCAGTGTTTTTGACAGTACAACGCCACAGCTATTGATGTAAAAACTTAAGTGATTTAGGTTATAATCAAGAAAACCATGGAAAATGGTAAGATATCAGCTCTTAAATAAAACTCTTATGAGCAATCTTTGTGGTTATCATTATGTTTGTCCAAACAAATGTACCTTTAGTTGTACCAGGCATTAAAATGAACAAGAAACTATAGAAAACAAGGGTGGTCTAATAATTTTTTCCATGACTGTACACACACACACACACACACACACACACCTGAGCTTGAAAAGAAAAGAGTTACTAGATAATTTAAAAAAAGAGAAAAGATGAAAAAAGATGGAATAAACAAAAAAGAGAAAAGGAGACTGATGTTTTTCTAATTAGAGACTGTTACATCACATGTTCTTCATCCATGGCAGCTGATTGAAAAGAAGTTGGATCCTCCAAACCTTCCATGATGGGGGGAGCGGGGTGGTCCAGGGGGTTAATGTAATATGGATGTTGATTCTTTTATGTTATTTATTTATTTATGTTGTGTGTTATCATATTCGTGTGTTTTCTGTGTTTTTGGTTTCATACTCATGTGCCAGGAACATATGCGTCAGCCACGGTCTGCTCGAGACGTAAGGAGTAAATGTAATGTGTCCATTCCTGATTATTCTGTGTTTATAATACGAAATTTATGAAGCTCCTGTTTGTTTTTCTTGGTCGTGTTCTCCTCATGGGTGGATTCTTGAGAAAAGTGTTTGTGGTCTCACTAGGAATGCCACGTGCGGAGTTCGACGTCGAGACGATAGTGAGGGGTGTCGTCATCAAGTGGGGACTCCTTACTTGTCATCTTTTAATATCTCTGAGCTTCTCACTTAGGTTATTGATTTGGGTGTTACTGATAATCCTCAGGTTCTGTTCTCTAGTTCAGATGGGATTTTGGATGCTTGCGACGTGTCATCTTACAAAACTCCTTCCAATGTGGGTATTCATGATTCGTTGACTCATCATCATGTTAATATGTCCAAGCGGACATGGTGTTGATTTTAGGGCGCCTTGAGTGCTGATCCCTCAGTGACTGGAAGTAAGCTGAGTCTTTAGATGCCTTGTCTGGATGTTTTTTAGAAAGATGCTCCTGTAATCGCAATGGCTTCATGGCTTCATTGGAAAACACATGCTCACATAGTAAGCACATCGGCAGATGTACATTGCTCGGTGCACATTTAAGATAAGAAAAGATATTCCTTTATTTGTCCCCACAATGGGAAAATTTACATCGTTACAGCAGCAAGTGAAAAATAGCAATAAAAAAGAGAAAAGGACAACAATAAAATAAGATAAAACAATAATAAAAACAGACAATAACTACAATAGAGAATATATAATAAATATTAAATAATAACTCTGGCTTTATTTACAGGTATGTTGGTAGTGAATACTACACCTGAGATAAGTTATTCCACGTCAATGAATATGTATATGTATATTGCACACAATAGAAATTAGTCACATTGTCCATTGGGAGGGGGGTTGCTGAGAGCGGTGCTGATTGTACAGTCTCACAGCAGCAGGGAGGAAGGACCTGCGATATCTCTCCTTCACACACCTGGGGTGAAGGAGTCTGTCGCTGAAGGAGCTCTCCAGTGCAGTCAGGTTGTCCTTCAGAGGATGGGAGACACTGTTCATCAGAGAGGACAGCTTAGCCATCATTCTCCTCTCTCCCACCACTTCCACCAGGTCGAGGGGGCATCCCAGGACGGAGCTGGCCTTCTTAATGATTTTATTCAGTCTCTTTCTCTCCACCACTGAGATGCTGCTTCCCCAGCAAACCACCCCATAGAAAATGGCTGATGCCTCCACAGTGTCATAAAAGGTCTTTAGGAGTGCTCCCTGCACTCCAAAAGACCTCAGTCTCCTGAGCAGGTAGAGTCTGCTCTGGCCCTTCTTGTATAGTGCAGTGGTGTTATCTGTCCAGTCCAGTTTATTGTTCAGGTGAACACCCAGGTACTTGTAAGATGTCACCATCTCGATGTCCTTTCCCTGGATGTTCACCGGTGTTTGAGGGGCATGTCTTCGCCTGCGGAAATCCACCACCAGCTCTTTGGTCTTCCCTGCGTTGATCTGGAGGTGGTTCCTCAGGCACCAGTCTACAAAGTCCTGCATCAGTTCTCTGTACTCTCCGTCATCCCCATCAGTGATGAGACCGACGACGGCAGAGTCATCAGAGAACTTCTGCAGGTGACAGGTGGGTGTGTTGTATTTGAAGTCTGCAGTATAGAGGGTGAAGAGGAACGGAGCCAGGACCGTTCCCTGGGGGGCCCCCGTACTGCAGACAACTGTGTCTGATACACAGTCCCCAGACCTCACGTACTGTGGACGGTTTGCGAGGTAGTCCATAATCCAGGATGTGAGGTGCTGGTCTACTCCTGTGTGGTCCAGCTTGTCCTTCAGGAGCACAGGTTGAATTGTGTTGAAAGCACTGGAAAAATCAAAAAACATGATTCTCACAGTGCTCCCAGGCTTCTCCAGGTGAGAAAGAGCTCTGTGCAGGAGGAAGATTGACAAGGACCAGCCTCTCCAGGGTCTTCATCAGGTGGGATGTTAGTGCCACCGGCCTGTAGCTGCTGAGGTCCTTGGGGTGTGGGGTCTTGGGCACCGGTACCTAGCAGGATGTTTTCCACAGCTGTGGTACTCTCCCCAGCTTCAGGCTCAGGTTGAAAATGTGCTGGACTGTCCCACACAGCTGATCTGCGCAGGACTTCAGGAGCCTGGAGCTGATGCCATCAGGACCCGCCGCCTTCTTCGCCTTGATCCTCCGGAGCTGGTTCCTCACCTGGAGTGTTGTGAGGGACAGGTTGGAGCAGGGGGGCTCTGTCGTGGTAGGTGAAGGTGATGTGTGACTAGGGAGAGCAGTGGGGAGTGGCTGTGAGCTGAGTGGGGGGATGAGGTAGCATTTTTTACCCTATATTTTTTTACAGAACCATCAGCAATTACTTCTTAAACAAAACCTCATTGTCTACACAATATTTGTACTACATTAGGTCTGGCCCATTCTATACCACAGCTGAGAGGAGGATTCTGGGTCAGCAGTGTCCTGTCATGTACGTACACTACCTGTCATAAACTGGATGAGATTGTATGTCCCAAGTCCCAAAGCTTGCTCATCCATGTACCATTTTACCCATTTCTCTGTAGCTTTACATCCATCCTTCTCATGATATTTCCCATTGTATCATTTGTAATACCTTGCACCAATGTTATTTAAAAATTAACATAAATCATGATGCAGGAATCAAACAAATGCTGAGCACATTAAAGTAAGTTGATATTTAGTTAGATATTTAGTTTCAAGTCCTTTGAAATCTTATTTCTCAAGCTCTTTTCGAAGGAATGATGATCTTTTTATTTGTTTTGTCCTTCAGTACTTTAAGCATCTATTCCCCATGGAATGGCTTTAATCACTCCTGAGGGAAAGGAAAAATTCCTGGGGAAAAGATGATGAAGAATAAAGAAGAGACTGTTAAAGTAATGGTCCTTTGGCAACAAGCAAAACAGGTGTTTACTTAAGTAAATTCTCTGTGGAAATTCAACATTCAGCATACGCAATCAATTAAAGCTGTGTTCCTCAAAGCGCAGAATGTTTGAAGTCACAGAAAGAGATGTGTTTATATTTCTTGTAGCTTTAACAAACATGAAATCAACAGATTGGCAGCTCCAGACATTGGGATGAACATTTACCATTGCAAATAGTCACAGAGCACCACCTAGAGTAACTTTAGCCAATAGTAACAGATCATGAGGAAAGACACATACGTCACAAAATACAGACTATGACACAAGTGCATGGTATGACACACATGGTAAGTTTCCGCCCTGCAGCTTTCTGTACATTCATTGCTCATGTGGCCATGTGAAAGTGAAACCAACACTTGCCACAATCACAGTCCCTGCCGTACAACAGCAAAGGTGCAGAATTTACAGGGCAGGCTTTCTTTTTAGATTGATGGATAACATGCTGGCTGATTGACTGCCGAGCCTGCCAGCTGGTTATGTAAGTGCATGGCTGGGTGGCAGTGTAAAGGCCTTGAGGGAAAATGTATCAGCCTCTACCGCTTTTATCCCGTTGCCTCTTTTACTTGCCACCCCCCTGTGCTCCATTTTGCCCTTCCTACTCAAAACTAAACAGCAGCTGCACCAGAGGTAAGAATGTCAAAAAAAAGCACCACAACTGTGTTTGTCTCAGTTTTTAGGCTGGTTCTTAGAATAGAGCAGCATGCAGAGTGGAAGCTAAACCCCAGAGGGTCGTTGTTTCACAGACAATCCGCTGTTCAGAATAAGCAGTACTTAAACTAACAGCCACAAACATGCATGCACATGCAGTCACTCCCATACTGAAATTACAAACAAAATGGAAAAAGGTGTGAGTACTTAGCATCCATAGTTGAATAGAATCAGGTGTATTTTCAGAGCTGACATAAATACTAATATAGATACAAACAGCAACATTAGTATTCAAATACCGCAGCTTTGTTCCAAATTGTGTACACATGAGCTTGAATTTTGGCACCATACACTGCAAGTACATAGATGGTGCACTCAAAATTGAGTGTGGAATGCTGGATGCTTTGCGCACTCAGTGGTCTCTATTGTGTCAACAGAAGTGGTGGGATGCTTGTTGGCTATGTTTTAGGTAAGAAAGACGTCTATGGTCTGTTTTCATTGCCAACAGGCTTTAATCACTCATAAAAACAGGGTGAGATTAGACACAGGACAAGGAACACTGGTTTCATTCTGTTTGGAATTTACAGTTAAAGTTAAGCTTGGCAGTAAAAGAGGAAATCTTGCCAATACGACCACAATGGCAATTTTACAACACACTTTTGCACACTGCACATGCAAGAGCACTGTGAACGTGGTGCACTCTGTACTTTCACAAGTGTACACGTATGCCATTTGGAATATGGCCTGAGATTTAGATACAAATTCAGCATGTAGCTCAACTGGTTATAGCTCAGTTGGTTTTTAGCTCAGCTGGCTTTAGCTCACTGAGTTGATGAGCCACCCCATATATAAAGACTCAAGTCCTCATTGCAGCTGATCCTTTGCCACATGTCATCACCCCCCCACCACCACCACCTTCTTTCCTGTCTACATACTGTCAAAAGGCCACTAGCGCCCCCAAAAGGCATGTCCTTTACTTTAAATACATATATATTCATTGATCATTTTAAATTGCATTTTAAACATTCTTACACAAAACAGGGATGTATGGGAGTTGATGAACACTGGTTTATAATCAGGCAAAGAGCAGACACATAACCCGGTTCTCTTTCCTTCTTTTGGACCAGACACGGAGAAATAAAAAATGGCCAGGCGCTGAGGAAAGTTTGTACTGTTAATGTATTTAATGCAATCGGTCAGATCCCTGTGAATGCCTACTGAGAAGCTAAATTCACCCTGAAGTTGAAACTACTTTTATTTTCATAAAAACGAATATTATCTTTGGAATGTTATTTACATATGTGTCTCTTAGCACCAAATGCATGCATTGGATGTAATCTACCACAGAGACCTGTTGTTCTTCACAAACCCTAAAACCTTAAAACGCCATTGCTCACTGAACATTCGGGTTGGATTATCTGCTTTGTCCTTCTGTACTCATATTCTCATATATAAATGTGTTCTTGGTCTGTGCTTGCTATCTCTAGACATACATCCTTGGAAAAAGTAAGAATGTATTGTGTTTGTTTTTTTAACTACCCTATCTATCCCAAATGCCTGCTGTGAATTAGACAAAAAAAAAAAAATGCTGCTGCCTGCTTGGAATCAGTTGCAAAATCATCTGCACCAAAGAAGTCATTCTCGCTTTGCTGTTCTGAGTTGCTGCCTATTTTGGCAGGCGCGCTCTGCTAAAAATATTTTAAATCTCACAAGCCTTTGGATGGTTAAATAAAGGTTAAGTAAAAAGGAAATAAAAGCAACTGCTGCTGCACTGCTGTGGATGCACAGAGATCCAGAGGATTTATCTGATGATCTTACTGCAGCAGTTCAGATGTATGTTGTATCAAAAGCAGTATATGTATGTATGTAGGCCTGAAGTCATCGCATTGCCATTACATTTTGTTTTTCCAGAAAATCACCAGGGGAGCTCATAAATACACCAACAGTTAATTCAATCACTTCATTCTCTTCAATCATCTTTCTTGAGTGTAGAATGTAGTTAACATTTTGGCACAATTAATTTCATGGGCCAGCTGCTAAAACTCTATGTAGCTTCCATGACCTAAACTGTGTGCACATAAAGGCAGAATGTGTATTTGGATGATTATATGAAGTAAAACAAACATCAATTGACATCAATCATGAAATTTTACACATATTGAAAATCATAATTTCTGCTCACATTCATGTACGTGGAAATTCCTTTAGTTAGGCATTGGCATGCTAAAGTGCTGTTTGAACCATGCTTAAACCAAGGCTTTTAAAGCAACAGGAAAGAAGAAGTGCATCTTTACTGAGTTTAAAGGTCTCAGTTTTTGAATCACAAACAAAATATAAACTAAAGCTAAATTGAGATTTCACTGATGTGTAAAGTTACCCCCCCCCCCCCCCCCCCAAAAAAAAAAAAAAAAAAAAAAACATCTCCAAGGCCAAAATTGTTAGGGCCTGACAATTAACAATCAATAGTGACACCCTTGTGACTTACAGTTGACAAGTCTCTTCTGGTACTTATTAACCAAGTTGGCTCATGTCTCAATAGGACTGAGATTATGGCTCTGAGAGGGCTACTCCAGGACCTTGTGTTTGGTGTCCTTCAAAATTTACATCTAAATTTCCAATTTAGATGTATGCCACATAAAGTCATTCCACAGACTATCTGTACAATCTCCAGTGCAACCAAAAAAGCTTCCCTGTGCTCGAAGCAGTAAAACATCTCTACAGTATTATGCTCCCACACCATGCTTCACTATGGGAACGTTGTAGTTTTTTTTTTTTTTTTTTGCTTTAAAGTCCTCTTCCTTCCTTAACCAAACAAAAGCAGCATCCATTTGCCCAAAAAGGTCAAATTTGCTCTCAATATAACAAAAAAAGAACAGACTTCTGAAATTCATCCCCTTTGATGTGCAGCTGTGTGAGTGATGGAGTTCTTTTTGGACAATTAGTGCTCAAGGGCCCACACAATGATCTTCTGTAAAACATCAATTCCAGATTGTTCCTGAATTGGCACTATCATTTTTGCAGACACCTCTTTTCTGATTTTTTTTTCTCAAAATTTTGGAATCCTTGTTCTTTCAGTATCTTTGTTCTTTCAATGTGGTTCAGGCTTGTTTTCAACATAAGTGGATCCAAATGAGCAACCACTATCTTCTGCTGGAGTTCCAGCAGAAGAACTGCACTGATTTATCTACTTTTTGTTATGGTGATATCATTTCCTTTTAAGAATTTAAGGGGATAATCTCTTTCTCTCTCTCTCTCTCTCTCTCAGTCAAGTCCTGAAGTGACATAGGTTCTGCTCATGGAGTGCTTTAACTAAGGTTCAAATTTTGACTAAATGCCCTGGTGAAGTTTGAAGGCAAAATTAAATTAAAAAAAAAAAAAAAATACTTCTTCAATTTTCACGATGTGTTGCATTGAAAAAAAAAAGAATATTTATTTTACATTCAAAAGTGAACCAAAGAGGGTCTTAACACTGAAAAATGTTAAGTTCTATATATAATCATTCGTCAAGATTTGGGGGTAAACATTCCTTGGGGGCTAATAATTTTGAACATGGTTGTTTAAATATCTTTATATCTTTTTTTAGTCATCTTTTTTTTTTGTTTTTTTGATGTAGAGATGTTGCTGTGAAACACAAAATCATAAAATGTTTTGTAAGTGGGAAACTTGCTGGTCCTCATAGAATTTTACTGAAAATAAAACAAAGAGGATTTCCACTTTCATGATGACAAACTCCAAAACTGTAAGAATGATCTATATCTCCAGAAACCCCAAGGTGTTCATCAGATGTTAACAGCTCTTGTCACATTGCGTCACCCTTTGAAAGGTCACACAAAGCAATTTGGCCTTGCAACGGTACGTATGGGCCAAGCAGGCTTTGTCAGACTGAAAAAGCAGCCGGCCAGCACCCTTGGGTCATCTTTGCTTTAATGTGACGCAGCAGTGGGTAGTTCTGCTGACGCTTAAGAATGCACGATGTGTAAGAGGCTGACTGATGGCCAGACAATCCTGCTGGAGACTGCAATGTAGGAGGTCTTCCCTCCATCCTGTGAGTCACATACATTCAACCATGCCAGGGCATCTGACCCTATGAGACAAAATGTGGGTAATGAAACCCCCTCGGTTATCATACTCACATACTTGGATGTGGGTATCTGAGGATTTGTGTTCTGATTCTGTGTCTGATTGTCTCCAGCAGATATTTTGCTATTTAAAAACAGAAACTTTTACATTAAGATTTCTTAAGGCCACAACAAACTCCAAAATACCCTTTAAAGTTGGGCAATGGGGATATTTCACAGCCTGACATGACTTTGTTTTCAACAGTCCTAAGACAGCTACTGAAGTGGAGAAAAATGTTGAACTGATGCAATTGTGTTTCTAAACCAAGACAGGTATGGCTAGACATCAGTATCATTTCAATCATATGGAACTCATTCCCTCTGTTGAACATATAAATACACTTTAGATCAACTGGACAAAATACTATTAATGCATCACTGGTTTTAAATCCATGTGTGGCATGTTAGTCTCCAGTGCTTGAGTAATTGTTAGAAAATGTAAACCTCCCCAAAACATATTGACTAAGGCTAACATTGTGTGACAACTTTTTCAAACATTTTATGCAACCTAATCAATGTAACAAAAACTAATGTTTTTTTTTATATAAATATAAAAAAGTGCCATCCCAGTTATGACAAAGGTCATTTTATGTCTTAAATCCAGAAGAAAATCATTTTAGCTACTTCAGCTGCAGCTATACAGCTCAACACGAATTTCAGTGGGTGCTCCAGTCGATTTGTGCTTGTTTTTGATTCTTTGCAACAAGGCCTCAAGGGAGAACATTGCACCGATCAGCCGTCAAAACGTGAGCGTTTGTTGATCTATACAAAAATGGGATAATTCAGTGACTGTAAAATTAGAGTTGTGCAGCAGTCCTTAAAACTCTGATTGCTTTATCTTTGACATTTTCACACTCTGTATTGTTTACCACAGTGATCAATCAAACATGGATTAAATTAGATACCACACAAACCATTCCCATTGCTTGAATCAGTAATATTTCTGTATGCTTGGATTTCATTGCCACTTTCCTTTGTGACTAAAATACCCTTACGCTTTGCAGACTGGCACATGCAAACAAATAAAACAAGGGAAAGATACACAGATACATTAAAACACTTTTGCTCTCTGTCGCTGGCAGACATGTGACAGCTTGGCACAATAGTAGCATCTTGGACAGAAGATCAGACTTCACAGCTGCAGTCTGTTGGTGTGCATCACCTGAAATTAACAGCTTTGAGCTCCTTAGAGTTAACATTATTTTATTTTCAGATAAAAAAAAACGTAAATAAATTAATATTTACTTGCAAATTATAACAGAGAAGCTGAAAAGGTTTCTGCATGCTTTTGTTCATCAACTGAGACTGGGTATTATGAACAAATCCCCTCACAAATCCAAATAAATAGAATATGGTGCTTCACGTTGTACTAGTCAATCTGTGTCATTACTTCAATTTATATTAAACCCTTAAAATTATCTTGGTGTTAAATGTCCATGGCACATCCGCTTAAGAATCTCAATCATCTCATCATTTTTTCATTCAAGACTATGCTGGTGCACTCATGTAACACAAAGAAAATATATGTTATGGGACTGATTCCCTACCCATATTGTATGTTTCGACTGCATGGCACTTTAGGTACATACTTAGAATTATCTTTGGCCAGGATTAATCATGCAAGATCTGCCATGACTCTAAACTGGTTGAATGGAATAGAAGCTACTTGAGTAATGCGGGACATGACGTTTAATGGGGTTAGCACTCACACTCACACTCTGGGGGTTTGAAGATCTTTCTGGTCTTCCAGAAAGACAGGATCTCCACTCGTGTAGCCATCAGTGCTGATCTTTTCCTTGTCAAAATGATGGGAACATAGTCTGGAATTTCTTCTGTGGTTCACCATATCAACATTTGTCCCTGTTTGGCTCTTCCGCTCATGCCAAATCAGTGCCTTCCATCTTCTATCATGAGTCTTCTGATTTATGTTTTTCCATGTTCAAGGTTTGATAAATAATCTATTATAAAGAATGAAATATGGTACTTTGATACAAATTTTGAGAGAATAATCATTCATCAGTCAAATTATTTTTTTCTCCCACTGTGGGAGTTTTTTACTTGCCATTTTCCTTGATTAGGATTTAATATTATAATTTTAGTTAATGATATTTGCTCAGGGGTCATGCTCTGGGTCTCTGTAAAGCACCTAGAGACAATTGACATTGTAACAGACGCTATACAAATAAAATTGAATTGAGTTGAATTGAATTTGTGTCTTTGCTACACCCTCTGCATTGAATTTAATTGCATTTCACTGAACTGAATAATACTTTATCAATCCCCAAAAGAAAATTATATTGTTGCCATGTAAGTTACTTTGGAAAATATGTAAGAAGTAAAAAATTAAATTAATGTACATTTAAATTATCATGAGTTCAGAAATTGATGAATATTAGGTGTGCTGAAATCTCCAAAGATCATCATGAATGTATCAACGTTTTTGTCACCTGGCAGCAGCTGTTGTGATGATGATGTAGCATTGGCAGGTAACTTCAACTTCATTTGTATAGTGTCTATTACAATGCCTATTGTCGTTAGGCACTTTTCAGAGACCATGAGCAAATATTATTGGGGGGGGGTCCTTCCTGCAGGTTAAGGATGAAAAGAGGAGGCAAATAGCACAGAGAGGATGGAGGACAGAGAGAAAAGAGGCACAGATATATTGGCAATGGTATATGGGACAAAATATATTAAAGTAATTAACCAGTACTGCGATGGACAGGCGACCTGTCCAGGGCATACCCCTGGCTTCTGCCTGAAGAGAACTGGGATAGGGTCCAGCCGATCCCCGTGATCCTGCATAGGATTTAGTGGGCATAGATAATGGATGGATGGATGGATAATTAACCATTAGCTGGAGATCTAAGAATTATGTGTACTTATATTCTGACTGGTACATGAACTACAGAGACAACAATATAAACAGAATGTAAGCAGTAACACTGAGGTGGTTGGAGGATCAGACTGCAGGTCAGCATGTTAGTTGATATCTCAGAGACATCTATATAGACAGGTGGCAGTAAATGCTGGGATGATCAGAGAGCAGGTCAGTATGTAGCACTGGAGACTGGCCTGCAAACATAAACAGAAAGAAAAAAGGGGCAGGTGGGTGCAGGACAGCACAAAAAAAACAAGAAAAATTAAGCACAGTTGCATTTATGAAGCACTCCTAATTAACAACTATGGTTTCAGTTGAAGGAAGAAGAGGAAAGGAGGGAAGAGAAGAGGGGTGACGGCACCACTCAGTGGATCATGTTAATGTCTCCCTGCAGCGTAGACCTATAGCGGCGTAGCTATGGTGAGGCTATGTTTCAGACCAACCGGCTCTAGTCTTGACTTCAGCTATTCCTATAACTGTAGCTATGACTATTAGCCTTAATGCACTATTGTTTAGACCACATGTCAAACACGAGACCCGCGGACCAAATGTGGCCTGCCATGTCATTTTATGTGGCCCTCGAGAGCTTGTGCATTTTTGTCTTAAATTTTAAACCAATATTTTAAGACTTAAAATAAGCTTATACCACTTTGAAGCGCATATTGACCATAAACTACATGCCGCATAATGCATTTCGTCATTACCCACAACGATAACGGTATCTCAACAAGACCAAGACATCAAGATGATTTTCAGAACTGATGGACTTAAAAAAAAACCTCTACAAACTAATCCCAACATGTCCAAGACAAGGAAAATTGATGCACAACGAAGGCAGTTTCATGAAAGAGGGGAAAACGTGTTTGTACCTCAAACTGAAAAAACAGTATGGGCCTGAACTTCCGCCAGATCTCCTAAAGCCGCTATTTAGGGATAGCAGGTAGCCGGAGGGACGTTCCCTCGCAAAGAACGCAGTCTTCCACCTTCTTAAACCCGCTATCCCACCTGTGCTACCCGCTATATTATGCACAGGAGTGGTTAAGGCGTTCCACCTGTTAAACCAATCAGTGTGTCAGTAGCCATTGCTTTAAGAGCAGGTTGCGCTACCCGCAAGCCGCTACCCCCAAACTGCTACCCGCAAACCGCTGTCCGCAAATGGCTATAGAGCGTCTTTTCATCCAGATCGGAGCAGCTCTCATGCACAGCTCGTCTGGGACTCTGCTGTAGAGCTTCCTCCTCCTCCTCCTCTGCACTGATATATACATAAAAATATTTTTACACAGACAATTTCTATCGGCTCCATGAAAGTCCCAGATAGTCGGTGCACTCCCAGTAAACATGCTCTTGTCGTCTATGATATAACTGGCGAGCAAGCCATTTAAGACAATCTCTGCTATTTTCTCAGGGGTTCAACTGAGGCCAGATCACGCTTTTTATACAAGAGTTAATTCGAGAGGTAGAGCCGTTTGTGCACGTCCACATGTGACCAGGTGGACGCACATTGATGCCATTTGGACGCGCTCTTGTACGTGCCAACATGTTGCTTGCGGGTTGCAGGTTGTAGGTTGTGGGTGGTCTGACCACCCGCTACCCGCTACTGCTACCCGCAACCCACGATCGCAAGATACCGAGTTTGTAGAAAGGGCAAAAGACACGGCCATTGCCACACCTACAATGTGAGTAAGGGAGTCGGCATAACGGGTAGCGGCTTTAGGTAGCGGAAGATTGCATTAGCAGTTAGCAGAGGTTCCTAAACCCGCAATTTGCGGGTAGCGGTCAGTGGGTAATGGCTAGTGGTAAGTGTACGATTGGGGCCTATGTCTTTTGTGTTCATGAGGCGGTGTCAGTTGTGAAAGAGTATAATCTACATTGGCATTTTGACAGCAAACACAGAGCTAAGTATGCTAAATGTATTCTACAAGAAAAACAAATAATCACAGCAGAATCAAAAGGCAGACTGCAATTACAGCAGAATGTGTTCACAAAAGTTACTGACAAAAATGATGCAGCAGTGAAAGCTAGCTTTATTTTGGCTGTATATGCCATTAAGCTGTGATGCTTCCTTTACAGATGTGCCAGCTGTTCCATAGAAACTAAGTTATCTGTTCCACAAAGCAGGGTAACTTAACTCCGAGCAAGAGGGTTTAGCAAGGCCCGCTTCCGAAACTGAGGTCTGTTACCATGGTAACATAACCTCTGTAAACATAACCTGTGAAGAGCAGGTATACAACCACATACCCTGAGTTTAATATAATAATGAGTTAAATATTTTAAACTTGAGTTCATAATAAATACAGAAACAGCCATTTAACAATATAATAAGGTGTAGTTTAATTTATTTTGATTTACATTGCATTTTGTTACATTCATACTGTTAATCTGGCCCTTTGAGGGCAACCATGATACTGATGTGGTCCTCAGTGAAAATGAATCTGACAACCCTGGTTTAGACTAACAATAGGCTTTACTAAACAGAAATGTTTTTAGTTTAGTTTTAAAGGTGGAGGTGGTGTCAGCTTGCTTCACCTAAATTGGCAGCTGGTTCCATAGTAAAGGTGCCTGATAGCAGAAGGCCCATCCTTCAAGTCTACTTTTAGATATTCTAGGAAACTACAAGTAAACCTGCACTCAGAGCAGAGACCTCTGTTAGGAGCATAAGGCCTTATCAGGTCTTGTAAATAACAAGGAGTTTGGCCATTAAGGTCCTTATATGAATTTGATTCTAAATTTTACAAGAACCTAGTGGAAGGAGGCTAACATGGGAGAGATGTGATCTCTGTCAGCACTCTCATTTTGGATCAGCTGGAGGCTATTCAGCAAAATACTCAGATATCCTTCTAATAACGCATTACAATAAAGTCTAGAAGTGACAAACATGTGGATTAGTTTTTCAGCATCACCCTGGGAGAGGACGCTCCTAATATAGGTAATAATACGGAGGTGAAAAAAGGCTGTCTTGCAAACTTGGCTAATATGCTGTTTAAACGAAATATCCTGATCAAAATTAGCTCAGAGATTTCTCACAGTGCCCTGTGATGGACTGGTGACCTGTCCAAGTTGTACTCCTGTCTTTCGCCCCAAGAGAGCTGGGATAGGCTCCTAAATAGGATTAAATGGTTATGGATGATGGATGGATGGATTTATCCCAGTTTTACTGGAGGCCTATGTAAAATCAGTTCCTCCATTCTACGGACTTTGGGACGAATAACTATAACAAAGCAAAAGGTTTGTGGACATCCAGGTCTTAATGTCCTTAAGACATGCCTGAAGTTTGGCTGACGGCTCTGTTTTGTCTGGCTTCATGGATAAATACAGTTGCGTATCATCAGCATAGCAATGAAAATTTATGCCATGGCTCTGGATAATATTCCCTAAGGAAAGCATGTGTAGAGTGAAGAGGATCAGCCCCAACACTGAACCCTGTGGGACACCATAGTAGACCCTTGTGTGAACAAAGCGTCATTAACTTGAATGAACTGGAACCTGTCAGATAGATATCATTTAAACCCACCTCGTGCTGTCCCTTTAATTCCAATAATGTGCTCTTATCTGTGTGGTAATGTTGGATTTGTGTTCTCATGTATAATTTTGTTTTACTTTTTTATTTCCTTCTGTATATTTTGTTATGTTTTAGCAGATTCCAGGCACTTTTATTTTGTACTGTGTAAAACAGTCATGCTGAAAGTCATGACTAATGTAGGGCCTACTCCTTTTTTTTCTTTTTTCCTCACTACTGAAAGCTGCTGGAATGCATGGCTCAGAGTTGTAACTCTGGTCAGTCTTGCTACAGTGCTGACAAAAAACACAGGTTATTTTTGTTTTTTTCTATTAACGATGAAGAGTAAGCTGTTCTAGCATCGCAAGGAACTTTTTTTTTTTAAATATATATAATATACTATTAGGTTATCTTTACAGGCATGATGGGAGTCTGCAGACTCCCACAGCTAAACTCTTTCAGTGAACAGCATGGATGGAAACAGCTAGCCGGTAAGACAATTTCTAAATATAATTTAGTAAACTACATGCTGTGCAGGCTCTAAGCTGTACACATACGTAACATACCAAGGTTAGTGAGAAATGAACCACCATCAGAGAAATGTGCCTTTATCTGTCGACTGCCAGAAATACAGATTACCAATGTTTCCACCCTTACATACACAGCTAAAATGGTCATAAATCCACACATTTGAATGGTCAGCTGTCTACAACATTATCACCAGGCATGTCTGTGTGTCAGAATCTCAGCTTTGCACATCCCCAGAGAGGTTGCTTCAAAACCTTTTGAAAGATATCCTGGAAGACCAAAGGTGACAGAAACCTATCAAGTGTGATGTTCAAGGATGCAGTCATAAAGTGGTTATTTAAACACCATAAGTGAATTCTAGTTTGGGTTTTATGGAGTCAGTTTTGAGCAACTATCACTCATTTTCTTTGAGAAAGGATCATGAAGTATTGTGTCTGAACTGAAAATGTTCATGTTAAAATGGAGAAATGGAACAGGTAGTTTGTGTCTTCTGACAGGGTTCTGGAGAACACAGTTACTGCTTCCACTTGAAATTCAGTGCATGAGAAGTTCAACTGTAACTTAAATAAGAAAAAGGCAGTAATACCTTTGGCTCCAGCTGTGATGGAGTCTGAGCTTTCAGTATTCATTTGATTATTATTGCTGTCATTTATTGTTGGAAAAAAAAAACCCACTACAATGTTGAATTTTCCTTCTTGGATTAATAAAGTATTTTTCATTAATAAAGTATTTTCATTTCATTTCATTTCATTTCAGTTACACTTACATTACATCAAGTTGGTTTTGAGCAGAGTCCAAAGGCACGTGAGTTGCAGGCTCTTAACGCCATATGATGTGTGAGAACATAGCTGAGGGGTAAAAGCTATTTATAGGTTCACTTATGAGACTTTTTGTGAGTGCTGTATTATTTCTCCTCTCTGGCTCATTCAGAAATATTTTGGAAAGGTTCTGAGGTAATGAGTGAAATGGTAGAGGTGACAGGTGTCTACGCGTGTCTGCTAAATGAGTCAAAAGGTTGTGCGTTTTAGAGGGTGTGCATCAGTGTGCTTCAGACTGAAGAGGAAAGCAAGAAATGGCATATAAAGCATGTGCAGCCAGCACTTTCTTTACACCCTAATTTTAATCCATTCCTGTGACATTAGTGTGTATTAGTGTGCATGTGTGCCTGATTATAGCACGTATGGATGATGCTAAGACAGTCTGACCACTCAATTCTTCTACATTCTCCTGTAAAGTAGGAGAAGCTGACTGAGTGCAGTATGACAGTCACAAGGATGAAGCACTCAAACTCATTCTTTTGTTCCCTCCTGACACACAAATCACACCCTTACTTAAGCATGCAAAAAGCATTTCCACAACCACATATATGCACATAGTCCCAGAGGCACTTGAGCACATTTCTCCTGCCGTCCAAACAGATGCCGGAACAATATGAGAGCAGTAAGAGTGGATGCCAGTAGTAGTGTAATGTGCATTTCGACTGATATGTCATATATACTATATCAACATATATCAATATAACTTGATACAGAAGGACTTAATGGCATTTTTTAGATGGCCATAATTGTTTGCCTCCTTTACGAGATCAAACAACTGTAGCAAAAATTCAATTCAATAATACTATATGAATCCACAAAAGGGAAATATAAAAGCCAAATTAGTTTTCTTTTTAATAGTTGACCAAATGGAGCCTTTTAGATTGAAGAATCTTTTTCTATGTAAGCTAAACTTAAGATGTTTTACTAATGTTTTCAGTTGAAACATGAATAAAAAAAGCAAACATCCCAAAAGTAAAATTATTAGCCCTCTAACAATTAATAATCAAACGTCTTGTATCTGTTACTTAGAACTATCAACAATCTCCTGTGGTTCCTGACTAGGTTGGTACATATCTCTTGAGAAATCGTAGTTCATCCTTCCATGATAAAGTGTTCCATCTCATCCAAACTGTGTGATTTCCGAGAATGAACATTAACCTTGAGTTCCCTCCAAATATTCTTAATACGACTGAGATCTGGGCTCTGAGAAGTTCACTCCAGGACTGTGATTCTGGTGTCTGAGGAAGGCGTTTGGGTGAATTTAAATGTATATTTTGGGCCACAGTCTTGTTGGAAGACTAAGTGGGGACCTAAAGTTAGACTGGCAGCAGATTTAAAGGCTAAACATTGAAGGCAATATTAATAATAATAATAATAATAATAACAACTTAAAAGCAAATAATTGTGACCACATCAATTTTCACCACTTTTTGTATAGAGACAGATTGTTTTCCTTTACATTCAAAAATGAATGAAACAGGTCCCTTAACACTGATGAATGTTTAGCTATTGTATAAATCATGCAAACTTCTGTCAATATTTTGGGGAATCAGATTACATAACATATTGTATGTATAGATAGATGGATACATATATACATATAAATGACATATAGAACAGAAGCCACTTCCAAGAGCGTGTTTTTTTTTTTTATGATTTCTGGTAGAGGTTGTGGCGCTCAGTTAGGGAAAACCTGAAGAAATGTGTTGCTATAGTGACGCCTGCTGGATAGAAAAGGGAACTTTGCTTTCACTATCCCTCATGCCCTTCTCTCCCATTCATCTAGCTGTTCTATATATAAAAGGAAAATGTGTACGAATGCGTGTTTCTCAAATTAAATGTAAGAATTTGTCACACGGCAAAATAAAAAGACACTGACCAAAACAGGCATCACCCAACAGCTGACAAGGAAAACCATCAGAGCCCAGGCAAACATTTATAATATACACACAGAGAACTGTTGTTCTAGTTGTATAGACAGCACATTATAATCGGAAAGAAAAAAAATCAACTATGATAATCTAAAATCATCCTCAGAAGCGTCATAAATATCAGAAATCATATAGAATCATACAAGAGACTCAAGCTGCCGGCTGTGCAGCTGATAACAGATTGGCTGGGTGCTACATCAGATTTCAGCAGCTGATTAAAGCAATTAGAATGTAAGTTGTCCTTCTCCATTTATAAAGGTATTCTACAGAATACCAGTCCATATTTAAAATGGTTTTCAAGGGTGAAAGTACCTGGACCTGTGGTGTGCTAACAGTGATCAATTGCACCTCCAACATAATGTTCATTCATGTAATCCTTTGCGATCTGCACATGAAAATCCAAAATCCCTGTGATTAGTTTTGAGTCCATTCAAATGTGCTATTTCAATCTGCCAGCCATGATTAGTGGGTGAGCTGTATTAAACGCAGAACTGAAAGCTGTAATGTGTTTGCCAACCCTACTGATGCATGTACACAAAATTTAAAAGTGGTACAGTGATAGTGACTGCCACTTCTGGAGAATGACAAGAAAGTTGTAAAGGATCCCAGACCTGTTCAGATGATCTGAAGATGTGGTTTTTCATTTTTTTAACTAGTAGCTCTTCAATCCTCTGCATCTGTGAGAGGACATTTACTTTCAGCCAATCAACAGCTTTTGTCCTTCACGTCCACTTCAAATGTTCCATCAGATGTATCAGTGAGTCCCTGAGAGGCCAATGTGGATTAAGATAAGGCGGCATCACATTTACATTCAAAGCTTATTCATGATGTCACAATCATGGTGTAAGAAGCATAAAGTGGGCATTTGTAGTGGTGCTTTTAGCAGCCTTTCTGGGATTTGATTTTTCCATATGATTGTGATTGAGGAGCATCGAATACACTGCTGAACTGTAGGGGTCTGTCAGAATTTCCTGTGTTTAAAAAAAAAAAAAAACATCCTGACATGACTGCTGAACAGCAAAACAGCAACTCATCTGCTCCCCTTTCTGTACTATATGTGAGACTGTGTTTCAGCTGTGCGATCAGTTGCAATGCATTACAGGTGGGGGTGGAACTCCCACAGAGAAAGGCAACATGCCCAATGAGCCTCAATTTATGTTCGATTTTTGATAGAATTCAGAGCAAACAGATAGAGAACCGGACTATTTCAGGAGTACAATTAGAGCCGCACTGTAGGCATTCATTTAGATGCTATTTTAACATACAGTATCTAACCTTGTGAGTTCCAGTGTGAGTGTTTTCTATGGACAAATGTGTAGTTTTAAACCAATTACCTCCAGGACACAAAGACAAATCAATTATTCTCAGAATGATGCGTGCAGCAAAGTATCAATGATTCGCTGAATTTTCTGTTCTAGTGCCCTTATTCGATTTAAAGCTTTTATATTTTGTTACTTCAGAGAGAAAGTACTCTTTTATACACACACACACACACAACACACACACACATATATATATATATATATATATATATATATATATATATATATATATATATACACACACATATATACATATATATATATATATATATATATATATATATATAAAAGGTTCAAAGTACAATATCAGAATAAGAAAGCCTACAGCTGATAAAATTCCCAGCAGATGAAAGCTTTAAAGATGTTTCTCAAAAATCTGTGAAACAGAAACCGGTCATCATTTGTGTGTCTTTAGAAGTGCTTAGCCTCCTCCTCAACAACCGGTAGCCTCTAGAGCAGGGGTGCCCAATCCTGGTCCTCAAGAGCCCCTATCCAGCATGTTTTAGAGGTTTCCCAACTTCAACACACCTGATTCTAATTAATGGTGGTTATCAGGTTGTCATTAAAGTCTGCACGAGTCTGTTGATGCCACGTCCTAAAGCAGGGAAACCTCTAAAACCTGCTGGATAGGAGCTCTAGAGGACCAGGATTGGGCACCCCTGCTCTAGAGCTTATCCTGACATCTGCAACTGTGTGGCTCAAGAGATATCTCAAAGGACCATGGACACGCACACACACAACCTAATACTAGCACACAATGTCCCAGTCTGCACATGAAAAGTCACAAGGATTCCTCTTTGAGTACAGCTTTGTTAGTATCTTTAAACAAGATTAAAAGAGAAGCAGCAAAACAGAAGCGTAATTGCTTTTTGGTCCTCTGAAACTAAGAGACGAAATTACATTAGACTGATGAGAATACACTGCAAAGTACAGATTTGAAACATTCAAGTTTGATGGTTAGGCTGCGTGGTGCTTAAAGGTCACAGATATGATCTCAAAATCATTTCATGGCATTTAAAACAATCTGATTGCAGCGTCAGCTTACCCGAAGAGATGGAGGGATTTATTTTCTATTTTTGTTGCACATGTTTAAAACTTTTATTGAGCAGCATGATAAAATTTAATGTGTATAACTTTGCGTATAGCTATCACTGTTTTCCCCATAAAGACTTGACATATTTAACTAGCGATACACAGCACAAACTACCGTAGACTGTCAGAAACAGATCAAATCAGAGAAGGGGGACCCAGACTCAGTCCTCGAGGGCTGCTGTCCCACACGTCTTAGAGGTTTCCCTGACACAACACACCTGATTCAAATGAATGGATCATCATTAATTTGTCACCCATGGCTGCACAAGTCAGTTAACGACCCATTCATTTAAATCAGGTGTGCTGAAGCAGCAAAACATCAAAGACTTGGAGGACAGCAGCCCTCGAGGGCTGGAGCTGGGCATCCCTGACTTAAGTCAATCGTAGAATGCATGCAGCTCGAAATGCGTACAAGTGGCCACACGTGACTCTTACACAGGTGGGAGAATTGAGCCCTGAATACATAAGGATGTGCATGCAGACATTCGTGACCTTCCCTGTCTCATTGTTATCCTGTTATAATGAGTGCTTTCATTATCAGCTTCTTGGTTAGATAGTATACACATGTGTATACATGTGTATGTTTATCTTGTGGGGAAATCATGGCGTCTCAGCTGATATATTAAGTTGTGTGACATTTGGAGCGTCGATTGAAAGGTATCAGTAGTACTAAACATGCAGCCATTCATTCAAAAAGATAAATTTTTTTTGTGTTCAATCCTATTGTGGCAAATTACAGCAAGTCTAGAAAAAAATAAAGACGTGGTATACATTTGTAAATTTATAGGTAGAGCATTTCTAAGGCCCTTAGTCAAGTAAAGCAACCAGTGTACAAAAATTTGATAGTTCCTTCATTTTTCCATGTGTCACCTCTATCAATTTTTTTAAAAAAAATCCAACTTTGCAGTTATTTTGTCCACTTTCTAATCAACAAACAAGATGGCACAGAAAAAACATACCCGTCTCTGTTTTGGCCTTGACAGAAGAAAAGCTACTTATAAATATACACATTTAAAAGCTTTTTCTGATTTACCATTTGCCTATATTTTATATGGGACATGTCTATCACTATTTTTTTTTTATCCGCAGTAAAAGGAAACTCCTCTCTAGGATGCAATACAGCAAACAGCCACAAGAGGAGGCAGGAGACAACACATGACTTGGAGCCAAAGTGGCACTCAAGTCACATGTTGTCTTTAAATAACATTCAAAACCACAGATATGTCCAATCACTGAGACAAGTAATAACTAACAATGACAAAAACAAATCCCCATGACTAAAAGACAACTCTCCACACAAAAATACTTTTTTTTATTGAATTCCCCACCACTGAAATTCAACACACCCCCACAAAGCAGCACAAACTTGATGTTTCACAAGATTCGCAGTCACTCCTGCCAATCTGCACTTCATTAAGCTGATTGCTCGCCTGTGTAAGCTACTTGCTCTGCCTGCCAGTTCGGCCTGCTCGGCCCCTGCGCCTTGTTCTGATTAAAGAGGAACCTCATAAATACGCTGGTGCCTATAAACGATTTCCTTGTTACATCAAAGTCACACGGAAGTTGTAAGCTGCTTTTGCAACTCTAACAAAGCACAGGCACCCGACAGCATCAAAACTCACCCTGCGGCTCTAAAAACACTGGCTGTTCGACTGTGACAAAATCAAACCCAGGTTAACAGCAGTCATTAATTAATTTAATAAGGAAAGAAAAGGATAAGAGCAATATCAGGTGTCTTAACTCTGCTTTAACAAGCATGATTGCTAATGAATGAGCAATCTTCATTGTTGACCATACAGAAATCAGCACTTTTCCCACAAGTTAAAAGAGATTACCTCAGACTTTTTCCAGTCAAATAAACTTTGTTTACTTTTAGTTTTAAAAGTGGCTGCATTCACTGTTTATCACTAATTGGAAACCCATATAGGTCACTTTAATACCTCAATAATACTCATCAAAACAAAAAGCAAACAGAAACCATTTCAAGAAGCCACAATTTCTTTACAAAGAGTAGGGGGAAAAAAATCTATTTTAGCTGTGTAGAGGGAAAAAGACTTAACCTGGAGTGAACAACAGACAGCTCACTGATGACAGGAACTATCTGAGAAGTTGGATAATTAATGGGTATCATTTATGGCTTGTCAAACATTGCCTTGAACTAACCACTGTCTGATGGGAAACACAGACATGAAATTAAACCAGCTAAGCGCATGCAGACACTAACTGCTGAACATGAAGAAAGATGGAGGATGGGTGGCTGCTTTCACTCCAACAGTCGTAAATAAATATAGCTGCTCACGCTACTTTATTCTTTACATTAAAAAGAAAAGGTCAGCAAGAGAAAAGAATCTGAACAATCTTAATTTCGAATGATATAAAAGAAAATGGGTGTGTAAAATAAACTGCATAGCACATTGGAGCCCTTTTCAAAGGGTTATGCAAGAGGAAGACAATATAAATAAACATTTGGTCAGTGATGCTGTACCTTATTCTTAAAACCTATCATAAATACACAGTATAGTGCATTCGTATAGTTCCAGAATTGTATTTCATAGAGAATAAATATTTCTGTATGCTCTAAAATGTGTTGTAAAGATACGAGTTAATGAAAACGTATTTATTCCTACAAACTCTATATATCATGAGCTGTATTTTTTTTCTGTGATGAATGACTTGAATATAAACCTGAATTTGTTTTTTTTTTTTATTTTAAGGCAATCATGTTTTTAAAGCCAAAGGAATGTTTCACTGATATGTTTTATCTGGCCTGAGTAGTTGAAATACAAATTCTTCCACATAAGCATCCCAGCATTAAGGCCCTTTTCAACAGCAGCCCCTGTGTGTCTGATTAGTAGCAAGGTTTAACACAACGGTTGTAGTCTATACTTTGGTACCCGGCGCAAGTCCTCGCCCCGCTCAGTTATTGGAGATGTAAACAAGGGGAGAGATAAACAGCTGGACGGCAACACCCCTCCTCATATAGGCAAGTCATGTAAACAGGCAGTCCAATGGAGCAGGAGAGGAAGCGTTTTCATCCTCGCTGGAGGAAAAAAAAAATATATAGAACCTTTATTCAGTTTGAAGTGCTCTGAAAGTTGCACTTCTTGTGCAGTAGATATATATTTTACAGAAAGACTTTTTTTTTTATGTCAAATAGTCTCTTTTTCCATAGTTTTTCTTGGAATGCTGAGGAACTTATTAAAATATTTCCTTTTTTTTTTTTTTTTTTTTTTTAAGATAAGTGGTACATGCTGTAGCCCAGAGGGGTAGCGTAGAGTCCTAAATGTGAGATGGGCAGTACGGGTCTGTGGTGGTGGTGATAGGCAGAGTACGACTGTCCGTACAGCGACATGGTGCTCAGTGACAGCGGTAATGTAAAGCCAGGGTGTAAAGCTCCAGCAGAAGTGGCCGCCGCCGCTGCCGTCTTGGCATCAGTGGCCATCTTGAGTTTCTCCAGCTCGGCCTCCTGGAGCCTCTTGGCTTTTGCCCTGCGGTTCTGAAACCAGATCTTCACCTGCGTCTCCGTCAGGGTCAGGGAGGAGGAAAACTCGGCCCGCTCTGCGATTGACAGGTATTGCTTCTGTCTGAACTTCCTCTCCAGAGCCAAAAGCTGAGATGTGGTGAAGGGAGTGCGAGGCTTTCGGTTGGTCTTGTGTTTCCTCAGCTGACACGCTGGGTTGGCATGACCTGAGAGGAAGAAGGTTTGAGAGTGAGACCTGTAAACACACCAACTCGTTTGATAAAGGTAAACACTAAGGAGCCAGAACACAGGCAAGGCTTAAAATAAATGCAAGTGAGGCCACAGCTTTGCCTTTTTCACTATCAATATGATGAGAAATAATCATTTACCACCTTCCTCCAGCAAGTGAATATTTCTCAATGAATAAGGAGATATTTTGCAACAAAGCTTGCGACTAATAACAAAGTAAATCCAACTTTTACTTGAGAAGACGTAACGTTTTTCCTTGTTTAAACTGAAGCACAGATAATGTGAGAGAAACGTACGTGGTTGTGTGGAGAAGGCGCTGGTGTTGACCCAGTCCTCCGGCTCTGACGCCTCAGATTTAACCGGTGACGACGGCGCCGCCGTGAAACTCCCTCCGTGTCCCCCGGGCGGACTGCACGTCTCCCGGCACACGTACAGGGAGTTTAAACATGCGGGGGCCACCGCAACCGGACCCCCCTTCGGTTTAGAGCAGGCGGACTCGTCCCGGCGGGTGTCCGTCTTCCTACCGGACATGAGAGCCTCCACGCTGAACGGGTGATGCCGTCGCACCGCTGGGGACGTCTTCTCCTCCCGCGGCACGTCCGCGCGGCTACTTTCCTCCTCGGACGAACTGCACCCTAAGTCATTTAAAGTCTCCCGGGAGGCCATGTCCCCACCGGGTCTCCGCAGAAAAAAAAAAAAAGGGGGGGGGAACTCCGCGCGGACAGTGCCGTCGAGGTTGAAACCGGTAGACACCCGCCGCAGTGAGCTCAATGTTATGAGATGTCAAAGTTGTGTGAGGGGAGTATGTAGACGTAGCACGTTGACACGGCTCCGCTCTGACCAATCACTGCTGCAAAAAATGTTTACGAGCCAGTGTGTGGTGCGTTCAGGGCAGTAGGAAACCGCCGTTTTGTTTTTGAGGAGAGGAGAGCAGCAAAAAGGAGCAAATCTATTTAAGGGATACAAATTAAAGGAGCCGTATGTAAGAGATCTAATAAAACGAATCATAAAATGACCCCGATATGTCAACAGACATTTAAAAATCATGTTCATTTCAAATACTTATGTCACTGACAACAGCACTCAAGCCAGGATATTCCCGTTTAAAAAGAGGAGTTGCAGCCCTCAACTGATGTTGATGTTGTCATTTTTTGTTTTGGCCTGAAGCACCACCCTCCACCTATCTCCCAATCACGAAGTCAGTAGTGTTTCGGGATCCGGGTTGCCAGCTCGGCTCTAATTATCGCAGCAGCCGCTACAAACGTGTTGGATGAAAAAATGTCTAGCTTTCCAAAACCTAAAAGACCTCGTTATGAATCCGAGTTACGTCGTGACAAAGTCCGAAATAAAACAAGGATTTGTATAGGAGATGCTTTTGATAGATGGAGACGGCTGAAAGCGGAGAAGAATTTGAAGACAGATGCCAACGTTGCTGATTTTCTCCTGGACAGGTAAGATTCATAGCTAAATGTTTGGCTAACGCTAATTTACTTGGACAAGGTAACAGTGGTACCTCTACTTACGAACGCCTCTACATACGAAACTTTCAGGTTACGAAACGCCTCAACCGGAAAATATTTCCTCTAGTTACGAAAGATCAAAGAAAGAAAAGAACTTTCATAAAGCATTAAATATAATTAACAGAAAATAAACTTACTGTGTAGGACTCTTCGCTTGCCATGACAGCCTACGTTCCTGCTGCATTCTGCAGCCGACCTGGCAACCTCCGGTCGGGGAGGAGGGGGAGGGTACACGCCGCTCAACAGTAATTTGAAAGCGACTGCAGTACCAGTTTTGGCCATAATCTTACAAACGGCTCCTTTAAGTTCTAACTGCTTGCTCAGTTAAACTTTTATCTAATTAATTTGCAACCAGGATACAATTATACACGTGTCACCACTGCAAACTCCTCATAAAGTTAATATTCCAACATGTTACTCACTGGGTTTTAAGATTTTTATTTTATTCTGAGTCGCCAACGACCCACTCACACATATGCATTGCAAGTGTCGTCAGTCTCGTTCTCCATAGACTTTGAATGAAGTGACGTCATCTGTTGCCAAACTGAGTTGTGGGTTCTGTGCATTACATTAATGTTGCTCCATCATAAGTTGGAAGTTTTTTTCAACTTTTCCCTCTTCAAATCACGTGTCAGCCAATCAAGTAGCGGCTTCACAGCTAGAGCTGTCCTATGAAATTAAACACAGAGGCAGGACCAATTCAAATCACATGGCTTATTTGTGTTGAGCACAAATTTGATTGGTTGTTTTTGGTACGACAAAGACTTGATTGGACTGGTGACCTGTCCACGGTGTACCCGTGCCTTTCGCCCAAAGAGAGCTGGAATAGGCTTAAGCAGATCCCTGTGACCCTAGATAGAACTAAATGGGTATGGATAATGGATGGATGATATGACAAAGAAACACCATCCTCTATATCAGACCTGGGCAAAATACGGCCCGCGGGCCACATCCGGCCCTTTGTGCGTCTCTGTCCGGCCCGCATGAGGCCAATCATAAATTACATTTGATTACAACTTAATAAAAAAAAAAAAAAAATCTATGTCGTGCGTGCAATACAACTGTGGTGCTTTTATTTTGAAAGGCGTAGTACTTCCGTGTAGCGTACGTGCATGAAGGTAAACAGCGCTAAGTGATGCTGCCGTTAAAATGTGTGCTGACGCTAAGAAAAGAAAAGTTGACAAGGAATGACGTGCTTTTAACAAGACATGGACCGCTAAGTATTTCTTTACAGAAATTAAAAGGTGAAGCCGTGATTTGTGCTACACAGATCGCTGTTTAAAGATTATAATTTGAATCCGCACTACACGACCAAGCATTAGGAAAAATACAGAAATCTGTCTGATAAAGAGCGCGCAACAGGGACTGATGCATTGCAAGCAAAACTGCAAACCCAACAAGGAATTGGTAAAATGAGGTAGAAAACATTAAAACATTATTCATTTAATTGATGTGTTTCTATAGATGTGTTGTAATTCACAGTTTGAGGAATTTAACAAGTTAAGAATAAATTGGACTTATTAATGATTATTTTTGTTTTTTTACTCGACCTATACACCACAATTTCACAGAGCCTAATATAAATATCTACAGAATAATTGTATTCTTCTAATTACCAGTACCAGCTATTTAGAATATATAATTTAATGCATTTTACAATGGAAGGAAGTTGAGCAGGATTAAGTTCAAGTTATCGTTGATGTGGCCCTCTGACACAACTCAGGTTTTTCATGTGGCCCCTTGTAAAAATTAATTGCCCACCCCTGCTCTATATGGTTGCTGATGAAGCTGTGTCAATATAGCGTGCCAGTAGGATTGCACGGCAGCATGGCTGGGGGTAGGGCTTCTGTTGTTTCTTTGTCATAGCGATGATCAGGACAACCAATCCAATTTCTTCCTGGAAGTTGCATGCTTTGATCTAGTCCCACCTCTGTGTATATTTTAATGAGCTAGCTCTCGCTATGTTGCCATAAAAGTTGAAAATTCACCAACCTTGGATGGCAGCAACTCTATCGACGCAACGCACGAAACCCAAAATTCATTTCGATAACAGCTGTCATCGTCTTATTCAAAGTCAACGGAGACTTAAGGGCCGTGTATACTGTCGTGGCAACGTGTCGCCGTCAGCTTGTCGCAGAGATGCCGCCGTCACATTTGATTTATACTCAATTTTGAAGCGCGGTCTCCGCTATGTTATTCAACGCCACAACGCAAGAGGGACAATCACGAACTAGCTAAACTTACTAAACTCATCTCTTGTGTTTTTCCACTTCCTCACCGTCTCGGCCGTATCCAGACCCACATTCATCGCAATCTCCCTCCATGAATTACTAGAATATGTGCTGTCTTTGTAGTGTGGAGAACGAGAATCGTACAGATGTGGGTACTTCCTCATTTCTTCGATGACGCGCTCTTTTCTACGCGGATGACCAATCAGAGGCCTCCATTCTCTCCTCTCTGCGGCACTGTCTGCGTCGACCTACAATTTTGGGTAGGTGCATCGGAGTGTCTGTGTGGGGTGGGGGGGCATCTCTGCGTCCGACATCCTGACGTCCGAGTATAAATCAGGCTTAACAGTGACAACGCTTGCAGTGCATACATGTGAGAGGGGTGTTAGGGTTGGCTAACGCAGCAGCGTTGGAGCAAAGCACCAGGGGTGGTGTTTCTCATGTTTATTCATCGTACCAATGATCAAAACAACCAAACAAATAATTTCCTGCTCACGACACAAATAAACCATCTACGCCCAGCTACAATTTCATTGGCTTGCTCTTGCTGTGTAGCCAAAACTTGATTGGCTAACGCATGCATAGAAGCGGGAAAAGTTGATAATTCCCTAACTTTTGATGTAGGCAACGCTATCAATGCAATGCACGAAACCCACCACTCAGTTCAGCCACAGTTTACGTCACCCCCTTCAAAGACTACAGAGACTGACGCTGACGACGTTTATGATGCTTGCAGCACAAATGTGTGAATAGGGAATGAATCAAGATTTCTTTAAAAGGATGATGGCAGAAACGGTACAATAAAAGCAATAGTTAAAAATTTTGATAAAACTCAACTATAAAATAGCTGCTTCTATTGAGAAAAGTTGCAAAGTTGTTTTTTACTCCTCTTGCGATAAGTCCTTCCGAAAATACTTGCATTGTATGTCAAGAGCCTTTTTTCTGCAAACCCCCCATCGCCATCATTATTTTTATTGAAAAAAGACTATAATCCTGGAACTGAATGTTACAAGTCAAACCCCACAATTTCACAAAGGATCAGTGGATTCAAAACTTGAGGATGACTTGGGCAACTTCTAATGAATGATAATCAAACAGGGCCAATTCCTTTGGCTCTTTTTGGTTTGTCTTGTCACCTGAAGATGCAGAAAGGTGTTTCCATTCCATTGGTAGCCCATGAGAGAGCAAAAGCTTTTCTTGCAATATATGGGAGTTTTGTGAAAATTGATATCTTTTCTCTAGGGGTATTTTCTCTTTGCAGTTCAGATTTGCATAATTCCAAGTGTAATGGAAACACAGGTAGAGATTGCCCTCTGTGTTACCTATTTTTATTGAAACATAAATTCAAGGAAATAAGCTGTAAGAATATTGTAGCTATGCTACAATATCGTCATACGTTAAGTGTAGTAATGGATTAACTCCAACGCTAAACTGATGCAACTGCATGTGTAAATATGGGCCCCATGCAGATAGTTTTGAAGAATAATACCCAGAATGAAACACTTATCCTTTTCTTTTTTTTCTCATTCTCTGATTTGTTTCGTGTTCCTTTCATTGGGACTTTCCATTGCAGTCTACAAAGATATTGTGTACAATAGTCATCCAGCATTAGGAAAGGATTTCACACATAACTTAAAAAATAAATCACTTCGGAAAACTACTGCTTCAGTTTGTGAAATGCTTAGCTCGGTCCAGCTGGTGTTGAAAGCTCGACTGAACACAAATTAAATGAGGCACATGTTTCTCTCCAGGTTGGTAGCTGACCCAGATCGAGCTAAGATTCATCACATCCACTTGATACGGTAGAAAATGTGTTCCATGAAGTAAGTCGTTGTGGCTTGTAATGAAATAGGTTATTGTGATTTTTACTTGGACAATTTCACACTGTGTCAGATGAAATGTCTTATCTCCTAATGGGAAAAAAATGATCTCTTCTTTAGCCTCTATTTGAACAAACAATCATTTGATGGTGGTTGAAATATTTCCTACCAAAATCTTTCACATCTTTTAAGATATTTTCCCCCCGTGGTTGTTCCTTATCTGTTGGCTAATTGTTCACATATAACACCAGTGCCGTTGCGAATGAAACTGAATTTTTTACTGGGTGATTAATCTGTTTTACATTTCAAGGTCCGTTCCATTGATAATGTCTAAGTGACTGAATAAGGAATAAGTTGTCTTTGGGATCGGAAAGTTTTTAAAGTTGTCTGTATCCCTCATACAAACAAACTGAGGATCGCTTTATTTAGAGATTTCTTCAGTGTTTTTTTTACATGTAGCCAGCAGGCCTGAGTAGCTTGTCTGTGTCAAACTGTGGAGCAGAACTCAGTTCCCAGGAGACTGCCACTGCTGCCTTATTAAAGTGGGGTTATTTCACAGACAATCAGAGGTTTGTGAAGGCGCCAGTGAGCGGCCAGATGAAAGGGCTGACTCCTCAGGGGAGAAACTGTTGCCTTTTTTTTTTCCTTTTTTTTTACAGCTCTGCTCAGGATTCCCACCTCCTTCCTCCTCCACCCATTCCACCTCTCTCTCTCTCTCTCTCTTTCTCTCTCTCCCTCTGTCTCTGCTGTGCCCATAACCCTGCAGGCACCTTGTCAGTCAGTCACATAACACATTCTAGACTGAGTGTCATTTTTGGCACATTTCCTTCTTTTCTACTTCCCTATTTTATCCTTTCAGCCTTTACTCAATTGCATAAATTACTCATGAAACTCCTCTTTCTTTGTTTCACCCTCACCTCCAAACAATTTTATCCGTTTCACCCGTGAGCCACGATGTATCAGTATAAGCTACAGCCTGTAGCCTACTGATAGTTCATCTGTGAATAATGTCAGGCCCAACTTAAGAAATACCAAATGTGAGGGAATACTCTAATATATCACATAAATGAATAGAAATTATGTTCTGCTGTGTGTATGCATGTTAAAAATATACTAAAAAAGTGTTGAAGTGATGTCAAAAAGAGGGATAAGGGAAGAAAGGAAGGAAGGAAGGACGGAAGAAAGAGGTGGGGTAGAAATGAGAGGGGTGCCCTCCTGGGTGTAGCAAATTTACCCACACATCCCACTTCCTTTTTTCCATAATATCATTTAAGCTTGATAATAGCAAAAGCAATTTGTCTGAGCATGTTTGCCAGTGTGTGTACTAAGTGGATGCCTTTACAGTGTGCGTGCATGTGTGACAGAGTCTTGAGGAGCCTCTGGTTATGTGGGTTGGGCACACCTCAGAGCATTATAATTACAGCAGAAGCTTTGAAGTGGTGGAATGTTTGGTGGATAATCAGCAGCCTGTGCTGCACTTACTTCTCCATTAAAACACTCATCAATATAATCAAACCTTTTTTTTTTTAATCTTTGCTGATAGGAAAATGTTAAGGTCCATTAAAATATAAATATATATATATATATATATATATATATATATATTTAAATATATATGAGCCAAAGGCAGCATTACTTCACAGTTCTGTTTGTTGTTTGCAGCTTGTTTTTTTTTTACTGTTCCTTCCTTTGTTTAAAACCTGAAAGCCAAAAAAAAAAAAAAAACCGGCCAATATAAAGAGTCACCTACTTTGCATGAATTTTACAGCAAGTTAGTTTCGATATATTTTAAAGCAGCACGTGTAAAAATGAAAGTTTCAGTTCCCTTTGAAGGACAATTTGATTACATTTAAGTAGCATCATTTAACGATCTTGGTCTCCTGTCATGATCTCGAGACAACTGTCTATAACTTTACAGCACTACCACACATCAGCAATGATGAAAGTAGTTCCTAGCATAGACAACTAGGAGACTCAAGAAAGTCATGACAGGAGAGAAAATGAGCAAAAGACTGAAAAAGTTTCTTTACGCTATTTTAATCCTTGTTTTCTTGGATGGGGGGGGGGGGGTTTGCCTTTATAAGTGACGTATAGTTAATATGCTATCTAGTCTCATCCCAGAGCAGCTACATTGGTCCATTGCACAAAATGTAGCACATTCACAGTAAATACCTGAAAAAAAAAGACTGCAATTTCAATGCACTAAATTTCATATTTACCACTCTGCATTTTGGCAAGGCACTTATAACATGTTAGAGGGGGAAAGTCAATGGCTTTGATCTGCAGACCATCACACAGCAAACCAGAGTTTGAGCCTCTTTAGCCATCACAATTTCTAAAGTTCTGTCACTTCTCTGTTCTGCTGTCACTTGCAATTTTTTAACTCACAAATTTAAGAACTATCAAGTGTTATTTAAAGCAAAAAAAAAAAAAAAAAACATGTGGTGCAGGGTAGGTATGAAAACTCCACTGTAAATTGTATATAATAAAAACACAAACTAATCATTACTGATAAAATGGTTGGGATCTGCCATGATGCCATGTAAATCCTGCCTTACATTAAACACTTACTTAAAATGCAGATTTTGCAAAATATTGAAGCATTTATCGTGACATTACTACTTTTTTTGTGCTTTGGACAATTGACTACAGGATATTCTGAACTGAGGCCAAGCCATGAAAATGTGACTGCAAATAGTCACCAGCAACAAAAATCCCTAACTGAATCTATTTTTATGCTCTTCCATGGCTTTTCTGCAACAACTGCTCCACTATGTAATTATTTCATAACTGTGTTTGAAAAGTTAAAAGCAATGGATTGTAAAAAAAAAAAATAAAGATGATTTGATTTGACATGGTTAGCATCTTACACAGAATCTTCAGTCTAGTTCTAACTACACTCAAAGTATGTGAAAATGAATTCTGCATTTTGCTGTTTGTTTTTAAGTCTTCTTCAGTCTTAACCAACTAAGGCTGCAAGCTGGTGAGGCTGAACATGATCATCATTAAAAAGTTTTTTTCTTGTTTGTTTATTTTTTTTTCCAGCATCACAGATATCTCTAAACAGCAAATATGTACAAAGTTGTAAAGTGTAGAAATATGAGTGTTCTCCTTTGGTGCTATCAGTTGTACGGTAAGGGATTCTTTGAATGTAACATAAAAATTAACTTTTGCATTTTTTTTTCCTGTTTCTGAAGTGTATTACTCACCTACACTCTCTTAGGCAATCATTTGCATGGCTACATAAAAACAAAAAGCGCTGTGCACACAGTTACTATAAGTTCTGCTGCTCTTAGTAACACAAGTAACTTGTCAAACCAGTGGGACACGTTATAAACAACCTGCAAATACAAACTCAAACTAATCACATTGTTTTGACTTAGATCCAGATTACCTCAGTGCTGTCACCCACCCCACCTCTCCCTCTCTCCAAGGCTTGGGAAGCCTTCAGAACCTCCGCCTGTAATGCACCTAAATGACTACCTTGAATGCTACAATGGCGCCAGAGCCAATTAGCTGTTAACACAGGAGACAGATCTATTCAGAAGCCAGAGAATGAGTCTTCCTGTAACGTAAAAGATTGATGCCCACTTTGCTAATGACAGGAGGAGTAGGTAGCCTAATCTGCTGCTTGACTAAGTCCTGAGCTATGTTATAGTATAGTCAGCTGATGACTGTGAGGCCTGCAGGGGAGTGTTCTTGAGAAAAGCAATGGATTGTTGTTCACAATGAAGGGCAATGTACAATGAAGGACTGTATGAATGAAACATGTAGCGTTGGGCCTGCTTAAAGACTTGCACTTTATTTTCTTATCTGGAGCTGGGAAATGAGGCGATGCAAAATTGCAGAGGTTTTTCAGGTGTAAGTGATATTTAATTAGGCTATATGAGGCAGAAGGAATTGTATTGAGAAAAACAAAAGACCAATTTGCTTCATGCCAAAAGAATGTTATCTTGTCCCATTTCCTTGCATCATAATAAGTACGTTCAGCAAACTGCGCTTTAGAGGATGCCGATTGCTTGGCTGCTCACCAACTGCAGTTATATTTTTGGAACTATTTCCTGCTCTTTGATGAATTATTTGAACACTACCTGTGGATTTTAACTGCACATCACCATAACCCATGATTATGAAGCCTTCCTTTCATTTATGAGAAAAATATTACACCTGGAAGGATTGTGGAGGTTTAGGCACATCCAAGCTCAGCCACCTTTTCACCTTCTTCACCGGGTTAAAGTCTAGCGGTGAAGCTTCTACATCTTGCAACAATGAATTCATTATTTATGCTCTCTTTTTAAAGAATAAAAAGCCCTATGAAGCATTTCAGCTAAAGTGTGCTGTGTTTCAGATTAATCTATTCAAATGATCATCCCAATTTTCAGGACATTTCAGTTCAGTTTATGTATTAATAATTAATAATAAGTAGACAAGTTAAATTCCAGTGCAATTAAATCACACTCTTTAAAATCAGGTTATAATTTCAGTCCAATTACAATCAATTTCAGCACAGTTCATTTGATATAACAGTTTCAATTCAATTTTATTTGTATAGCGTCTGTTAAAATGTCAATTGTCTCTAGGCACTTTACAGAGACCCAGAGCATGACCCCTGAGCAAATATCATTAACTAAAATTATAATATTAAATCCTAAACAAGGATAATGGCAAGTAAAAAACTCCCACAATTGGAGAAAAAAAAAAAACCTTTAAGCCAAACAGTGGCAAGGAAAAACTCCTCACTTTAAGACGAAGAAACCTTGAGCAGGACAGTATTTGTAAAATGGTCATTGGTAAAAAGATGGAAAGATCTGACAAAAGTAGTGTATTGTATTTCATAATTACTTCAATTGAACCCTCTGTCCTGAGTATGCATGCAGCACTGAAGAGGAAAAAGTCCCTTGTAAGAGGAAGAGACCTCCAGCGAAACCATCTGCCTCAGCTGACTTTACTTTTTCGTAACATGACTAATATTGTGATTTGGCAATGTTGCATTTAGCATTGGCACTATGTAATGAAATATAACTGAAATTAATTGAAATCAGGCTGTTCTTGATTAACCATGGAGTGCCAAAAGGATGATGCAGATGCAGGATCAGTCTGGGAGTATGACTCAGTGTGCATCACAGGCCTCATGACTTCAGTTTCCATGTCAAACTCTCAACCTCCATACAGAGTGAAAGAGACTAGCCAAGAGCCATCTGATCCTCGAACAACCATGTAGATTCCCTGTGACACTCTATATCTTAATCAGCTCTGACAGGTGGGATTTATGACGAGGCCATTGTGTAAATCACAGGGACGGTTGTTATTATGGAGAGGCAGTGAAATGGTATAATTGTTTTTAAGTGGTGCTGGAGGGCCATGTATGCATGCATTTCTTTGTGTGTGTGTCACTGTGTGTGATTGTGTGCTTGCTGCATGTGATTGCGTGAACATGTACCGTGTTCTGGGAAGTTTTCCAGAGATTGGGGAAATCCATCTTCTACAGAACAAACTAAGAACCACAGCAACAAATCTTCTCAAGAGAAGTTTTCCTCTTAAAATACTAAACAAGATTTCACAGTGGGAAAAGCCGCAGCTTTCATAGATATTATGACTAAGTTACACGCAGCTTTTGAATTACATGTGAATAAAGAGTGTTTACAATCAAAAACTGAAGTGGAAAAGACACACTTAATGCACGCAACAACACGTTAATGCACGCAACACCAAAGTCTTTCTAAAAGGTTCTCTCAATAACGGGTTGTAATTGTTTCTGAAACCAGGTTCTTTTTTTTTTTTTTTAATCAGGTGGTGTATTTTATAGTTTAAGAGTGAGGTTCATCTACATCAACCAGAAAGCTCCACTGATAATTCACCATCCTTACATTCATTTTTATTTAACAAAAAAAGAAAATATATAGTTGAACTGCACTTAACAGCCTTAGACTGAATTGTTGCAGGTATATAATATCTATATCACAATTATTAATGATTTAGAGACAATGTAATTTCTGAACTTAGTGTTTAAAAGGAAGGTGTATGATATAACTTCAACTCTTCATGTCCTTATGGGCGATCTTAGAAAAACCTTTGGGTGCTGCACAAGAGCAAATTGAGGCAAAACTAAAAGTGAGAACTCAGTTGGAGCGCAAATATCCCAGTATCTTAGTGAAAAACTGATATGCATGATTTTGATTCTGTAACCCTTTCTGTTGCAGTTTTTTTTAGCTAAAGAAAGTGTTATTCAGAGGAGGAAAAGCTTGAAATCCAGTCCCACAGAAAGAACTGAATCCTCTCATGCACACACAAACATGAGGCAAGAGATGCCCACAATTCTTCAATTAATTTCCCTACGGAAACTGATAAAGTAGCTATGACTGAACTGAAATGAAGTCATTTTTGCAAGTACAAGTCAAGTCTCAAGAGTGTTACGGCTGTAATGAGCACTTCATGATCTCCTGAATGTCATCCAGTCATGACGTTTTATTCTTAACTAATAAACCTCTCTCAACCTCATATGCCCATGAAGTTATGTGGTCAACAATAAAACAGTAAGCTGCCAGTAGCCAGTGATAGTTGATAATATCTGGTTCTGGTCTCAGATAGCGTTCGTGGCAGCAGAGTGGCATTAATTAAGTTAGCCATGCAGTGAATTGTGGGCAAGTGTGTCCTGCAAATAATCATTTAAAATATATGTGCATATTTTTTCTCATAATTTCAGGACAAAAAGAGCAATCATTTTGAAGTGTACTAACAGTCCACATGTTAACTTTTTAAATGCCCTGTCTGGATGAGTTTTGGAGTTTCAAACAAAGTTAAGTGCGTTCAGTCCAAGCAGCAATCATCCCACTTCTGGGTTGAAGCCACAAGTTGATTTTGTTGCAGTTCCTCTACTGACCACTAGGTGCTGCAAAGCAAATCTCCATCGAATCCAGATCATGGTCGTATTTTAAAGAGAACATGTTACCTTGTGCTTGTCTGTTGTATTAATTGTACTAATTGACCACAGCGACATGATGGAGCCGGGAACCATGGAGAATAATTTCAGGAGTCTTCCAACCAGAATTATACTGGGACCTGCAGTCAATCATCCCGACCGGTCTGTGGTAGCTGCCCTCGGCTTCTGTGGCGACTCCTAAAGGAGAAAAAGTTACGGCACTCCTAATCTAACTCTCTGTTACTGTAAACATATAAAGTTCCCATTTATTTGTGATTGTTTGCTTACATTAATCTATTTTCTTATGCAAACAGAGGCTAAGGTCAGTCCCAGCTTCAGTGGCCTGATCAGACACCATCTACCACTCTGCATCAGATCAATGTGGAATTGAAACAACAGCATTTTTGTGAAGCCTGGAGACTTGTCCAGGGTGTGCCCCGACTCTAGTATGATCAAAGTCGAGACAGGCTCCAACACTTCTGCAAACTTGAGCAGGATGAAGCAGGTACAAAATTGAAAATAGATGGATGGATGACATTTGTATGAAGTATTTATGAGTAGTTCATGTCTTACTAGCAGCGGTCAGTGTACCCTGCCTGGAAAAGCAGTGAGGGTGACAGACAAGCCAAACTAACAGGTTAACAGAAGAGGAACCTTTAAGATAAAGGTTACGTCATGGCTCTCACAGTCCCTGGAGATTAACAGCACTGTAAATCAGTGGTTTAATCTCAAAAGAGCCGTGCATTTGGAGTGAGAAGCCTTTCGCAGGAAGTATAAAGTCCATATAGGAAATACTCTTAGCTGGGCACAAGAGTTTTTTTTTTTTTTTTTTGTTTGTTTTTTTCACTGGATTGAACCTTGGGGCCTTTCTGTGTGGAGTTTGCATGTTCTCCCCGTGCTTGCGTGGGTTTCCTCCGGGTACTCCGGCTTCCTCCCACAGTCCAAAGACATGCATGTTAGGTTAATTGATAATTCTAAATTGCCCGTAGGAGTGAATGTGAGTGTGAGTGGTTGTTTGTCTCTATGTGTGGCCCTGCGATGGACTGGCGACCTGTCCAGGTGGACCCCTGCCTTTCGCTCGTAGACGGCTGGGATAGACTCCAGCAGATCCCCGTGACCCTTCATGGATGAAACGGGTATAGAAAATGGATGGATGGATGGATGTTTTTTTCACAAGCTGTTGTACTTCTGAGACGAAGTACAGCTTCAGTTTTCTCCCTTTCTTCTTATTGGAAGTAAATAAACAAATCTGTTTTACCTCCATCATTTTTGGGAATCATGTAATCATTTACTTGGCTGTCCAGATGTTTACATGTCACTACAGTCTCAACACTGACAACATATGACTACAAATCCCCTGATATTTACTCAGGTTCAAGTTTGTGCTTTTGTGTTTAAGTACTACAGATTAAATTTATTATGTGTATTTTGTAATTGGTGTCTAGTCAGAGAATGTTTTATGGAGTCATAAAGTCACTTCTTAACCAAATAAACAAATCAGCCATTACACCAAAAAAGGGAACATCAAAGCCAGTCTTAACCACCTTAAAGGTCAGCAGTTCGGACAGGACTGACTGGCTTACTGGCTCACTGGTCAGTTGGTCTCTGATTACATTGTCTAGATGATTAAGTGCCTGAATAAGTAAATTACTGATAACCTCTGGGCTGATGAGATTAAGAACAAGCATACGATCTGACATCACAACAGCTCAAGGATCTCTCCATCAAAGAAATCTTTTCCGTGTTGTCTGTGCATGCATGTGTGTATGTACCCAGACTCACCACAGTTTAACGAGCCAAAGAGTCCAGTTGCTCTGGGATCAAAGACTGAGCTCCTGCATGATAGCTGGTGCAGAGCACAAGCAACACTGCCGATCTTTGCTCTGACCCCATTGAGTAAGAAGTGACTGTGGAGTCCTACGTGGTGACCCGCTTTTTAGCCACGGGGTTAAAGGTTGTGAACCTCCACATGCTCCCTTTGAACCGGAGCAACAGGAACTTTCTGTCAAACTGACTGAACGGATGGAAATGAGCATAATACTGTCATGATAGTTACATCCACAGCAAAAGAACAGAGCAAGGCAGAGCAAGTTGAAAAAATACAGATGGACATGTACACTGCAGATTAAGAATCAAAAGGGAAAATCATAATAAATAAATAAAATAAACACGCTTATCTGAATTCATCTTTAATTCATCTTGGAAAAATATTGAACATCATAGGTTTTTCTTACGCTTTCCTGATGCTTTAGTTTCACTGAAATGGATTTACAAGGAGACAAATGCACTGGGCATATTGGCAGTGATTAATGAGTTTTAAATTCATATTTAGTTTCAGCTCTGTTTTTAAAAAAAACAGTTATTGGTGGTTTAAATATGAAGAATGCCAAGTTCTTTTGTTTTTGGTTTTTTTTTCTCTCTCTTGTACTTCCTCCTGCTTCAGTGTTGGTAGTCGCCTCCAGACCGCTCTGTCTGCTGATCTGAAGATAATTGTTAACTGTAAAATAGCCAGGAAGTGGAATGATCAACTCCAGATGACAAGACAAGAGTAAGGAGAGAACACGTAATTAACAAAACAGATAGCCATGTGGATAATTCCCCCCAAAGAAGTGCTTGTTTGTACATTAGATGTGATAATTAGTCAGTTGTTGTTGATTAATTTTAAAGCTTGCTGACATTCATGGCAAAATCACTTTCTGCTTTGATTCACAAAAGATGAGTTTTATGTTTTGTTAACTGATCGTTTAGGTTGCACTTCAGTTTTATTTGTTTGTTTATTTTTAACTGAGCAATAATTACTCACAATTCAACAGTATTTGATTACCACCTAAAGTTGTAATCTCCCCATGGCTGTGTTTTAGTACTATGACTACATCTGCCAGCTTGACCCAGAATTTGGAGAACTGAGTGACATTGTTTGTGTTTAGAATAATAGCTGTCATTATGGTGAATTAGTCCTCTACCCAATTACCAGTGATTCTCTAGAACCACCCCACAGTGCTCTGTCTCTGTCTTGCGCTCTGGTCCTGGTGCCTTGTTACAATCAATTAAGCTGATTACAAGCACAATCTTCATCACTTCAAAGGAGTGCCATTAGATCGGGTGAGACAAACTGTCTTTTCAATGCATTGCCCTGTTGTATGTCTCAGAAAAAGCCTTAGATATATTATACCTTAACTTTGTGGTGCTGAAATCGGTTGGCAGCTCAAAGAAAATGCAATGTTTGAAACACAATAAGGTTTTCATGCTAAGATTTAAGGATAAAAGACAAGTAATGGGCTGTAGACAAATGGTGCCGTGGGTCCTCTTTAAAGTTAAAGGTTGACTCCTCGTCGGGTCAGACGACAGGACTCACAATAAATGGAGGGACACGTGGAGAGGGAGCGAGACACCAAGTCTAGACAACATATTTAGAGACCCTCCCTGATTGCTTTGTTCTGCACCATGTCTACAGGTAATTACTTCTACAAAGTTCGGGAACCCTGTCAAATCTGAGACAAGTGATGGGTGAAATAGATGAAATATAAATGAGGCAAAGGAATTAATTTATCAATTCATCCTTGCTCATACTGTATGTGCATTTGTCTTCTGGTGTACTGTCATGCATAGCTGTGTGCTTTGGCATAACCATTTATAGCAGGCCTAATGCCAGAAATATGTGTGTGGCCATTAAAGCAAGAGAATGTTTGGTAACATGTTCAGAGAAAAATTGCTATTAAATTTATCTTATTTAAACTTTTATTATGTTTATATGCTGCAAGGAATAAAGTAAATACAGCATGGACAAACATACTGCTTTAAACGACATATTTGTATATTCATTAGCAATGGAGCACTGAATAATGTGTGCTGAGGAAATTGTGTGTGATTCCAAATAAGATGCTAGTATCACAGAGTTACATGCTGTTGGATATGTGATATATCTGTCCGTTCTGCAAAACAAAGCTCATTAATAATACAGGTTCACAACCTAAATTATTTCACTTGCTTGTAGTAAAAAAAAAAAAAATAAAAATAAAAAAATGCTTCATGCCTCCTTTTTCCTTTTCGTCTGAGCATAGTTTACCCTATGTGATCAAAAACAGATATCATGCTGCATATGAAATTATGTTTCATTTTTTTCTACAATTGTATTATAATTAATTATAGTTATATATGCAATTTATTATTCAAGCAGATGTTAGTTTTCTTGTGTGCATGTGTGAGTGAGAGTGAGTGTATCCTTCACTTGCCCTCTCTGACAGTCTTCGATTCTGTCAGAGGACTAAAATCACCCAGAGTGGAGCACAAAAGAACAGGACAGGCAAGGACACAAGATGGGACCTGAAAGAGGACTCGGTGATGTGTGTGATGTATCTGCTATGGTGATGCATGTGCTGTTTATGAGAGTGTGATTGTATTGTAATGGTCTGGGTCAAGCTTTATGCAACTCCCCATCCACACCAGAGCTAAAGCAGCCAAGCAGCCAGACAGAAAGGAGTGGTTTTGACCTCTAGTGTTCACTCAGCATCAACCAGTGGTACAGGCGGAATCATAGTTGTTGCTGGAGTGTTGATGCCAGTGTCATGCAGCAGACCTCCACAAGTGCATTCAATGTCCCTCCAAGCCCAAGAAGTCCCAAGAAGGCTAGTTTTTCTCCTGTAAAATTAAGGTGCATAAGAGCTGATGCCAAGGACAGCAACATTAGCAGTTGCAACTCGCAACTTACTCGCTGCTGCTCCGGCGGACTTGTCCCTGCGATGCTGGACGCTGGACGCTCCAGTTTGTGCCCGGTGTGTGGTGGTTTTGCGGTCGGGTGTCAACGTACTGTCTGCGGGTGCGGACCAGTCCTCTTGCGGCTGGTGGAGACGTGCCGCCGCAAACATGGACGGTGTCGCTGGGGGCCAGTTCGGGGAAGCTAATCCTGAACTGCTACCCGCGGCAACCACCGCCACTGGATCCGGGCTGCAGCGTCAACCGAGCCGGGACGGGAGCCCCCGACGTGGCAGCGGCGACATACTGCCCGTATCTAGCAGTCTGCACGCCGGGGTGAGTCAGGTGACCTGGCAGGAGCCGTCTGAAGACCTGGTGGGCCCGGCACCGCCAGGGGTGATGCCAACAACCTGGTCCGCATAATGAACCGGGCTCTTGGACGGTCGGCTCCATCGCTCGCCGGACTGAGGGAGCTCAGTCTTCCCAGAAGAGACGATTTGGTTCATCGGAGTTTGGTTCATCGGTGTTTCCTCCTCTGACCTGGAGATATCTCACTTGATTCACCATTGTGGAGATATACTGGTTTTAACGGCTGTTAACAGGTTTTAACGGCAGCCGGCAGCTCCTCAAGTTCACCAGACTGCAGCGTCTGGTGAACTTGAAACTTGAATTTCCTCAATAAATCAAGATAGATAGATCAATAAATTATATTTCATTGATTGATTTCTATGTTGTCATTTATACTGTCATTAAGGCATGTTTGTGTGTTATCTTTATAAGCCTACATCCCTATATCCCTACATCTAGTGTTTACATCATGAGTTCGTTTCACATAGTACATCTAGATGATTACATACACTAAAGAAAAGGACACAGGTAATGGTGAAGTTGAAGTTGTCCTGTTTTAGGGTAGGTTAGACTCCTGTTTTGTTTTGTTTTTCAGAGAATTTTTCACAGACTTTTTTAGAAGCCCTCTCTCACTGTGTGGCCTTTCAGCTCATGTCTTTGCTCTGGATAATACTCTCCTCCCCATCTGTACAAGATCTTACATTGTTGATTTAGTATTCTTTTGCACATTTCACAACAAAGTATATTCATCTCTAGGACAAAGGATACATTTCCCTCCTGAGCGGTAAGATAGTTGTGTACTCTTATGCTGTCTATACTTACATATTATTGTTTGAACAGATACACATGAGGTTTTCAGTCATCTGGAAATTGCCCAAGGATAAAATCATCTTTTCGGGATGTATTGGGTGAATGTACTCAATTTTCCAATGATGTCATGTGACACCCTAACCCTGACCCTTGTGTTTGCAGGTGAGTCTTAAAATATAGCGACAGGTGTGGTTCCATTTAACTCAAATCATGGCCTATCAGAGGGGGAAGAAGCTGGAGTACCCAAAGAAAACCCGAACAATCACAGGGGGAACATGCAAAGATACAAACTTCCACCCCACTCCTGAACAACTTCATCTGTGATACTACATAGAACATCAGGATTTAAACATGCTTCATGAAATGGGCAAGTAAACATATCAAACCAATCTGTGCAGAACGTTTGGTGTCACTGTACCTCCAGAAACCATGTTCCAGTGCACTTGCATAAGTGCAATAAAACTCCATTAAAATGAGTCTTTTAATAAACACAAATGTAACAGAGGATGATTGTCTCTGCAATCATTCTGTTTTCATAATTCAGCATTGGGATATTTCCCTCTTTCATCCTTGTGATAGTCCCTCTGGCCAATTCTTCCGTCATTGTGAATATAGATCTGAAAATAACCAACAAAAAGATGGGCAGATGGGTCCCAGTGTAAATTGGATCTTATGAGTACAGAAAAAGACTTGCAGTGTTTTATCTTGTAAAAGATGGATTGATAGTAAAGAGCTGCAACGGAAAGGTCAGATAACTTTAGATGATCTATGAAAATATGTCTTCGGTTAGACTGTCCTTTTTTCTGAATGTCTTTCTTGGTTAACAACAATTGCATTATGAGCAAATTAGAACAAAGCTGTAGCTGAACATGCAAGTTTAAAAAATTTAAAATTTTTACATTAAATCTATGAAAAGAAAACAATATGAATTGAAATATTTAGATACATATGCTGTTTATGGGCAGCATGGTGGCTTGGTGGTTAGCACTGTTGCCTCACAGTAAGAAGGTTCCTGGTTTGAACCTCAGCCGGGGCTTTTGTGTGTGTAGTTTGCATGTTCTCCCTGTGCTTGCATGGGTTTCCTCCCGCAGTCTGAAAGCATGCATGTTAGGTTAATTGGAGGTTTTAAATTGCCCATAGGAGTCGTTGTGGGTGTGCATGGTTGTTTGTCTACATGTGGCCCTGCAATGGAGTGGTGACCTGTCCAGGGTGTACCCCTGCCTTTTGCCCAAAGAGAGCTGGGATAGGCTCCAGCAGATCCCAATGACCTCACAATGGATTAAGTGGACATAGATGATGGATGGATGCTGTTTATGTTCACTTACCTCTGGACAGCGTTGATATATTATAGTGAACTTTTGTGTCGCTCTCATTATAGACTTGTTTCATTTTCTCCCACTTTAACAATACAAGAAATTATATCAGTCTTTTTTGGAAAGTGATGTTTCTATCTATCCATCCAGCCATTATCTCCTGCTTGTCCAGGTTTGGATCATGGGGACAGCAGTCTAAGCAAAGAGGCCCAGACCTTCCTCTCCCCAGCCACCTCTTCCAGTGCTTCTGGGAGGAAACCAAGCGGACATACAATTTCTCCAGTAGACCTCTAGTCCTAGGTCTACCTCAAGGCCTTCTTCCCAGTGCCGTGGGAAAGTAGGGGTGCTGGGGGGGCTGCAGCACCCCCTGTTGGTGGGGCTGCAGCACCTCAAAAATATATATTAAAAAAAAAAAAAAAAACCCAAACAAACAAACAAACAAAAAAAAAACATTTAAAACAAGGGAGAAAAAATGTGGTAGGAAAAAAATTAAAATGTTTAAAATTTACTCTAAATTCTCGTGGTCTGGTTTAATGTTTCTTACAGTATTATTCAGTGGCGGGTCGTGTATTTGGTACCTGGGCCAGTGCGGGTTTAACTACTTAATCCACCATGATGTTATAATCATACAAGCCACCAATAAAAAAAACACAACATAACAAGAAGAGGGCACTGCATAATTTAGAGATTACACATCACCGTATTACTTGCAGACGTTTTTATTCTCTTGAGGGGAGAGGATGTCCGGTCAGCATTTGCGGTAGATGTGAGAATAGTCACGGCCAGGGTTGGATGGGGGGATATATTTCTGATATGTCTGAAACTGCTGGTGGTCGAGGAGGGACAACATTAATTGTTCCTGATCTATTAATCGGCTCCTTATCTGGCACATAAGGTTGTCCAGAACACTGTTGTGGAGTTTCTTGAACTGTGCGCGTATCCCTCTGTGCGCTGGCCCTCTCCTTGTGCTCGGAGCACGCGAGATACGCAATCTCGGGTGCAATCTCTGTGCAATAGTGTCAAAAAACTCTTTCACCCCTGACAAACATCCAATGATTCGTTCTGCAGTATTTTAAAAACATCAGCTGCGCTACGTTACTGTCATCCGTCGTCTCGTCTACCGCAACAAATGGTGTTATATACTTTATAGTTGCTACGGCGCACACACACACACACACACACTTTTAAAAAACATATATATATATAAACGCACAGCTGTCTCAGACTCCCAGCACCCCCTGCTGAGTACATGTTCCCGCAGCTACGCTTCTTCCAGTTGAAAATGCCCAAAACACATCCCCAGGGAGACATCCAGGAAGCATCCTAACTAGATGCTCGAACCACCTCAAGTGACTCCCCTCAATGTGGAGGAGCAGCGACTCCACTCTGAGGTCTCTCCCGGATGACTGATCTTCTCACTCTATCTAAAATGGGAAAGTCCAGTAATGCTATGGAGGAAACTCACTTCAACTGCTGTATTCACAGTCTTTTTCTTTTGGTCATTATACATCATTTGTGACCATAGGTAAGGATAGGAACAAAGACCAACTACCTTTTAGCTCAGGTCTCTCTTCCCCACAACAGATAGAGTCGGCACCACTGCAGATGCTTCGCCGATCCACATGTCAATCTCCCATTCCATTTATCCCTCACTTATGAACAAGCATCAGAAATACATGAACTTCTTCAGTTGAGGCAGCACCTCCACTCCTGACCTGGAAATGGCATCCCACCCTTTTCCTGAGAACCATGGTCTCAGATTTGGAGGTGTTGAGTTTTATCCCTGTTGCCTCACACTCAGATATAAACCACTATAATTAGAACAGAAGTTCCTCACTCAATGACATCAACAGGACAATGTCATCTGGAAAAGCAGAGGTGAAATCCTCTGAATCAGAAACCCTCCACCCCTAGACTGAGCAAATCTGACCTACTACCAGTAAGGCAGACCACTCGCTCTGTTTGTATAGGGACTGAATGGCTTGTACCGAGTACCACAAACTCCAAGGGCACCCCCTACAGGATACCCCAGGAGACACAGTGTCTTTTCCAAGCCTTCAAAACACTTGTGGATCTGTTGGACTCTATTCCAGCAGCTCTGTATAGATGTTGCTCGTGAGGGTGAGATTCCCTGAAACTGGAACATAACCCTCCAGACCGTCTTCTAAAACCAGAACCATCACCCCTTTTTGCCAACCCAGAGCCACTGCCCCTGAGGCCCATGTAATGTTGCAGAGGTGTGTCAACCCCCCAACACCTAAAGGCCTTGAAGGATTCACGGTGGAATTTATCTACCACCACAGCTCTTTCACTGTGGAGCTTTTTAACTACCTTGGTGACCTCAGCCTCAGTTATGGGCAAGCCCATCCCATGGTCTGTCGACTCAGCTTCCTCTATGGAAAGCTGGTTGTTTGGATTGAGTGTTTGCTGATTAATCAACTGCCTGGAAATTGTTAAGAATCTTCTGATGGGATTTCTGCATTTCTGTGAGCTTTCCGCAAGGGAGCGAGGGTGACCCATGAATGTGCACAACTCATTTTGCTATTTCTCGTCAGGTCAATATAGAACAGAGCTCTAAACCAAGTCACAATAAACAAACCTTTGAAAAATGACTTGTTTTCAGCAGAAATCCAGCCATACATATCTGAGCCAGAATCAGATCCAGAGTATGAAAGTCAGTGAACGCTGATACTACATAGCTCAATGTCATCAAGAGCTTATACCAAAGACTTCTGCTAAAGCCTTTCCAGCAACGCAGGTAAACCTGGAAAAGGTTTTTATGTCCTCACAACTACATACACAGTTCTTCCAAGACACTGAAAACTTAAAACAAAATGATTTGAGCAAAGCAAAACCTGGTCACTCTTTCCTTGGAGTGCTGTCAAAAATTTGTCGTTGGTAAAATCTGGCCTGTAAAGGCAATATAAAGGCAAAATAAAGAGACAACCAGTTTGTGAAACCGGGTTACACTGCATTCATCTGAAATCGAAAGACAACACCTTGTGTTCCTTTTTTTTTTTTTTTTCAAAGTGACACCTAAGGTAAGACTTTGTCATTGCAACACTTTAGATACATTCACAAACACAGAAAAGCACGCTGTTTCCACTCTTAACTGACATCTACATCTGCAGAGTTTTCTTTACCCCATCATGGGAAAAAAAAGGAAGAAAAAAAATGTTTTCAGTAAATTCTTCTATGTCAACATGTCCCACAAAAAAGGCATTCATAATCAGTTAACATGAGCATTAGTCATAAGCATTTATGAGAAAAACGGGAAAATTTGTTTGATAGATAACAATGTAATCTGTCTTTACAGTATGTTTCGCGTGACAGTATGCCCTCTCTAGCTGTGTGAAGCCACATACAGATTCATGCTCACATATACACTGATGGTGACAGATAATGTAGATCATAAGGCGCCAGATGTCTCCAGTTTAACCCTGTAATTACAAAAAATCATCCATTTCCCTGCAAGTACATATTGATCATGTGTTCTTATTACTCTAAATATAAAGTACACAAATCAACAGAGACCATTTGAAACACTGCAGAGGCTTACAGTGGCCATCAGACATACTCTGTTATTTAATTTCTGACACTCTTGTAAAGGTTTGTGTCAAAGTCCCAAGCAGGGGTGAGGTGTTTTGATATCAAGGGTCACATAAAACTGAAGAGACATCAGTATCTACATTACAGCATGTCATAGATTCACAGAAGCCTGAGGGTTACAATAAGGTGACCAGACATTGTTACCTTAATCACAGAGCTCAAAGCAGGAGGGAAAGCAAGTTAAATTTTTCATTCAAACTTTAACATCAACTTATAAAACCTTAAGCAAGCCTTTAATCTCTTTGTGTAACTGTGGTCTGTAGAGCTGCCTGAACAGCAAATATTTCCCTGCTTCTAACTGAAGAGAATATACAATTTAAAGTCTTGGACAAACCTTCCTATATTAATGCCTGTCTCATTTGCTTCATAAGCCCGGATGCCCCTCTCCCTCCATCCTGGTCTCCAGCCTTTCTTGCACGCACACTCACTCAGTAGTATTGCTTTGTCAGCTGACATTCAGAGGATTAACCTCAAAATTGCCAAAGGCCATTGCAGAGTCCCTCCTCCCTCAGCTGAATCCCCCACCTTCCTCTGTGTTTCCCTCCCTGCAGCTCCTCCTTTGTGAAGACTTGCGCAACAAGTGGCGCCGCTGTCGAGCCCCCTGGGTATTAGAGGTTTGCGTGGCGTCCCAGAGAGCCGTAATTACACCAACGCTCAGGTGATTTAAGGGTCCTGGAACATGCTGACCCATGCATGGCACCGAAATCCTACATTACATTGACACCTACCCTTGTTATGTGTCTCAGAACACAGTATTTATCCTCAGATTTTGGGTTGATTGATGCTACCAGCACACTGATGTTTTCCTTTGTTTTTTGTTTTTAATTATGCACAAGCACAGATAAAACAGTTTTTGAATTTTTATAAAAGTTAAATTACATTTCTTCTAAGATAAATAGATACAGAAAAGTTACAGCACAGGTTAAAAACACACTCATGCAACCTGAAAATCAGCCCTGTCGAACACTTTTCTGCTTCCGCTGAAATAATTCATAGCTTCATTCCAGCTGCTTTATTTTCACCACCAGTCCCAGTGAATGGAAACTGTTGGGGAAAGAAATATAATAAAAGACAAGTGCCAGTCACAAAATTGGGATCTGACAGGTTATAATAAGAGTAAATCCCAATAATTGGTTTAAGTTGACTCCCCACTCCCTGCAGACACCATGGTGGCAGGAGGGAATGTTTCTCCTTTTACAAGGTCAGGGCTAATACCGCTTAATGTGAAGGGGATGTTCCTCTGCCCTTCTTTCTTCAACTCTAACCTCTTCTGTCTCTTATCTTCTCCTCCTTTTGGTTTAACTGGTTGCTTTGACCTTGCAGCCGCTGTGTATTAGAAATTCATTGCTTGTGTTTGCACAAGGCTAAATGTTTCCTCAGTTTTCCTATGGGAGTTTTAAATGTTGCATCAAATCTCTGCCTCTCTAAAGCATTTACTGGTGTATGTGTGTCTGGGGTTTTGTTTTGCTTTGTTTTGTTTTTTTTTCTTTTTGCCGGCACTGAGCTTTCGATTTTGCTTCATGCAAAAAGTTATGGACAATACTGTATGCCAGGAAATCCATAGGTTCCCTGGTTTATCATGCTTTAAAATAATAATGAGTACTAACACGCATTTGCTAATGTTGGAGAAAGAAATTAATCTATTCATCTCTGTCTAAGTCACCACCTCACAAACATTGTGGAATTTCAACTTTGGAGGCCTTCAATTTAAAAAGGAATTTGCATGTGACATTTGCAGCACAGTTTCCTCATTTGAAAAGGGAAACAAAAGAAGGAGAGAGAGAGAGAGAGAGCAGAAGCTTAAAAGACAAGCACCGGCACAAAGAGATTTTAAATAGTTCTCAGCATTAGCAAATGAGGTATTAAAGTTTTCTTTCTTCCTGTTATGGTTTTGTTGTTGACAGCGCTGGTTAAAGAAATTGTGCCTTTTCTGTTGTAATCCCTGCAATTAAGGCTGTGGGTGCGGCTCCATTACCTCAGCAGGATTAGTAATGACCCAGGAGAGAATATAATTGCTTCTAAATTTGAAGTTGTGAAGTGCATGAAATACCTGAGGCTCAGCCTGCCGTCTCAGCAGCGGTTAGTTCATGGATTAGCTGCTTTTCCCTGCTTTTTATCTTTTTTCCAAACTGGGACTTTTCTTGGACGCTTGCTGATTAATGCTCCTTATACTTCTCACTTGTTGCGTAGTTTGTGACACTTACGAAACATGTTACTCTGAGGAGCGCCCTGAGGACGCACTAGCACAAAGTGATCTGTGTGGTAATTTGTTATCAACAGCCACGTTTGACTCCCAAAGTCTGTTGCGTTTTGACTAGTGTGAGTGCTCCGTCCCGGCACAACATGATTTTCTGGTCTCTGGAGGCATGCTTGTACGTGGAGGAGGGCATGTACTCAACGTATGCATAACATGTAGATGCAGCAGTCACTCGACATTTATTATTTCAAAGATTTTTATTTGTGTATATTTGTATAAACTCCTGTTTATTCCTTACCTAAAGTCATTTCAGGTCAGTTTGGACTTTTGTAGCTCTTGTGTTTCAAAGAGCTTTACAGTGTTTACTGTACACACCATCCTACCATACATCTGTTTTTGGCTGACAACACTTTTAAATCTAAATCCCTTTCATCCACAGCCTTGCCTCAGATTAGAAAATTTATATTGTATTGTTTGCATCTCACAGTAAATCTGTAAGGAGAATTAGTAATACCGACAGTCCTGTTTGGTACAATGGCTCCTGAGGTCCACATTTATTATGTCAGAAAAGCATGACATGCGTGAATAGTTATTTTCATGTGTGGGACTGACGCTGTTATCACACAGAGCAGCAAGTGAGACAGTTAACACCTTTCATTATTCAGACCTTACATCTGTCAAAGCTGACAATTACTATATAATTATAGGGTCTTTGAACACCTATAATGGTCTTTCAAGTCCTGTCTTTTGTCCTCAGTGTGACATTTCCAGAAGTATCCATTAACAACTCTACGGCAACTATGACACCTGACAGCTCAACAACAACTAGCAGTTATTTAACTGCAGGGATTTAATGTCATCTTCTCTGTATCTAAGCAGAAATACATTTGGTAAAAGACAACCTCCTTAAGTAAATGATCAATTTGTTGGTGATTAGGTGTAATATAGTGAAACTTGCACTGCGGAAAAATAATATCAATAGAAAGTGTGTTTTGGTCACATGAAATCAAGGTGTGAATGACAACTGAGACCTCCTGGACAAGAGATTCAAAGCTGCGCTGTCAAGCATGGTTTATGCTCATACATGCGACTATGCACGGAACGCACATGTAGGACAGATAGTCTTTATGCTTCTTGCTTGTAATTTGTTGCACTTTTCACTTGCAGCTCTGTAGCTTGCAGTGCCCAGCTTTTTTGTTTACTTCCTATCTGTAGCTCAGACGGTGCAGCACGGTGGCTAGGTGGTTAGCACTGATGCCTCACAGCAAGAAAGTTCCTGGTTCAAACCTCAGCAGGGGTCTTTCTGTGTGGAGTTTGCATGTTCTCCCTGTGCTTGCGTGGGTTTGCTCTGGGTACTCCGGCTTCCTCCAAAGAGAGTGTGGATGGTTGTTTGTCTACATGTGACCTTGCAATCGACTGATGACCTGTCCACGGTGGACCCCTGCCTTTCCCCTGAAATGAGCTGGGATAGGCTCCTGTGACCCTGCATAGGATTAAGCGGGCATAGATGATGGATGTAGCTCAGACATAGCAATGTATTTTAAAAAGGCATATAAGAATATTTTTTGCAGCAATCTATTTACCTCCCTTGACAGAGAGTAGCTGCCAGCTTGTACGTGTCAGCTTGTAGTAAAATTTAGAGAGGTGCACATCACATTAGGGCATCGTCTTTTTGATGCTGAAGCAAAAACCAGTTTTAAGTGTTGGACAGGTGGAACTCACCCCCCCTCCCCCGCCCCCCCATAAGCCTCATTCACACAGCCAGTTATTTCCACCTCTGCAGCACTGTTATTTTTTCCGACCATTGAACTGTATGAATGGCCCGCAGGAAGTAGAACAGCGACCCATTTTGATCCGGTGCTATACTGCATTGGGTGGCAATAACAGAGCAGTGTGAATTGTCATTGTGGAAGGGCACAAAAGGGGCACAAGGATAACTGTAAACTCAGAGGATGAAATGAGTCCATCATGGAGTGGTGAGACAAAGCCCGCAGGGCTGTCGCACAGTGGTGTTCGGTAAAAAAGAAATAAATAAAAATCAAAAGGCAAAGACCAACTGACCTGACAAGCATCTCCCTCCCGCTGAAACTCCCTCCTCCAGCAGAAGCAATTTTACAAACTCCTTCAGTGATGGGGAAACTGAGGCCAGTGTGTTGCCCATGGGAACAAGCAGGCAGGGACTTTATTTTTCAGTGACATTTTCTCAGCACCATGTTTTACTCAGTCAGTGACCAGACACATTAGAGACTTGTTACTGACTGCAGACGGCAAAGTAGAGGAAAGGGACCATCCTTAGAATTGAGGAACGTTGTGATGCTTTGTGAAAGCACACATTGGAGAAGGAAAATGGCACCTTCTTGTGATCCCTGTGAATACACAGCTGAAGATAGGAGGCAGAATGAAGAAAAGGTTCTTCAGTACGCTTTATAGCGTAAATCACTTCTTTTGCTCCTCTCTCAAACCATCTGTCTTCTTGATCTTGAATGCCTACATTGTGGTCCTCAAAAGAGTTCCTTTGATGCTTGAGATGCAGTTGGACCGCTGAATCTTGACCTGATGAGCTGGCTCTCCTGTTTTGTGCCATGTGTACGTGCGGAATAACATGTTTGCACCTCTTACTGCTGTGGTATTTTTTCAAAACTTCTTAGCTGACTTGACAAAGGCCCTGTTTAGACAGTCACAGGGTTTGAAACACTATCTTGATGCTCATTTTCTTCTGTTTTAGTGGGATTATTTTTATAAACTTCTGATGACAACAGAGAAAAAGCTGCCATTTTTGGACTGTGCTGCACATATGGAGGAGGATGGAAGTCTGAAACCAGAAATATACCGGAAACCTACACACACAAACCATTATCTGCTTTTTGATCCACACCACCCACTGGAACACACACTGTCCTTCATTAGAGCTCTACGCCATCCGTTTGAGAATATTCCCAGAGGGAAATTTTTTTTTTTTTTCATCAAATCAAGCTCATTTTGGATGCAATTCTACACCAATATAGTTGTGAATAAAATATTTCATTTACTTGCTAACATTTAAGGAAGTTAGCCGCCTTTGTTATGGTCTTGAACCTGTGGTCAGTTAAGGAGGCTACTGGTCATATTATTAACGTCACTTAGCTTCGAGCATTTCTCCTGAATCTATGTCAGTTTGACAGGTGCAGTTTCACTTCTCATGCACAGAAAAAAAGTTCAGACCAGACAAACCTTAGCATTAAAAAGAAAAACAAAAAAAACAACACCATTATTTTCTCAGGCCTCCTTCTGTGACCCGCATTGTTAATTTGAGAATAAACCGCCACTGTTGTGATCGAAGGAGCACCAGGATAGGAGAACAGGCTGACAAGCAACAGGATGTCAATTACACAGCAGCAATGAAATCCACGCTTTGTTGTCGGTTTAAAGCTGTCAACTGTCAATAGAGAGTAATGCCAGACAGCCATGTGGGAGTCTGCTGGGGAAGCAGTGTGTGTGTGTGCGTGCGTGTGCGTGCGTGTGTGTGCGTGTGTACACGGTGTAGCTGTAATTGGAAACATTTATTCATACATACACGTCTGTGCTGAGCAAACAAGCATCCATACGCACACACAGTGAGCTCCTTTGACACCAATCGAACAGAATAACAAGTAGTGTTCACATGTATACAGATGCAAATATCTGTAGTTATTTTCTGCTTTGACATTACCCCGCCTCTATCATTACGGAGACCTGTCAGGTTGTGTTTTGCACTCTGGTGTGTGTCGACGCACACCAGTACTTTGACAAAACTCAAAAACGTTGTTGCTAGGTGGTACTTTCTCATTTACATTGCTTTCCTTCCCTCCTGTACTCCGAGGCCCTCTACATTAATAAAATTCAGCACAAACCACCAGGGAAATTCTGATTTAAAGTATGCATTTAGTATTTTCAACCGGTCGTGTTGGGGTCAGCTCTGAGCTGTGCTTTAAACTTCAGGTTCATACAATTTAAGGCATTTGCCATGTTAACGTGCTTTGTCAACATAGCAACTAACTGCACTTGTCTCCTCTTCAAACACTTCTTTGGTGAGTGGGTGCAGTTTTTTAGCTCACTTTTGAAGTCAACCATCCATGGCACTTTATTCTAAGTTAAAAAGTAACCATGTTTACCTTTGATGTTGAATTTTGTGATGAGATTCTGGATAAGATTTCCTCATCATTTTACAAGACAGACATGATACACAAGCATGGCAGACTGAAATAGGCATGCATAAACCAAGGCACATCGGTGCATATATGGAACAATTTGTATCGTGCAACCAAACATTTATGTATTTGTGTGCAAACGTGAATGCATGCAGGTAATTCTGTTGAACAAAAATGACAAAAATGCCCCAACTCACTTATTAAATGTTGGTCACAGTGAATATTCTTTGTATCCTTGTTGAGGCCAAACTTGCTGCACTTGCTCATTTGCTGACTTAAATAAATCTCAAAAATGACTCTGCAGGGAGTTTTTGTCACATTTGTTTCCTGCTTACCAAGTGTATCAAAGTGAAGGTTGACTTCCACAAGGTGAGTATAGTTGTTTTTACAATTGGTTTCAAACAAAAATATCACCTGAACAGTTTTGTCCTTTCCTTTAGTGGTAATTTGTTGGCACAGGAAAAAGATTCCTGTTTCTAATCCTGACTGGGGTCATTCTGTGTGGAGTTTGCATGTTTTCCTCGTGCCTAAGTAAGTTTTCTCCAGGTACTCAAGTTTCCAAGGCTATAGATGGATGAAACAATAAATAAATTAACCAATCATAAGCAGCTGGCACAACTAGAGTTTATGTGGTTTTCTGCAAGACTATAAAATTTGATTTGGCCTGAAATATAAATGCTTGCATTTGCCTAAACACTAAAAAAAAAAAAAAAAAAAATACTCTGGTGCAGTAAATTGCCTTTGAAATTTATAGTTTTCTCAGCTTTTACTTTTTTTCACAGTGAATCTTTCATCCAAAACATATTTGATCTCTAGTATTGCACGACTGGGTCACGTTAGATGGGGTATTAATGTGAAATATTGCATGCAACAATTTAAAGCAAGAGGCCAAGTTCTAATATAGAACTGAGCAGCTTCATTGTAGCTTCAATCAGTATTTTCACTCTCTTCTGTCATACTCCTTTTTAAACTTTACAATTACTTGAAACTGATTTAAAATGAGAATACACATTTTAAGCCAACAAAAGATGAGGAAGTTTGATTTGAAGTTGTTACTTATTCTCAGATATTAAGACCGGTTGGCAGAAGAAGAAAAAGGCAGTTCAGTATGGTGACTGCTGCTCTTCTCAGACATCTCCATCTACCCGTCTGCTGCTCAGTCACTAAAGAACTGCTTTGATTAATGATGGAGGCCCACTGCTCTCCATGTGCTCTAATTAACCAATCTCAGTAGATTTTAAGTCACTTTCCATCTTGACACCCAAAACCAGCATAAAAGAAGGAATGAAATGGGGTAATGAGCAATTACCAAAGCATTACATTTAACTTTAAGACTTATGTGGTTCAGACGATCACAACTTATATTATCCCCAAATGTTTCCACGTCATTTACAGAAACTTTATTGTCCACATGACCTTCAGCAGGAATCTACTGAAACTGGACCCCAGAATGTGTAGAACGCACAAATCAGAATTTTGTGGGGAAATAAGTCATCCATGCTGGAAGGCTGCCATTAACCTTCTGTGTGTGTGTGTGTGTGTGTGGGTGTGTGTTTGTGTGCTTGGCTTCTCTGCTGTTTCCACTAAATTAAGAACTTATTAGGGCTTAAAAACCCTCTCCCATTTCACGCAGGGAACCTGGATTACCCTTCAAAGCCTGCGGTTTGGCTCTTTTTATGTTGCAACACTTAATGTTTTATGTCATTGTGACGGTTAGAACATTTAAGAGCAGTCACATGTCAAAGTTTTAGATTTTAACGCCATATAAATGCAGACCTTGCCAATAGTTGATTATATGTGTTGTGAGTTTGTACACATTAAGTCTCAGCAAACAAGAAATGAATGATTTTCACTGAGCCAAAGTGGAAAACATTTTGATATCTCGCTTTCACCACCAGAATTTTCACTCTGGAGGAACATTTTTTTTAAGTTTGTTCTGTTTCCTTTAAAATTATTTCACAAGTTTACAGGTTTTGAGGAATTTGACTCCTAGAATGTAATTAAATGGCAACTTTACAAGTAGACTGTCATTTTAATGAATGGACACAGTTTTAACACATATAAACAAAGTACATTAAAGATATTCTAGCAGGCCAAATTCAGAGCGGAGTTATTGTTAGCCCTCATGGAGTGTTTCACATCAGCAGGAGCTGCACAACCAGGGCCTCAAAATATCCCTGTCTCTTCCCCACGCTGTCAATACATCCTCACATAAACAGGCAAAGTGGGAAACTGCAGGGCTGTTACAGGGTGGTGTGAAGCCACAGAGCCGCCTAACTTGGAAAAAAAAATGCCTCAAGATGGTTTATAACAATAAAAAGACCACAGTCATGATTAAAAAGCCTTTTAATAGCCAGCTTTAAAAGTGTTTACACACTCGCCATAATGTGGAATCAAACTTCCGTAGACTGTACTTATAAAGCCATTGGACAACAAAGATCCCAGTTAAATAAATATACAGCTCTGGCTGCAGTGCTACGAAGATAATGAAACATGAAGGTCATGCATGAGAAGAAAACAGAGAAAGATGGGAGAGAAAAAAAAAATAGGTAAATTATATTGATGAAAGCTGTTCTGATGAGAACAGATAACAGTGAATGAATCATCATGTCTTGCTCTTGTCACATCATGTTTTATTCAGAGGCCTCTTTTATTATAAGCAATCCTCTGTGGAAACGTCTCCCCGCCTCATTCTATCTTTCATCATATTGCATTAGCACCGTGCGCTAAATGCATCGAGGGAGGATATCAGATTGCTTACAGAGATGAGACAGAGATGGACTGTGAATCAAACAGACGGAGACGGAGAGTCGGTGGAGACAGTCCTCATGTTCCTCTTCACAGCTGCCCTGCCAACAGCAGGCTAGTTTGCTCCCATTGTGTTGCTCCGACAACAACAACGAAATTCTACCTGTTCCCATTATGACGGATACACTAATAATATCGTGGCTCCTTTTCAATTGAGAGAACCTGTTTTGTGATTTTTGTGAGCCTGTCACTTAACCTGTGAGCCGCTCATCCCTGTTACTGCAGTCTCCAGAGATGCTTTGAGGAGGGTGTGTGTGTATTTCTGGAGTGTATGGTGTGGCCGAGATGAAGTGTCATCTACAAATTTTCAACTCAGTTTACTGGTGTTTATATTCTGCATTTGGACATAATTTGTTCCTCCTCCTTCCTCCAATCAAAAAGATTTGCAACGTGGCTCAACTTTTTAATTGTCAGATAGACTTTGGATAGAAATGAGGGGGTAAATATTGAATGATAAATTAATATCTAATGTTCCGAAGCTTTTATATAGATTTGAGTTGAAACGAACTGAGAGACATCTGCTACAGCGGGACTTTTTTGTTCTCTTGTGACATAAATGCTCTAAAAATATTTATGACCGCAAGCTTTCATAGAGCTTCTCCATGACTGTCCTTATGCCCTTTTTTTTTATGCCCTTAAGAGTCTTACCATTACTTATAAACTGTTTCTTTATGTTCTAAATTATAATCTTGTGACAAACACCTGATTAAAAAAATAATTATCTGGCTGTCATCTGGTCACCATGATTTTGTATAAATCAATCTCATATAGGTCATCATCAAACTCAGCTCCCCAATACACACACACACACACACACACACACACACATGTGAACATACAATGTGGAAAAAAAAGGAAATTAGTTGAACTACTTCAAAATATATTCATTAATGTCCCTACACTAATGAACATATTTTATGTTCACCACAGTTTTAGCAGTAGAATGTGGATTCAGATGAGAAAATTATCTTATGCAAGAGCTCCCCCTTATGACAGGATCAGATGCTCACAGCAAACCAACTCTATGCCTGCATCAATCTTTATGGCCGGTTCACCACAAGTGAGAGCATTGGACAAAATATAACTTGAAATGTCTTTCATGTCCTCATCACCATCACACAGACTTGTGCAATCGTATACTAAATGCCACATGCAGCAAAGGAATGTGATGAAGATAAAAGTATTTTCTACTGATATTAATTTTGTTTCCCACATACTCCTCACTCAAGTGTGAAAGAGGAGAGTTAGGATTAGTTATTTACCAAAAAAGTCACAATAGAATTTGTCAGAATAATACCTTGGCTTACACAACAGGTTGAGTCAAGCAGTTTTACCCTATAGAGAATCACTGTTGTTGCATATAATCTGCAGTTTGTCGTCTCTTTTATCACTATTAGGTTTCAGGTACTAAGGTCTTTGCCAAAAGTTATTCCTGCTGATAGAAGAAAATAAATGGTGACAACATAATACAAGAAACAAACTGACTTGGCATTTGTACACAGTTGAAGTAATCCAGACAATGCAAGATTAACTGTGCTGCTTTTTATTATTAATATTAAATCTGTGATGTTCCCTGATTCAGACCTTTAAGCTATAAACCGAAGAGCTTTTAACCATATTTATAGGTTTGCAACAGATGATAATGAAGGTATGTTCATCCTAAATGTATGTCAGTCATTCAATCAGCTCTTAAATTTTGTGCTCACCTGCACTTTTTTCCCACTACAAAAAACCTTTTAAATCCATAAAAATAAATAAATAAAAAACATAAAACATGCATCTATTCAATGCTCAATGGTCTACATTTATATAGTGCATTGTAAGTCTTGCTGATAATCTAAACAGCTTTTACACTACAAGCCCCATTCACACACATTCATACTGCGTGTGCTGGTCGATCATACCGTCCGTTCATACCTGTCAAGTTTCCCGTTTTGGCCGGGAAAGTCCCGTATTTTACTCTTCTCTCTCACCGTCCTCCTGTATTAGTGTTTTTCCCGTAAATCTCCCGTATTTTAACCTGCGTTATTAAAAAATAATAATACCGCATCGGGCCAAGGTAAAAAAAAAAAAAAAAAAAACATTCCCAGTCTGAGATCTGTCACTTTGCCTCGCGATAACTGCCACAGCATTAGCCCACTACAGGTACTGTAGGTGGTAGATGTCGCGAGGTTAGTGTGTGACATCCAATGAGTGACAGTGCCCAAAGAAAAAAAATGATTGTTACAGAGAATAGGATGTCGTTAGACAACAGAACTGTTTGCGCTCTTTTCTCATGTAAAATAAACCACTCTGGACCAGTCCACAAATATACTCCTCCCAAAACAGTCATAAAGAAAAGTCATGTAAAATGAGATGAAAAACTGTAAAAGAAGAGCAATATGAAATGAAATGTGTGGAATGAAAATCAAATGTATATGTAAATACAAGCAAAGTTAAATGAACAAAAAATATGCAAATTCAAATAATTACTCTTCATATATACCCCTTTTGTGTTTTCATTTAGGCTATAATGAATGTTCACATTATGTCAATGTGGCTTTATGCACAGCTGCACTACTTCCTGAACTTCAGCCAGCTGCTTTGTTTCCTGTCTGCCATTAATTGACAAACTGATTAATCCAGGTGTGTCTGACCTCACAGCAATGGTCAGACACACCTGGATTGATCAGTTTGTCCAATAATGGCAAACAGGAAACAAAAGATCTGGCTGAAGTTCAAGAGTAGTGTAGCTGTGATTTTAGCTTTTTTGTACACCAAAAATGTAAGAGATACTGGAGCCTGGTTGGGATGGTGCGACTGCTCACAGCGGGCACCAGAAAATTTCCCTTATTTTCAAATCCAAAACTTGACAGGTATGCGTCCATCCATCATCTATACCTGGTTCTTCTTATTCAGGGTCATGGAGGTCGACTGCAGACTATTCCAGCAGTCATCAGGGGAAAAGTAAGTGTACAACCACATGCGCTCACACTCACTTCGGGTCACTTAGAATCACAGATTAGAGCAACATGCATGTTTTATGACTGTGGGAGAAAACCCAACAGGAAACTCCACACCAGAAAGCCCTAGCTGGGACTGAAACCAGGAAACATCTTGCTGTGATGCAACAGTGCAAACCACTGACTGTTAACCTTCCAAATGTCAAACATGTGCTCTACCTCCTAAGCCACAGCAGCCCTCCAAGTACAGTACCGTCCTGTAGTTAAATCCTGTTTTTTTTTTAAAAAAAAGGTCTGAAAGTATTTTCTTTTTCAATGCAAAAATGCCAACTTTATGTCTGACATTAAATCATAATACAGTGTAGGCCAGGGCCGGTTCTGGGTGCTACAAAGTCAAATGCGATGTACACATGTGTACTTCACATGTGTACTGTGAAGATATTTCAGAAAATAAGATATCTATACATTTCCCCTTTAAAAATTCACCAATAGAAACCATATATTTTTTTAATCTTTTTTTCCTTACAAGTTCATCTACACTTTTAAAGAAAAATATTTCTTGTAAACAAGTGATTGGAAGAGCATTCAGAGTCATATTCAAAAAAGCTGCATTTATTTTCAGACAGTAGCAGACTTTTGAAAAGAAATATATGTGCATCAAAACATTCATCATCCTTTTGTCAAAGCAGTGAAAACTTTTGATGGAGAAATAGGTGGAAGATTATTAAATGTTTAGTATTTGATGGATGTTTCTTCCACCTTATCTTTGATTCCTGTATAAACATAAAGTGGCCACTAGATGTTGCTGTCTTTCCTCCAAAGGTAAAGAGGGATGAGGAGCTCTATAATCTTCGGCACTTCAGCTATGACAGAAGTGTAATATGTGTCTGATCTATGACTGATGTTCTCTGCTAACTAAAAACACTGCTTGTATGCAGACCTCCACACTTCTGTTATTTTTGCATGAGAATAAAATGGCAATCTGGCTTGCTTCTTAAACTTCACATACACAATTCATAGTTGGTTTGTGTGTTATTTTTGTACCATGTGAAACACAACAAAGCAGTGTCTGCAGGAAGAAAAAAACTTGATCTGGACAGACCTTGTCCTCCCATGTTGATTCATTATTCATTCTCTACTGTGAGGACTAATTATTTATAAAAATGTGATTCAAAATACGGTTGTTAAATACAGTAATGCCCAGAGGGACTTGTTCACTTTCATCAGTGTTTTATTATTATTTTTTTCCCCCTCCATTCCTACAGTTCCACAAGCCAGGATAAGTCAAGAAGGAGTCACGTGTTTCTTCTTCTTCTGCCAGGTTGATGTGTAGCAACAATTGTCACTGCAACAGTGTCGGGATCCGCACTCTCCAGTTGTTATTCATACTCTGACCACATACGTCAGACTGGCTGTAGGAGGTGTGTGTGTGTGTGTGTGTTCCTTCACTGATAATGGCTTCAGTGATGGTTTACACTAGGGTTTCTCAACAGGGGCGGTACAGCCCCCTGGGGGGCGTTCTGAACCCTTAGGGGTGCGCTGGAAACATCAGGGCTGAGGGGGGGGCACTCAGGCACAAATGAGGGCGCCATGCCTTGAGAACTCTGTTTTAAACTTCCATGGTTTCTGAAGGTTTTTTTTATAGTGCAAATCTATTTATGTTTCAATAAAATGTTGTGCTAAGATTTCCTTTCAAAAAATAAAGCTGCTGTCTGAGACCAAAACCCCAAGTCTGCTGCCTCCATGACCCGGTAAAATCTCATTTTCTCTCTACGTCACAATCAGACGAGCCAAGCGGGACCGGTCACCGTGGTAACGCACATAAACACACAGCAGCATAGAAACCCCTTTCCATCACATTTCGCAGGCTTCATTCAGCAACCAATGAAAACATACACAATCAAGACCACGTAACCACGATTAATCACAAACATTTACAGTACAATCAAAAATGGCAGAAAACAAGAAAAATTGCCAGCAGTATGATGCTAATTACATAAATTATGGATTTATTCCATCACCAAGCAATGTACATCTGCCGATGTGCTGCTATGTGAGCATATGTTCTCCAATGCAGCCATGAAGCCGTCGCGATTACAGGAGCATCTTTCTAAAAAACATCCAGACAAGGCATCTAAAGACTTGGCTTACTTCCAGTCACTGAGGGATCAACACTCAAGGCCCCTAAAATCAACACCATGTTCACTCGGAGCATTGGCAAAGGTGGGCCTCAAGTAAATCATTATAAAGGCCTGTTCACACACAAATAAATGTGTACCTAATTATGACATTTCTATAGTAGCAGTACAGTAAATCCTCCTCCTCCTCGGCTTCTGTCCTTCTCCTGAATCCGTGCAAAAATTCCTCCGCTAATTATCTCCGCTAAAAAGGGGAATCCATATAGCCCGCATTAGGTCATATTAGGTATGAGGAACTCCGGGGTGGGGGGGGGAGATAGTTTCCCCAGTGCGTATATCCCCAGTCATGAAGAACACTGGCTGATTACAAATAGAAACAGAAAAACAAAGCTGCACAACAGAACTAAGTAAATGGATGAGACAGGTGATTGATTTAAACGTTGGTGGACTGACAATTTAGAACAAAGAAATAACAAAGTTTATTCTCTCACCATAGTGCTGGACTTCTCTGTCTCCTTGGTTCTGATCACATTTCTTTCACAAAAGATGTGGAATACAGATTTTCCTGGCCACAAAACACACTCCCACTGTGTGACAGTCGTCAGATGCCTCAGCGTTCAGAGACATAGATGTTGACTCTGAATAAAGTCAACAAGGGACTTCTTTAAGTAAAGTTTGGGGGTGATTAAATGTAACTTGTATTGAAGTGCTTTGGGCAACCTTTGCAGTAATGAAGATTGCCCTTTGTCACTGCAAAAGAAAATGGATTGAGGGAAGACTTATTAAACCTGGGCTCTTTTTTTTTCTTTACCAATTGTATACCGTTTCAGCATTTTTTGAGTTTTCGAGTTTGACATAAAACACTTCAGGTTAATCTGAATTAAGATTGGGACAAATAACTGTAAATCCACATATATAAATCTTAATTATTCATTGTTTTATTAATTACAGCTATAGAACGTTCTTGTGATGAATGAACGATTTACAATACAGCAGGTTTCCTTTGTTGTGTATATTTTTCTTCATGCTGAATGCACCAGTTTATGGAGAGGAGGCTAATATGTTAACTGTGGTCCACTTGACCAGCTCTATTTGTTTTAAAGATATACAGGGCTTAAAGTAAAAAAAAGTCCTGAGCCTGAACTTTTTTTCGGGGGGGGGCAGTAGTGGATCCAACGCATACTCACTATTGGCAACTTTTTGTCATTGTGCTTGGTAATATACAAGATGACCAACAATTTAAATGTGAATTTTAGAAAGTAAAGGTTATTAAGTTATAAGTGAAAACATGTAAACTCAGTCAAGCCCATTAATCTGATTAATTTAGCAACTACTTAATTCAGTAAAGGGCAATTTGTACAAGAAAAAAAAAAACAAATTGCAACTTCTCCATCATTTTTATTCAAAACAACAGCAAATTAATTTATAGGAAATACAGTGCCTTACAAAAGCATTTGGCCCCCTTGAACTTTTCAACTTTTTGCCACATTTCAGGCTTCAAACATTAAGATTTTTGTCAAGAATCAACAAGTGGGACACAATTGTGAAGTGGAACAAAATTTATTTGATAGATATTTTAAACTTTTTAAACGAATAAATAAACTGTAAAGTGGGGCGTGTAATATTATTCATTCTTCTTGAGTTAATACTCTGTAGCGCCACCTTCTGCAGCAGTTCCAGCTGCCAGTCTCTTGGGGTTTGTCTCTATCAGTTTAACTCATCCAGAGACTAAATTCTTGTCCATTCTTCCTGTAAAACAGCTGGAGCTCAGTGAGGTTGGATGGAGAGCGTTTGTGAACAGCAGTCTTCAGCTCTTTCCACAGATTCTGGATTGGATTCAGGTCTGGACTTTGACTTGGCCGTTCTAACACACCTTCCATTTCAATATGATTGCTTGCTCAGTGCTCCTTGAGATGTTTAAAGCTTGGAAAATCTTTTTGTATCCACATCCAGCTTTAAACTTCTCCACAACAGTACCTGGGACCTGTCTGGTGTGTTCCTTGGTCTCCATGATGCTCTCTGCACTTTAAACAGAACCCTGAGACTATCACAGAGCAGGTGCATTTATACGGAGACTTGATTACACACAGGTGGATTCTATTGATCATCATCAGTCATTCAGGACAAGATTGGATCATTCAGAGATCCTCACTGAACTTCTGGAGTCAGTTTGCTGCTCTGAAAGTAAAGGGGCCCAATAATATTACACGCCCCACTTTTCAGTTTTTTTAATTGTTGAAAAAGATTTAAATATCCAATAAATTTCATTCCACTTCACAATTGTGTCCCACTTGGTGTTGATTCTTGACAAAAAAATTTAAATTTGATATCTTTATTAGGGCTGTCAAAGTTAACGCGTTAACGCGTGATTAACGCAAAATAATTTCAACGCAACTAATTTTTTAAACCCGCGATTAACGCGAAGCCGGCCGTTGATGTACAATAGTAGAGAGGAGAGTAGGTGTTGCCTCCAGGCTTCATGAGCCTCGGGCCCTTCCGTAGTTGTAGTCCTGTAGTCCTCCGTAGTTTGTCAAAACAGGAAGCCATGCACTGACGTCGACGTCCATGCCGCAGGCAGACAGACGTAAACAAACCTCCGTTAGCAGTAGCTGGGTTAAAAATGGATACAAAAGATACTATTTTGAATGGTAAGTTCAGCTTCAAAACCTTGCCTGATGGCTAACTCCACAAGATAAATGTTGTTTGTGTTTACTGTCGATGTGAATTTAGTTACCACCGGAGTCCGACTACTGAAATATCACTTGTCGGCTAATCAGAGCGCGGATGCACAGAGCCCCCCCCGTTTGAAGCAAACCACGAAAATATTTTGTATGAAGAACATAAGAGAAAATATTGAGTATATATATATAATATATAATGGATTTGGCATTGTAGCAATAAATAAACATGCATTTGTTTTGCATAAGCCAAGCATTTGTGTACTCTCATATTAGGCAAGGCAACTTTATTTGTAGAGCACAATTCGTACACAAGGCAATTCAAAGTGCTTTACAGATGCATAAAGTCACAAGAAGGCAAATGAATCATTCCATACAAGCATAAAAATAATCAATAATAAATAAAATTAATTAATAAAAAATTTAATTAATTAAATTAAAAATGAAGAGTGCAGATAAAATCCTTCCAGTCATCATCTTCACATCTAAACAGAACTGTTTTCAGCCTGGATCTGAACATTGTCAGAGTTCAGGTCTGTCTCACATCTTCTAGAAGACTGGTCCAGATTTTAGGAGCATAAAACTGAAATGCAGCTTCACCTTGTTTGGTCCTGACTCTGGACACCAGCAGGAGACCACTACCTGAGGTTCTCAGAGTCCAGGTTGGTTCATATGGATCTAACATGTCAGAGATGGACTTTGGAGCCATGAAGAGACTTGTACACAAGTAGAGCTGTTTTAAAGTCTATTCTCTGAGGGACAGGAAGCCAGAGACCTCAGAACTGGACTAATATGGTCACATTTCCTGGTTCTAGTCAGGACTTGTATTAATAAGAGTAATACAACTTGAAAAAGATCTGTATAAGGTAGATTTAGAACAGATAGAAATATGCGATTAATTTGCGATTAATCATAATTAACTATTGACAGTCATGCAATTAATCTGATTAAATATTTTGAGAAATTGACAGCCCAAATCTTTATGTTTGAAGCCTGAAATGTGGCAAAAGGTTGAAAAGTTCAAGGAGGCTGAAAACTTTCAGAAGGAACTGAACAATCCATTGGGTCTGGACTCGTCTCCTCTTTAACATGTGTATATGCAGGGGCAGTTATTAGATTATTAGATGTTATTATTCTGGATGCATCAGCGAACCATTACATTTACGATTTTTTTTTTTAATGTTTTCGGTGGTTGCTTTAACAACATTCAAAGAAAACGTCCATACTTGGAGCCGATCAGACAGACATTTCTAGAACTCTGGAGCCATTATGCGTGTTCATATAACTGGCCTGCTGAGTGGAAACGGACAGATTTGTGAAGCGTTTTTATTAACGATGCTTTTTTTTTTTTTTTTTTTTAACACGGATCTACAGCGGTTGAGCGACCGTTAATGATCAGTCGCGTTCCACAGTGAACGAGCACACGCGTATTTTCAAGTCGGAAATAAAACTGGTCATCGGGGCCGCTACGTCCGCAGCGCTGTGGCTGTTGCTCCGGGAAAGCAGCTGTCCGTGGGCTCCGACACAAGAGCCGTGTGTCGGAGCCCACGGACAGCTGCTTTATACCTGGCGTCTCCTTCGTGACGGCGAAGAGCTTTTTTTCTTTTGCTGCTATAGACTAACTTCTTGGAGCACAACACAGTCAGGTACCAGGTAGCTTCTGGCAGCAGCTCCCAAACCGGCTCTGTCCCCGCCCAGAGACACTTGAATTTTGCCTCCGTTCTTCTGATTGCCTGAGAAAAAAACCACCGGCTCACCTCGCCTGCGTTTTAAGACCACTCAGAAATAACGTGTTTCTGTGCGTGATTTTTTTTTTTCCCCCTAAATCATAGTCAAAAGCCGGAGATCCGGCACGGCGCCGGAATACTTTAACCCCTGCGGAGCACGCGGACAGCTGCTTTATGCCCGGCAACTCCTCCGGCGAAGAGCTTTTTTTTTTCTTTTTTTACTGCTATAGACTAAATTCTTGGAGCACAACACACAAAGTCAGGTACCAGGCTTCCTGAGTGTCTGGCAGCAGCTCCCAAACGGCTCTCTGTCTCTGTCCCCGCCCCTTTCCCCTTTCCAGAAAAAACCGCCGGCTCGCTTCGCCTGCGTTCAAGACCACTCAGAGATAACGTGTTTCTGAGCGTGTGTATTATTTTTTTTTTCCTAAATCATAGTCAAACGCTGGAGATCCAGCACGGCACCGAAATACTTTAAGCCCTGCATGTTTATTTTTTCACAGTGTAAATAATATGGAGCCCCGTTTGGGTCATAATTCAATGAATAAATGAGTCTATTATTATGAAATACAGGCGTTTATTATTATAAAATACGTATCCATTATTATGAAATGTTTCCCATTATTATGAAATATATGTGTATTATTATGAAATATGTCCCATTATTATGAAAAAAATGTCATTATTATATATTACATTAATAATAAACGCCTGTATTTCATAATAATACTCATTTATTCATTGAATCATGACCCAAACGGGGCTCCATAAAATAAAGGTGACAATGTCTAACTTGACATCAGTGTCTAGGAATTTTACTATTTTGTCTGAGGCCGTTTTACCTTTAGTGAGGCTTGAAGCAAGTAAGGACTTGTATGGCTGAAAAACTGCATGTGAAAATGGAATTTGTACAATATTGTTTTCAATAAATCAATTTTTTTATGTTTTGTTTTTCACATTTTGGCAGCGGCTGTGTTTTTTATTCTTATAATCTAGATCTACTAGATGCAAGCCTTGATAAAGTTTTTTTTTGTTTTACACCTAATCTGAACAAACCTGAACTGTTGTTTTCTGATATGGAACAACTGAACCAGAGTTCTGATGATGTATAAAATAAAATGTAAACTGTACATTCATATGATCATCATGTATGTACTTACTGAGCAGCTGAGGAAAACCTCACCAGAATCTTGAAGCTGTTCTTCCAACCACATTACCCAGTAGGTGACCCAGCTTCTCTGAGACATGGATGTTTTACAATCAATGCATTCCACTTGCAATAAACACTTGAACAAATCAGTTAGACTGAAATTAGGTCCATTTGCAAAAATGTTGGGGGGAAAAAAGTTTGACTAGCCCTTTAAGCCTCACTATTTACAAGCATGTTCACATTTACAAAAAATGAAAAACAGTACTCACCAAGGCCCCTTTCTTCTGTGCTGGTTTGTCTATTTCCAGATTTATCAGGGTCTCATTACGATCTGCAAGAAAGAAAGGTTAAAGTCACGAGAGCTAGGTGTCCAGTGTTAACAAAAAAATAACTTATTCAATGAGTCAAATGACGTTTTCTCTGAAATATTCTACGTCGCTGTCCATAAACGCATTTAAATTTGTCACAATTGCTTTCCTGAAAGGAAATGGGAGCTGATTATTTTAAGTGCAGTTGAAGAAAGATGCAGGATGACTCCTGCTGCAAAGAAATGGGTTCCAGAGAAAAGTTAAGTGTTAGCGTCTGTGTTACGATGATGAGACCGGTCTATTGACTGGTTACCTTCAAAACAAACTAGCAGCGCGCGCTACTCCGGCAGCAAATAGACGGCGGCGGGGCTGCTGTGGCAACGTCCTGATGCACCGGCCCCGCTTTCTCCTAACGACCGGGAGCTGCAGCTAACCTCCGGTAACTAACAGACTGCGGGCAGCAGCTAACGTTAGCCGCTAATGTTAGCTACGTACCGGCCGTAAATTGGACGGAGAGCGGTAGCTAACAGGCTGGTGCTTGAACCGGAGGACGCGACAGTGACGCTCACACAGGACATGCTAACCTTCTCTGAAAGACTTGTTGACTGGTTTTTAGAACAACTTTCGTTCGGGAAAAAATGACATGTTGAAAAAGTTAGAAACAAAAGCATCACTTACCAAATTCAGCGCCGACCTTTGGCGCTGAGGCAGTGTGCGCCTCTTCAACAGCTTGTGGCCACAAAAATGCTACACACTCAGAAAAACCAAGTAGACGTTACTAAATAAAATAAGTATGTGTGTGAGAAGTAGAGAAAACTCGGAGTACGAAAGTAAACTTGAAAAACTAGTAAGAATCAAGTTTAATGCACTATTTATCCTTAAGTCAGGACATTGTTGGCATTTACAGATCATTTTCAATAATAATAATAATAATAATATTCGGTTCCATAATAATTATCATTATCATACAACAACATTATTTTTAAAATACATTCATTGTCTTATTATTATTATTATTAGGGCATTTGAATACGGTTAAAAGAAAGATTTCCACTCGTTTTATTTGATTTTTTTTGCGTTAATCACGTGACCCTCCGCAGTTCTCGTCGGGTCAAGTTTTTTTTTTTTTTTTTTTAATTCCGTGTGCGGGACTAAAAAAGTAACTGAACAACACATTTCCCTTTAATTCGTTTTTTATTTTATTACTCTATTTGTTTTGCTATAGTTTTACAAAGAAATACATTTACAACGACCTGGGAACGAGCAGCGACGGTGTGACGTCACGCCCCAGCAGCAATACGTATACACAACTACGTCACACAGCAAATGCATTTGGAACGTCCACTGTGGGTATATAAGGTCAGACATTCATTCCATTAGCTCACTTACCTCAAAACCCTTCACGGAAACACATTTTGGACTTACTTCACATTTCTTTGCAAAGAAAACTTCAACTGTTGGAAATGAACACCAACAACAATTCTTCAGCAAAACCACTTTTTGACGTCCAGCTCAACGAAGTTCTTTCTGGTAATTCTTCTGTCTACTTGATCGAGGAGTTCCTGGGACAGGGGACATTCGGTAAAGTGGCCAGATGTAAAAACCTGAACACAAAAGAACTCGTGGCTGTAAAAGTGGTGAGAAATGATGACATTAAATCAGCTAAAACTGAAGCTAAGACGCTGGAGAAAGTCAGAAAGCTCAACGCAGACAAAAATAATTTGCTCAAGTTCAAAGAACATTTCATCTACAAAAACCACTTTTGTGTTGTTACAGAAATGTTGGACGTGAGCTTGTTTGATTTCATGAAAAGCAGGGATTTCACTCCTCTTCACGTTTGTGAAATCCGAGCAATTGCTCAGCAGATGTTGGTGGCTCTGAAAGCCCTGAAGACCATCAATCTGGTTAAAACCAGACAACATCATGCTGGTAAATCATCAGTCAGAGCCCTTTAAGGCCAAACTGATCGATTTTGGTCTCGCAACAGAGGCCCCAAACCTGTGGAAGAGAGGGATCGTCCAGAATCTGGCTTACAGAACACCAGAAGCTCTTCTCATTCATCCAACTTTGGATGAAGGCGTTGATATGTGGGCTCTCAGGCTGTGTTCTGGCGTTCCTGTTCCTCAGACAACACTTGTATCCCATGAACTGTGAATATGAGGCCATGAGGACTATCGTACAATTGAACGGTCAACCCGACAATGATTTCCTGGATGCTGCATTAAATATGGATTGCTATTTCACTCTGATCCAGGAGGGTCCTCCCCGTTTATGGTGGCTGAAGACCCCAGAAGATTATTCGCTGGAAACTGGAAAGGTCCTCAAAAAGCCTAATGCCATTTCTTCCCATATTTTCGATCTGAATAACCTGATGGGGATGCAGCAAGGAAGACTGAAGATGGAAGACCGTGAAGACACAAAAGCTTTCATCAGCCTCCTGAAACGCATGTTAGAAGTTGATCCAAGAAGGAGGATCACGCCGACTGAAGCTCTCAGTCATGAATTTATCACAATGAGACACCTTCCTAATAACGGACCTTATGTGATGGCAGCAAAGGCTATAATGACAGTGTGTCCCTCTGAGGAGCCAAACTGCATTTCTGCTCAACGCCAAGAGGAAAACGTGAGAACTTCGGACAGCAATGGCAACAGAGATCCCAAACCAACAACATCTCCATCCAGAACTGGAAGAAGAGGAAGGCTGGATGTCTGTAAAAAACTGACGTTAGCTAACACTCCCTGTGATGTCATATCCGGTCAAGAGGAAACAACATCTAATCATGGCTGGACAAAAGACAAAGAGGACTTTTCTAAAACAGAAGTAGACAACAATGGATCACACGAAGCCAGTTGCAGTAACGACGACATACCAGCAGCATCAAGAACAGGAAGAAAAGGCAGACTGGATGTCTTTAAAACACTGACTGTCACTAAAACTGCAAATGACACCGCAAATTCTGCTGACTGTGAAGAAGAAAATGTCATAACTTCTGAAAACTACGGCAGAGATCCCAAACCAGCAACGGCAGCCCACAGTAAAAAAGCAACATCTGCATTAGGAACTAGAAGTAAAGGCATGCTGGGTAGCGTTAAAGAACTGACAGTCACTGACACATGTGATGTCATTTCCTGTCAAGAAGAAACAGCATCCAGTCATGCCTTTACAGACAAAAATGGACCAGAAGAAGCCAGCTACAGTCCAGGTGAAATACCAGCACCACCTGGGACCAGAATTAAAAGTAGGCTGGATAGCTCTAAAGAATTCACTGTCACTAACAACACGTGTGATGTCATTTCCTGTGAAGAGGAAACAACATCAACACTTAATTCCGAGACAAAAGAGTTACAAGAAGAACCAGTGATGGACCTCACCCTGAAATCGACTGCAGAAGTTAAACCCTCCAAAAAGCATTTGAGTGGAATTTGCAGATTCTTCTCCTGGATATCCAAGGCCCGTCCAGCAGAAGAAACGCAGATGAATGAGGACACTCACCTCCACCAGCACCACACACTGGGAACTGGAGACAAAAGAGCTACAAGAAGAACCTGCCATGGATCCTACTGTGAAACTGACTAGAGGGGAAGTTAAACCCAAAAAGAAACGTTTCAGTTGGATCCGCAGCTTCTACTCTGGGACATCCAAGACATGAGAGACATGAGTGAGGACACTTACCTCCACCAGCACCACACACCAAGAACATGACCACCACACACATCTTCCATGTACAACACATACAAGCTCCACCCAACTGGAGGACAGAAAAAAGTCAGGGCAGCACGTTGGTGTGGTGGTCCAGGTGACCACTTCACAGCAGAAAGATTCCCAGTCTGGGGTCTCTGCACGTCAGCGTGGGTTCTCTCCGGGGGCTCCCTCCGGGGCCTCCGGCTTCCTCCCACACCCCAACATTTCCCACATTTAATTCAATCACATCAATGAATTTCAGTGAGTTGTGTTCATGTTGAAATGTGTATTATATGTAAATAGATGACCTACAGAAGTTTAATAAACTCTGAAAATGTACTTGCATGTTTATATATTGTATTTGTTCATTCAAATTTGTCAATAACAAATTTCAGAAATTCAACCCAGACACAGATTTATATCACAGAGCAGAGGTGTTCCAGAGTGCTGGTGTTACTGGTAACTGTGGTTTTACAATGATAATGAGCTAAATAGGATGCACCTGCTGTCAATGGGAACTGCTTTTACAAAAATACAGAATTACATCAACATTCAGTGTCAAAAAATAAGACACAGATTAAATCAGTAAGGAAATAGAAAAGTAAGAAGCAAACCCAGGTGAAAAAGAAATAAACTGAAAGTTTTTATTATTATTATTGAAAAATTTTAAACAATACATAGGACTAAACAGGCATGGATAAGGGATGGATGGATGGATGGATGGGTGGATGGGTGGATGGATGGGTGGATGGATGGAACAACAAATCAACAGGAAAATATGACATCATAATAGGACAAAAGGTAGTTACAAAAAATAATATGTATTTCACAGTTTTTATCTATAGATCCATAAATAGGCCTATGACCAAAAAAAAGTTAATTAAATAGAAAGTTTGAGGTATAAGATTTCAATAAAATTACATTTTTCACATAACTAGCTTTAGAATTTATTCAGTCTTTTAAAGATTCTAAATACGACGAAAAGAGTGCTTTAAACACAATAATGTTTGGACACTGGTGTGCAAATTTAGTACAATGAATATGATATATGGCAAATATTAATAGAAGGTTGATAATATAAGATTTTCCTGGATATCTTTCCTTGTTTTGTGTCAGACCAAATAGAAGATGCTGAATGTTCAGTTTGTAACACACCTAGTCACCCCTGAGTCAAATTTGATGTTTATGAGATTATTTTGATCAATCCAAAAGACACGAGAGTCAGTACAATCCCAAAATAAATGACATATTGTTTCATCCACACTGCCACAAAAGGAACAGTGTGTGTCAATATTAATCTTGTATATTACAAGACAGGTCTTGACTGGATAACACTTGTGGAGCAATTTAAAAGTAACCTCTCGTACCTTAAAAAGATCCTTGACAAGATCCAAGTGTTCTCCCAATCTATGTCATTATAAATATTACTCAGTAGAAAACAGTTGCAGGTTTAGAAACAATGTCTCTTTGAATGATATTTCTAATGCATTGATTAGTGGCTTTATCACTCAATAAAAGACATAAGGTACCAACATACACATCATCAGGAGTTAAAGCTGCAATAATACAGCTTTTACCTTGAGGAGCAGAACAAAATGATCTCCTAACCCCATCTGGTACTGCATCAAATACCATAGAAGATTCTCTTGGTGGAACAGGGACTAAATATATAGAAAGAAATTCTTCCTGAGTAAATAACTGACCGTTGTCATTCAGCAACTGATGAACAAGTAATATTTTATCATTAACCCTCCTCTTCATATACAAAGATTGTTCTTAAATCTAATACATTGATATTTTCGAATGAAATATTTATGGGGAAAAAAACTGTGTGAGTACGTCATTGACCAGGAGAAATAAACTGAAGTTGTGCTTCTCTTCAATGAACGCTCACGTCATGATCACGTGACCTGACAGTTAGCAGCAATAGTCCAAACCGGTTGTTTCTACAGCATTCAGGGCTTCTGGAAGATATGAAAACTTCCACTTTTAAACGTGACAATTTAAAACTTCCTCTGATTCTGGGAGGCATTGATTTAGCACCAGAAATTTTAACACCAACAAACGTCCTTTGTTCTGTTTTAACATCTGTAATGCACATTTACAGAAGACTTAAGCTACTTTGACATTCACAGTAAATTAAAACATTACTTACAGCACACTTCCGTCAAACAAGTCCATGCCTGTGGCAGGTCAATCATGTGACAATGGAGCTGAGATGAGTAGTTTGTTTTCTGCACCAGAAGACCAGAAGATCTCTCAAGATTCCTGCCAAATGCAAAAGCAGCTTGAACTTGAAGGCCATACATGTTAGTTCATATTTACATGAATGTTTCATATTAAAAAGGGATAAATCACGTTTTAAAAGATCGACTATGATCTATGACTTGTTTGACTATGAAGCATATTGGTGCAAACAAATGTCAGGATACTGCTGAATGAGAAATATAAAATACCTTCATAGCCACTAGCTTCCTTCTCCTCTTTGGATGGATCTTTGAGGATTTTATCCTCTAAAAACAGAACACAAAGGTTTAGGGGTGCCCTCTGCTGGTGGAACTCTTGTGGGTTCTGATGATAAGGAGGCTTAATGAATGCGGTCTGCCTTGTGATGTTTAAAATGTATTTGCTTTATGCTGAAAACAAAGTTCAAATATAAAACAACAGTTGCACACTGTCATTACAAAATGCAATTAAAATTATTATTAAGACTACCAGAACAATCAACATTTACCTTCCACAGTACTAAAGCAGCACAGCTGCCAGATCTGCCTTGCCCTGCAATAAATGGACTCTCTGCTGTTTGTACTCAGTCTGACGTTGAAAATAAAACCCACTACTGTGTAGAAACAGACACCTCAGAGCTTTTCAGATTGTTCATTGCTTCACCGTAAGAGGCAACTGAGTCAATAAAGTAGCTACATCTGCTGGTATAAGTACTTCTTCAGGTCATCATTCCATCCCTTAATAGCAGTAGGCAAAGGTATGATAAGGGATGCACGATAACTGTTTTTTAAAACCGATACCTATAACTTTCAGCTCCTAAAGGCCGATACCGATAACCGATTAAGATGTGCTATTTATTCATGTTTTTCTTTCCTTGTTTTTCTTGTACAAAAGCCTTTCTCATGTACACTGTAGTTTTGCAGTTTTTTAAACCAATTTTATCACTTTTGCCATTCTGTGTGCTGGATTAAATATTCAGGTGCAATCTGGCATTTCACCTTCAAGATTAATGGCACCATGAGCATTAATCACTATTGATCAGGGAAGCTAAATTGTTTGTGTCTTCTATGAGTTTTTTTTTTTTTTTTTTTAATGCAACTAATGTCTTCTGACAATGATAATGCCTGCAAGCTAGTTCAGGCTTCAACAGTTTGCACTTTCACACACCCTTCAACATGGTTCAGTCCAGCTACACCCACTAGTTTACTGGTCTATTTAAACGGAGAAAAATGGTATCCATCTCTGCTTTGCAAACTGAATGCAGAACTGTCAAGCTTGCCACTCCTCAAAAACGCATAAAAGCTCTGTCCTATCTGCAGCTCTGCTGTTGCAATGTCTCTCATCATCTTTGATTCTGAAAATGTTCTCCTCAGCTGTTTGGAAAAGAAAGTGAGTTGAGAGAGACTGCAGCTCAGTCAGTTAATGTGCAATGCAAGGATCAGCAGCTCACTTGTCTCTTCAACAGTGATGACTAAGTTGAGTTTTCAAAACAATTTGTTTCGTTACGTTCACCGCTACCATGGCCGTGGGGGTAAATGGGGATAACGCTTCCTAATGTTTGGAAGTTCACTGCATCGCCTCCAAGTATCATCAACGGACAAAACCCCAAGGGAAGTGCGTATGCCAACCATGAAGTGCGCATGGAGCACCGCGCATTCTCACAGTCAAGTCACTTTTTGTACATCTGAACATGAGCGTGGAAAATGATGTATGCCACTTTTTTGGGCATATGCAAGATTTGCACATGAGGCCCCTGGTCTGCCGAAACTGTTTTAAAGAAAATATTTATTAAGGACATGGATGAAGGACCATACATCCTTTTGTATCTAGATGGCTCAGAGGTGGTCAACGTGCCCGGGACAGCAAGGCCACTAATGTTGGTTGAATATAAAAGGTAACAGGTGTTGTGCAATAAGGCTTATAACGTGCTTGTTTAGTCCTAAAAGAAGGTTATTACCAACTGTCTTGAGGGACAGCTGCTACTAACCAGAAGGGTATTAACAAAGTTAATAAATTGAAATGGGGCACCACCTGATCTCAGGAAATCAGGAAATCAGGAAAAAAGGACAAAGTGGCACAATCAGTCTCAAAATGGCTGTTGGTCTATGCGTGCCAGCACGTGACCAGGTGTGGCGCTATAGAGCAACAGAGAAGGTTTGAGTCCGAGTACAGACTTCTTTAACCAGCAAATGTTAAAAAACTGTGTAAAATAACCACAAACAACTTCTCTCATTAGAATATATCGAGAATTTATTAACACAAGTATTAAAATGAACAAACACTTGAATCAAGATCCTGATATCTACTACTAAAGGATAACTAAACTAATATAAACATTAAAAGGGAAAAGAGTGTCCATATATCTGCATGTATGCTGGAAACTATAGGTATGCGTGTGTGTGTGTAGGTGTGTGGATGTGTGTGTGTGTGTGCGTGGTGATGTGAGTAGGGTGTCCAAGATGGTGGACACGATCACGTGTTCTCGTCCCTCACCAAAATGGCGGACGAGATCACGGGGTATTCTCGTCCCCCACCAAGATGGCCGCAAACTCGCACGATAGGGCATCACAAGATGGCGGATGGGGCCACTCGGTACCTTCGTCCCTTACCAAGATGGCGGACGAAGTCACATGGTGATCCTGTCCCTCACCAAGATGGCCACTGACTCACGCACAAGGCGCCACAAGATGGTGGACGAGGTCACGTATAACCTTGCCAACACACAGACTGGGACCTATTCGACCACCAGGACCTAGAAACATTTACAGTATGGTTTCTCAACGGGCGCAGCCCCCTGGGGGGCGTTCTGAACCCTTAGGGGGGCGCTGTAAACATCAGGGCTGAGAGGGGGGCGCTCAGGCACAAATGTAGGGGCGCCACGCCTTGAGAACTTCCATCTCAAGGTTTTTTTTTGTTTTTGTTTGTTTTTATTTTATTTGGTTTTTTTTGTGTCTGCATTTACATTCAGATTAGTGCCATTGTCTAGCAAAACCATCTAGTATGTATATGCAATTTAATCTTATAGCAGACGTTTTTTTTGTGGGAGTGTGAAGGGTGAATGTGTCCTTCACCAGTCCTCTCTGGCAGTAATTTCTAATGGCTTTATTAATATCTTAAATCCTAATTTTATGGGGTGCCAAATGTAAAAACTTGATTACTGCATACATGTCTTTTATTTAAGGCACATTAAACAATATTTTATTCTTCTAACTGGGTTGAAAGTTTTTAAATTTGTTTTATAACCAAGCAAATGTTTTCTAATCACACCTTCATTTATTAGTTATATGGAGCTATTACTGAAATAGGTTTTACTTCTGAAACTTTAAAACCAGAATTTATTGTCCATTATTCACTGAGGGAGCTGAACTAAATCAATTTGGTGAATTGGGAGGAAATTAAAAAGGAAAAAAGAATACAAGGGAATAGTCCTACATTATTCAGGAGCCAGTATTTTGTATTTTTCATTGTTGCACTTAATACCAACATAACTGAATTGCCAGGTTGCGTCGTTGGGATGTTTCTCACAGCTTTAAAGACTACCTGGGGTTTTATGTGATATTTTCTCTTTCATGATTCCTTTTCCCTCTCCTTCTTCCTCTCTCCTTCATCTCATTGCCTATCTTTTATGATGAAAGGCAGGGTATCAGTCTCTCTCCTCTTTTCCAAAGCCAGTCAGTTGCAGACCCAAGCAGGGAAAGGGATTATCCCTCTATTTCTATTAGTCACACACTCATAAGCCATGTATCCCTCTGAAGCTTTGTGTCAGCAACTCCACATCCAAAGTGGAGAGGCTTCTCATTATTGGTGGATAGAGAGGTTTTAGTTCACACCAAGAGTGCAATTTTCGGAACGTCATGTCATGTTCACCAAATGAACATGATAGTCCATCGGCAAAACCCACACATTGATTATGTTGGAAATGCTAGTTAATTACGCATATTTGTTTAGAAATTTTGAAAATTTTCACAGCAAAACTACATTCTCAGTGTCAACATTGGGCTTTGTGCATATAACAAACACATGCAATCATCTTGCTGTATAGAAATATTTGAATGAACTAAACATGAGCCAGTCTGATATGTACCACCATCCTGCTTCTTTATTTGGATGACTATGCAGGCCTTCATCTGTATTTTACCATACTGCTTTATGACAGAGCATGTTTCTTGACACTCAGAGAGGCTGCAAGTAGAAGACAGATGCACTGACCTAGTGATAGCAACAGACCTGCTCACTTCACTCATTTCTGTCCTTCCCATATTTCCTTTACTCTCTTAGCAAGTAAAGTTCAATTGTCTGTATTTTGTAGAAATAAGCAGATATCTGTGACCATTAAGTCTCCCGATGGTGTGTTAGTGCGTGTCCTTATTTACTCTGATGTAAAGATGTTTCATGGAAATTTCAGTCTTTGGAGACTGACTTCTGGAGCCCAAGGTGGAAAATTGCATTTTGGCCATGATATTTTACATTTCTGGAAAAGCTGTTGATATTTTTCTTCTTCTTATCCATTTCCATCCTGTATATCATGCTTACCTATGTTTAAAATGGATGGATAGATGGTACAGTCATGCATTTCGTATTTATATCAACGTCAGCAACCCCATCCAGGGGTGGGTAAATCCAGTCCTGGAGGGCCGCTGTCCTGGGTGTCTTAGATGTTTCCCTGCCACAACACACCTGATTCAAATGAATGGATGACCATTGGCTTGTCATCAAGGTCTGAATAAATCCCATTTGCATTAAATGCGCTGAAGAAGGGAAACATCTAAGGCACGCAGGGCGGCGGCCCTCCAGGACCGGATTTGTCCACCCCTAATCTAATCACTGGTTCACAGAGGTGCTAGTTTTCTGTTTAGTTAAATACTAAATTTATCATCAGCATACTACACACACCACATCCATCACTGCCTGCCTTGTGTCTTTGTGTGTCCTGTCCTTTCGTGCTCCACTGCTAGTGATTTTAGTCCTCTATGATAGAATCAGGGTTTTGGGAGTTAATAAACTATGTTAAATCAGACTGTCAAAGAGGGCTGGTAAAGGACACATTCAACTATCACTCACACATACACAAAAGAAAACTACCATCTGCTGCAAGATTAAGATTGCAAGATCCAATTAAAAAAAAAAAAAGATTTTCCAGATTACAGGCATTAATCAATACATATCGTAAACAAGCTGTAAAAAATGTTTATGTAAATGTAAATCAATACATATGATCCTTAAATTGAAAAAAGAATCACACAACCTTTAATGCAAGTGAAAGGTGGGAAAATGCATCTAGTCCAACTTTGTCTATTGTTGATGGTTCTGATTAAAGCAGCTTTCAGATACAATAGTGTGAGCCCTCAGAGGAAGGAGATGAAGAAGAGGTGTTCGTTTCTGATTCCTCTCATCTTTTTTTTTTTTTTTTTAATTAAGCAGATCAATATTGTTGTCTGTGCCCCAGTGAGTGTGCATCAGACTTTAATTTTCAGTCCTATACTCTTGGCAGCTTAATGTCAATCTCCACCTCAGTAATAGACTAGATTCAGAAGGAGTAATCAACCTCAGTGTAGACTGCTTATCTGCCTTATGAACCCACAACCCCCTGGACTCTTTGAAACTTCATACAGATAACCTGTCTTTTTAACACATAAAACAAGGAGAAGCAATTAAAGCTCATCGTGAGCATGTTTAACTGTTTACAGTGACGCATTTTTGTACTTTGTGTATATACTCGCCTCAAGTTCAATGCTGAAAAAAAAAAAAATTTTACTCCTTGGTTACTGACATTATGGGTGCATCCACATAAGCTACTTTTTTTTTTTTTTTCCAAAAACAGTTCTAATTTTATCCTTTGAGCCTGAACGCAATCCACTTTCCTCTCTGAATATATATTGAAAATTTTGCAGCTGGAAATATCTTTTGTTTTTTTTTTTATGGGAATCTGAGAACATAGTTATTATCTCAGTGTCTCAAGGTCAACATGATTCTGCCCTCTTGTGATGGGTAGGAGGGAGATATCAAACGCAGGAAAGCAGCATGAGACAGCACCCACGCTGTGTGTCTTATGGTGAAAACGTGTGAGTGTGTCAGCATTGTGATTGTGTGGATGACATGAGGAAATAAAGGTGACTTCTTTATCAGAAACACTGATGGAAACTCTTTGATTTCATTGTAGATGCTTTAAAATCTTGCATGTGAATGTTAGTTTATGTATATTTATGTCTTTTACTAAAATGTCAGATTGCCACAGAGTGTGGAAGCTGTAATTTTTTACTCGACACCAAGGAAGAAATTAGTTGTGACCCAGTGACATGACTTGTTTATGTCACTGTAAACCCAGCTTTAATATTAATCTGTGATCGCTGTACAATTAAGTTCCAATTATTGCATTTCCTAGCAGCAGTTAGGGGAGTTTTTGGAAATAATATCTGGGATTGACCAAGATCCACTGATGATATATCATTTAGAAGGCATTGTATAGCACATCTCAATCACAAACTGATTCACTTTTTCTTCTCTGCTACTGAAAGCAGAGGCTATGAAGAATCTTCATCACTGATCCTTCACAGGCTGTCAGGGTCACAGGACTGACTAGTGATCCCCTGGAGGACTCTCCAGAAGGGCAGATTATTAATTTAAAGCCACCCACACTGTCTTTGATGAGCTGATGCAGCCACAGAATCAAAGGAGTGTTTCAACCACTCATGTGTGCAAACTGCCATCCAGATGAACAAAACTTCCAGCAGCAGCAAGGGCCTGTTCTTTGTGATCCAAGCTTAAACTGTACCACATAACACACACAAACATCTTTGCTTTAAATGTTAACTTTAAAACTGCTCATTAACATGCAAATTTCTAATCAGCCAATCACATGGCAGCAACTCAATACATTTAGGCATGTAGACAGGGTCAAGACAATCTGCTGCAGTTCAAACCAGCATCAGAATGGGGAAGAAAGGTGATTTAAGTGACTTTGAACGTGGTATGATTGTTGGTGTCCAGACAGGCTGGTCTGAGTATTTCAGAAACTCCTGATCTACTGTGATTTTTACCACAACCATCTCTAGGGTTTACAGAGAATAGGTCCAAAAAAGAGAAAATATCCAGTGAGCGGCAGTTCTGTGGACACAAATGTCTTGTTGATGCCAGAGGTCAGAGGAGAATGGTTAGACTGGTTTGAGCTGATAGAAAGGCAACTATAACTCAAATAACCACTCGTTACAACCAAGGTATGCAGAAGAGCATCTCTGAACGCACAACACATTGAACCCTGAGGTGGATGGACTACAGAAGCAGAAGACCACACCGGGTGCCACTCCTGTCAGCTAAGAACAGGAAACTGAGGCTACAATTCGCACAGGCTCACCAAAACTGGACAATAGAAGATTGGAAAAACATTGCCTGCTCTGATGAGTCTGGATTTCAGCTGTGACATTCGGATGGTTGGGTCAGAATTTGGCATCACCAACAAAGCATAAAAGTCAAAGTCAAAGTCAACTTTATTGTCAATTTTTCCAAATGTACTAGACATACAGAAGAATCGAAAAAAAAAAACGTTTCTCAACTCATGGATCCATCCATCCAACAGTTCAGGCTGGTGGTGTGGGGGATATTTTCCTGGCACACTTTGGGCTCATTAGAACCAATTGAGCATCATCTCAATACCACAGCCCACCTAAGTATTGTTGCTGACCATGTCCATCCCTTCATGACCACAGTGTACCTATCTTCTATCCTGCTACTTCCAGCAGGTTAACACGCCATGTCATAAAGCATGAATCATCTCAGACTGGTTTCTTGAACATAACAATGAGTTCACTTGGACTCAAATGGCCTCCACAGTTAGCAGTTCTGAATCCAATAAAGCATCTTTTGGATGTGTTGGAACGGGAGATTTGCATTCATGGATGTGCAGCCAACAAATCTGTAGCAACTGCGTGATGCTATCATGTCAATATGGACCAAACTCTCTGAGGAATGTTTCCAGTACCTTGTTGAATCTATGCCATGAAGGATTAATTCAATTCAATTCAATTCAATTTTATTTATATAGCGTCTGTTACAATGACAATTGTCTCTAGGCAGTCTAAGGCAGTTATGTACTGTACATGTACTGTTATGTTGCTTTTACAATAGTCTCCTCACTTTTAAGATGAGATGGTGTTTCTACATTTTGGCTTTGACTGTGAGATGTGTTTTCTTTTCACATCTGTACATCCTCTGAACAATATTGTCCTCCTTTAAGAATTTATTGTGTTGTCCCATTGTTCCTCTTATTCTAAGAGCCATTACAGTTCCATTGTTTTATGTATAATGTATTCTTGATGACTGAGATAAGATGAAAGGAAAGGGTAATTTTAGTCCATATGACCTGATAACAATCAAAGTACAAGATAAACCTTTCACTGAGTTCAAACGCAGAAAACATAGTAGAGCCAGGTGAACGTTAGTTGCTTGGCAGGCTGCCCCTACAGTCCGACTATAAGCTTTAGCATTTTAAACATCTCCAGGAAAGCATAATTACTGAGCAAAAAGAGAGAGAAAAAGAAAGAAAAAGACAGACATGGTAGTCTAAAAGAGGACGAAAGAAAGAAAATGAGTGAATGAAAGTAGGTGGGCATCCTTAAAGGTGATTATTATGTGGCTTCAGTAGAAAACTGTGGGAAAGCAACAGTCAATTTAAGCTGTTTTTCTTGTTAAGCCAGTCTTTGTTTGGCAGCTTGTAATTATCACTCCCACACTTTTTACACAGAAAAGCAGCACTGGATGTCTCTAAGAGACTTTGAGGTCCGATGAAGCACGTTTCATTCTGGTACTGGTCTGCTACAAAACACTGGCAAATGATTGCCAAAGTCATATTCATTAGTAATTGATGGGCTTTTCCCACTTTGGCGCCTACCCATTACACGAATTTGTACTTTCTGAACTGAAAAAAAAAATTCATCATTACTTCCAATTTTCAAAGACATGTTGAAAACTAAAATAACTGACTGTTAAAGTGTATTTTTCATAAATGACTGAGTAGCTAATTGAGATTTACTTCACACTTTTTGCTTCTGTATTACTTAACCAGAGGACAAATTCAGAAACATCCTGGGAAAAAATACTTTACTAAGTTTCAATTGAGAGTATATACGGTCCTTCTTGCATTTTTCTCAACAAAAAGGTCATCATTTTCATTTCTTTTTATTCAACCAGAAAGTCCCACTGGGATCAGAGATCTCCTTTGTCAGCGTGACCTGGCCGAGGTAGCAGCTGTACAAAAACAACACATACAATAAACACAAATGAACTAAAAAAAAAAAAAACAGCTATTCAAGCACAGTGGGCTGTTAAGAAAATGATATTTTTCATGTCTTTTGCACTCAAACTTTATATTGATGAACAGAGGTGAGAAGTTAAATTTAACATGAGTGAGGAAGGCATCTAATCACGCTGAGGTGTACACTCAAGCACACACAGACATTCTTTACATCACAGAGAAATATCAGAATCAGAATTACTTTATTGATCTCTGTGGGGAAACTTTGTTACAGCTGCTCGTACTTTAAAATATAAGAATGAGGACATGACACCAGGGTCAATCTAGTAACTCTACATCTGACAGTCAGAGTGAGGAGTTGTACAGCTTGATGGCCACGGGTAGGAATGATTTCCTTAGGCGCATGGTGGTACATTGTATATGTTATGACATGAATAAAGTGTGATACAAGTAGGTTACATTAACACAGGCTGATAACAAACTTGATGTAAATCCTATGTTGGTAATGGTTCGAAATGTTCAGCTTTGTTAAAGACATTCTGTAATCCAGTGGATAGAAATCCACCAACAGATCTTATTAGGGCTTATTTCAGTGTTTGACCTTCAAAAAGACCAAGGAGTGAGAAAAAATTGCAGGGACCAGGACGTGGCATGAAAAGTTATACACAAAGTTTGAAAAAAAAATGCTTTTAGTCCATCAATGATTTTCAAAGGTGCCAGCAAGCAGCTGTCTTTTATCAAGAAAAATTGAGACTTGGGTAAAAAATTAAATCCAAATTCAGCTTGTTTACATTCTTTGCAACATATTGCTTAGAGCAGTGGCTGAAATCAAGATAAATTACCAAGGTATTTACTGTATGACAAGCACAGTCCATGTGTTTGCTAGTACTATTGTTATGTTAGACTGCATTTATTTTACGGATCTTGGACTAAACTGGCAGCTGAGAAGCTGCAGTATATTCTAGATGCTTTTTGCATTTTCAATATACTGTATAAGTATAGCCTGAGGATTCAAAGCCAAGTTGGGATGAAAGCAGGTCCATAATTTGGGCTGGATGAGACGCAGCACAATGCTTGGGTCAGGAATTTTAATTGGCTACAAATAGCCTGGTGCATATTGTGCATTCACTGCAGTCAGGCCAGTAAAGCACAAACCAGACCCTCATGATCTGCTGAGCTCTCCTGGCTGTGAAAGCAGTTGTTAAACAAGCAAAACAATAAGGTGATGTAGTTATTATGTTATCATAATCTTAGTCTTAGTCATATTTATGGTTGATCCTTGCCACAGCTAATAAACCAGAACATTTTTTCTTGTTCATTCATTCTTTTTCCCGACCAGCTTCAATCCTGTTCAGAGTCATGGGGGTCTGCTGGAACCTGTCCCAACTGTCACCAGGTGAAAGGCAGGATACACCTTGGATGGACACCATGCAACGGTTGTGCTCTGGGTATACTACATGGTGCTTTGTTCCCTCAGTCACAGACAGATGAGAATATGAAGAGCAGCATGGAGGTGTACTGCCGGGGATCGACCATCTAATTCTAGTAGGGGGATCACAAAAGAGAGGAGAAGTAAGATGTGACTTTTTAATGATACAAAAGTTTATTTAAAGACGATGTAAAGACTTCAGCTAAAGATTATATGATAAGCAGTGTGATTATTTCATATGAAAAATGGAAGAGTGAATCTTCATTCCAAACCAAGGATAATCAGAGATGATTTGTTACTTAAAGCCCTTTTCTTCAATACTTTACCCATTATAACAGTAGTGGTATTACTTCCTGATTGAATCAACTTTGTTTTTAGTATTTTGCAGTATGAGGTTTGGCTTTCATTGTAGTTTGGAGTGATGTGAACTGATACAGAGTGTCAGAGTATAGCCATTTCACAGAAATCTGAAATAATGCCAAGCGCTAAAAGCCAGACAGACTGTGATATCCAGAGGCAATAATTATGATTTATTCTTACCGTATTTCTTCATTTCATTTCTGTGTGCGCATATGTTTAAGAGAGGAAAAGAAAGAGAGAAGAGGAATCTAATTATCAACCCCAGACATGAGGCCAAAAGGTTCTCATCACTTCAGCCTAATTGTGCCATTTACAAGAGAGAGCTTTAGATAACACTGGAGTGGGAACCGCCGATTTCTTCGGTTAATGACCTTGGATGTCTTGACGAGATTCGGGGCAACTCATTGAACCACAGGTCTTACCATCTCAAAGGAAGATGTCGAGAAGCCTGAAAGGAATTTGCTTTGTTTTGTATTAATTAACTACACCAGCTTGGGTTTTTTTGGAACATAAATTCATGCACCCAATTTAGCAAAACAAGTAGATTATGTTCTGAAAGGTTTGAAATATTTGTTACATGGCAAAAAAATAATGACGTTTTGTTGAGTTCCAGGGATGTGGCAATGAAGCACAGAAGCAAGTTTATCCAGACTGCAGAGGACAGCCAAGGTTTCAAACATCAAGCAACCCTGTTATCGACAGCTCAGTGATAAACTGTAGGTTCACTTCAAGGAAGTCCTTTAAAGGTGGAGTAGGTGTTGTTTGAAAAACGGTTCCAGCAATCCAACTCAAGTGAGATTTTGAAAATATACACTCCCTCCCTCCTCCCAAAGGCTCCGCCTCCTCCTCTTCAGCTCACCCCTCGAAACCACGCCTTCACATGATTCACGACTGCATGAACCATAGGGAGGGAGGGAGGGAGGGGTGATATTTGATGGACGTATTAGGCAGCCAATCAAAATAGTGATGATCACTTTTTTGATTGGTCAGAGTTTTTCTCTGATTACCTTCTAGACTGGACCAAAATGTTAGTTTTTTTTGCAAACATTTTATTTCAGTGGGTGCAATGGAAATGTGAAAAGGTTTTCAGGCAATATTGTAAAAAGTGTTGCAAAAAAACAACACCCACCCCACCTTTAACACTAATTATTGAACAGATGATGTTTTTTTTTCACCATCAGTTTGACTCTGTAAACAGACCAAAAACATTAGCTGAGTGACCTCTGTTTAAGTTAAAGAGTTTTTGTTTTTTTTGTTTTTGAAAAAACATTATAATATACAAGCAAATTAAATGAAATTAAATAAAAAGAAATAGAAGAATAAAATAAACATTTTTTAACAGTTCACTAAATTAGAATCATAATTCACTCTTGACCTGGAACCTACGTACATATTCCTCCTAATAAACGCCCCCAGGGGTGCTGCAAAACACAACCAGGGAGCATCTATTTTGACCCCCGAAATTCCAAATATTGATCCTACAGTATATTGCCCAAAAGTATTTGCTCATTCATCTAAATTATTGGAATCAGGTGTTCCAATCACTTCCATGGCCACAGGTGTATAAAATAAAGCATCTAGGCATGCAAACTGTTTCTACAAACATTAGTGAAAGAATGAATGGGATGAACTAAAGCTCATATGTGAGTCAAGGCAGGTGAGTGAATATTTTTGGCAATATAGTGTACATCATTTACACAGCTCCACAATCTCAAGTGGTTTTACTTTATTTATTAGCTAATAACTATTTTATTTTTTTAATGCTTCTTATAGCCTCTGAATTGACGCATTGATAAGTAAGTTGGCTTCAGCACATGCAGTGATGTGGCATGATAATGTAACCGTAGCAAGTAAATTAGAGATGCACAATAGTTGTGAAGATGTCATTCAAGAAGCGGTCACATACAGTGTCTTTAAAACTTAAAAAAGAAAAAATCAAACTTATTGAGATTGCTGAGAAAAATGGCAAGTGTAAGGGTTAGCTTCATCTGCATTTTGTCAAAGTCCTAGTGGCGCTGTTATTAGGGAGGGACTGTTTATCAGAGGAAATATAGTATAATTTCCTTAGGAGAGAGAGGGGTTAAGTTACCTCCATTTGTAAAACAGAAAATTCAGAGTTTTCCAAATTTCAACATAATTAGAGTTTGAATCCAACCTGCTTTCTGAAACAAGCTCCTAATTTCATCTGTAGGAAGCAATCCTAATCCACAGAGACTCCACCCCACAATCTCAAGGGTCTGAAGGATCTATTTCCAACATCACACTTCAGGTCCAGATCCTGACTGATCAGAGCTCTTTTGGAAGCACAGGGAAGATGTGGTTCAGTACTAAGCAGGTGGTTGTAATGTTCTGGAAGTCTAATTTGCTCAGCTTTAATTATTTAAATATGATTTTTTTTCTTAGATTTTTCTCATTTCTAGATTTCCTTTGATGATATAAAAAGTGTTGAAATTCACTGGTTTTTGCAAGGTTGACCAGCTGGCTGGGATCGTCAAGCCCCCAGGCAGAACTCCATTAAAAACAGTCGAGCTTCTGTAGTGGAAATCAGTGCAGGGACTCAGAAAAACTTCTGCACCCACATTTGCAGGCCCCAACTCAACTTTGCTGAAAGTGTGGAAATCATCAATACAGTGTCTTGTATGAATCAGCTGGTCTGCTCAAGGACTTTACACCACTGATCACTGAATACTCCATGAAACCTACTTATATGCACTGTAGCACAGGGGCTCAGATCTTTTAGATGCAGGGGGATTTAGCAGACTGAATTTTGAACACTGTTGCCTCACAGGACAGAGTCCTGGCTCCTTCTAAACGCCATCTGGTGGCCTCCCAGTGTTTCCATACTTGCATGTTAGCTATGAGTTTAACTGAGACTTGGTTTGGAGAACCAGTCTGAAGCTGTTCATCTGACAGAGGACGACCCCACAAAAACAATCCCCATTTCTGCCTAAAGGCAAATGCTGTATAATTTAACTGGAAACATTAAAGTTCCAAACTGGAATCATAGTTCCAGCAGAGATAATTGCATATTTCTTTTTGCAGGAAGTGAAAAGTAGCCCAGTTTGGTTTTCTGTTGCTGTTATATAGATGAGTCAGACATTTCACCAACAACAGAAAAAGAGATCCCTTAAAGGGCTCCTCACGATGCAACTTCCTACAACACTGACTTCATGTTCTCTGCATGTGTCTGGTACTCCCCTTAATTGAACTGCTGCTCAGAAAACATCTCTCCCTCCTCCAATCCCATTTTCTCTCTTTTTTTGAATTAAGTATATATATATTTTCAGCACGCTTTTGTATTCATCCATATGTATGGTTCTAGTGGGCTGTTTTTGATACCACTTGTGACTAGAAACTGGTTTTCATGTGAGTACTGGAAAGGTTTTATTTTATGCTGCTCTTAGAAATGTTGTGATGGATGGATCAATGCATCCAGAGCAGGTCTGACAGTGGGGATGAATGCCAAAACAGCAAAGACCACCCCATGAAAACACTAAGTAGAATGCAAATAGAAGGGAATTTTCTAAAATTGCAGGCACATAGAGTCATGTGAAAAAAGTATTATAGGGCTTTTACATATATGTACAACTGGAAGAAATATCCCCAGCTTAAGTTCCTTTTGTGCAGACATCTTGTGTATTTTTTTTGTAAATTTCAAGATCTATATTTTTAAATTACATGAGAAATGTTATTAGACCTTGAAAACATGATCATACAGAGAGCTATTCCACTGCAAATTTAAAAAGAAAAAAAAAAAGCATTTTCCGTTGCTAACCATAACTGTGCATCCTCAGATAGCTCATCCTCACATTCTGTCTGGTCATTCAAGGAATATTAGGTCTATCAGCAGCGCAATTACAACTTCTGAAAAGAGCCTGTGGCCGTCTTTAAACACAGAGAGGAAGAATTGTCTTTATACCAGATTTCCTTCTAAAGAGAGCAGTAAACAGATTAGGGGGATTTGAGAAAGCTCTCCTCAGCTCCTTGGCGCACATATGCAAATTTGACACAATAATCATGAGCGAATGTATTGTCTGGAAATGTGCCACACAGTGTCATTCATTTTAGAGGTGATTAGCTGTAAATTCCTGGAAGGCAAAGCTGAAGCACAGTGCTTTAGCCAAAGTGGCTGCTGTTTTTTTTATTTTTAAAGGAAATAAATAAATGGACTGCAGGTACTGTATATAACACGTTATGGCTTATCTTTCATTCACCATCTCTTTCACACACCCAAACCACCGACAGCAGATCTACCTGTAGAGCAACTATGGGTCTAGTTTCTTGACAAGAGACACTTGGATACACATAGAGATGATAACCTGGTCTGCAGATGTTTTTCTTAACCAATGATATGCATTTGTACCAGTTTACCTTTACCAAGTAACAAAAAAAAAAAAGCCCATAGGCAGAGCCGCAGGAACATATTCTCAACAGGAGGCCCATGATCACTCTGGATGAACTGCAGAGATCTACAGCTGAGGTGGGAGAGTCTGAACATAGGACAGACATATTCTAGGAACTACAAGTAAACCCTTCTCTCTGAGAGCAGAGAGCTCTATTAGGAGTATAAAACATTATCAGGTCTTGTAAATTAAGGAGGAGCTTCGGCTGTTAATGGCCTTATATGCAAATAGCATAATTTTTAATTCGATTCGAAATTTAACGGTAATCCAGTGAAGGGAGGCTAACACGGGAGAGATGTAATCTCACTTGCAGATTCCCGTTTTGGATCAGCTGGAGGCTATTCAGCGAAATATTCGGACATCCTGCTAATAATGCATTACAATAATCCAGTCTATAACTGACAAATGTGTGGGTTCGTTTTTCAGCATCACTCTGGGAGACGATGCTCCTAATAGCACCAGGCAGCAAAATCAGATGCCTGTACAAACAGTCCTTTTTACACTCTGTACATTCACAGTCAAAATTACTTCAGTTTGTCTGACGGGGCCCTATTCAGACTGTCACTTAAGTTTAATGACATTTTTGAGTTTTGCTGGAATCTTAAAACAGCGATTAATTCTTTTAACTCCACTACCCCAACTGAGGACAATTTAGGCTTTTCCACAATGTGGTTTTTTTTTCTGTTTGTGTTATATCTGTTTTGCTTATGTATTTTATAGGTCACACTTTTATAAATTCATGAGCATCATTGCAAACCCTTTTTACTCTGAACTTCATTTTAATTCGTCCTTTTTGGCTTCTGGAGTTGTCCAACAATCCATCATTGTTCACATTTAAATATTCCTCTCTTTCCTCAACCTTCTCTTCGCACTGGTTACATCATGGATCAGTGAGTTTTACCTTACTTTAAAGAAAGATTACACATGAATTGTGTTAGTATTTTAAACTGCACATACTGGGCACATATGAAAAAGAAAGTATACGCTCATTTCAATACAAAAGGTTCACACTTTATCAGGCGAGTTCAGCCTACGCTCAGAGAAATGTTAAAAAGCCCAAAATGCTGCACCAGTTTTTTGACAATGCGAAGTCAAAAAAAAGAATCTAAAATAATTTGGCAATGATTTAGAGGCTGTACCTCGCAGTTTCTTTAATATTTGTAAGACCACATGTGGGTTGAATTCTATAAATGGTCACTAAAAAGGCTCAAGGCAATTTGTTTTAAAGCTCCTGAATACATTTAAGGTGTATAACCTTTTCCTTTTTGATATTTTAATCAAACTAATCCATACAGTAGATGGAAATAAATAATGATTTAACTTTTAAAATTAAAAATATCAAAATTATATAAAGGAAATAAATCGGACAGTATTTTTTTTCTTTTTTCAGTATCCTTTCTTCAGCATCTGACACGACTGTTTACCGAGCAGTTTCTCCTTGGATGCACCCATCCACTTCAGACTCTGCCAACTCCATCAACCTCAGGATGTCAGGCAGCCTCTGCAGCACTCATTGTGCGTTTGCATGATGAGTGAATCAGGACATACCCCGAATAGCCAAGTTATTGGATTCATGTTTGCAGTTTCTGAATGCCACAGGGTAATTTGTGACCATACAGATGCAAATATGTCAGAACAAATCCTGTAGAGAAAAAAAATGCTTCCAGGTGAATCCAGGCTCTTTTAACAGAGAAGGATAAACACTATTATATATCACAGAGAGGTCTTACGGGTTGTGCACATCCTCTTATTTTCTTGACTTATACAAAGAAACGAGAAGACATTTCATTTTGTGACATTTTGGATATATTCCTTTCTAAAGTTGTCTCGACCTCTGTGAAATTGTTTCCTGTGACATTTCACGCCACAGGAAAAGCCTTAGCATTTAAGATGATGAAAACTTGGCGGATGTCTGCACGTGTCCAGATGTATCTGGTTTCTTATTAGAGTGTGTGTGTGGACAGCTGTCTGTTTTATATTTACATTCTTTGGTTTGTTTTGATTTAATTCAAAAATGAAGAAAACAATTAGGATATGTCAGGAAGTGTAGCAATAAATAAAAAAGATTTGAAGAAGCTTTTTCATTTGACATTGATGTTCTCTGGACTCTGAATGCCAAGATCCAGGGGTTCTGTTGGCTTTGGTGTCCCTCTGTTCTTTTCTTTATAACTCATGTTCTGTTCCTATCCTGCTCTTGTTTCAGGGGTTGTGCTTTATTGTATCTTCTGGATTTTTCTACATTTAGTTCTGATTATTGCTGAACTTTAATCTTTAGCTAAGTTCCTGTTTTACTTTACTTTAAAAGTATCTTTCTTTTTTTATGTGATTCCTTGTTGACCTCCAGTTGTTTGTGTTCTTTGCTTTTACTGTCCCCACCTGTTTGTTATTGGCCCTCTTGGTTCCATGTCGTTCCTCCTTTCTCTGCTTGTCCATCATCTTTTCTTTCTTTCTACTCATCTCTCTGCCTGTCATTTGCCCTTGTTCTGTCACTCCTTGATTATACATTTTTTTGTCTTGTTTTTGCATGTGGGATCTTGTTTAGTTTGTGTGTGTGGGGGGGTAGGGATGTGTTGTTAAAAATAAAGAACTTTATTTTCATTAGCCTTGCCTCCCTGGTCTGCTGAATTTTGGGTTCCTTTTAAAATTGCTTTAGCCTAATTAATCTTACTCAATCATGAAACAAATGGTCTATAAAAGAGCAAGAACGATGAAAATAAAAATCTTGCTAAAAAACTGCATTATAATCCAACCTTGTTACTTGTGCCTGTCTTCCTCTTCAAGTACTTTATGTAATTGATAGAGCTGTTCAGAGTTGCAGGGTTCTGTGACATCACAACCCTTACCAAAAAGAAGTAAACTTCAAGTTTACTTATACCTCATATACCTATATACCTCAGTGGCTGCACTTTCCATCTGTTCAAGGGAGGTTCAACCCCAGGTTGTCTTCCTGTTGTATTTCCTTGGCATGATGAATTTTTCATATCGTTTAAGACACAAAAAAACAAAGCTTATTTTTTTGTCTTACTTTGCCTCCAGGGGAAAAGTGAAGCAGTGTCTTACTTTTCCCATGGCAATTGTCTCACTTTAACCTTCCACCACTTTTTTTATTAAAACAATTTCTCTGCAGAATTCAGGCCAATCTTTGGCTAGCAGCACCGCATCATTTTAAAAGGCGATAGTTCGACAATTTACAGGATATGAGTTTGTCCGCTTGAATCAATTACTTTTAGCACCATATTTAATTATTGTGAAAACCAAAAAATTTAACGTTTACATCCCAAAAATGTATTTTTGTACAAAACACATGCTTACCACAGCACAGCGGAGTCAGGCTCTTCCTGGCCACGGTGAAAAGAATGAGCCTTGATAATCAGCCGCTCAAATGACCACAGCTGCATCCTGTTGCTTAGATACAGGGGGTGTCTTACATTACCCAGTGTCTCACAATACCCCATTCTCCCCTACAGATAAAAATAATTGCCAAAGCATGTATAAATGCTGGAACACACACACGCCTGCCATTCTATAGACAGGTTAATGTAGTATAGTATAAGCAGTACACTACAGGTTCACTCGCAGTATATATTTTATGGCAACTACCTCAAAGCAGCCAATGTGAGAAATAGCTATACAACAACCCAGCTATAACACAATAAAATAACACTCCATGTTGCATGCAAGCAGGTACAACAACATTTTAATGCTACTAATAATACTACTTTTACTACTACGTTTAAACTACTATTGGATGTAGCCTAATATACTTAAACTTAAAGTATATCAAATTTATTATACTTAGAGTAAACTTAAACTTTGTCTGTATACTCGTCAGTGTAAACTAAGTATACTTTTGTTAAGTATATTCCTGATAGTACATTCAAAGTAATCTGAAAAGTATACTCACCTAAGCATTAGTTCAAAGAAAGTATACTTAGTTCATAAAAGGTATACAGTGATCCCTTGCCACGCACAAGGCTCAGGCTCCTTCCTCGCCAGAGAGGTAACGTTCCATGTCCCAGTAACCAGTTTCGTCAGCCGAGGTTCGGCACGCCAAGGCCCACACTTTCAGCTGCCACCCAAAACACACTGCACCCAACTCCTATGGCCCTCCCTGCGGGTGGTGGGCCCACGGGGAGGCGAACCCATGTAGCTCATTCGGGCTGAGCCCGGCCGGGCCCCATGGGTGAAGGCCCGGCCACCAGGCACTCCCAAACGAGCCCCTCCCCCAGGCCTGGCTCCAGGGTGGGGCCCCGGTGACCCTAACCCGGGTGAGGGACATCAAGCTCTTGTTTTAATTTTATCCATAAGAGTAGTATGAATCGCGCTTGGTCTGGCCCATCTCCCAGGACCAGAAAAACAGAAATTCCACGAAAATCCACCCCACAGCAGACGAGAGGCCGAAGCTGCCAGCGAAACATCAAACGATGACTCACAGCCTTCCTGTAAGCAACACGAAAAACGCAGACGGCCCAGAACTCTAGAATCTGTGCGCTGATTGGCCGAGACGCATCTCCCAAACATCACAGTGTGTTGTGCGTGTTCTCTCACAGCGAAGAAATGTTGTGAGCCAGCCTGGCCCCTTTAAGAAGGTAGCCTTATGGGTAATGGTGTATGTGTGACGTGGGATGGCAGAACGAAAACGGAATAAGATGAAAAGTGGAGTGAGCATAAACAGCAGCTCAGCGTGTATAGATTTACATTCTCTGTTAACCGACAGGAGCCCAACAATACAACCTGTGTGATGTTACAAGTTCCTGCAGTGCCAGAGTAAAGTGCCCTTTCCATGCAGAGAAAACTGGAATTTTTCTTTTGTTGTTAGCGTGTTAGCCGCTAATTACGAGCCAAAAATAGCACAATACCAGCGGTTTCTTTACTACGGTTTGGAGACCAGAGGCTGTGAAGGTAACAGAAAGACCACAGTTTGTCTTGTTTCGCTGCAGTGCCTCGCTAGTTTTTTGGCAGGTTTTATAAACAATTTTAAACACATTATTTAGGCTCGGGGGGGTCCGGCTCCAGTTTGCGGATTTCGATTTTCGCCAGTTCCTTGGTTGTTGGTGTTAAAAAGGGTCCATTAGTTCTCGGTTGGAATTTCATCGGTGATGTTATCTATCTCCTCGGTTTACAGCCAGATGTGGAGGGCTGTGGAGGAGTTTAGTCAGGATTGAGTGAAGGTTCATATGATTCTGGTAAGAGATTTTTTTTCCATCTCCCCCCTTTTGGTCTCTGTAGAGAAGATCACTTTTCTAAAATTACTGTTACTCCTAAAAAAGGTAAAAAGGCCTCTTGAGACATGGATCGCTACAGACCTTTAGGAAATTGTGTCAGCTCTGAAACAATATGTCTCCCTTGAGGCAGGTCTGCTTGAGTATGAGTAATAATCTGGTGAATAAAAGGAACTCAAACAGCAGTATAGTGTAACTGCTATCTAACATGGTGAAAGTCTGGTGTACTGTACTGATATTATTTCATCACATTTTTGTGGTGGACATGGTATATCACTGGCTTTTTCCATCACTGGATGAACAGCTAAAAGAAATGAGGGGGAGTCCTGTAGAACAGTGACTCAGACTGTGTTCTTGTTCATTCAACATATGACTGAACAGGTGGGATGAACAGCTTGTTTTGATTTTGTGTTTGCTCTAATGTACAGAATGGATGTAAAGTTGTGAATAAATCAATTGCTATTTGTCAGACCTACTACTAGGATCAGTTCCTGAGACTTTGGAATTTAAAGTGCACATCGTTAATTTCACCCCTGGCCTGACGTTGTATTTGAAACCAGATACAATGATAGTGTTGCATACTGAGTTTGCTAGAATGTAATAAGCTGCATGTAAGATGCAACCAACTGTGCAAACTGATAAATACTCAGATGGAGTGGTGGTTTCGGAATGATTTCCAGTGTACGTCTGACCAGTTTACCCTGCACACTGTATTCAGTGCTGCCACGTGCCACAACAGTGGAAGCTTACCCATCTTAAAAGCATAAATCACTTTGAAGGTGGTATTTTTTGTAGTAACACAACTGCTGTATCAGTATTCAGTACATAGGCTTCTGTATACTGATACAGTGCACAGTATGCACACTCTACTATTTTTTTTTTTTTTTTATGCAGTACTTGATGTCCAGCTTTTTTTTCACCTTTGTCTTAAAGCCAGTTTAGAGATTTGATTTTGAATTACAATGTACCCGTGGGGCTTTTTGTTTCAATCAATCAATCAATCAATGTTTATTTATAGAGCCCTTTACAACACACAGGGTTACCAAAGTGCTTTCCATTAAAATCCACATTGAAACAAAACAATTTAAAATCAACATAACAATACCATTAAAATTAAATTAAGAATATTTCACATCAATACTGTGTATTAAAAGCCAGTTTTTAAGGTTTTTAAGGCCAGTTTTTTTTTTAAAACCTTAAATAGGTTTTAAGTCTGGATTTAAAAACCCCAAAGTCAGTGATGGTGCGCATCTCTGGGGGCAGCTTATTCCAGAGTCTGGGCCCAGCAACCGAGAAGGCCCGATCACCCCAGAGTTTAGTCCTTGTTCTGGGGAATTCCAGCAAGAGCTGGTTTGAGGACCGTAGGCCTCTAGTGGAATTCTGAACATGCACTTGTTCACATAAATAAGGAGGGGCAAGCCCATTGAGGGCTTTAAAAACAAAGAGTATAAATCAAAAGTGTCTGCGGCATCTCTGCGACAAGCTGATGGCGACACATTGATGCGAGAGTATACACGGCCCTTTAGGAAGGAGCAGCGAGGAGGGAGGAGCTCAGTTGAAGGCGCTGTCATCACCTGCTTTAATCCACGTTTCCGTCAACAAGAGAAAATCCAACTCACGTGTTGAGAAGAAGTCATTCAGGATGAACGTTTTATTTGCAACAGACCTCGTGTTAATGAGAGCAAAGAGCAACGGTGTGTGGTCAGTTTGCTCAGATGCACGAGCAGCAGGGCGCAGGTGTTGCTGCACGGAGCCCCGTCTGCAGACGCTGACCTGCCGCCGCGGGTGGCGGAGATGTTGGTACTAGCCGGTGCCCGGGACAGGTGAACGGAGCCAGCTGATCTCCGAGGAGCGCCACACGAAGAAGCCATCGTACTTCCAGGAAAGCCATACGAGCCGACGAGGATCATGTGCTGAGGGCCGCGCCAGGTAGGGCTCTCAATCTGACGAGTGCACCGCTTCGTTTCCCCCGCTTTCTGTGGAACATTTGCGGGGCAGGTGAACAGGTAGACGCTGTAGGTAGTGGGGCACAGACGCCAAAAACGGCGAGAGCGTCTTTGATTGTCCCCTACATCCATAGATCATAGGCTTTATCACCGAATCCTGTATATTTAGCAAGGTCTGGCGATCATACATCAGTAGCGGTGACACATTCTTAACAAAAACTGTTATTAACAGCAGTAGGAGCAAAACACAGAGCAGAGGTGGACGGCCTGCCATGTACAGCGCCGCCATCTTGTCTGTTTTCGGTTTATCTATTATTGCTTTGAGACCTTACCTACCTACTTTTTGCATCCTCCACCCCCCCCAGCATGTTTATGTATTTTACCACCTGATCCTAAGTGCTTTCCTCTTCAGTTCTAAGTGAAGCGAGCTGCTCTCGTCACATAAATCAAGGTACAAGCGTATGTGAAACCACATGGGGAGGGGCATAAAGGCTTCACTCTAAGAGCTGAATAGGTGATACTTGAGGCCAGCTCCTCAGTTTTGACTATCCTCCCAGGTGGCCTCACAACCATTCATACCCAAGCATTTCATGTGTTAGCCAGGCAGGTGAACAATTTGCAGTTGGCAACCCACAGGAGATATGGGTAGGCCAATATCATGCCTGAAAAGAAGTCCAGTTAAAAGTGGGGTGGGTGTTCTTTTTTTGCAGCACTTTTTACAATATTGCCTGAAAACCTTTTCACATTGCCAACGCACCCACTGAAATAAAATGTTCGCAAAAAAACGAAAACGTTTTGGTCTGGTCTAGAGGGTATAATCAGAGAAAAACTCAAATATCAATGCACTCCCACCCACCCCTTCCTCCCTCTCTGCGGTTCATGTAGTCGTGAATTGTGTGAAGGCGTGGTTTTGAGGGGTGAGCTGAAGAGGAGGAGGCGGAGCCTTTGGGAGGAGGGAGGGAGTGTATATTTTCAAAATCTCACTTTAGTTGGATTGCTGGAAACCGTTTTTTCAAAGAACACCCACCCCATCTTTAAACAGTTGCTCTTACCATGACCTGCATGACTGAGATTCACCATCAACAGTCCACTGCCTGCTAGAAAGATATCTACTAAAAAGCATTAAAAAAGTAAAATAACTTTATTATAGTCACTGTAATCCCGCTCGCATACCAAATGTAAATAGAAAACATGTCTACACACCAGTGTATTCTGATGTCCATTAAGACAAATGCCCACTCCATACTTATATTCATTTCCAAAAAAATCTCATCACACTACGCTTTTTTCATTTCCCTTAGCTCAGAAGACCTTTTCACTCTTTTAATCTGCTCTCTGAGGCAACTGCCTGTTTTTCTATGAGTCATGCTGCCCTCATTTTGTTCTCTTATGCTCCATATGTTTTATTCTCCCAATTCCTCCTGGCATCTGCTTTCCACTGAATGCATCCCTAACTTTTTCAGTGCCAGGAGAAATAAGTGGAAAAAAATCTTATCATCCTTGAGTCTGATGCAAAATCCTCAATATTTTTGCAAAAAGAGAGCAGACTGCACACGGTTTAGCTGTGAGGCAGGGAACTGATAACCAGCCTGGCAATTTCTCTCTGTCCAACTTTCTCTCTGATTAGGCTCCACAACTGGGTGACTGTGTGATGAGATTGATATGCTGGTAAACAAAAGCCCAATTTCAGCATGATTAGAGAGGAAAGCAAAGAAAAAAGAGGGCAGAAGGTTGATGAGGAAAGTTCTGAATATTAGAGTGAACAGAGCTCGCCTGAATTTCAAAGAGCTAAGAGAATTGTGATTTGATCTACTTGTGCTAAAACACAAAACTAATTAACTCTTCCAAATATTTAGCATTCAATTACAAAAATTGATTTCATATAAAAAGTGAGTGACCGCAATCTGACAGAACTTGAGGATGTTTGGGATCCATTTTATCCAAATATGTAACTACTGTGCTGTTTTCAAATTATGGTTTCAAGTTATATTATGTTTCACTTGCTTACAAAGGTATTTGAATATAATTTGAAAATTTGCATTCAAAACCCTCCCAAAAAGATTTTTTGGTGTGAAATAGTTTGCATAATTCCAATAAATTATTAATTGTTAAATTCCAGTGTCCTTCATTCTTAAATACAGAGGCATTTGACTTTAATACTTCACCGATATATTCATATCTGCTCTAAATATATAGACTGCAGAGAGTTGTAAATAAAAGAAACCAGTGCTATAATGTGAGGTATGTGACATAGCTGTTTTGAATTGCATCATTTAAAATTTGTTGACTTTAACTCTGCGTTCAGACTTCTGGGGAAAGATATTTCCATCTGACTCGTGTCTAAGCACAAAGTCAATTTTAGTTATAAAACCTCAAACCCTAATTTAACTTGGTGGTCAGATGTTGCCTCGCTCAAATATCTCAAACCCGAAGAAGAGACTAAAGTTATGAAATGAACACATTTGTCGGCTGCAGGTGCACACGAAATGAAGCCAGACTGAAATTTAACATCTTCTGTTTGTATTTCCTGTTCTTGCAGAGCACAGTTTACTGTTTTTGCAACACACAGTCTGGTGACAGTCAATCCGAAATATGGCTAACATTTGACCGGGATTACACCCATTACCCCAGTTTACAGGGACTGGAGAGCTAAATGTGCTGTGCAGTTAATAGGATTGCATAAAAGCCTAAGTGATTGTATCAGTGTGACTTCATCTGCATGAATTTTTGAATCCATTTACTTCTATTTGCGTTTATATTTTAAATGTGCTCAAGCATGCATGTCTACCCATTTTTATATTAGACTGACCCCAAAGTGTTTTTAGTCCATTTGCTGTGTACTTAATATACAAATGATGTTGTTGAGACAAAGCAGACGTGATACATTAAAATGTAGGCCTATGACCAAAATGAGTTTCTGAAATGATGTTAATAATAAAAAGCCTGGGTCATTACACCACAGAGACAGATTTTCTGTGTGATGCATTAAAACAATGTGCAGACAGCCAGATTATTATGCTTCCTCAGCAGCTGCTCCCAGAGTGAGACTTGCACGCTGTAACCCAGACATTTCTTTCTAAATAATTGAACTGTGCTCTGTATTTTTAATATTATATGCACAAAGCCCAGCAGGAGAAGCCCAGCAACAGCAAGAGTTCATGGACTCATCTTACATCTTCTTAAAAGGCTGGGGAAAACTAGGCCAAGTACTTACACACTCTCACACATAATGGAAACACATTTAGAGTCGCATTAACATTTAACATTTATATGCTGATTAAGTTCTTGGTTTTTCTATTGTCAAGGTAAAGTGCATTTACTTTCAAGAATTATCAAAATGTTGTCTTTGCTGAGTGTTACTTTATTAAATGAGCTTCTCTCCCTACAAGAATTTACAAATTTGACATGAAGATGTAGAACTACGTATAATTCTGTGGTAATAAAAGACTACCCATTCTTGATGAACATAAGCCTCACAGAGCCCTTTAATTACTTATTAATGGGAACAACGATATATCCCATTGTATTTAAATTTGTTAATGTAACAAAATATGATCATTCATTAAATAATTCCAAGGGTCAGACCATCCTGTAATTCAATATCAAAGTACATGATCCATTAATTTGACCACCATGGCTATTCAAACATGGTATTTTATTTATTTGTTTATTTTAAGATCAGTGAATAACTAAATAGATTCATATTTCTCAGCGAGGTAAAAACACATCCAACATCGCCACAAAAATATTAAAAATGTATTAAAGGAATGTCTAGGCCCCAAGCCTGAAACATTTTGCCCTTCCCCCACAATTAAACCTCCTTCAACACAAAGTTCTACATTTCATTACACAAAAACATCCATCAAAACCAGAAAAGCTGAATAGGAAACTGTTTACATCTGCCAGACTGCAGCTTTGATGAAACTCCTCTCTGATGTTTTCCCACCATTTACCTTACTCTTCTCCATCTCCTGTTATTCCCTGCGGCTCTGCCTCCCTCCTCCGTTGTTTTTCTCTTTCTCTTCCTTCTGTTTCTCTCCTCCACCTCAGAGGGCCGACTGCTGAGAGGCAGCCTTTCTGTGACAGCGGGGGTGAGAGCCGAGGGGAGAGACGGAGGTGTCGAGCACACAGATGGCCCTATGTGTGTCATTTTGAGCATGTGTAAGTTTCGATCAACATTTGTTATACACTGAAGGAAAAAAGAAACGCACCATTTTCGTTTTCTCAATTTTTCCAAAAATATTATAGACAGTGAAAAATTACAGACTACAATGAGTTTAGTACAACTTTGTGTCAAAATGAAATCACTGTTTTCCTGGTTCCAGTTGATTGATTTTGATCAGCAATAACAGTTTTAGTTTTGTATAATCACCTATGTCTGGGTCATAAGTAAAACTCAGAGATGAATTGGACCTGTCCTCAATTGTGCACAACCATTCCCTATAAAAAGACACCAAAATGGATAAAAAGCACATTTGTTCACGATGCCACGACTACAGCAACCAGAGAGAGATCGTGCCACTGGCATGCTTCAAGCTGGAAGGAGCACACGGGCTGTAGCCAGGGTGTTTGGAGTCCATCACTCTACTGTTGTACGCCTTGCTGAGCATTTCCAGACCACTGGATCCTCCAATGACCGTCCAAGATCTGGTCGACCACGTGTCACAACGGCCGCACAGGACCGAGCGAATCGGCTGTCACATCTCCGTGACAGGTTTCGACCAGCAACAAGAACTGCTGCTGAAACCATTGGGACCCATCAATTATCAGTGTCCTTGAGGCGAATGGTGGTCATGTTAATTACTGACAATCGAATCAAATAACTGTGTTTTTGTTTACTGTGATGCTTTATTGTTTGGTCATGTTATTGCTATTGAAACTGTCACAAGCATTGATTAATTGGGTCTGAATATCAGGGACAGGTATATGGTTGATGTGCACATGTAATATTTCCATTAAAAATAAGTAACCAAAAGAAAATGTGGTAAAAAAGCAGTGGTGCGTTTCTTTTCCTTGAGTGTACTTAAAAAACACACAAAAAGCAATATTAACATGTTTAGCAGAAATTATGATGTAAAACTACACTGCCTGGCCAAAAAAAAAAGTTGCCACCAATAAAAAAAGGTCATACACTCTTAATATTTCGTTGGACCGCCTTTAGCTTTGATTAGGGCACACATTCGCTTTGGCATCGTTTCGCTTCTGCAATGTCACAAGATTTATTTCCATCCAGTGTTACATTAATTTTTCATCAAGATCTTGCATTGATGATGGTAGAGTCTGACCGCTGAGCAAAGCCTTCTCCAGCACATCCCAAAGATTCTCACTGGGGTTCAGGTCTGGACTCTGTGGTGGCCAATCCATGTGTGAAAATTATGTCTCATGCTCCCTGAACCAGTCTTTCACAATTTGAGCCCGATGAATCCTGGCATTGTCATCTTGGAATATGCCCGTCCCATCAGGGAAGAAAAAAATCCATTGATGGAATAACTTGGTCATTCAGTATATTCAGGTAGTCAGCTGACCTCATTCTTTGAGCTCATACTGTTGCTGAACCTGGACCTGACCAACTGCAGCAACCCCAGATCATAACACTGCCCCCACAGGCAGGTACAGTAGGCACTAGGCATGATGGGTGCATCACTTCATCTGCCTCTTTTCTTACCCTGATGCGCCCATCACTCTGGAACAGGGTCAATCTGGACTCATCAGACCACATGACCTTCTTCCACTGCTCCAGAGTCCAATCTTTATGCCTCACTGATTAGTGGTTTTCTTAAGGCTCCACAGCTGTTCAGTCCCAATCCCTTGAGTTCCCTCTGCATTGTGCGTGTGGAAATGCTCTTACTTTCACTATTAAACATAGCCCTGAGTTCTACTTTTATTTTTCTTTGATTTGATCTCGCCAAACGTTTAAGTGATCGCCGATCATGATCATTAAGGATTTTTTTCCAGCCACATTTCCTCCTCGAAGACGATGGGTCCAGTTTTTAATAATGCGTTGGACAGTTCTTATCCTGATTTCTGCAATCTCCTTAGATGTTTACTCTGCTTGATGCATGCCAGTGATTTGACCTTTCTCTAACAGACTAACATCTTTTCCACGACCACGGGATGTGTCTTTCGACATGTTGTTTAGGAAATGAGAAGCAACTCATTGCACCAGTTGGGGTTAAATAACTTGTTGCCAGCTGAAAGATAATCGCCCATGCAGTAATTATCCAATAGGAGGCTCGTACCTATTTGTTTAGTTAAATCCACGTGGCGACTTTTTTTTTGGCCAGGCAGTGTAATAAACATAATCAAGTCATTGGGATACATAGGTGTGTTAATGCAATAGATAAAAATAAAGCAATCATTTCAATCAAAGCTTTTGCTGTGGAAACATGAGTCTCATATATCTTTGAAAATGGGTTAAAACAGCAATATAGTTGGTCTACAATGTGAAACTGTTTTCTTAATGAATTCTTCTGAAATTCCAACTTCTGATGACAAACATATTGGATAAACAGATATCATGTCTGACTCAAATGACTTTGTCCTGGATTTAAAAAAATAGAATGCTAACTTTATTAGCATAAAAAAAAATTGCAAAATTGCCTTTTTAATATTGTGCTCCTTTATATTGGAACATTCAACAAAAAGGCTTAAAACCTAAAAGATTTTATCTTTTTTTTATTATTTTTATTATTCTTTGAGTCATTTTGACTACTTTAAAGAAAGAATAAATTTTATCAAAAATGCCAGAAAACTTTGAGGAGTGGCAGTGTTAGCTTGTCCACAATGACATATATTTATATGACGTTACAACTCCAGGGAACCGTTACAAGTATCGCATTCAAAACAGCGGACGTCTGAAAATATTGAAAATGACGTTTGTTGTCAGTTTTGTGCATAAGAATTAAAAATTAAAGAAAAGAACTCCTCATTAAAGTAACAACTTTCATTTAGTGGTCTCACACACCGCAGCCAGTTGCACCGCTGTTTCCACTTTCTTCGACTCTGGAGTAGCGCAAATATTCCAACCTCCTCAATATTTGCCATGTTTATTGATATCAATACTTTGACTTGCCACTACACTAGTTCAGGGTCGGCCTCCCAATCCTTCCAGGACAATTCCCTATATTCCCCCACTTCAGGCACGATGCTAACAGCTGACAGCTTCAGGCTTCAAACGCAGCACAGCTTTGGTGCATCTGCTAGCTTGTCTCAGACTAGTAGGCTGTTGCGCAGACGTCACGGTATGTTGTCAAACAGTGATCGAATACAATTCATGTCAATCAGAAATTTACTGAATTTTGTATCTGTGGCGTTGTCATTTTATTGTTTTATTACCGCCGCCAAGGAGGTTATGTTTCTGCCAGCGTTTATCTGTCTGTCTGTGTACAAGATAACTCAAAAAGTTGGATTAAAATGGATTTTAATTACATTTTTAGGAGTTGTCAGAAATCTGAAAAGAAAGAACTGATTTCATTTTGGTTGTGATCCGGAAGAAATCCTGAATTCTGAATCACTTTCAAATTTTCGATAACATTGCGGTCAATGGGGCCGAAGATTTTGTTTCTCAATATCTCTGTTAATTATAGCCCAAAACTCATGAAATTTTCAGGGATTGACAAAGAGAACCTCTATCAAATTTCAAAGGCTGATCCGATCTGATCCGGAACGTGGATTTTATCCCAACCTGTAAATCGCTATATGGGAGAACTGTTGTGCTTGGCTGAGGTCTGCACTCTCCGAGTGCTTTTCTAGTTTATATTTTTATTTTTTCTACTATAAAATGAGAATGTGTTTTGCTGTTTTTCACAATATTAAAACCCCACCAAATGTGGCCAAAAGCAGCCCATATTTCATTGACCCGCCCAATGCATTTTTTTTTTCCTCCTGGTGTTATTCAAAGTAGTACCATTTGGGCAGAAAACCGCCCAATCGGGCAACACTGGTACGAAAGTGGAGTACAAATGGGTCTTAAGGGGGACAGAATTCACATTCATCCGGGGCCTTGCAGACACGCACCTTTCTCATTGCTATGACTTCCTGCAGTTATTCAAAGCAGAATAGGCAGAATAACCACTCGTCTTGCAGTCAGTGTTGATCTGTTTCTTGCCAAATTGATGGGAACATAGCCTGAAATTTCTGGCGAGGTTCAGCATGTCCATATTCTTGCGCATTTTGTCCTTACCCCTGAATTAATAAATAAATAATTAAAATAGATGAAAATATTTTTTTATTTATCATGTATGTCATTATTTTTTTTATATCAGATCCAAGTCTTCCTTAATAGAGAAGACATATCACTGAGTAGAAATCTATAATCCTTTGTGCTCCAGGAAGCTGTTTGATGCTAGAATTAGAGAGCCAGAGAGAGGATTCAGCTGCAGTTCATCCTATATCTGATTGCCAGTTGTTCCATGTATGTAATTAGGGCTATAAGGTCATTTAAATGAATGGGCCATTGAGACTTGCAAGGATTTTTGTGAAGAGAAGAAGCACAGCTCATATTGGGCAGTTCTGCTAAAAGCTGCTTCCAAAGATCACACATAAGTCCTGTTTTTCCTCCTCAGTTTTCCAAATCAGACGTGTTACTTGGTCTCAACGTTGTCAACTTTTGCTGGCCTGTCAAATAAATAAATGAATTTTTTTTTTTTTAAAAAAAAAAAAAAATACCAGTTTTCACCTGTCTAGCTGTTTTTTTTTTCTTCATCTGAGTCCTGAAGTCACAACACACCACGGTGTAAAAGTTGTGTAAACACTACAAAAACAACCATCTGTCCACGACAAAACATGAAGACATGAGAGTCAGAGTCAGACTGTGTGTGTGTCTGTGTGTGTGTGTGTGTGTGTGTGTCTGAGAGAGAGAGAGAGAGAGAGAGAGAGAGAGAGAGAGAGAGAGAGTGAGAGTTTAATTTTTAATAACTATGGAATGACTGGAGTGACAAAAACAGTGAATGTGTACAAAAATGTACACATTCACAATGTACAATGTACAATTTTGTAATAAACAAAACTTTTAGTTTAGGTGAAATAAGCAGTGAGTTGAAAACTTATATATTCATAAATAGGTGAAAATTCATGGAACATTAAAATTAATAAATATGCCTTTAGGTGTTATCCTGCCTCATGTCCCTTGTTTTTTTTCTGTCATCTGTATTCTTTATATTACTAGATTAACCTAATTTCTTATTCTTTTTTTTAAATTCATTTATTGTGTCACTGTTCTCAATACCAACAATACCTGCACCTGTGTATTTCAGTCAGAATTATTACTGGCTTGATTCTCATGCAGTGGAAGTCCGCCAGACCTCCGTCATTTAAACACTGGGTTAAGGAGGTCTTCTCTATGATCCCACTGGAGAAACTGAGGAACAGCCGTAATGGTAGCAAAGACAGATTTATTAAAAACTGGACTCCTTTCGTAGTTTATATTTACTTGACATTACTCTGGTGTGCTGGCCTTTGTGCAGATAGGATGACCAGCAGTTAGATCAGAATGACCCCATCATGCCCCCTATACAGTAGCGTATGTGTTAACTGTTCTGTACCTATGTAAAGTGAATATACAATATATGTGCATGGGACCTTTCATGAGTATGAGTGTGTCCATGTATGTACGATGTACACATGTAGGAACTTTTCTTTCTTTTCCTTTTTTTTTTAAATTTAAATAATGTATGTTGATTGATTTATTTTCATGTACATTTTCTTTTTGTATTTGTGGGCAGTGGGTGGGACTGTGTTATTGTTGCTGTTTTATGCTTGGGGAAATTATAAATCTATAAATAAAGTTTAAAAAAAAAGAATTATCACTGGCTGTCCTCAGTCCCTCTCAAACCTTTTTTTTCAGTGATTGGTGTATCCCTAAAACCTTTGTAATTAAAAACCATTACCAGGTCGTAAAAATCTTTGCCAGCAGGTGAATTACCAGTTTGAGGCTTCATGAATTCATGCCTCTAATTAGGACAGCCAGCCATTCGTTCCATTAAAAACAGAGGTCTTATCTTCCATTTACAGAGGATATTGTATATGAATAACTAATCCACCGGACATAATAGGTGCCGGAATTTTTCTTGTACTCTCAGTTCTTATTATCACAGGCAGCAGAAATGAGGTAAGAATTTGAATCGAGTCCATTGAAACAACACAACCTGCCGAAAAAGGCAGCGCCTGTTGATCACCTTCCACTGCCTCGGGTCTACGTGAGGCACAGTGAGACTTCTACAACAACGCAGCGGTAAGAGGGAATGACAGACACTCAGCACAGGTCACAGCTTGTTTTATTTTGAATTCAAACCAAGAGAGCAGGGACAAGGCTGCACACTGATAAATTACACCAGGTATTGATACAAGTAAAGACATCACAATATCTCATCAAAGCGCTCTTGACAACAGATCTATAATAATAATAATATTAATAAAAAAAATAATAGTACACAAACCAAATTTGACTGCAGTTGAAGCCAGTTTATGAACGTAACAGGACACAGAGGAAAATAAGAGGTTTAGAAAGAGACAGCGCTTCTGTCTCTTTTTCCATCTGCAACACTGTTTAATGAAGCTACAAGACTGGCGGCTGAAGCAATATGTAAGGAGTTCACAAAAAAAACTGCAGGTCTACTGAAAATACAAAGGAAAACTTGCTGCTACTACAAAGCCTACACACAAAACTAGCCTGAATGCACAACTGTATGTACAGCTTGGGTCACTGGGGGATTTCAGGATTCCAAATGTATGGCACAGCAGGTTGAAAATGTAACTGTATGTGAGCTACCATACAGAAATGAACAAATTCATTCTCTCAAAATCAATGTGGATGTTGGAATAAATATAGAGCATGACTCCAGAGTGACCTGTGTGGGTAATGTGGGGCTGGAATGACAGTAAAAAAAGATATAACTACTGCATACACACCGAAAATAATGACTGGTGTCAGAAACAATCTGACTAAAACTAAACATGAACTTCAGCTTTAAATGGTGGGTTTGTACAAAGAGTTGCAATCACGTACAAAACATCCACACGTCACAGTAAAAAATAAATACATTTTGGCAGTCAATGACTAATCAATTAGAGGAAGGGGGTAAAGTGGTCATGAGTGAGTGTGAGCATGAATGATAATGGTCCTACAGACAAAAGGATGTGATGCCCCTCTATAAGAGAATGAACATACAAAAGGGCAGACAACATATTCAGAGAACGACCTAGCATGTGCTTGTATGTTTTCATGTCTGCATGCATGCCTTCACTCTACGCTAAGTTGCTGTAATTCTTTTTTTTTTTTTTTTTCATTTCTACTCTAAATATTCGCTGACATGTGTGTCTGTGTGAGTCTTTATCTACCTTTTTGTGTGTAAGTATCTTTTCATGTCTGTACCTAGCTTGTGTGTGTGTTTACATCCCATAACCATTCAGCTAGCTCAGTGACCCTCAGTGACCCTCACCGCTCGGGGGTTTGCCTTCGTGCCCCGCTGCCCCTCCAGGCAGCCAGGGGGAGACGGAGTGCGAGGTGGTCTGCTTGGCCATGCTGTAGTGGCTGATCACTGTGTAAAAACGACCCCTGGTGTTGGCATCTTGGGCGGCGTAGTAGGCTTCGAGGGAGGCTGGGATGCACCGCTTGTGCTGTGAGGGAGCAAGAAGAAGAGTGAAGCTGATTTCTACGTCATTTTATTTCCAGATGTGCTGCGTGTAGTATTTCGAGTGGCGTAAAGAGCAACAGTACAAGTTATAACAGTTCCATTCTACAAATAAGCATCACTATTTTAGAAAACTAGAATGACAATGAAATTTGTGCCAAGAATGTCAAGGATGAAATTTTGTGAAACTGTAGAGTATGCAGTCATCTGTGGCAAAATTGTTGAAACACTCCCCCAAAGACTGACATTTCTCATAAAAGAAATTCATGCTATCGATGATCATCACCACTGCCGTAGCCGCCGACAAGAAAGCTCCACACGGGGCAACAGCCAGTCGGCAGGTCCTGCAGCTCCTGTGAAAAGGCTGAATATGGACTTGGCCAGGACTATTTTAATGGCGTTAAAAGCTCATTTTCTCTCTCCAACTGTGTTGTGAATTGGCAAATAAATGGGACTTGTGTGTGAAAACAGTAATTGTCAGATTTTGCGTGACTGCTATTACAACTCAGCCATGAACATCACATCGACCCAGCACAGAGAACAAACATGTTTTCATGCAGACTGATTTATTCCAGTTTTTGCAGGAATTTAGGCTGAACTATGAAAACAATGGCTTTAACAGTTCTTTGAAAAAGCCCTGTGTAGTATGGTTTACACCGGTGTCTCATCAGCTAGTTTTAGTGATTATATGCAGTCCTGGGTTTCCCTCCCAGTTAGTTCAAGCTTCCCAGTTGTGCTTTTGTCAAATTTGTTGTTCACTGTATTGCTCCACAAGCTAGACCTTCTGCCAGTCTGCTCTCTGTGCCTCCATTTATTTATTCATTTTTTTAATAATTGAAACGCCAACTCACATCCCCCAAGCAGTACATTAACATCATCGTAAAATCTCTTTTAAGATGGCAGACTACATACTGACAACCACCACCGCCTCCACTGTGTTGTATGCACCCTACACAATATATGATTTTATAAATGGCCTCACGCTTTTACCAATACTTTAAATACAATGTCAGGGATTTATTAAAGCTTATCGCTGTGTAACAGACAAATTGCAATGTTCTATGCAGAGGGTTTTCCTGCGAAGCACGCCCTCTTTGTCACTCACAAACTTTTTATTATCTCTATGGGACGATGGTGTCTCCTGACTGGCTGACTCCATTGCCGTGGTTACTAGACAAACCTCCTGTGCTCAGCAGTTAAAATAATTTTGGAGATAGACTAGTTCCTCAGCTCTGGAATTTCCATTTAAAAAAAATAAAGAAATAAATTACCCATAGCCCATGTTATTTGTATTTGAACAGCCAACTCCATTTGAGAGCATCAAGCACTTTATTTTTAAAGTAATAGTAAAAATGAAGATGGTGTCTTTTGTAAGATACTTTTTCTTTTTTTGTTTTTTTTAAATTATACAAAATATTGACTATAAGGTTAAGATGTATCCGACAAAATATACATTATTAACATAAAACACAGAGAGCTTTGATCAGAATAACACTTATTTGTATGTATTTTTTTTTTAGTAAATTAAAGACTTCATCATGGAAATAAGGAAAAGGAGAAAGTCATTAAGGCCATTTCAACTCCCTAAAGCACCGTGTGTGAATATAAGAAGGGAAAGTGGACTTGCATTACATCATTTTTACAGTCTATACAGAACGGCTGAACATTTACATTTTTGCATGTATTTCTGCAGTGTATGTAGCCATATTGTGAAAGAAAGCGTGTCTGTATTTCTATTGTGCGCATGTGATACAGCTAATAATAACTCTACGGACTGCAGAGGTTGTGAGGGGCTGAAACCAGATTTATTCCATCTTAAAGACTAGATTTATCAAGAGACACAGACTTCCAAGGTGACCTCTTCCAAGGTTCTGTACAGTGAATCTTAAAAGTAAAATGCAGTGGAAATGTGGAGAGGAGAGTTTGTGTGCATGCATTCATACAACGGGCAACAGTAGGCTGACGCAGAGTAGATAGAAGAATAAAGACTGAAACATTTTCATTGGATGACCTCAGCTGTATGAATCTGAAATAAATTATAATGCGGTAATTATTGTTAAATAGGTTAATCTTCTTTTCATAACAGCCCACATAGCTAATAACTTATGAGAGCATATTTAATGGACTCTCGTTCTTTGACTTCTGTGTTCAGCAACAAAGCATAAAATTACATTTGATTACAATGGTCACAGTAAAATCTCAGATTTCATCGATTAATGACTGCCCATCAAGCCTCATTAGCCTCTTCTTCTAACGTGACCTCTGAAACGTAAGTAGGCCAGCAATATTTGTTCCTCTCACCTTCACTCACATTTGCTTTGTTTGTTTGTTTTATTTTTAACTTACAGATGAGAAAGCAGAAAAAGGACACGGTGAATGACAGAGATGATCCAGTGCCTTGCTGAAGGACACTTCAGTAGAAACTATCATTTTCAGCGTGGCAGGATGACATCACTGAAGTGGTAAATTAACTAAAAGCTATTAGTAATTCATTAAACGATGAGGCTTCATTAGACAATGAGCTTACATTGTTTCCTTATTTTACAGGAAATGCATTAATATGTAAACAGAAGTAAACAGCACTGTGCAAAGCTGTTTCTGCTCGTTACTGTGTTCAAAAATCTGCCCTGCAGCACGTTAACATCATCGTCCTGTTACGATGGCAACGACCAACAACAGCTGCTGTACCTGTAAACTGCAGCATTTGAACCCTACACAATATGTGATTTTAATAAATGGTTCAGCACTCTACTTGATCATTTCACTGGGACTTTAAGTGAGAACTTAAAACCTCTGACTTTTTTTTTTTTTAAAGAGTTCTGTTCCTCTTTGTTTGATAAAAACACAACCAAATGGGTTACTGACTAGCCAGGGTGTTTGTGAAATTCACATTATACCATTTTGAACAGGAATAACAGACTGTGTTCCACATCTTTTATTTCCCATGTGTTTTTTTTTTTTTTTTTTTTGCAGAGAAAGAAGTAACCAAAACTTGCACCTGGTATTTATACATTTGTTAAGAAATCAGAAAAAGCTTGGCTGGACACAAATCAGAAATAGACACAACACATGACTCAGTAATGAAAATCAACCTTAGCTGGAGGCTTGCTTAATTAAAAACACGCCATTATTCAACACTTGGTACAGTCCAGTTGCTCTGTTGACTTATCTGTAAAGAGATTTGCGTTTAAGCTCTAAAATAAAATAAAGGGCATTCTTACCTTATAAATAAATCCATCCGGGCAGGCGTGATCATAGGTGAAGGCTTTATAGACCACCAGGAACACGATGCAGGCGAGGAAGGCCAAGGCCAGGATGATCAGAATTGTTACCTGGAGGGGGGGGACACACACATGTACACACAAAGTGACTGTGTGTGTGCCAGAACACGCTAGCCCACCAGAGTGTGTCTGAGTGTGTGTGTCATAACAAATGGTAAGATGGAGCAGACTGAGGTCAATGGCTCCTGGAGGCAAGGTGTCCTGTTGAGTTACGCGATGAATGACTCAAGACTCAAGTTGTGGCCTGCTAAAAGCTACCTTATTTCCACAGACACAACGCAGCATAGTTCAGGTAAAAAAAAGTTGTTGCAACATATAGTTTCCCCTCTGAGAAAAATAAAGTATTATTGAACAGAACTGAATTATCTTTCTACTCATCTTTGTTAGATTTTTCCGGTACCACACAATGCAGCATCTCTTTATATCTTCTTCAGTAGATGAACAATCCGAAACAGGATGTTTGCTTCAAGGACGTCATCTTTGCAGTTTGATTTGTCATTACAGGAAAATGGAATATAGCTCTTCCTTTGCAGAAACTGGCACAAAATGATATTTTCTGGTAAGTTTGAACTACAAGGAGCTATGAAATGATATCACCTTTGTATAATCGCTTGTATGGAATCAAAATAATTAAAATGGTGTCAAAATGCTTATCATCCAGTAAAAGCAGAGCTAACCTGAAATAATGGATTTTTTTTCCTACATGCTGATGCAAAAACACAGTTGAAGGTGTGAAATATTAAATTCCGTGGCAGCCAACAGGATGCTGTTATGAAGTATATTAACATATAAAAGGACCTGTTTCCTCCTGCTTCCTACATAACACCCTGAGTGGGTGCTTCTGAGTGAGCATTTAATTAGAATTATGTAAATTTAGTGCAGAGGATAGCTGTAGGTAAGTGCGTGGCATATGCATGCAAAAATAAAAGTAACGTAAGATTCATCCCAGTGAGAAGCCTGAGAAATGCAATCTTTCATGCTAGATGAATATTTCTAATTTCCTGTTTTCAATTCTTGACTGATACTAAAGCCATTCCCGATTACTGCTTCATGTACGATCTGTCACAGCAAGATGTCAGAGCAATTACGCATGAGTGTGATCATCAGTCTCCATCAGCGTTATGTGGGTGGACGGGGACAGGCAAGCTAAGTGACTGTTTACTCGGTGTCAACTGGGGGACAGGGCTTTCACCCTTGGCTGCTGCTGACACTCCTGCTAAATTACCCCCCCCACACACACACACACACACACACACACACACACACACACATCACACACTACCATACATTAAAGGGATGTATTTAATGTCAGGGTGACATGCCTTTTGCAGCTGTGAAAGATGTCGAAAGACTGATTAAGACCAACTCGGCTGCTTTTTTTTTTTTGAATTGCTGAATAGTGATGTAAATGAATGGTCTTATTAGGAAAAGGGATTACAGCAAAGCTCTTCATACCGCAGAGGAAACAAGGCAAGTGTTGCTTGCATGTGGACTTTCCTTGGACACATGAATTGAAGACTCGAGCTGCAAATAGCTGGAGAAATTGCCCTTTTGTGGCCAATTCAAATGGATAAAATTTCCATCTTCGTCCATGCATTTGAAGTGTTTGTAAACATTCATTCAGCAAACTACTGACTCAATCAAACCTCTTCGCAAAGAATAATTATCTGGTTATTTTCAAAGTTAAGTTATGGAATGACATACATGTGAAATGGATTAAAGGGATTAAACCGCTTAATGCTCAATCACACTTCAATTGCAGATTTCACACAGCAGCGACAGGCAGAGCGACAGTTCGCACAAGAACATAGTCTGCCCTTTCTAATAGAAATAATGACTCTAAAGTCCTTATTGATGCAGCTGTGGCCATGTGGTGTATAAATTCATTAAAAATCTATCCTGACCTTTCTCTATTATTCATAATCTGGCCAAACTCCTCTGTAAACCTTAGGAGGGCATTGGGGTAGCGGCAGAGCTCAGTCATGAAGAATCTCTCCATGCGTGACATGGGATCACGCTTTTAATCTTGTATTTTGCTGAAGAGTGCAGGTGCATTCACAGGAAAGACTACGTTTCACTTAAATACTGGGGAAAGGAACTGTGATATTTTAGCCAGGACAAAACTATTTTTTTCTCTCACTCATACATTCCCATAAAAGAAAGTCAGCGTAACTGTAACGTCATAAGCAAAGCACTGTTGGGCCTCTAACAGCATCATCACAACCAACACAACCTCCGTGCTTCTTTGTTGTGCACCACAAATAAGATTTTGTTTGTCTTGGATGCAGGTAGAAGCACAGCATGTTTGCTTCAATTTGGAATCAGGAACAATATGTTCAAAACCAGGTTTGGCTACAGAAGTAAAGGTTTGACTGGCTGCATGGCAGGTAATTTTGCCCTTTGGGCTTTAATCATTTCAATGAATCCACCAGGGAGTGATAGAAAATCTCTTGATTCTATTCAAACAGAAAAAAAACGACTAAGGTCTTGTCCAAATGAGCATTTTACCAGCATCCCAATTGGAAAGAGTGTAAATCCAGTTTTCAGTTTTAAATTCAGTTTTGTTTTGTTGTGTCTGTATGTGACTCTGCAGGAGCTGCAGGCAGATTTTTAACAGGTTTCTGGCTTCTGATTTCTTAGTCTTCCTGTTACGCTGTCGCTGACCAATGATCTTTGAGCTGACATTAGCTTCCTAGCTGATGGATTTCCACATTTACCCACCAGAAAATCCTCAAGCTAAAAATAAGTTAACTTAATTCTAGGTTTTGAGTTGAGGATCTGAATTTTATCTTTGGATTTATCATCCGTATTCTAGAATTTTCCATCACAGGATTTAGTGGGAAGTTTTAGAGCAGACCAGACTGTTACGTGGGTTAAAACTAGGGGTGCAACGGTACAGGTGGCTCACGGTACGGTCCATACCTCGGTTTTTGTGTCACGGTTTCGGTACAAATTCAGTACGGATTTTGATATGTGTTTTGTGCATAAAGTGAAATTAATTTCTCTAAAATGATTTATTTATTTTCCTTCTCAGATCAAGTTCTAAACAATTTCAGTGTTGAACTAGAAAAGCGCTCGGAGAGGGCAGACCTCAGCCAAGCTCAACAATTCCCCCATATAGCGATTTACAAATTGCGATAAAATCTGCGTTCTGGATCAGATCCGGATCAGCCTTTGAAATTTGATAGAAGTTCCCATTTTCAATCCCTGAGTCAAATTTCACGAGTTTTATGTTATGTTATGTTATGTTATGTTCATGTATTTATCCGAGGTGGCACGGTAGGTTTGTTGAAAAGCCTTCTCTATGGACAGTTGTTGATTTGCTGCCGTTACCTTTCCGGGGTGGACGATAAGCGTAGTATCAGGATGATTACGCTGAAGATGCGGCTTGTTTTTCCGTTTGAGTACGGGACATGTCTCAAGCAGCGTTTACAGACTGTGAAGTTTCTGGGGGGTTTTTTTGGTCCCCCCCCCATTTCCTGCATCTATGAGCTACAGCTAACCGGCCAAAGTGTGATCGGCTGGTCACTGTGAGTGAGTGGAGGCGAGTGGACATTGACATGCAGTGGCGGGCCTGTTGCCTAAAAGGCACGCACGCTCTTGTGCATGTCCAATGCAAAATTATTAGAACATAAATACCGCAGGACATAAAAGCGCATTGTCCCGTGTAGGTCGTAACGAACGGTTGGGTATTTTACCGAGTACCGTTGCATCCCTAGTTAAAAGCATCACGACCTCTCCTGTAGATCCCTGTTCGTAGGGTAGAAACCCTATCCCAGGGTATGTAGTTCATACAAGCGTCCTGAAATGCTCCTGAGCAGCTCAGTGCTGACTGCCTGATTTGAGAGAAGGTGGCAGCTATAAAAAATATCTTGCTTCATCAGAAGCTAAGATGAAGAACCATAACAGCGACCACCTCGCTTTCCTCCACTGTTCTTGAGGATTTGTTCTCAGATTAAGTTACATTCATGACATATTTTCGAGCATTTCGAGATGATAAACATTTAGGTAAAAATGGCCTGGAGTGCAAACTCTGTCAGTGAAGGTAAGAGCAGCTGCAGCTGTGAAGAACCAAGGAAGAAAGACAAACAATACTACAACATTAGAAAAAATGCATTCGGATATGTGCTCATATCATCATCGGAGTTGTTGTTTACAATTCACAATTCCTTATATCTTACCACCTGCTTATTTTCTCTGATTCTGTGAATGTGGGTGGTAGAATATAAACCACTGTGATTGTGATACTTTCCACCAAATTCATTCCCCTTTATTTATTTATAGCTGTGTGGTGCATCACAAGTTCAGAGGCATTTTCTAAATGGCTTCTCCGCAGCCTGTTTCACCACCATTTGACATATGATTTCTCTTTCTTTCTTGCTCTTCCGCTCTCTTTCTTTTTTTAACGCTGTGCTGTTAAAATGCAACACACCACCCACATTCTCACTGCTGTAAGTTGACAGGCCATATGGGGGAGCAGACACCTCCTCACATTCAATCGAGGAACAGAGGAGGTTATGTGAGCATCTATCTGAGCGAGAGAGCAAAGAGAGGTGGGAGTGTGGCAGGAGAGAAAAATGGCTCTGATAAAAACTGATGATAGAGTGACAGAGTGAACAAAGTGAGAAATAAAAGAAGAGATGACGAAGACAATGAAACGGCGAGGAAAAGACCAACAGAAAGGGAATGATAGAGATCCACGGCCAGATAGAAAATCTTCCCCAACTTTTTCATTCATACTCCTTTTGCCCCTTGATGACTCTTCCTTCCTTCCTCAATTGAGGATTTTTGTGAATTATTTTGTGTGCAACGGTCTTCTGTAATTGTTCACGTTGCGCACGCAGGCTAATTTGGTTGTATTATCTCATATGCCTTTTTGGGACGTTTGTTGATAATGAAATAACTGAACTGTGTGACAGCTTGAGCTAATGCAGAGTAAAAGCCTTGCATCAAACAAAACAAAAACAAAAGGTGGACAGACAGAAGGGGAAGTATGTGCACACGCACAGGTTGATGGTACGATGATACCCGCACCCACACTTCAGGGGATCATTGCGTTATGAGTTTCTTTTAATGACAGCATCAGTCAATACAATACAATTTATTTATTTGACAGCACTTATCATTTTTGAATAAATAATTCTAGAAAGAATAAGACATGGAAATGTATACATCTTTGAATGAGCAGACAGATACTTTTGTCTGCTTTTTAGGTGGTTGACATGACATATTGTCTGACTGTATGCGATACAGAGAGCAGAGGTGACTTGTAAGCGTACGCGCCCATGTAGAGACAGAAATGACACGCTGTTGTGCAGTAAAGCGATTATAGACCTGTAATATTGGAAAAATTATTTTAAATGACTTCTGTTTTGATCCAAATAAAATTAACTTGACCTTCATGGAGGGGGCGTACCATTATAATGGAAGGGGAAACATAGCAATATATAATACTACTGTAATTTTAGCACCATTTTATGCTAAATGTATGATAAACAAGTGAGATGTTTTTATCCTCTCTTAGCTTCAGTGCTGTGTCCCAGCTCTTATAACAGTATCTGGGCTTGATACTGACATGATTCATTGATTGGATGTCGGATGTCAGCACTGATCAAAACATTTAACTCAAATTCATATTTTAACTGAAAATCGCCCTACTTTATTTATCCTGTTCAGATGAAGCACTATTGTTTTCAGCTTATTTGAGGGGTTAAGATAATTTGCATATATAAATCGGAATTGGATTGTAACTCAAAAGAAAGGGTAGATGTGCATCCATGTTTAACACGGTGATAAAGTTCCTTTGTTAATACACAGATACGTTTGACACAATACTTCTCTTATTTGCCTCAGATACATATTGAAACATGGATCGCTCACGATGGTGTGGTGTGTTTTTTCAGCGAGCACTAGAGGGAAGGAGGAGCTAGCTCTCCATGTTTTCTTGGTTTTGTTTCAAATATCAACAGATACGACATCATTCACATATCACTTACCCTGCCTTTAAGATGGGAGAACCATAAAATTATGACTTAACTGTCCAGTGTATCAAATTCATAATTCAACTCCAAACTTCTTCAGTGACAAAAAAAGTTAAGAGGATAGCATCGAAACTGATTTGAAGTTATTGATTTTCAACAGATTACTTGTCAGACTTGTACATACAATAGCAGGCCAATCAAACAAGAAAACGTCTAATATTTTAGATTTAATTTTCCACATGTCCAAAACATAGTAGTGTCAAAAACTGTGAGGTGACAGATTGGATGTAGAAAGCCAATTTGGTTTTTATCCTAAATTCTGTGTTGTTGTGTCAATGCCACATCCAAAAGGCTGCTTAGTTTTTGCCAGGTCCTCAGGTAAGACATCGGGTCAAGTGTACATTTTGGATCCTTGAAAATATATTCACTTTACAATTTGGGATTAGCTGCTACATTTTGCGCTGTGGATCAATATAGCAATTACACACTCTGGAGTGAGAGTGCTCTTGCGGTACAGTGACTGTCAATCCACAGTAACAGTTTTATGTGTAATTAGCAAAATTAGGAGAGATGAAAAGATGTGAGTCAACAGTTTTAATTACTTGGCTGCATCAGTGATGGCTCAGTTCCATTTTAAAGTGGCACCTAAATTGAATTCAGCCATAATTTATTCTGTTAAAACACCACCAGTGCTTTTTCTACCTGTGAAAATGTATACTGTGAAAAATGACTAAACATAAATGTTAGAAGAAGGTAAGCTTCATCTGTTTCAGCTTTTTGAACATTAAGATTGGTTCATTTCTAGGTCTTTTTATATATAGTCTGACAAATTTAAAACGTATTTGCTGATTTCTGACCCTTTTCAATGCATAGTCATCATCTTTGCCTCTGTGAACATGTTATAGTTGTTTTTCACAATTTATCAGGAAATAAAAATAGATAATAAATGAAAATATTCTTCTTGCATCTCCTCTGGAGATAGCCAATTTCACCTCAAGATTCAATAGTGGAGATTAAATTGGCCCAGCTCAAGTGTCTAACTAAGGCACCTTACCCGTCACCTATTCATCACACATCTGAGAATTTAAGTCAGGGATCATCTCACTACATAAAAATAGAAATGTGTTCTCTTATCCTCTCAAGGCAGTTTTCTTAGGATGAAATTAATGACTTGTATGACTGAATACCTGTTAGGGCAAGTGGTTTGAAACTACAGCTGACAGCTGAAAGGTCACAGGTTTGATCCTCCACGTGTCCTTGAGCTAAATGCAGAGCTTCCATCTATTATAAAACTGAACATGGAATATAAATGTGAAGCCTTGGGATGTGGGCATTTGGTAAATGATGCCAAAATAATCAGCAGGATACAGGATCATCGCTTCAAGGCGTCTTGGTGATGAACTGAACATCAAGAATTTAAATGGGACGAGAAGGCAGCGGCCTTCTGGGCTCATGAGCTTATTTTTAAACCTCATGGAAAAACACATAAAATCATGTTGAAGTAAAACTGACTTGCAGGAAAAAGAAGACAAAAATACTGTCTTGTAGCACATTGTGAATATAGATCCATCACTGCAGAAACAGCATTTTACCGCAACAGCTACATTAAATTAGAAAGAGCTACTTTTGATGGTTTTAAACCCAAAGACCCACTAATAACAGGTTTTTATCCACAGTGGGAAAGGGTCTCACCAGTATTCAGTCCTAGATCAAATGACTGGAGCTACAGGGGATATTCAGTACGATGTAAACCTAACAGCTGGTGAGACAGACTCATTTTCATTAAGTGCTCACTCTTTTATATATTAAACTGGGCACACGAAAAAAAAAAAGCTCTATAACACAATCCTGTCACTTTGGTTGGAAACACGTGAAAATATAACAATTAGTGGCCCATTCAGATTTCCCGGGTACATCATATTATCAGCTCATATCATCCCCCATCTTTAGTTCCCCCGCAAACTTCAAATCAACCTGCATTTGCAGGACCTCAAATGTGAAAGTTGAATCAGTTGCTCTTGCTTTTTTCCAGTGTCATATACTGCAAATTCATTATCCGTACTGCAGTTTGCTTCAGTTCAGAAAGAAATTATCTGTTGATGCACTACCAGCACTAGAAGAGCCCATGTCTTTGTTTTTTATTTTTTTTTTTTTTTTTTTTGCATTTTTCTACTCAGTTGGAAGTTGAAAATTGTATTTATTACTTATTAGCCTTTGATTTACCAGGTGAGTCAGACTGAGATCAAAGACCTAATATTAAAATAAATATCTAAATAAAAAAAATAATAAAGATTATAAATTATAATTAAAATCAAGAAATCCTAATGAATGGAGGGAATTAATTTTTTTTTTTTTTTTTTTTTTTTGTCAAAATGGCTGAACTGCATACAACGGCTGTGATGTACTGGCGACCTCTCCAGGGTGTACCCCTGCCTGACCCTGCAGAGGATAAAGCGGGTATAGATAATGGATGGATTGATGGATGGATGCATACAATGGAAAAGTAATTAAAAATGTAATCAAAAAGTAAAAATTGTTATGCAAGTACTTCTCTATTGATTTGCTTTGTGGTTTTGTGAACTTTTATGTTATGTGCCAGTTTGAGCCTCTAGTCTAGTCTGTGCTCTCAACTTGTAAAACGTGTATAATTTTCTCCTTTAATACATATTTATAGACCAAAGTGCCTCATATGGAAGCTACTGATACCTGTGGATAAAAAGAGACCTGAGTAAAACATTTTAGCGGTGTGTGGGGTGGGATGGGCTGACTCCTTACTTCCAATAATCAATAATAATGAACACATTTTCTCAGAAAGAGGTGCTTATTGAACATTGTAGCCTATATAATATAGAACAACACCATCCCTTCCTGCTGCAGCAGCTGACATGGTTGTTTTCTGGGAGGAAGCAAGAGCTCCAACACATACCATTAGTTACGAGAGCGTGTAGGCCACACTACACCATAAATACATGCGCTGCGAGACTGGCAGTTGGAAAGGACTGTGACGCATTCTGTAACTGTTTTCTGTTTTTTGTTTTTTTTTTGTAATGCATCTACATGTTGAAGTTTTTCATGAAAAAGATAACTTTAGAGTTTAGTGGAATAATGTCTTTTCCACTTAGCTTTGTTAGTCACCAACAAAGCTAAAAAGAACTGCTCACATTTAATCAGCGGTGTTGCTATTATATGCTCTCACCAAACACAATAATCTTAAAAGTACATGGTGGAGTATGTATTGATTTCTGCAGCAATAATGCTGTTCGGTTGGCCTCAATATAAAAGAATGAGTGCACGCAGTTAGTTTAAGGCTGCTGTCATTTCATGAGATGATGGTCAATTACCAAAATTATACCAAGCAACATTATTCCTTCCAAACGTTCTGAGTATAAATTCTCTTGTCTTCATTCTGTGAAGCAAAAAAAAAAAAAAAAACTAAAATGAAAATAAATAAATAAATAAATAAAAATAAACGACCAAAACAATGTTTGGGAAGCTGGGCACGTCACCAGCAGCCCATCTGAGACTGGCCAGAGGGATGTCAAGGAGACTGTGTAAAGGGAATTGGGCTCCTTGAGGACAGTTTATCCGGTTGAGACAAGCGCAGCTACTGTTGTGAAGCAACGAAGTACAAACATTCCTCTCTGTCAAGATGCATCGTGTCTCTGGTGGAAACGGGGACTGTTAAAATGTCAACCTGAGGAAACACAAGATTTCCCTCTGATTTCAGGTCAGCTGACATCTGCACACAAGCTTTGATTTGTCTAAGGTCAACAAGCTAAACCGCTCACACTTTGGCAAAAAAAAAAAAGAAAAAAAAGAAAGAACATGGGCCCAGTGGTTGATTTTGGTTTTCAACACGTGTAAGACAGAGGATTTGAAGAACCATCATTTAAATGTAAAGGTCACTTAGAGGCAATAAAAAAAAAAAAAAATCTTTCAGCGATATATCAGCCACTTCAGACTCTGCATGATGAGTGCAGCAGTCTTGGATCACTGAACTCAAGGCTTAAGGTAAAAAAAAAAAATAGTGTTGCGATTAAAAAAAAAAACTCTGCAAGGTATGAACACAGAAATTGCCTTACTCTGCTTACATCCAGAGGTGAATGAGCTGCAGACATTTTGTTCATATTTAATAAAAACATTCTTTGCTGCCTTCTCCATAAAAAAAACACTGAAAAATGTGCTGAATACTTTTAATCAAACCAGCCGCTACAAGGTCAGGACATTGAATCATACAGAGGAAAACATAAATATAAGAAAATACACACAAAACTTCCAAAAGTTCCCACCTTTGTAAAGAGAACATCACACATATTTCAGCCTCTTTTTATATTTCCAGTTAAAAACTTTTATGGAAAAATCATAACTAGATAGTGTTTCCAGTTTCCATTTTTCAGGCTGTGCATCTACAGTTATTTGTTGTTGTTTTTTTTAAGGTTTTACTTTGTTTTGTGGTAAGATTTGTCATTCAAAAACATCAAAATGCTCTCCTGTACACAGAATCCACAGGCCTGAGTAAGCTGGTGTACATGCAGAAAGAGACGGGTACTAAATATGCTGATGTATACCAATTAAACCAGGTCTCTATGGAGAAAGGACTTCAAAGGTTTAGTCAGTGCACGCTGTCGTATTAGTTAGAGATGCTGCTCGGAGGGGAACCTGCTCTTGGGTTTCAGACTCCAAATCAAACAGCAGGTGGGAACACAAAAAAGAAATGCACACTTAAAGGAGAAAAAGTGAGACACACATAGGTGTATGAACAAGTCACTAGTCTGCAGTCCCAAAAAGAATCTTAAATCCATGGACATAATGATGTACGGTTGCTTCTAAAATGCTCTTCTACAGCCTATGCAATCCATTTAAAGTATACAGAATCAATCAAAAATCAGGGAAAATTTGAATGCACCTCCTCACTAACCCTGCTTCATCAGCCAACCTAACAAGATACTAACTTAGATCCACTGGACACTGGCAGCCTTACTGCCAGGATCACAAACAAGAGCGTTCAAAAAAGATAACAGTCGAGTTGACAGAGAGAAATTATTTCTGTGTTTAGAGAGAGCAGACGGAGAGATTTGCTGAGATCATTTTCAGGGGTGAGAAGAGAATGTGAGGATTTGTCAGCGAAAGAGCCTCAGGAGCACAGTCGCATTGGAAATTGCTGGCTTCTCTTTACATGCAGACAAGATGCATTTAAGGCTTCTGGAAACAAGGAGTATTAGAAGCACACTGTGCTTGAATTATTCGTAAAGCTTAGTAATGGTTTGGCCATTTGGCCCTGTGATGGACTGGCGGTGCGTTTGGGGTTTTACTCCGCCTCTTGCTTGATGACAGCTGTGATGAGGTCCAGCTCCTCCATGAACAGAATAAAAGTGGGCATAGAAAATGGATGAAAAGGATGTGATCTTAATCTTAGTTAAAAAAAAAAAAAAAAAAACAAACAAACTGCAATATAAAAAAATTTGTAATTGCTACATTTATCACACATTTGGACCTATCCGATTAGAATCAGTGGTTGCAGACTAGATGTAAACAATTAAAACCTCTAAACTTCTTAAAGGAGTTTCACTTTGAACCTGTCTTAGTCAAACCTCTGGCAGCCAGTATCTGAAGCCAGAGGTCGGCTGCATGAAGTTGAGGATTCCAAAATATAAAAATTGGTTGCACAAGACACCTCTACGTTTTGAGCTAAAGTATTGCACAAAACAGCAACAGACAAGGAAAAGTCCCTCCAACAGCATCTTTATAGCAACATGGCAGAGATTATGGCAACAGAGTAGAGAAATCTCTGATCAGTGAGCAGAAATAACATGAATTCTGCTTCATGTTATAAAGATCTCTTGAAATTTCTGAAAGTTGAAGTTGAACTGGAAACGGCTTTTTCAGCCCACAGACAAATGCTAAGCTGGTTTTGGTAGTCTCTGGTTAACAAAGCGAGATATATCGCTGGCTGTACTGGCATGAGCTAATGAATATGGAGAAAAGAGGTTGGCCATTTGTGAAGCCAGAATTTAAAGTGAGACAACAACAGAGGAGTGAGCGGTGGAGGGGTCGAACTAGTCATCCACAGTCTGTCTGTCTACTAATTGCCCCCATGGCTCCACTTGTCAGGAAGACAGCACCAAGTAGAAGTCTGGCAGAGGACGGGGGCCACAGTGGCTGCTCCTTTTCTTCTTTCACTTCATCATTTTCAACATGGAAAGCTGGCCTTTTTTCTTCCTGTTTTTTTTTTTTTTTTTTTTTTTTTACACAGACATGTCCCCATTTTCATTTTCAAGAACTTGCTGCACCGGAATAAGCAGAAATTGGAGCACTATGATCTTCAGCTTTGCAATCTGATACCATTATAATAAAGGTGTGGTCACAACAAAATGCTTAAAAATGAGGAACCGGCACTTTACTGCATGTACATGGAAATTTGTAAGGGTTGATAAACTACTGCTGACTGTCATTGAGCAACAGGAGGCTGACCAGTCACAGTAAAGTCATCTATATACCCTGACCTCCACCCTCATAGGACATATAAACATGACTGATCCTTCCATGATGATAAAGAGGCATCTATTACAGTGATCATGAAGTGTGCATTCACACTTCTAGAGAGGAGAGAAACCTTAGGAGAATCTACCCACTATGTTACTAGATTTTATTCACATGACAATAATAAGAACTGGATCAGAAGGTGTGACTCTGGCATACGAGCAACATCACGGACTGTTAATATTCTCTATGCTGGTTTTGAAAACAAAATCGTGAAAGCTGGATGAATATTTAACAAGTCTGGCTGCCACAGAAGATTAGTGTCAAAGGACTTAATGATGGACTGGCTCTTGATAAAGCTCAGAAATCCCTGTTTTTTCTTGGCAACCAACAACAACTAAGTTATTACAGAAGGTCTAACTAGACAGTTTGGATGCAGGCGCCACTGCGTCCTCATATTAAAACAGGACAGGGTGGTTTATCTTAGACCGATTCATGTTTAATTTTTTTCATCATCACAAATTGTATTTTCTCTCTGCTTTGACCTTTGAGATAAAACAGGACAGACAGTTTGAATTTTATTCAAATATTCCTCACATATATCCACTGGTTAAGAGACATGATTCATGCATATGCATCCACATCTGCTGTTATTGATAGGGAGGCAGTGATTGAAGTACGCTGTCCTTTGAGGTACTGCATCATACTGGAACTGAAACAAGAAGTAGAGCAGAACAGAAGCCATCTGGACTTCTAAATCACTGCTAATATCCCTCACAGCACCGATGTCTGCCTCTGTTGATATCTGCCTTTCACTCCAGCCCTGAACACTTCAAGGTGTCCGTCCGTCCCAGTCTGCCTGTCCCATGTCTCATAAGGTGGCTGACACAGAGACACCGCTTTACACTGACAAATGACTCAGACTTAAGTTGACTTTGAGGCCTCTGGGACAGCATAGCGCCCTGACCGCAGCTACATTTGTGGTCCAGTGGAGCGTGAAGGCATTTGAACAGAATGATCAAGCTGAATGCTGGTTTTGGTTTGTAAAGTGTAGCCACCGACAGCCTATTACTGCGGAAAGAACATTAGCTTCTTTTTTTTTTATTGCTCACTAAACTCAACAATCAATTGATGAATTTATGCGGTTGTTCTTCACTTATGTGATTGCACGCCAAGGCCTGAGGATTTAGGGGGTCACATCTGGCTCTTTGAGTTTGTCACAGGCCAATTCTGAACAATAAAATAGCAGAAAATATCTGCCAACTGAAGCTGGCACAGTTTTAACTCTGAGTGTTTGTGTGAGAAATGCTGTAAAAAGCTTCTCAGCATTTTGTATCATTTGATGATTATGAGCATACTGCTGGCATATTATCACAATGATGGAGAGGGAGGAAATGAATGAGGACGAGCGTTTAAAGGAGGCAAAATGGCAAAGAAGAGAGCAAGTTTGACAGCCGAAGATGTTGGGGAAGATGTTGCGTGGTGAGGATGGGAGAGAGGGAGAGGATGAATTGGAACACAAAGGTGAGAAGCTGCCATGTTGAACAAGTTAACCCATAAGCTGCCTTTGGGCAAAACCACAGCTGCTGCAGTGCTGATAATGATAATGTAAGTCTGTTTCTACATTTAAGTCAAATCAGGACTAGTTGATATGTGTGAAAAAAGAAAATAAAAGTATAAATAGATTGCATTCCAGTATATATAATATTATCTGTACATAAATATATTTAAAGATACCTACCTGATTTCGCCTGTAAGCAGTATATACAGTTATTGTTTATTCTGTATGTTGCGTTAGAATAAAATGTGTTTGGTTTTGCACACTGGCTTTTTTTTCAGGGCTGCTAACCATTTTCCACTCAAGCATATTCTGACTTATTTTTCATGAGCATCAACAACTTTTGTACACGCATGGGCACAAATTTAGAAGAAAATCTCCTTTGACAAAACACAAAGGCGTTCACATGTAAGGGCATCCCTTCCAAAAAATTACAAGTGAGTTATTGTTAAAATAGTCTGAAGATGAGACAAATACTCAAGAGTTTCAACCACACTGTGGAATGCTGGTGCAGTGCTCTACTGGGAAAACTTGCACATGTATAACCTTTATGAATTGATTCGTCATTGGAACAGAAATACAGCTATTTATACTTGCAAATGAACATTTCAAGATACCTGATACATTTTGAAAGTGAGTCTAGTGTTTGTCTGAGGTTAAAAATTTGAGGTTTTCACTGCAGCAAGTTGAGGGATGCTGGGAAAGAAAAGGGCGCAGAGTTTCTGAAAAGATCGCCTCTGCAACTGTAAAGCACAGAGGTGGATGGATCATATTCTGAGCTTTACTAGTAGTGTGACAGGATTCAGTTAAAAAAGCAAATTATAAAAGGAAAGGTCACACTTTAAAAGAGCTGAAGAGTAAAAGAGAATAGCTTCTTCAACAGAATAATCATCCCACACGTACCTCGAAACCCTCAATAGACTGCCTTGCTGCAGGTTAAAATCTGGAAATTAATCCCTAAAATACAGTGCACACAAGTTTGTCCAATTTCTCAAGGAAGAATGAGGGAAAAAAAATCGTCCATGATAGCATAAAATGCAAGTGGCCATTTTTCCTCTAATGTTCACCCTTCTTATTCCAAATAAAAGAAAAATAGATACATTTTCTGTCTAGTGGAAAAATGCATGTAATCATTGAGCTAAATGGTGAAAATAATCACCAACTATATCAATTTGGTTTTAAAAATGATAAGAAAATAAGTATTTCTGACTGTTCTGAGGTGCTGCGGAGACCAACGGATCTCAGAGCAACTAAAAAGAACTGAACCGACAATGGAAAAAGAGCAAACTTTGTTTAATCTGAACCAAACTGCTTAGATGTTCACTGCAAATGTAAAATATTTTTGTAACGTAACCAAATGTGGACCATGTTAAAAGCACCGATAAATTTTGTAGACTACACTCTCCTGGCTTGGGCATCTCCGGCCGGCGATGCAAACAAGCCCTCGGCATTGTGAGCACACTCGCACGAAAGGGAGCGAGTCGGCATCGCAATAATAAACTGCAGGAGAAGAGCATTTGCTAATTTCATCGGTCTCATGATTAAAGCTTGTTAAAGTGTCAGGTGAAAAATGAGGTAGGTCCTGGCGGTGATTCTCAACTCAGTCACTGTGGATCTACACAAAATCAATCCAGTAAGTGTCCAGTGACCTCACTTTATTAACTTCATTCTGTGAGTAGGTGCGAAACGCTCTTAGCTCTTCACAGAATGAGTTCACTGTAAAGTATTCACACATGGTGCATATTATTCCAGTAAGTACGTTAAACGAACACTCCAGACTTAAATGAACCCTTGGTCAGTTATCATTATATGGTCATGAGTGTAAACTTTTATTAAGGAGTTTTGAGTTAAAACAAATGATACATTTGCAGCATAAAAGTCCTTGGCGGTAGCTCGTAGTACAAAAGGAGGTAACTAAGCCAGTCTTCTACACACATGTGGTATAAAACAAATAAATTATAATTTGCCAACTTGTCATCACTCAGTGTAAATTATAATACAGAGCTGAGGTCTCTGGCATGCCGCCTTGTTTAAGTGAACATGAACTGAAGCTCCACTGCGTGTGTGTACATGTGGTTTTAATAAAAAAAAATTTCAGAAAATTAAAATCTGGATAGCTACTGTAAATTGAAATCTGGATGTCTGCATAGCGAACAAATATCTGAGAATTCGGCTTCACCCCCACCATGCATCAATCTGAACTGGGGTGCAGCCCTTTAACATCAGTGCTGTGTTTCAGTTTTGCTCTTCACAAAAATTATTCTTTTTCTCATTATTCCTCTGTAATCAATGTGAGCAGCACAAACTCTGCAGATTCTGACATCAAGAGAATATGTTTTTCTGTAAGACAGCTAGCTATGTTTAGCATTAGTTTTCCATGAAAACTTTAAAATAGCACTCCTTTGACTTAAATCTGCACTCAAATTTCAGTGTCTACTACATTATGGAATCTCAACAACACTACTTATGCACAATACCGATAGTAGTAATAGGACTGATTATGACTCAGTTTATCCTTGTTGTTCCTTTTATTTTGCATGTATGTATCAGTGGCGTTTCTAACTGAAATCTGATGAACGCTCTCTATAATCAATGTGCTATTAGTCAGGGAATAACAACGTGTGGAACTAGAGGTTGTGTAAGGTTTCCAACCCACAGCAGTAATTACCCTCAACCTGAAGAACAGTGAAGGCCGTCTGTGGAGGTGGCAGAGTACAGAAAAGCTTTTATCTAAAGGCAAAATGGAGGTAATAATGGGATAATTGTTTTGGACCGTGGCTGTCTCTCCCACAGCTACGTGCATGGTCCTGCTAACTTCTGCTGGCACAGACTGAATCCGGCTTGGCAGTCATGGCACTGTCATGTGGTAAACAGTGTACATGTGTATTTGTGCATGATGAAGTTTGTGTTGGTATTTCTGGTTGTAAGCTTGTTGGTTTGAAATGAGTAGTTTTGAAAGCCATCCAACTGCACAGAGATTTCCAAGTAAACAGCTCCAGAAACCAGGAAGGAAACACAAGATAAATCTGCCTTTTGTCAGTCTCTCCACCTGCGTCTCAGTCCTTGCCCAATAACCCCAACCTCATGGTTTCCTCTCTTTTTATCACACATTTTCATGATATCTTTCGTCAGAAAGTCTGCAGTATAATGGAATAGATCATTTGCAGCAAAGGCTGTAAAATGAATGTAAATACTATTTCTTTTTAATCATTGTGTTTAGTGCTTAGTGTTTAGACAGTATTCACTTTTTCAGGCACTGGTTGAGTAATGGAAATGTTCCTCATGTTTCATTCAGACATGCTTGTGGAAGTGATGGAGAGGGCCATGGTGTATGCACTATAACTGCCATTTGTGAGGCTGTGCATTAACTTTAATGAGGTAAACCACAAAAGTTTACATGAGGCTCAGTTGGTGCTGTTAATTAAAAAAAAAAAGTTCTTTTTGTGAGGCTTTAATTGGACTGTAGCCAAAACGGACCAAAGAAAAAGTGATCTTCACCCCACCTGACACTTTCTCTCTGTTGTCAACACTTTATGAGATAGCAACTACAACCAAAACACTTTATGCTATTAGCTCCAACCTCGCCAGATTACCATTGTCATTCAACAATGACATTGACGCACTCACTCACCACAAGGGCTTATAGATATGATTATGCCTCAGAGGCCTGTGTAAACCACAACTTTTTTTTACACACAAAAAAAGGTACTCTGTGATGTAAGGCAAAAACAAAGAGATGCGCCATCTGCAATTTTCTTTGCTGATTCTGATTTTCCTAAAACTTTCACAAGACAATACCAATTTTGGCCCATTCTGATTTTCTTACCTAAAACTATAATTATTAGGGCTGGGCAAGTTAACGCGTTAACGCATTCATTTATTAACGCCGACATTTATTTTATCGTGCGTTAACGCATGTTGCTCACATGCTTTTGTTCTGAATAGTCTGTTTCTGGCTGCTGCGGAACCGGAAGACAATTACCAGGTAAACATGCGAAAAAGCTAAAACAGACATGGAGAACGGTAAAAATCCATGTTCTTTACAGTTCGAGTAGCAACTCAGGTAGCAATATTAACAATTCTGTCTGAAAAAAATATCTGGACTGCAACAAAACTTTCGTGTCATTCCTCCATGTTACATCAGATCTGTTGCATGTGTTCACTGTCGTGCTATTCTCTTCCTGGTTACTTCAGTGCGGCTCCATCTAGTGGCACAGATGTGTAATGACAACAGAAAGCCCAGTCCTCGATTATAAAACAAATTCAGTTCTGTGGCCCTTTTTTTCATTTCGTCTTTTTGATCCAAGTCTAAAATTGAAATATTAAAAAAACAGGCATTTTTTCGTGTTTTTGTGTTGGATTAAAAAACAATAAACGTAATGTCACTTTTCCATTTTTTTAATTTTTGGATGATACATAGATTGGTAAAGTTACTGAACTTTAACATGGACATTTTCATTTCAAAGTTCTTCCAGATGGAGGATTTGACAGAAACAAGTTTATTTGTAACAACTGCCAAGTTGAACTCCCCGTTAAAAGTTTCTGCTGTTACCTCAAAAATTGCCTGTTTTAATGTTATGATTGTGCTGAGTCACAATCATTTTGTTGGATTTTGTTGGTAGACTTTTTTTTATTTTTTGTAAAAACAGGATGACCTTAATCCCCAGACAGTGACGATAAGTTTTATTTTATTTTACATTTTTTAAGATGAGATTTACACTAAATATGTGTTACTGACAAGTGCTGCAGCATTGACTGAGTTCCCGGAGTTCCCATGGCCGTGACTGGCGGGGGGCTGCTGCCTCTGTCCAGCAGTCTGTGTACCGGGGTGAGTCAGCTGACCTGGCAGGGACCGTCTGGAAACCCGGTGGGCCCGGCACCGCCGGGGGAGATGCCTACAACCTGGTCCACATGATGAACCGGGCTCTGGGACGGTCGGCTCCATCGCTCACCAGACTGAGGGAGCTCGGTCTTCCCAGAAGAGACAGTTTGTTTGTTTGTTTCCTCCTCTGAACTGGAGATATCTCACTTGATTCATCTTTATGGAGATATACTGGTTTTAACGGCTGTTAACTGCTTTGAACGGCTGTTAACTGGAGTTAGCACTCGGACCACAGGACCGGGACATGAAAAGGAGCGCTGGACGCCGGCAGCTCCTCAAGTACACCAGACTTGTACTGAAACCTGAATTTCTTCCTTGGGGGATCAATAAAGTATTTTTGAATTTGAATTTGTTAAAAGTGTTTGAACAACAAATGTTATGGCGCTTTAGTTCATATGGCAGCAGAACATTTCAATAAAAGTGCATTTTCCCCTACTTTTGAATTCAATGTTTGATTTTGCATATACAATGCGATTAATCGTGATTAATCAGGGAAATCATGCGATTAATCGCAATAAAAATTTTAATTTTTGCCCAGCTCTAATAATTATACATTAACATTATCAGGAAAAAGATAGCCCTGGCTTTACTAATGGCTTTGTTTTTCGCCTCTTAAGCTTTTGTTACCCTCAGAACATTGAGCACGGCCCACGGGGGGGATGTTGTTTTAAGTGCTGGATAAGTCTGTTTTTTCTTTAACACTTTATTTTTTGCCTTACAGATTGTACAAATTACTTTCTTTACTACTGTGTATTCACAGCACAACCCATCCACAACATACTGGCAGCATGATAACCTTGCTGATGGGAAATGTATATGTATTTGAATTTCTGAATGTCTTAAGGCTTCTAACCGAATGCATTTACACCCCCCCCCCGCCCCCCGCACACACACGAAAAAAAAAAAAAGCTTTCACTATGTGTCTCTACATGTCTTGTGCAGTCAGATTTTTTTGTTGAGGAAGCAGCATTTTCTACTCTGCAGTCATGACATTTTCAAGCCACTCGATTGAAGACGTGAATATGAGAATACAAATGTTCACATCAGTCTTTCCGGACACTGAGTGGAGTTTATCCTGCCAGTTTCCAAGAACGAACTGAGAGTAATGTCCAAAACAATCCACAGAATTCACAATGAGCAAGTGTTTGATTGTGGCGGTCCGATTTTTTTTTTCACCTTATATTGTTTTCCACTATTTCATGAATTTTACGGTTGTGCGCAAATACTTGAGAATCAAAGCAAAAGCAATCAATGATAACAACAGATTGTGTATGTGTAGTGTCACACAAATAGTACTTATTCACCTGTTTGTGACGAGCTAAAATCGTATAATACTGGTTCAGGCAGTAAATCTGTCTTTTGGGGCACTTGGCTTACCCTAATCTATCATTTAGTAAAGGCCTCTCAAGATTCCACATGCTCTACGTGCAGTGCAGTTAAAAAGGTTGTAGTCTTTACCGCATTTTAGCTATAATAACGTGAGAAACATTCCCTTCACAGTTCTTTCATTAGAGAAAAGATCTAGAGGGAATATACAGTGGCTTGTATTTGCTGGGAATATATAGAGAGACAGAGACAAAGAGGGAGGGAAGAGGCTAAGAGACAGCCTGTGAGGGGCAAATCAAGGAGACTAAGCATGATGTTGGTTTCCTTGCAAAAAGGATCACTGTGTTCACGAGTACACTGTCGTGGCTGCGTGTGCAACTGTGTGTAGAAGCTGCAGCTCAATGTCTGAGCTGTCGTCTACAAATAAAGCTGCATCTGCAACCATTTCTTTCAAAAATCAGAAAATTCAGTGTAGAAAATAGAGATGTGCAAGGTGTGAAAAGAAAGACTCGGAGGCTGGATGGATGGTGGTAAGCAGGAACACGGCGTTAAGGGAGGGCAGATTAGAGAGCGTTTTAAACCCTGAGCTCTTCATCCATCAACACAATCTGCAAAGCTCGGAAGAGAGAGATGTGTGTGCGGGCCTTTCATCCAGAAATGTTTGCTCTGCATAGAACGGTGCTCAGTGCTCTATACTGCATGTCCGCGTCATACCAAGCGACACTGAACAAAGCCCACGCAGAATAAAAAGCATTTCTGCATACCAAAAGCCGATGAGCTATGGCAAGCCAGAGATGACTACAGAAACTACCGCAGCTTTTGGACCAGCTGTGTCAATATGCAGTCTTACAAATTATATTAATTTTGGATTTTTTTTTTCCTGCCATACTGCAATTGATAAATATCAATAAATAAAGGCAATAATGACATCATAAAACTCCTGTCGGTGTCAGATTTACAAATAGTTAACTCAGTGCCAGCTCACACTGTTTGGAGTTAAACAACAACAACAGAACAAAAAAAAAACTCTTGGTTTCCGTGTTTACATGTATTTTTTAGTAATTACATTAGTGTTTTGGCAGTGTTCGGTCTTTCAGACATCGGTCAAGTTATGTAAATGTTCCTCATGTTTCATTCAGATATGCTTGTTGAAGTGATGGAGAGGGCCATGGTGTATGCACTATAACTGCCATTTGTTAAACTGTACATTAAATTAAGTTAAGTAAAGCGCTAAAGTCCACAGGGGGACCAGTTTTCTCACACGCTGTAATGAAATAACAATTCATATTAGAGTCGCACTGCCTAGCACACACTGATGGTGTCAAATGTAGCGCTGGAGGATGGAACAGTTGAAAATATACAGTTTGACATGTTTTAGCATGTTAAAAAGTAGGTGTTATTAAAAAGAAAAAAATCTTTAAAGGCTTTAATTGGACTACAGCAAAAGTGTAGCTGTTATCAACTTGAGAACGATGTGATCCTCACTTCACCTAAAGACATCCTCTCTGTTGCGAACACTTGAGGAGACAGTAATTACAACTGAAACAGTTTCAGTGATACGGTATTAGATATGGTATTAGGTCCAACCTTGGTGGCCTGCCATTGAAAATGTTACGATAAAGCAACAGGCGATGACATTCAAAAAGGACATTGACAAGCTCATTTGCCACAAAAAAAAGGCTTATATTATGATTATATCTCACATAGGCCATTGTAAGCCACACCTTTAAAAAAAAAAAAACACCTGTAAGCTTTGTTTTTAGGATTTATTTACACTTAGGCCTGACCTTACACCTAAGACACTCAAGATATTCCTTAAACCATTACTCTCAAGACCTTAGTAACCAAACTGCTAAAAAATAAAATCATAGCATACGCAACCACAGTAGAGTGTTCTATAACCAGTAAAACCAACTGGAGACACTTAAGTATGGTGACCGAGACGTCTCAGACAACGGCAAAAGCCACAAGACAGCGACAAAAGCCGTAACTGAAGTTAGCCTACAATGGAAGTGAACGAAAATGGAAGCTGGCGTCGCTTTCAAACTTCTTGCTTACTTGAAAGATAAATTATATTTGCACTAGATAACGTTCTGTGATTACTGTGTGAAATGGATCACTGTGTCTATTGAATACAATAGTTACATATGGTTTGATTTCTTGATTTCCAGTTTCTGGTCACATTAATTCAGTAAGCATGACCAGTATAAGCATGTACCATAATGCCGGGTGATATCACATGTCAGTGATTGCTCTTGGCTAATGACATAATGTAACATATGTAATGTTAGATTGCACAGTACGCACATATGTAACTATTGCAGTTGGATGTGTAACACAACACAACTTTTGCAGTTGTGTTGTGGCTTTTGCAGTTGTCTGAGGCGCCTCGGCCACTGTACTTAAGAGCAGGCAAATTAATTTGCATTGAAGATTTAACCTGCATACAATTTATCTGTCCAGTTATTTCGTTGGATCAATTTACTTTCTGAAGCTGTGTTCTTCCAGCTACTTTTTAACCAATGATCTACTGGACTGGATCTTTCTGGTTAGTTACTGGTGAAGTATAATGTGCATGATTTGGCTGTGTGCCACATACATCACCGAGTCCAAGTTGCCCTTAAATTTCACTGTGGTTTTCAGTAAACGAAGTGAAAACCGTAGTGAAGTTCCCATCTAGAGTAGAGGATTAAGAGATGGCACCCCACTCAGCTCCCCAACGTTGTTCTGGGTGACTCATACTACTCAACTAAGCTCACGTCTGGAGATATGCTGTGCAACACCTTTAAATGAATCCCTCAAATTTAGAAAGACAAAGAGTCACACTTAGGGAAAATAAAAACATAAGGTGCTTTACGCAGCTGGTGTTTAATAGGTTTGGTGTTCATGCTTGGAGGTATATTAAAGTATTAAGTAAACCTAAATAAAAGAACAACAATAGCATCCATGAGCTCAGTAATGGGGAAATACCTATGCATTATGTTCAGCTAGAAGATTATTATCTCATTCATCAAAGTTGAAAATAGACAAAACCCACCCCATGGTTTTAGAGTACTAAGGATGCCCAGTTTTTTTTTTATTCTTTTTACCTTGTTAGCAAAATTATGAAACGGCGTCAGTCTGTCTCATCCAGACAGATTTCAAAGGATTTTTCATTATCGGTTTTCTAATTTTTCTCCCTCCTGCTGTGGAAAAACCTTTCAGACCAGAGACACACTCTTCATTTACACTCACATTTGAACATTTGCACACCTCTGCTTGTGCACACACTCTCCTCCCTAGCTCTCTGACAGGGTTGCCATGGAGGAAGGTTTTCTTTGCTGCCATGACAACATGAGTTCTATTTGATCTTGTCTAATGACAGAAAACCAGCACAGATCAGGGTGATGTAGATGCTTGTGTAACACAAAAGCACTATCCACACAAAGGAACAATAACGTTTTTTTTTTTTTTGTGCCCTGTATAGCTACAGCTACTAGCTAAGTGCTATGGTGAAACTGTAAACCAATATAATATTAATATCATAATAATATCATTAGCCCTACTAGCGGCAGTTCTTCCAAGAATTATAGAATAACTATCCTTTTGATAAGACAAGGGTAACTGTTGACAACGAATGAGTATACTGCAGGTAATCAGAGCTCCAATAAGAAAATGCAGGCACAAGTTCACTGGTTTTTCTTATATTAGCATCAGAAATCATCAAGATAAACACACAAGTGTGTTTATTCTATGTTCTTACCTTAAGTCTCTCAGACACCCCGTCAGTGAAGCTGATGGTGAACTCCTCCACCTTAGGGACCTTCAGCCGCTTCTTCTCTGTCTGGTACTCAGTGCGAGTTTTCACCACCACCTCAAGAAGGAAAAAAGTATGCAGAAAAGGATGTAAGCGTATACTGTCCAGAATAAAGTGTGCAGCCAGTTGGAAGCATTTGTTACTCAGCATTGTCCTTGCTGTTGCCCTTATCATTTAAAATGACACTTGTGTTGTGCTTGCTAGGCTTCTGAGGTATTTGGCAGAAATCATGACATTTAAAATACAGATCATTACATGTTGTATAACAAATGTGCTAAACTCTTCCACAGAAATCTCTAAACAAAGCCTGAAGGATCCTGAGGCATAGTAGTGTTATATCTGTAGTGTTTAACAGATCAAGGCATATCAAAAGCTCAGAGTTATGTTCAGTGTAAAGTCTAGAAAAGCAGAATGGTAAAAAGAAAAAGTCTTGAACTGAGATTTAAGGTATGTGCACAGCTCAGTATCCAAAGCTGTTGCTATTAGAAACTGAAATACTGAGGAAGACGAGAACAGCACAACTAGCTATAGAGTGATCCCTTGCCAATTCCCGCTTTAAGTTTCGCGGTTTTAGTTATTCGCGGATTTTTCAGAAATATATAATATAATAAACTATCAAGAAAAAAATCGCGAAAATTCCGTAAAAATCCACCCCACAGCAGACGAGATGCCGCAGCTACCAGCGAAACGTCAAACGATGACTCACAGCCTCCTGTAAGCAACACGAGAAACGCAGATGGCCCAGAACTCTAGAATCTGGGCGCTGATTGGCAGAGACGCATCACCCAAACATCACAGGATGTTGTGCACGTTCTCTCACAGCGAAGAAATGAAAGACCACAGTTGAGCCTTTGTCTTTTTGCCTCACTACTTTTTCGCAGTTTTTAAACATATTTTAAACACATTATTTAGTCTCGGGGAGCTCCGGCTCCAGTTTGCGGATTTTTGATTTTCGCGGGGGGAGCGCCGGTCTCCATTAACCACAAAAAAAAAAGGGATCACTGTAATAACACAGATGCCATTACACAGTATCAGTGCTATAAAATCTAGGAACATAATCTTCTTTTTTTTATTTTAATTTAGGAACAAACCCTCTTATAAAATCCAACACCCACTCAAAAATCCACCGTACTGGAAACATCTGAGTCAGACATCTGGAGGTTACATTGTACCTTAAATAGGTCTTGTGCCCACAATTCAAGACTACCTGTCTGCAGGGGACACATGGTATTTTGTGCTGGCAGCTACAAGAAAAACAAAGACAGGACAGCACAGTTCTAACCCAGAACTGTCAGTCTTACACTCCAAATTTCCACCGTTTATTTCATCCTATCTGCACTGAGCAAATATGTGTCAGTTGCTCTTGCTTTGCTCATATTATTGATTTGACTCCTCGCTTCATTTGTTGAGCAGCTTTAATTCTTTTGCGGCACTGACTTGCATGAATAGAGGTGCTTTTGTCCCAACTGTCGTTGCTCCTCCTCTGTATACTAATGCGCACCAGAGGACAAGGCAGAGGATGGCAAGCAAGGCAGCGGAGAGGTGGATGGAGAGAAAGAGAACAAGAACAATGTCTCGGTGTCCTTGTGGCTGATTGTAGCTCTGAACAGCTCACTGTCACTTTGAGACAAAGCCAGAGAAACTGCTGTGCACACAAACTGCCTTCACTGTCTGAATAACAAAGATTTCATTTGGCTTTAGAAGGCTCTTATCTGAAAGTTAAAAGCTGCAGTAAGGGAATACCGTGCATTTGATAGGAGCCCTGCGGTTCCAAAGCCCCATGGCCTTCAGAGTAGCAACACCACATGTTCAGTTTGCCATTTAGTTTTAACGAACATCTCAATTTTCAGTTCAACTTTCTCATTTTCTAAGTCATTTCACAGCAGAATGTTCAGGGCCTCTAGGTTCAGACACGCAAACACACTTTATGTTGCTTCATTGCACTTTCCCCTCGTCTACCTCTCACTCATTTTTTTTTCTTATTACCTAATGAAGTGGCTATCAATCAACTTTACCTCATTTACAGACCCCTTTAGCCATCAGCAGCACATTTTCTGATTATACAGGTCCTAGTATTCTAAAAAAAAAAAAACAACATAAATTTGTGAACGTAACAGTCTAATTTAACAACACTGGATGGAAAAATAACGTATAGTAAATACAAATGACACAGTTATGAACTTTCCAATTTACCTTCCCATATCAATCTGTAGAAGCAAGGTGTTTTTTGCATTTGTGATTTCCTTTGACAATCTATTAAAATGTGAGATTCTACAGGCTGACATTCTAGAAAGTGATGCAACTAAAACATCTTGGCAACTATCAGACCGATTTCCATGAAGTGTCACAGGCCATGTTCTGGTGCCTTAGGTGGCCAGTCATAACGTGAAATTTCTCTCTAATAAAATGGGTCTGGTACCCCTCCCGTTCACATTCATTTCCATTAGTACACAATGTCCTAAACTAATCACAATGGGCAGGGGTTGGCTTTATGCGATGACTCATACAGGAGAGTCCAACAGCCACTGTGCAAAAGATGGCTGCGCATTTTCTAATAACACCTTGGCTCAGCAAGTTATCACTGCAAAACCGACAAGTCATTCACTGGCATCCCTATTCCACTGCATGCTGTTATTGAGGAGGTCTTTTACTGCTACTAGTCTGGTTTGTGTCTCTCTCTAGATCATTTCTCTGACCGGTTGTATGCCTATCCATTGGCATATCCAATTGTTCTGGAGCTCATTTGCACATTTTACTGCACAGCACATACCTGGAAAACAGAAGCCATCTGCCTCCTGAGCAGTTTGATGGCTTTATGCTCTCATGGTGTCTCAGTGCCACAGTCAACTCATGACTTTAAAGAAAAAATAAAAGTAATAAAAATGTCCACGTCATTATTTACATCTTATGGAGGGAAAAAAAAGAGAACGCTAACTGGTGTAAAAAAAAAAAAGAATAAATTTACTATTAAACATGGAGAACACAAAAACATACAGTTTTTCCAAACTATATATAAACTTCTGATTGCAACTGTAGCTCATATCCTTAGCAATTTAAAGGAAATTGATTTTGGAATTTCTAGCTGACTGCATACGACACAACCTAAATAAATTCTAAAATTCCAGGGTAATAGGGGAAACTCAATAGTGTCCACTGGGTGGCAGCACCAGTTGGAACCAGTTGTTACCACCACATTTGGGGCTTTTGCATGTCATGTAAACTTCTGCTTTGGGACTGATTTTGTGCAAAGGTAACGACAAAACAGGAAAAAATATCAACAAGCTGAAGCTCACATGAAATTCCTATAACATTTTGTACCTGAACGCACCAACTAGCTTTAATAAACAGCTAATAAACTCATGCTGAGCCCCAACCACGGACAAGTTGAACACAGCTGCAGATTTGGGGAGGAGTGGCCAAGCATGAGAGTTGTTTTTTTTTTTTGGTTTTTTTTTTTTAGCAAGCAGCTGCAGAAATGTTTTTGTCCTTGCGTGCTTTTAAGCCTAAAGAAAGAGTTTGAATACACACTGCCGAAGATATTGGGAAGTTAAAGATCCCATGATGACACAGCATATGTGCCGGAGCTGAGCCCCAGCTCAATTTAACCAATGACCATTATTATTCCCTGATGACTTTTGGAGAGTATCAGTCTTGTTTTCCAGATGTCTGATAGGGACATGGGAAAAACTTGCACCCGCACAGCTAATAAATTGTATTTTGGATACGACTGCACTGCTTTTTCTTCTGCTGCAATTGCTTTAGGTGACAAGATAACGTTGGCTGTATTATAAAGCACTGTCTCATCGTGTCTTTTCATATCTTCAATAGCTGCAGACTATTAGCCCTGTTTTACTCCAACAAGATTGAGAGACTCTCCTGTAATGACTGTAGGACAATCTTTAACATAATCTCCAATGAAACTTCATACACATTTTCAAGCTGTCATGTATATTTTATTCACACAACTGGCGTCACAGTGACCTTATAATAACTCTGTATCTGACTCGGAGGCACTTTAAGACTTGTCAAAAAAATTCTACAATTTATTCTACTGTAATAACGACCACACAATAAAAACAGACTCAAAGAATACATTTCTTTTAAATACTTTGTTTTCATTCCTGTATTTGAGTGAATGAAAAAACGAATGAATGCCACATGAAGAAAAACAAAGTGCATTTTCGAAGAGATGGTTTTAGTTTGTCAAACTCTTTGCCTCTCCCCATCTCTCCATCTTCAATCACAGTCTGCTTTCAGATTTGATATTCCCGGGAGAAAAGCTGCCAGGAATGTCTTTTCTGCACGTCTTCCCCAGTAGGCTATTCCTTAAATCTGCTACAACTGTGATTGCTGTTTCATCTTTAATCCCCAGAGACTGAACTGTTGTAATTTTCAGTGTGGAAGGCAGCTGCAGACACTTTTTTTTTTGACATCTTTGATTCTTCTTTTTGAATAAAACAGTAAACAAAATTCATTTGAAAACAAGGAAAAGAAAAAAAAAAGGTCTCCGTCCTTGTAGTAGTTGTATGACACAAGTTCCAACAGAATGAGGTGATAATTTAATCAGCAATGATTAATGTTTAATCATCTCCTCTTGTAGTGTTTTCATATTTGATTGACTGGAATTACAGACAGTCCTGTGGATACAGAGAACAAAGAAATGGGAGTGTTGCTGTTGCTTGGCATTGTTTATTCTATCATGATGTCATGCTGCAAAGTGAATTTGGAACCAGCAGCATGAATCCTCAGCAGTATTGCAAGGTCAAAGAATGCAAAGATTGTAAAACATTTTGCACAGAATATTTTCAATCATATTTGGTCATCAGGTAGGGACAGTGGATTCACATCAACTCAGTGAACATGGCACATATTTATTGTAATCTTTTCATTTGATAGAGAACATTTCTAGTAAAGTATTTCCTTGTTATTTTATACAACATCATTATTTATTTGGAATCATGCTTCTGGCAACCTGGTGAATTACTTTGAGGTTGCATTGAGGTTGCATGTCATTAAAACTAAAATAATCTCTCACTCTTATGATTTACCTCCTTATAAATGTAAAAATGCAACGAAAAACCACTGAAACGTCACCTAGTCACAAGTGGCTGGTCCAATTCTGAATCCACTGTTGGTCTCTCAGGGTGGTCTCACTTTTCATCAGGTAAATAAAAGCAGCTTTTGCATTCACTTTGCATCAGAGGCACAAATCACTCTCTATTTATGCAGCTAGAACAAAAACCAACAGCAAGTAGAGGAGCAGGACTTAAATTCACTAGTCCAACCAACACAGCACTGCAGCAGTATTGGAAGTATTGGATTATCATAGAGTCCTGAATGGATGTAAAAGTATGAAATGTAGAAATGAAGGCACGATGTGCATATATGCTTGATGTGACTTTTAAATCAAAGTATACGAATACTTCACTTGTTGAAAATAGATTTGCAATTTCCAAAATCACTTATTTAGCAGAGTAGCAAAGAAAAAATGCAGCCATCAGATTGGAATTAGATTTAGGTCTCCCAAAGGCCTGGTGCCTTAATACACCTCCAACTTCCTAAAGCTGGCTTGTTTATCCATTAGCTGTTTCTAGAAACATAAAATTTAAACCATTTTACTCAACAGAATAGCTTGTATCATAAAATTTTATTTCATATGATTAATCAGCTCTGAACCATTACAAAGCCAAACCCTTTCTTACAACTGTTCAATTTGTTATGAGAACTTGATGCTTTACTTAGTGATATGTGACAGTAAAGTGATTGTTTAAGGAGTTGGAACTTTTAATCAGCTATTGAAGCTATTTGGAGTTGTCACCCTGGAATATGGGGTAATTTGATGGATAACTTTCTACATTTTTACTGACATTTTACTGACCAAACAATTAATCAAGTAAATGAGAAAACACTCAGCAGGCCACTTAACCATGAAATAAGTAATTCCACACAGCCCTAATTCATATCATAACCTGGGGGTTTGACTTAACAAGAGTATGCTTTATAGAAGTAAACTTTAAGCAAGCTGTAAGTTCACATCTGTAGATCACATTCCTGTCAAATTAGACTGTAAAGCAATAACTCAAAGTTGTCATGTACAGAACAAAGAGAGTATAAACCTTTCAGATGTGACAGCTGCTCTATTAATTCTTGTCTTTCAAGGTCCCTGATAATCTGGTTTCCCAAATCTGTGCACAGCAAGAGTTGCTGTATAATCTGTGGTGATTTGTCAAATCAAACTTGTACACTGGCTGCTCTGATAATGAGACGTCCCGTTGTCACAAAGGAGAAAGAATGATTTAATGTTTCACTGGTGATAGATGAGTGACTGAAGGAGCCCAGCCCCTGTAGGAATTCCTCCTCAGTTTATAAGGATAAGAACAAACAGCCATAAATAATGATTGAGATTTAAAATTACTCCGAGGCGACAGAGGCAAGGACGAAATTTCAAAGGGTGTCAAAGTTTCAAAATGAAACTTATTGGGCAGGATAAGAGAATGATTTTAAGTGGCTTAAAGGTTTTGAAGCAAGCATTTGAGCCTAAGCTTTGCTCTTAAAGATATGAAAAAAGATCAGCTTGTCCTTCTGAGAGTTTATTTTTATCTCTCAACCCTGGTAGTTTTTTCAACAAACAGCAATCCAATCAGGATATTAGTGACCCAGAGATAGCTGCATGTGTCCCTGCCCAGATTGAATCAAATCCAATACCTTTTTTAAAGCCGTAGGCAGACTCTATGCCTGAACCCTGCCACAACGTCACCCTGTCCCCTGCAAACATCCATGGGTAGCCCCATTGACTGTAAATACTGGACACAGCATCTGGTCACATGACCTATAGGTTTTTACAGAAAACATCTAAAGCCCATTTTTTTTTAAAAACTTCACTATTTTGCAAAAAGGCGGGACCAGCCGCTCAGACAAACTGGCTGGAACATGCTTACCAGTTAGCTGTTTCAAGCTGGCTTAGCTTCTGCTAACCCAGGATGATCATTAATATTACTTTATATTCATTTCTTTCGATTTTACCCAAACATCCTCATTTCAATCGCTGCCACCAGAAAAGAAGATGTTCTGCTGGGCTTAAGGATGGCTAACTTCAGTGTGACTGGATGCCCCATTGGAGGTTCACCAGCAGTCCACAGGCGTCCATCGCAGAAGCCCCAACAGAGATTGAGGCCAGTCACAGAGCTCCGTGAAGCAAAAGTGTCCCACGGACACTCCGGCTCCTTTATCCAAATGCTGGCCAGGAGTCCGCAAATCGGATTGGTTAGCACAGCACTTACCTCTGCAACGGGCCAAGCCCTGACGGAGAACAATTTCAAGAGTCTTTCCGATGGAATTATATTGGGACCTGCAGTCATCTTCCCGGCCTTGGGACTTCGCAGCGGGAACCAGTGTTGCCAGATTTGGTTGAGCCATTTTCGCCCAATCGCGTTCCAAAACCCGCCCACTTCAGGAAAAAACCGCCCAATAAGTGTTTTCATACGAAAACATTTCATATTTGAATAAAGGTGGATTTAAATGCATTTACAGTATTAAACAATTAAGCCTAAATGAATAGTTGCATTTTATCATGGTGCATGTCACAGAAAATGTGCAAAAATTCAGGCCCAAGTTAACACAGCAGCAGTAACGTCAACCACGTAAACACCATTTCTTATATTTTCCCCACTTCGGCATGATAGCCTACTTATTTTGTAAACAGAATAGCCCTACCACTGAATTTAGAGAGAGCGGGCTTCTGCATCGGCGCACTAAGGTTTGTTGAGGTGACGTCATGATAGCACGTTTTTACATCGACTGAATAACTCACTGCGATTAAATATTTTTTTAATTGGATAACCACATTACGAGTGAGCGAAGTATACTGAATTTTGTATTTGTACTGTTTTTAAACCATAAAATAACAGTTTGTTGTACTGTTTTCACAATACTAAAAAAACTGCCAGATGTTGGTAAAAGAAGCCCAAATTGTGTATACCCGCCCAATGCATTTTTTTTCCCGCCAGCTGTAATCAAAAGTAGCCCAATTGGGCGGGAAACCGCCCAATCTGGCAACACTGGCGGGAACCTACAGTCTGCAATGTTGCTTTGGGTGGAGAAACCCAACTGCTGCCATTAGCATGGCTAAGCTAAGCTAAACTTTGTCCTCAGATCCTTCCAAACCAACCACACCTTGTCAAGGTGGTCTGTTAGTACAATTAACACAAACACAAGAAAACATATCCTCTTTAAAATATGAACATTATCTGTTGCATTTTTATTCACCACTCAAAAGTCAATATAACGCTACGTAGCTAAAAGCATAACAGCAAAGGCTTGCTGTCATAGCCAAATGGCGTCCCACAATCTGATTAGTCACTTTTATTGCTTAATGTAAATTTATCTGGTGTGGTACAAGAAAATTCACCCCCTGTACAGTTGTCATGGATGTCAAAACTAACAATAGAAAACAAAACTGATTTTTGTATCAGGCTGTAAATATGTTTGATTCTGCTGCAAAGCTGACCATTTTAACATTGGAATCAATGGGAATTTGCTCTTTTTTGGGGCCAGCACCTAGTGGTCAAAAGAGAAACTGCTGCAACAAAATGTACTTCCTGGATGAGCTTCAATCCGGAAGTGGGATGGTTGAAACTTGGGCAACCCTGTTGTAGGCAAGGTCACACATTCATCAGGCAAGAATAAGATCAAGGTGAAAACAGATGTTTTGGAGTCGTTTTAGTAAAGCTGCTCAGGAGTGCAGGGTTGACCAGGCCACACCAATAAAAATTACTTTAACTTTGAAAACCTTGATGTAATAAAACAGGAGTCACATCAGATTCTGAAAGGCAGATAAACATTGGTTAGCAGTGAACTCTTCCGGAGCTCAGTAGTTTAAGCAGGTGGCATGCATATGGAAGCTGCAGTCCTCCTACAGTGGTCGCGGGTTCAACTCCTGGCTGTAACCCCTCTTCCCCAGTTTCCTGTCTCCTCCTTGCCGTAATTAAAGACTGGCAGTGCCCAAAAAACATTGGAAAAAACTCAAATCAAGATTACAGAGATTTTCATCCAAAAGTAATCATTAAAGTGCATTGTTTAGTGTTTTTTCCTGTACAACACTGCAATTGTGTGTAAAAAAGCCAAAAGTACATCTGTAAAAGTCGTGTGTGACATGGGCCACGTGTACTGACAAACTACACTAAATAGTATCACCTATGAAACCCCATAGCTGAAACCTCAGACTGATCATATTCGCTGTTACAGTTTTATTGCTGTCTCCTGCCACTGTTTCCTATGTATAAAAGGGGAAAAAAAACAGGCACACTACCTGCTGAGCCACACATAGGGAAGTTAACAAGTTGCTGCTGAGCATTTAGCAGCTAATGAGCCAGATATGTTCCTCAAGTCAAACAAAGCTAAGTAGAACAGAATGTTGCGTTTATGTAAATCAGGGAGCCCAACACAAATGTAAATGAATGATAATGCTGCTGCATAACAGCAACTGTTTTGTGTTCACAGCTTGTTTCTGTTGTACCCAGATAATGATGAAAATCTGCTTTTACATCTTTAAAGATTTTCACTTCAAAAAGTCATTACCAAGTAGTTGTAAAAAGTGACATTAAAAAAAAATCCAATGTGGTGAATTTCTATTTTGCTCTCTGAATAAGATAAAACTTCAGATCCATATCTAAGTTCCTTAGTCATATTTAGCAATAACATAAGTGATGTTTTGGATCTGACTTGAAACTGCACCAAAGTGTGGTTCCAAACACTGATGTCACATGATTGTGGTTTTGGTGTTTTATATGACATTTCAGCACTTCAGGTTTTGATGGGTAGCACACTTGCATGCAAACCATCCAAACAGCCCCTGAACACAAATCTAGAAACCCAGAGTGCTTAAACATCATGGAAACACATTAACCTAAATTATTATTATTATTATTATTGTTATTATCATTATTATTGTGACAGGAGAGAGATTTTGACACAATATCAGTGTCCGTGAGAAGAAAGTGACAGATCTAAAGGAGAGGTAGATACTCAGTAAGTGTAGTTTAGGATTATATGGAACTCATATGGAGGACTGAGCTATGATTTATCCACCTTTGCATGTGCTAGTTGAAAACATTTGTGAACAATACAATGGGTTTTGCTTGTGAGGGAATCTTTTCCAAGGCTTTGGGGGTTATTTGTAAGCAAATACATACATACAACCCCAATTGCAACAAAGTTGATAACAGCAACACATCTCAAAAAAGTTGGAACAGGGTGAAGTTTACCATGTTTACCTTCTTTTAACAACGTCGGTAAACGACTGAGAAGTGAAGAGACCAGTTTCTGGAGTTTTAGGAGAGGAATGTTGAGAATGTTGAAGGGTGCAAACTTCTTGTCTGATGCAGGATTCTGGTCAACACAGCTGGGCCTTTGGTTTTCATCTTTTGATGTATCAAATGTTCTTTACTGGTGAAAGGTCTGGACTGCAGGCAGGTCAGTTCTCCTGTAGAGCCATGATGTTGTGACAGATGCAGTTTACAGTTTAGCATTGTCTTGCTGACATTTGCAAGGCCTTACCTGAAAGAGACATTGTCTGGATGGAAGCATATGTTGCTCTAAAACCTCTTTGTACACTTCAGTATTTATGTTCCAACTTTTTTGAGGTGTGTTGCTGCCAAAGTCAAAATGACCAATTCTTTTCCATGAAATCATAAAATGTTTCAGTTTCAAAATCTGATATGTTCTTTATGGTCTATTGGAAATAGATGAGTTTATGAGTTTAAATTATGAGTTTATGAGATGTGGAAGTCATTGCATTCTGTTTTAATTTACGTTTTTCAAAACATCCTAACTTTTTTGGAATGGAGGATTTACATACATCCACATAAAAAACTGAAAACAGAAACCTAACAGCCCCAAAACAGCAGGACGGCTTATGTTTTTGAACAAAAATCTTTTAATGAAAAATGTGCAAACGTGTTTGTTGATTTCCTTTTAAAGATCTTCATTTCACATAACTATCATTAATTATTCAATCATACTTAACTCTCCCGAACGGTGAAACATTCCACAAGAAAGAAAAAAGCTGCCTGAACTGAATGTTATATAAACACAGAACATGTTAATGCATCATCCTTGTACTGAACCCCAGTGGTCAGCACACTGACTGATGACTTTAATCACTATAAAACACCTCTCAGCAAAATACACTGTAGCCTTCAACAGTAATTATGCTATTCATAGTTGCATGGGAGGTGGCTGGTAAGTGGAACTTAACAGTTTGAGTCGGATAGGCTTGTATCAAAAGACCAAGGAGTCCACTCTAGGAGGTTGAGGACCAGAAAGAATAAACTGAGAGTGATGATTTAAATGCAATTACCTTGTATTCTTGTACATTAAAGTAAATATTTATAGTATAGTATAGTCAAGACATGAAATAAAGTATCAAAATGTCAATACAGCACACAACAATATCAGCATCTGCAAAAATCATACACTACAATCCCTGATCCCTCCCCTGAAGTTCACGTGTTCCCCCTTAGCAAAGGGTGGTGTAGCATGGGAGCATACAGTCCATACACTTGTAGTGTAGCAGCAGAGAGCAATGGGTTGTGCTGGGCTAATATCTCCAACCACACAGGTGGAGAAGTTGGTTGCTGAATGTTCGACTTCCTGGTTTGGGTTTAGCTCGCCATCAAAGTAACTCTGTATCCAGAACCAAAACGCCCAGCCAATTTGAGGCGACAATTCAGAGCATGTCCCTCACTTCAAACAGCTCGATTCAATCCAAGACAATATCTGCTGCAGCACTTTCTGCTTTCTGCAGTTGTCTCCACAAGGTTGCTGCGAGTCAGCAGCCAGAAATGCCCTCAACCCCTTTGTTGTTTAAAGTAGGCATTTGGGCGCACTTTGGATTCCACAGTGTCCCTGGGAAGAAGGAACTTTATATGACCACGTCAGGATACAAGTTGTGCAAAATGAAAATTAGGCACTTTGGGAACACAACAAATGCCCAGGCATACTTAGCGTGACATCACCCAGAGCTGAAAGAAGTGGAAAAGTGGCCATCGCAAGCAGCCAAGCAGCGTACTCTGCACCATGTCAGCAAACGTCCAGCAAATTCTGAACAGGCTAAAAGAATAATTGAATCCACTGAAGTCCTATTTCAGTGGTGGAAATGCCATCTACTGTCTTGAGTGGCTAAATGCTGCCTATGCATCATCCTATGTAGCAGCAGAAAGAGTATTCTCTGCTGCAGGTTACATAGTGACAACACAGCAAAGCAGTCTCACTCCTGAACATATTGATCAGCTTCTGCTTCTGCAGAAGAACTTGGTTGTTACTTAAGGACAGTAATTCTACACAAAACAGTAGACAGTAGACTCCCCTAGGGTTGATTTTTGTTCTTTTTGAGTTCTAGTTTTTGGACCTTGTTCTGTTGTTAGATTTTGATTTTAGTTTTGTATTCATCTTGCCCTGATTGCTCCTGCTTCCTGGTCTTCTGCATTTGGGTCCACATTTTCAAAAAAAATCACATCTATCACTCTATAAATTAGAAAATATATCCAGAAAACTTTACGTAATTATCCTTAACCTGATTAATAAATAATTAATAAAAGCCATCTTCTGCAGAAAGCCACGTGACTACAATAAAAGCTGTAATTCAACAAAGAAGAGTAGATTGATATAAACTTATTGATCCTGGGGGAGGGATGAGAATAGATATTGTTACAATGGGTTACTGTCATCATTGCTATCAAACCACATGTGCATTTCCCTGATGAAGCATTGTCTTGCTCTCCTAGTGGGTGGGGGCCGCCGGCGGTCCATCACTCAGGGTCAGGGGTCATGTGTTGTTGCCGGGGGTTTTACCCCCGTTTGCGCTACGTCTCTGGTGGTTGGGGCTGGGGTGGGCCCTGGGGGCGGAGGCTGTGCCGGGGTGGCCTCCTCCCTGGTCTCCTTATCTGTTTTGGCCTTGGCTACAGCATTGGAGCTGTTTGGATCTGCTGTCCTGGTGGTGCAGTCTACCTGTGCTGCTGGATGGCGGTGGAACTTGCCAACGCCCCTGCTGACCGTTGATGGTGGGATGGGATGGGGTGGGTGGGCGGATGGGGGCAGGGTTTGGGTGGGGGTGAGGGCTGGGGTGGTGGGTTTTCCCTGTGCTGCCTCCCTGCAGGGAGGCGGCGGCGGTGGGTGATGGGGTTGTGGCCCGTGCCTGGGGGAGGTGTGGGGGCAGCGGTGGGGTATCTCACTCGCCGGTGGAGCGTGCTTGGGCCCCGTGTGGGGGGCCCTCGGAGGTGGTGGGCCTTTTGGATGCAGTGATGCACCCCATGGTGTGCCCCGATGGCTGCCCCGGTTCCCCGGGGGTGGGGGGGTGGATCTTTTGCCCCAGGCTGTCTTTGCCCCCCATCCTTCCCCCCTCACAAACACATAACATACAAAACAAGAAAGAAGAAGCTGGGGTGCAGGTCGACCATCCACCCTCTGTACCCCAACTCGATTTTAATGCACTTAGGTCACACACCCAAAATAAATAAATAAACAAATAAATAAACACAAGAATAAAAAAGCTAGAGAAATAGAGGCTGGGGCATAGGGGGAAAAACATCCACCCTCCGTGCCCCACCTCTTGTTTTTAATGCATTAGCAGACACAGACGCACACACACACATACACACACAAGCACACATTTCGGGGGGGGGGGGGGGGGGGGGCTAGGCCGGCCGTATTGACCTTTTTTCATTTGTCCTTTCTCTGCCCTGCGGGGGATTTGGGGTGTGGTCGTGGGTCCTGGCCACTAGGGTGTGTCCCTGTTTTTGGGGGGCCCTCCACTGTTGGGGAGGGCCACCCTATGTTTTTTTTTTTTTTTAACTCGGCCCGATGCGGTATTATTATTTTTTAATAACGCAGGTTAAAATACGGGAGATTTACGGGAAAAATACTAATACGGGAGGACGACGGGAGAGAAGAGAAAAATTCGGGACTTTCTCGGCCAAAACGGGATACTTGACAGGTTTGATTTACAAGCATGAAAGCGCATTTTATTCTGTTTCCATGATGCTTACTATGAACACTAATAGAATTTCTTTATTGTTAACTATTCTGTTGTGGATTTATATGAGATTATTTACCAAAACGATCCATTTTGCTGTGGAGTAGATTCAGTGATAGGTTTTTGCATTCGTCCGTCTTCAGTTTTGTTCATCTGTCAATCACTGGGTTAAGGCGCATGTGTAGTTATGACTTCCGGCAAAACGATGTGCACCCTAAACATGGCCACTTTTCGCCAAATAAACTTTGTTTCTAAATTATTTAGATATGTTTGCCTTGGTGACAATTGTCAAATGTGCAGAAATCATAGAAAAAAAAAATGTTTTTTTCTAAGTTGATGGTGGATTTTGTGGCCCTCGCCACTGGCGACAAGGCAGAAAAAAATGGTCGAAATGGTCAAATTTTGGTCGCATTTGGCGGCCATTTAGTCGCGATTTTATGCCCTGCAACACCCCTCACAATTCACAACTCAGCACACACCACACCCTCACTGTCGTGTCTCTTTAATTGTCTTGTCTTTAAATATTTCACAGCTGGTGTTTTTAGTCCTCCCTGACGAAATCAGGATTTAAGATGTTAAAAAAGATATTAGAATTTATTGCCAGAGAGGAACGTTTAAGGACGTATTCACCCTTCACATTAGCACAGTCTGCTACAAGATTAAATTGCATATACACATTAGATGGTTTTGCTAGATGATGGCATTAACCATGAATGTAAATGCAGGCAAAAAAAAAAAAGAAGAAGAGTAGAGGGATCTATTTCGTTTACTTGACATTACCATGGTGAATCATGGTGTCAGAGCTCCACTAATGATGGCTTTTTATCGTCTTATATGGCATAACTCAGGGTCAACATACTCAGAGTTGACTGAACCAACTCTGAACACTTGTTCTGAAACCGAAAACTCAACATTTTTTAACTCAGAGTTGTTGAACGTCCTTTCTGAAACAGGCTCCAGGTGAGTAACATAACACCTCTGCAGGATACAACAGTATCTGCACATCAACTACAACTACCTAGAGAGAGAGACCAAGAGACAAATGATAATAAATAAATAAATAAATAGCATACATTTTTTTCCTCGCTTATTTTAAGGCTTGTTTAAGGTGAAACTGTTATCAGGGTTCGCACAGTAGCCTACGGTTTAGGCTGAGACACGATGAGCTAGTTGACTAGATGTTTAGCTAATATCACACACAGTGGACAAGGTGAATAAGTGACTGAGGCTGTGTGAGTCAAATGTAGTGATTTATTTTAGTCAGAGAACCTTTTGCATTCACATCCTGACCGTGATCAGCCAGCGGCAGCTTTACGCATGCGTGACATGTAGTCCGGATGCGCTGTGACTGCGGCTGACGGTCTGCTGTGGGCTGGGGCGCCTCTGAGAGCTTTTGGACGGAGAGGTGACAGCATTTGCTGCTCATTAAGAAGAGTAAAGATACGTTTTTTTTATGTCAATGTCTACAATAACATCATAAAAAGTCGCTAGATTGATTTCTGGAAAGAAAGAAGGTCACCAGACTGGTCTGAAAACTCACTAAATATAGCACAAGTCACTCAATTGGCAACACTGAACACGAGCTGAGCAACAAAACAAACGCAGTAAGGGGGCGGTAGTTAAGGCGGAACAGCCAATCATCAGCTGGTTACATTCAAAGCCGGTGTCATGCTTTAAGGAACAGCAGGAGAGGGAGGAGGAGAGGAACAGCCGCTGCTGCAGCGAACTGAGCGCAGACACACTGAAGTAAGAGGAAATGAACGACTGTAGTCGGCATTTATGCAAAACTACAGAAGTGTCGGTTAAACCCTCTCACCGCCCCCCTGCAGGTGCAACCCCCATGCTGATATTGACAACTGAACAGATAAGCTTGGATGCATGCATATTTTGCTTCTTTGTAAAATATAGAAACCGGATCTAAGGCAGTTTTCGATTTACAGTTCTGCAGCTCTACAGTTCAGATAATGTCATGTAAAAAGCAACAATAATCATGTGAAGGTGAAAAAAAAGAGGGCTTTCAACACTGAAAAAAAATGTTAACCAACTTTAATGAATTGCTTAGGGCAGAAAGAGAGAGCTGCCCGGGACTCTTTTAGTTCCAGATTTCTGCTACAGCCACTCATCATCATCAACCCCTCCACTTTGTCTAATTACATTTTTAATTACATTTCCTGGTCTGCGTCGATTTCATGCATCACCTGCCAAGAAGACAAATTCTCACACTTACAACTCAAGACAAATTCAAAGATTTAGTAGCAAATTGACCTTTCAAATTGCTATAGTGTCCCATGTGGGAACAAACAGCCATTTGCCTCAGCATGCCTGTCTGGACTTTCAGTCTTGTCAGCAAATGGATAGCAAATCCAAAAATGCATCAGCTGTCAGCAAGTTTATTTAAAAGCAGCAGGCTGCAATCTTTGTGTATATATCTCGTAAGGCTTGTGAAAATTTACTTATCCTTTCCTTTAAGTCCCTAAATAAAAAGAAAAGAAAATGTATGGTTTTTTTTTCTTTCTTTTCTTCTTTTTCCTCTCAAGTATCAAGAAGAAAATCTCACTAGACAGTGGCTTCCAGTTGACTCAGGTTCAACGTCCTGTCAGTGTATCTGATCTGGGAATCTGTCACACACTTCATAAATAAAAGCAACGTTCAGGGTGTGTGGTGTGTGTGTGTGTGTGCAGAATAATCTTAAAGCATTGGCTGCTTTAGTTACAATATGTTCTTGAGCCTAGAGGGACTGATTTAGTCAGCAAGGAATGACTCACAGCTCATTGTACGTCATGTCATGAACAAGTGGTTGCTAGCATAATTGACATGTCACTCACACACACAGGTGGGCACACACATGCCCATCGCGTACACACACATGCCTGACGTGCACACGCTCCTGAAAGTCCTGAACCAAGTGTGTGTGTGCGTAAGTGTAGTGACAGATAAGTCATTTAAGAAGTAGGTGAAATGGAAAGAGACAGCACCTCTCTCAGCAGAACGCACATGTGGGTCCAGGCTGTCCTGTAGAGTTTCTGTCTGCAGCAGCTGCAGATAGATTCTTGCTTCAGGATTGTCCTCAATAACAAAATGACTTGAATAGCTTCAATCCAAAACTGGGTGTAAATTAAAAATGTGCAGACTTTTTCCAAGGGATATATGAATATATGGCAGACATTTCATCTGCGCTTGAGAGCATGTGAGTGTCTGAAGTAACTGTCATCTTAAAACACAACCCTGTCAGTTTGCTTGGGGCTCCTTCAGCCTGAAAATATCATTTTCAGATTGAGAGGAAGTTACATTACAGACCCTGATTAGAGGCAAATTATCCAACCTCCATCTTTAAATTTACAACTTCAAGATAAAATACTGCAATCACTGTACTGGAGAAATGGTAAGCGAAAAAAACATTTTGCTCTTGCCATTTTATTTATTTAGTTTTTTTTTTGTTTTTTGCTTTTCAATTAATTGCACTGGTTACTGCAGAAAGAAATGAGTTCATGATGCTCTAACAGTGCCTTGGCTAATGTTTTATTTAGAAGCTATAAATTCCAAAAGCAGTTTTACCATTACAAAATTAGAAATAAAAATAAATGGTGAAATACTGCCCATATAAGCAATAGGCCACAAGGTTACCCTTAAAAAAAAAAGAAGTTGCAATAGTAGATCTCTGTCGTATTTTTCCTTAAAGGATGTCAGACATTTTATTAAAATCTCAGGAACTTGTATCAACTATGTCTCTTATAAACTTAACACAGCTAAAATTAGTTTTTTTTTCATGTTAAAATATCAGTTTCATTTACATTTGAAGGAATATTTGATGACTTTTAGGAAGCTTCATCCACAGCTGCACATGGCTTTACAGGACCATGTCACACATCAGCTGCGATGAAACCATCTCACGGAGCTACAGACGTCATGACGGAGGAGACTAATCAAGTCAAAGTATATTGAAAGAAGAGAAAACGAGGGAGTGACTGAACAAGAGTAAATCTAAGGCATTCTTGTAAAACTGACTTAACCTCCACATCTACAGGAGTATCCTCTGAACTAAAAATTGCAAAAGTTCCTTTGTGCCCTTTTCATGAGCCTTTTGTGCTCTTAAATTAGCTGCATTCCCCATGAAATAAATGCTTATCTACCTGATGCAACATGGTTCCTGTTTCTCCACAAAAATCTCTTAAAACTTGTAGTTAATCTTGAAATAAACAGATTTTACGGCAGCGTGCTTGTTGAGCAACAGTGATAATATCTGAAAGACACTAAGCAGAAGATTTCCCTCTGCCAAAAGTTTCCTCTTCCAGTGAAATGATCCCCCCCCACCTCTAGCTTCAACATAAGTCTAAAGCATGATTGATCCACCTCCGTGCTTATTAGGTGGAGAAGTATGCTAATCGTGAAAGACACTTGTTTCCAGACTCAATTTAGATGTTAATTTCCAAACCTCTTGTAATCAGCATTTTGGTACAGAAACAGAGCTGGTTTTCCCAGACGACTCTTTACAGGTAGGATATTCAATCCTACACAATTTCTAACCCAGAACACCTTGGTCCAATTCAGAGAACCCTCCCCATCAGCTATCTGCCAATTTTGTACATAGTAACAAAAAAAAAAAACATAGCCCTGCCTCCATAAACTAGAAACAGAGTAGAAGCAGCCTGCCGCCCCCCCTCCAAAAAAAACATAAAAAATATTGTTCCAGCCAATCACCCATAAGGAGAGGGTTTGGGATCATATCTGATCATATCTGTGCACATGAAGCACATGAAGCGGGGGAGTGTGGAGAGGTTTTGGGAGCGCTCATGAAGGGGAATGTTTTCTCAGGGAGCACTGGAGGGAGGGGCAGGAGCTAGCTCTCCATACTTGTTATTGTTAAACTAGAAATATGAACAGATGCAACGTCATCCAGAACCCCACCTTTAAGAGAACAGTTGAACAGCACACCACCAAACCAATCTAAGTCTTCCTTTAGGTCTTTGTACTCAAACACGGGTTAAAATTAGCTTTCAATCTTGCTACAAACAGTTCTCGCTGAAAGATTTCTCTCTTATCCAGATCTCATCATGACCTGCAAAATTCCTATTAAATGACATTTCTTAATTGCATTAAAAACAGAAAACACCTTGCTGTCTTCTTATAAGCTTCTGCTTTGTGTGCATTGATTGCTTGAAATTTTTAGAAGGTTAAGCTGCTACTTAGAGGCATCTAGTGATTTTTGAGATAAATTTTAAATCAGGTTGTTTTTGTAAGGTTCTGAAATGTGCCTTGAAAGGTTTTGATGATTTTTAGCGAGCTATAGATTGGGAAAATTGATTAAGGTCTGAGACCTTAGTAAAAAAAAATTATCTTAGGAGTCTAAGAGTCCTTTGCTTTTTTTCAACTCTGAAATTATATGAAACAAAAATTATTCTCCAAACCTGTTTAAGCGATGAAAATGATGAATCTTAATTTTTGAAGATCAGTGCAACCAGACTTAGCAACTATAACTTGCTTATAAATTTGACTTTAACTTTTGCATACTGCTGTATCTGCCTCTATCTGCTAAATGCAACATTATGTTTACCAGCTGGGTAACTTCATATATCTGCCATTTGGTCCTGAACAAGTACAGCGCTGTGGATTTTTAAAGCCTGTCCAATGAAACAAACAGTTAAACAGCAAGCTGAAAGTTTCTTAAAAGCCAAAAGGCAGTTTCAGACTTGGGTAGACATTCTCTGTAGGCTCATCACCCCGAACGACTCTGCCTTTTAAAATCATTTGTCTTGAATAACACACCAGAGAAATCTATAAGACACAAACTATATTCATTTTTTACTTCTTCAATACAATTGACCAGTATCTTAGAGTGGAAATATGGATTCATATATCCAAAAATGAGATGAACAAAATGTAATCGTTGCCAAGAAATACCTGGAGCACTGTAACACATTCGATGCATAAAGCTTAGAAATGTGAAAGAAAAGACAATGATTTTTCTCACTGCCCCATTTTGTTCATTTTCATAACATTGCAATCAGTGCAAGCTCACAGCCACACCGTTCCACTCTGCTCCGCCACCATGGTAACTGGATTAACGAGCAGCAGCGCAGTTATTATGGGATGTCAACATGATAAATGACAGTCTGTCTGGCATCAAATCTGTCTCCTAATCTCGACTGAAAAACAAAAGGACATGGCTGGGAGACATCTGAGATGAATGAATGTGTGAGTGAATGAACTATGGTGTGTGTGGATACTTTATGTGGGCTGCAGGGGGCGGGGGGGGGGTATTCAGGACAGGAGGGTTTAAGGATGGTATAAATCAACAACACTGAGTTGATGGCAACAGAAGGAGATTTTGGGAGGAAAAAAATAGACAGATGCACAAACATCCAAGGAAGCCCTTCCTTACACACACACATCCCCACAGCTGGTGGGCGGTCTCTCACCTTGTCAGGTGCTTGGCTCTGGAGGCTGCCAACATCCAGTGGAGTGATGAGGGGCACATTTTGAAAGCCGTCCTCCACGCTCACAGGTTTGGCGCCTTTGTCCTGAAGATTACTCCCGAGTTTCACCATCTTCGACTTTATGTATTCCTTTATTTCCCTCGGGACTGCTCCTGAATAAAGGGATGGTTGAAGAGAGAGAGCTAGCCCTCAGCGTTTCAGGTCAATGAAAACTGATGGACGTGGTCTGTTTACAGGGGGGAGGAATTCTAATGTAACACAAGGCTACACAATAAAGGGAGTTTAAAAAAATGATTTAAGATAACATATTCGATCAATTAGCAAATATTTAACCTTAAAAATAAAATAAAAGTGGAAATATGGGCATATCAGACTAAAAACTACGTGTAACCTAACAGACAATTAGCATACGTTCGTCTCGCGACGCCGTTTATTCAGAATAACAACAGAAACTGTTCCGAAAGAGGTTAAAAAAGCTGTGACTCACAGATATTCGTCCTTGTCCGCCTGCTTCCTCTGTGCTGCGGCGGAGGAGTGTGTGTGTGTGTTTACGTGTGTGTGTGTGTGTGTGTGGACCAGAGGCAGAGAGATGCCCAGATGAGGAGCAGGGTGAAGCCGGAGGCTGCGCCGCGGTGTCGCTGCTGCGGATGCTGCGGGAAAGCGACGCCGAAACACCGGAGACGAACTGGATGTCTGGCGGCAGATTTCCAACCAGCAAGGCAGCCCAACCCCCTAATCCAAGCACAGCCTCTTCTTCCCCGTGTTGCTACAACCAGCCGCTGGAGATGCCGCTAGGGGGGTGTTTTTTTTTTTTTTTCTTTCCTCCCCTCTGTCAAGAATCTCGTTTGTTTGGCTAAAGTGTGGAAGCCGATTAATGTTGCCTTCCCGGACCCCTCGTAAACTTTAGCTTCTGCGCGAGAAGAGAGTATGGCCAGCAGCCTCTTCTCAACCAGCATCTTCTTATCTTAGTTCAGGACAACCACTTACTTTAATTATTTTTATTTACAAACAATTATCTTTATCAAATCTTACACCCTGATGGCTTAGTAGGTGTGCAAACGTTTCTGAATTATTCGTAGGTTCAAATAAATAAATTAAATAGATATAGTTCTCATTGTACATAAATGCCGCACAAACTCAACATTATTGGTCCTATGGCGCCACCTGGTGGTATAATTAGTTTCATACAAGTAGACGATGAGAAATATGAAGGCACATTTCCTTAGACCAGGGGTGCCCAATCCTGGTCCTCTAGAGCCCCTATCCAGCAGGTTTTAGATGTTTCCCTGCTTTAGCACACCATGATACAAGTGGCTGTGTCATCAACAGACTAGTGCAGACTTTGATGACAACCTGATAACGACCATTAATTAGAATCAGGTGTGTTGAAGCTGGGAAACCTCTAAAACATGCTGGATAGGGGCTCTCGAGGACCAGGATTGGGCACCCCTGCCTTAAACTGTAACCAATTTTCTCAAAACTAACTCCTTAAACCAAAATAATACACCAATAATTGTTGGGGCTGTTCTATGTAGCTATGAGACACAAAACACAATAATGTTAAATGCAGCAGTAATAATATACTGTATATAAACTAAGCACAAAAATTAAGGAACTTTGTGTTTGGTAGATTATTTCTTTGTTATAACAATGCTTTTTGGCAATAAATCTCATCCTGTTGGATACCAGAGCAGGATTTATCAGAGACTACCTCCAGAATTTGGGAGTGGAGAGGATGGAATGACCCACCAGCATTTCTGACCTCTACGCCACTGAACACTCCAATTATGCCCAGCTTGGGCACACGACCTGTGCCAGAGTGACCAACACAACCACGCTGGCTGACTTGCAACGAATGCTGGTTTAAAGATGGGATGTCATCTCACAGCAGTGTGTGACCAGCATGAGGAGGAGGTGCCAGGAGGTTGTGACTGTGGGTGGTTCTTCCACATGCTACTGAGGCTCCTGTTTGTTAAATGAATACATTTAAATTGTTATATTGCTAATATGTCTTGTTTCTTCAGACTTCAAACATCTAATCTACCAAACAACACTAAACAAGAGTCAATGGGCCAAAAAATGAAAAAAGCTGTAGTTGTAGAAAAAGACTGCTAAATGTTGCTGGCAGGATGCAACCAGCTGGTGGTGTGACTGAGCTGTTGCTCGGTTGGAGAAAACACCATGTGCCCCTGCTACCAGGGTTATTTCATCCTTAGCCAGTGTGTCTACGGTCGTGGATTCACAAGAGGAATGTTTGGCTTTGGCACAAGCTCACTCACAAATAGAAGCAAATACAAACAGAAAGGCCAAAAAAAAAAAAAAAAAAATCATAAAGATGCTGGCAGTTTAGATCATGTTTAGACTGAAGAAGTCAAAAACCTTTTTTTTTTTTGCACTCCCTGCCAGATAAACTCCTTATAAATTTCTTTTTACAATTCACTTTGACTGTACAGACACTTCTTAAGTGATGTAATTTATTGTATTCTGGTTCATATTTAGTCATCCTGCAACATCCAGTGGATTAGTTTTTCTTCTTGTTGCAGTGATTGCAGAGATGTCCTCTTGGGCGTGAGCAGGCGACTGTGACACCACTGTTGGGAATTTACAATTATAAGTTATAATGCACATCTGGTATCACTCACATAGACAGAGGTGAGACTTTCATCATAGCTTCAGCCTGTTACTGAAATAGAGTAAGAGCTTTTTTTTATTTTTTATTTTTTAAAGATGATACTGATGGAATCAGGCTGAGAAGTTTCAGATGAATCAATAAAAGTGTGTGTGTGTGTAAAGTAGTGTATAACAGAGAGGCGGCTGTTGGACGCTCAGAGCTTTCCATTGTGAGTTTCAGATAAGAAGCGCTGATTGACAGTTCATGGTTTCCATGGTGACCCAAGGTGAATCATTCCATCTGACACGAGATTCAAAATGCACTTTAAGTTTGTCAAGCAGCAGCTCTTTAAAGGGAAACTGTAACTCTGAGTGAAATTCTGTTGCCACGGTGAGAAGCCATGCAGCATAAATAAGCAGACCACGCACATACTTTTCATCACAGTTAAGATTTATTTCATTCAACGTTTCACATTACAAATATTTAAAAATTATGCATACTGTTATAAATAGTTGGCTGCAAACAATTAAATAACATTAGATTTTTCTTTTTTGTTTCACTAGCACTTCTACAGACCAACTCCTAGAAATATGGACATATCCGTATTACATAAATTAATTAGAAAGGAAAATACAAAAATAGGAACTTATAAAGTGAAATGTAAATAAAAATTAAGGTGATATCTTAAGTAAAAAATGCTATTAATAAATACAACAACCTTCCCAAACACAGTTAAAAACTATTGAAATCTTGCCATTAAGTAACATCATTAACAGACAAATATTTAAATATTTATTTTCCTTCAGAAAATGTGAACCATATATTGTGGAGCACAATATAGCAATTAGTAAAAACTAGACACTTTAACATATTAAAAGCTTCACCTCAAAAATATAACAAAAATCTGATCAAAATTATAAAAATCAATTATACATTCCAATTAAAAATATACCAATAAACAGCTAAATACATTGTTGACCTAATAATTACAATGCAATCAATCACAGTAGCTTAAAATAAACAAAATAAGCAAATGAGCACAAAAACTTTAATGTTTTAAAAATAACTTCAATTATTTATATTAGTACAAATAGTTTGATTTCTTTTCTTTTTTACAAACACCAGCATGAAAAGGATTACAATAACAGTAGAAAATGACTGTGAAAAACATATTAACATCTTCTTTAATTAAATGTTTGCAATTAAAAATGGCATTAAAGAATTACATTGCAAAGAGTCTTTATCTGGAAAAAGGTTCAAAAGAAGTATTGCACATAACAACTTGAAGTTAACTTGCAACATTTACCACATTCAAGTCTTTAAAAGTTCCCCTTCCTCCAGATAGCTCTATATAAGATCACCTTGACAGACAGTGGGGAAAAATTCTCAAGTCTTTTAAACAGTGTTCTATACAGATGCTCAAAGTCCTGCACTGCCAGATCAATTTAAAGTTACTTTTTTTTTCCTTTCATTTTCTCTTTTTTTTTTTTTTATCTCTCTGTCATGTGCATCCTGCAGAGGTCTGCGAATGGGGAAGCAAAGAGGTCAACACGTAGGGAGGGTGGAGGGGAGGAGCGTGAGCTGAGGTGAGAGTGGGTTTGGGGAGTGTCCTTAACTTAATAGTTGAGAAACATTTGGTGCACACCACAACAATTAATTTTAATAGCTAATTCATGTACTTGTCATTTGCTCTTTTTTTTTGTCATGCATGCTAAGGATTACAATAGGTGCTAGTTGGCAAGTTCAAGAATATATATATTTATATATGTATATATATATTTTTTTAAATATTAAAATACCTAAACACCAAACATCCATTCTTGTGATACAAGATTCAGCATTAAGCATGAACCAGATTTTGCATTCTCCTCTTAATAAGTTATGCTCCATCTATGGAGAGGAAACCAAGACAGAAATTACCATTTCCAACTAGTATAGCCATGTTTAGAGACATTAACATCAATTTTAGATTACAACATGTTTGCCTTTTTTTTGTTGTTTTTTTTCTTTTAATTATTATTCGATTTTTCTCGCCATGCTGTCACCGACCAGATTGACTGGAAACATCTAGTGTATGAAAAGCTAAGACCAAGAGAACGATACTTTGGTCTCTCCTCTGCAGATCTGAAGTCGCATCAACACAAGTGAGCACTTAGTTGTAAAGATTCCTCAGCACTGAAATGTATAAAAAGCATAATTGAAAATAATATATATTGAAATCACTCAACTTTTTTTTCTTAAAATGAACATTTCCATATATGCAGATCTCTCAGTAACAAAAGTACAAAAGCTACCTTTCACAATGTGAAAAATTGAGGTATTGCAAAAAGGAGTTTCCCCATTTGTGAAAAATGTGCCTAAAATGACTGTTGGAAAAAGAAAAATATTTAGAAAAGTAGTGCATAATAAATGTTTATATGTGCATGACAAAATAATTTAGCTAGAAAACACTGTACCAAAAATCAGCAGGCCATGTATAAAATAATCTTTTTTTTTTCATCTCATTTAACAGCAAATTCTTCACAAAGTGTTTTAACTTCTAAAATGCTCACCCACCACACCCACAAAACTGATGTCCAGGGTGCAAAACAGGTGCAACGACACCACGCCGATATGAGGATTCTCACTAGTGTGTATAATCAAGTTTCTGTACTAACTCCCTGACTTTTAAATGCTCGGCTAGAAGGTTGCCACTGAGTGACTTACAATGTCAAAAAAATAAAAATAAAAGTAAAATGAGGATTAGTTTCACCTTTGTTGTGGGAATGTGCACTTTATGTTAATTGTCCCCAAACGTATAGAGCTATGTGATAAAAGAAAAAAAAAAAAGATAATTGGCGCCTGACAATGCCACCTCCACTTTGTGCTGTGGAGAGTGTGAGGCCTCCTCTGTGTGTCTCCAAGCCTTGTTGGTTTCTGGATGGTTTTGACTACACTCTCATATATATCTGCAGCACGTATACGTTTACATACTGTATAGGTCATATTCAAGGCCAATCTTTGGTATGCTGGAGTCTATCAGGGCTTGACAATTAAATAAACTGGGTAAAAGTGACAGATGTATGAGAATATATGTGAAAAACATTGTTGAAGAAATGAGAGAAAACATAAAAATCAAGACGAGAAATGTGCTACAGTATGACCCACTACTGCACAGCCATCTTTGGTTCCCGTAAGCTACTGGGTACAGCCGAAAGGACCTGCAATCTTGAGGAAAACTGCATGTGGGTCACACGTGTGCAGTAGTAGAGCGCACTGCAGAGACTATCTTCATTTATGCTTCAAAAACACTGGATGCTGAGTTGGATTAGCTTGGCAGCAGAAAGAATACGGGGTTCGCCGAAAGGGCAGATCCCTCCATGACTCGAATGTGTGCTGACTTTTTGCAAAGCAGATCAACTTTAATTGCTTCTTTCATTAAATGTAGCTCACTCTTAGATGTAAAGTGGCACTTTGTCGTTAAAGACTTGGGAGAATTGCACAAATGCATTCAACAAAAACTAACGTCAGGCATTTCCTGTTTGGTGGTAGCCCCGTTAAAACTGCGACACAGGCAGTGACCGGCCTTCTCTGGAGGACTTGTTTGACCTCTTGTCCTGAAAATGTTGGATCCAAGCCCTGCTGTGCTCCGACGCAGAAAACAGGGTTTGATCCGTGAGTGAGGCCCTACCCTCTGTTAGCTGCTAGCTTAGCAGAGGGCACAAGCAGACATGTGGAGGGGAAGCGCGGGCTGCGTTTATTTCTTCAACTGTCTCTCCTGTAGCCATACATTCCCATAACACACTATACTGTACGATACTCAGCTCTGTTCCTAGCACAACCCTGGGTTTGATTACAAAAATAAGGAGGTGAAGCAAGCGAGTACAAAACTGTGCCAGTTACATCACTCTCTGCCTGTTGCATCACTCCCCTCTGATTATAGTTCTAAGGAAAGGAGAACACCAGAGAGTGTTAATGTTGTCTTTCTTGCTTTCTTTTTTTTTTTTTTTCTGTAATCGGCACGTTAGCAGCTGAGTTTGAGGTATTAGTTTTTGCATGTCAAAATGGAGATCAAAACCCAAATCTGTGTTGCTAAATTTTTCTTGTGATTTTCAAGTAACATCAAAATATTTGTGTGGTCTTGGAAAATCATAAAAAGAGGATCAAACGTGTTGATCTGGGAAGGAAAAAGAATCCATTATGTTCTGCAGTGGGCCATTTCTGTTCTTCAGAGTTAGTTAAGATTCAGCTTTGGTTAACTACAAAAGATCTCATATATGGTGTCTCCACTCTAAACTGGAAATAAGTGCACTCTTCTTCAGCAACACCTTTTTCAAGTTTCATTTGCTCTGGAGCCTTCTGCAACAATGGCAAACTTAATCCCACCTTTAAGAATTACAAAGCCAATAAACTTTTTCCAATAGCATTTGCTTAATACAAAGTAAGAAGCCATAGTTCTGCTACAATACAGGTTTAACTGAATGTCAAATGAGTATTTTTAGGCCCTCTTGTATCAAAATTAAATGGAAATATACTTTTTAGAAAAATACGCCAATTAAATAACACAGTACCATATCACACGTCAAACTTTCCTACATATATTTTTTTTTGAGAACTAATAAAAATATTTCAAAAATCAGAAGTCTAAATAAAATGTTACATGTCTTCTTTTCTTTTCCTAGATGGACATATTTGGATACAACTCCAATTTTTTTCTTTTCTATCTTCAAAATATCAATATATATTAACTTTAAAAAAAAAACCAAAACAACAAAAAAAAAAAAAAGAAACCAAAATGTTCGGTGAACTTAGAGCAATAAAAGGAACCAGCAACAGAAAAGTGCATTTATTTGTACAATGATTTGCGACTCCTGCACTACCTGCCCTCCTACTCCTCTGTTGCCTCTCTGTCTCTGCAGTTCTGCTCAGTTCCAGCGGAAGGAGATGTGACGGGGTCGGTCGCCTCCCTCTTTCACCAGGGGTTTGTGAAACTCTCGCCCGGCACGTGAGTGGATGGCTGCCCAGCAGTATTCGCAGTAGTACTGCAGGCAGGTTACGTTGGCGCAGAAGAATGGCGCAAACTTCCCACCGCAGCGAGTTCCCTGGCACTCATCGCACAGCTGGTCATCCAGCACGTATGGCTTCACTTCCACCTGGAAGCAGAGCGGGAAATTCATGACATTTTTACAGAGATAATTCCTTGAAAAGTCAAGGCAACAAGAACACCGGCTTTTCTGGCTTTTAAGAGAAAATCATTCAATGCATTATTCATTGCATTTCCATTTAGTAATAATCTCTTTTTATTAGTGACAGACTGCTATTGTATGACGTGATTGCTCCCTTTCACTCTTTGGTGCAGACACCACTGTGAACTGTCCCTTCAATTACTGTGATATAAAAGACATTTGAGACATTTAAAGACAATGCTATATTTATATTAACCTCTTACTTCTTTTTCCCCCTCACTAACGGGAGAATATGCCATTATTGACAAGTGGATGTCATCAAGGCTCTCTGCCCACAAAATTTACACACCAATTATGTAAATGAACATGCGCTGTACTATCATTTTAGTATTTTCTATTCTACACTGCATATCCCTGTTGGGTTTTTGTTCAAGTTTTTCCTCTTTCTTCATTCTTCTGTTGTAGAAGTAATTTTTTTGTCATTTATAGTTTGCTGTGAACTGTGAAACAGATCTGTAGATATCCCTATAATTACTCAACTACATAAGATAACGTGACACAGCTATGAACCATCTGAATGACACTCGATAAAATGGTGAAGCTCAGCAAAAGCAATGGTCAAAGATTTCTTTGGTCACAGAGGACGTGTGTGGCTTGAAGTGTACATGTAACTAACAAATTCAGTGATGACTGAATTGTGCCTGCTGAACAGAATACAAAGTTATTAACCAGTATTGTTCCTTCTCTAAAATGTCAAAAGGGCTAACAGAACTGGAAGGTGGCAGGGGGAATTTCAGGCACTTTTTACTGTTGCCTCTCTAAGCAAAGTAAAAAAATGCCCATCATTGCTTTCAGAAAATGTTGGGTGACTCACTGTTGGAGAATATCTACAGCTGCATTCAGCAGCAACAACAGTGTTTCATCAAATACATTTTTTTTTTTTTCAATTAAAAACTCAAAACACATGTTTGACTCCATAAACATTTCAGGGAAGAACCAACTAGATCTGTGACTCCTAATTTGCATTTCAGCATGAAACATTTAATCGCTGAGCTTTGGTCAACCCTGCTGATAGCCCTCCAACTGGCTCCTTTCATTCAATCTATTCCATCAAATAAAGTCTGTTCCACAAATGACCACCTTTTCTAACATTGTTTAATTTCTAAATCTACCTGTTAAAAGGTAATACTGGTTACTCTGTCTGAGCAAAGGTAAATAAAAAATTTGGAATATTTTAATCCACAATTTAAAGCGAACTTCATCTACTAGTAACTCCTGTTCTCTCACTCCTTAGTAGAAACGCTAATCTGGATGAAGTGTTTTTGTAACAAATAAAACTAACTGATATCTCCTTTGCAAAACTCAAAGAACTGAAGTAAAGGCAGTTGAGTCTTAAGATTAAAAAAAAAATGTTAAAAAAAAAAGGCCGGAAACAATGTGGTGGTGGTGGGGGAGGGGAAAGGGGGGTGATTGGACACAACTGAAGAAAAAAGGGGCTGGAAAAGGAAGAGTACTAAACTCCCTTTTCTTTCCACTCACCCGTTTATCGATTTCTCCATGCTGCAGCTGCACAAAGCGAGCACTGATAGCAGCAATGTAGCTCTGCTGATTAGAGAAGGCGACCCGCCCCGCTCCCTTGGGGTACTTCAGCTCGGGGTCCGTGTCAATGCCAGCGTAGCAAACTCCACCGTACAGGCGGTCCATGATCATGGCCAGTTCCACTGCAGAGGGGCAGAAACAAAAAAAAAAAAAAGTGCATACTATAGACCATTTTGAAACAAAAACAAGCCTGATGCAAAGAAGCAAAAGGCAAGGGATAACATACCATTTAAAATCAAGCAAAATATGCAATGAAGAGAATTTTTCTTATAATATAATTGCAGTTTATAAATAGTGTATAGTAATTGTTTTTTTTTATATACAATAACATTGATCAGCATATTTGGAGAAATGTGGGGGTTAATTGTGTTTCCCAAGGACACTTCAACACACGTAGAAGCTGAGGATTGATCTGCCAACCCTCCCCAGCAAGGGACACTCATCGATCTGATCACATTGCAGAAAGAAGCATTTTGCTTACAGACGGTAAAAAAAAAAAAAAATTAAGAACAAAATACAAGAAGTAAGGGATGGCTGTTTATTATTCCTTTTGTGTGTTTATTTAAAAAATATGCAGAGAAGTGACACATAAGCTAGCAACATTTTAAAGCCTTTGATGAATGACTGAAAATATGGGAACGTGATGATAATTCTTGAGATTCAACCCACATCCACAGTGTATGCTCCGCACTTAAGTGTTTTGATAATAAACACACACAGTACTTGTCAATTCCCCTGGTAGAAAAACATACAAGTAAAGCCCACCTGCTCGGAGCGGACGAGGAACCCCTCCCACAAAGATGGTTTTCCTCGGATCCAAAGGCTGAGATCCATCCATCACAAAGTCACTGTCATTCAGGTTCCACGGGCGAATTTGCACCTGGCACACACAAAACTTTCAGGTCTCACCTCTACACATAAATTCACACTTTCACACGAGCTGCTGGTTGAGTCAAGCACTTCATAGACACAAAGTTTTTATAAGAGATGTTTGGATTAATGAAGAGACTGCCAACTTAAAGACTCTAACCTAACAAAACCCTGTTACTTCCCCTGCTTGGAGTTTGGAAATATGTGTAATGTATATGGCAGTATGTGGTTTAGATTATGCAGTCATGCGGTTGACTTAAGAAAGAAATGAGCTAATAATGCTCTGTGAGTACTTATAGGTTTTATGTCTTATGGTACATATATTACATTATATTATAGTTCTTAGCATACAAGGTTTTGTCCTGATAAGGAAATTCAATTTCTAGTTGGCGGGTTTGAGGGAAGAATTATGAGAATTTTGATTTATTCATTTCTTAACTTATTATTATTGCTTTATTATACATTTATAGATAGATTGTTAATTCTAATTTGTGTATAAAGTGTCAAAGAGAGTTGTTATACTGAGTCACTGTGGGGTCTCGCAGACATTTCATTAAGGCCGCAAGAAATTGTGTCAAGTAGTGAAAAAGGGGCATAATATTTTTATTGAGCATCTGGGCGAGTTGTGCCGTGTTCCCACTTACTGGCTTGTCTTTAATGGTGGGGCTAGAAACACAGAGGTACAGCTTGCCGTCCTCCTCGATGCAGGCATCAATCAGAGCCTGCACTGAGCTCTCATCCTGGAACAGCAGAAAGGCATAGCCTGCAGAAAATGGAAAGAGGTTATTCAAGCTGTTCGGGCCACAAAGCACATACACAGAATTGTGTTGGAATTTAATGTGCCAATTACTGTGACAGTATGTGTGATCACGACACAGAAGGAGGGCATAAGCTTTCCCAAGCAGGAACACTTCAGGCATTGTTATCAAATGCTTCAGACAAAAGCCTGAAGACACAACCATGCGTGCGCACATGTTTTTGTCGAGGAGCGATATACAAGACAAACACAGTTGTCCTCTACAGAGGAATACTTAAGTCTCACACTCAAAAGATGATCAATTCTCACGAAAGATTCTCATGCACCGTACAATATTTTAGAGAAATAACAACAAAGTGTGAATAAGAGCTTAGAATACCTTTAGGAGGGAAATAGGATTTGCTCTCTGCTTTGTGAGGCCAGTCCACAAACAGGTGTCCAAAACGTCGGAAACTGGCTGTTATCTCATCTGGATAAAAACAAAACAAAACAGAATGTACATTTAATGCTGGTCTGCTGGGTTTTGAAAGAAAACACAGATAAAGATGCACAGCAGCAGTTCACAGCATCCTGTAAGATGCCTCATGTTTGCCGGGCATTTCCTGATGGGGGCTGTGAGCCCTGTCCCCCGAATTACATTTCCCAAGTTTAATCAGTCATAACGTGGTTAAAATTAGCACCCAGAAAGTTCTCATGAGCTTGATGAAACTACTGCACCTTCATCAATGTCTGGGGGCAGCCCTCCAACAAAGACCTTGCGTGAGTAGCGTTCCACACGCTCTCCGTTCTGATGTGGAAAGCAATGTGGCGAGCCCAGGCCGGCGAGACCCTGATCGCCACGCTCATCATCAGCGAATCCATCCTCCATGGGGAAGAGAGAGGAGTGGCCTGAGAGAGAGAGAACGGGAAAATATCTAACTTTTCAGGAGAAAACTTGGTGTAATGAGAAGTGATGGAGTGATAATGGCAACTATATTAAAATAAGTGTTCACTAACATCTTTATTTGATAAGACTTCAAACACTTTTTGCTGGTCTAAAGTGGCCGCATTTCCTTTCTTTGTTAATTTTATCCAACATCATGAGAATGAAATGTTTTATATATGTAAATGTGTTTAAAAGCCTACTTTTGTAAAAATTCTACCATCTGAGAAAAAAAAAAAAAGAAGTGAATTGTTCCATAGTTTTGTCTTTCAGGTTCCATGGACATACAGTTGAAATCAAAAGATACAAAAATAAAAAAAAAATGTAAAGAATGTCTTATTTTATAGGTATTCTGACTAGATGTTTATACTCATTATTAGTTCCCATGTGGCAGACACGGGAGAGAACTTGACAGACTAAAAACTGAACATGCATGCAGCTCATAGGGCAGCAGTCCTTTTAAATGAGCAATTCTGAACGGTTTCAGTGTGGACTGTGTGCTTGGTAGAGGCTAAGCTCATTCTGGCCTGTTCCTGCTCCCGTCCAACCTGCCTGAGCTGCTTTATGAAAGATTTACGCAAGGGTGTTAGGTTTAACTTACAGCGCGTGCCATGTGGCTGCTTCTGTCGCAGTCTCAGTTTGTGTGCCTCACCGCCTCATTGACTTCAAGCTTAATGTAACATTCAATTACATTGTGACTTAATTAAGCAATATGTAAGGGAAAATGTGCAAATGCAAGCAGAGTGAAGCACAATTACAAAAACACTTAAAAATGAAAGATGGAAAAAATTCACAAGCTTATAACGGGTCTCGACACTCAGACAATCATGCAGACAAACGACACTTCACTGTATACAAAAACAAAAAGCACAGAGTGACTCAAAACGTAATTGCCCTTAAATGTGACAACACATTTGTAGGTCATTCTGTTTGACTTGACAAAAAAAAAAAAAAAAAAAAAAAAAACATTTGACACCTAGAAGAGAAAACTCAAAAATGTGTATTCACGATTTTGTTTTACCTCGTCTCCTGCTATAATTCCTGGCTGCATGTGGAATAAGCATAAATCAAAGGAGAGGATGTTTATAAATGGTGCAGAATACAATGAACCAATAGAAGTGCCAGATGGTTCATGAAAATGAAGGGATGTTCCATAGTCCGCCTGCCTGCCCTTGATTTTGTTACTCAGCCATGAATCATAATCAGCCTGCACACTTGTAACATATTCCATATTTGTTAGGAAACTGGATATATTTCATTTCTCTACATATTTCTGTGAACATGATAAACCTAACGTATTTAAAAATGAGCTTCTGTCCCTTTCGTATGAATTATACTTTTAAAAATAAAAGAAGCAATGTGTGCCGTTACCAAAACAGATAATGCAAAAGAGAAAGGACATCTTAGTTAAAAAGTAAGAATTAAAATATCATAACTTGAGCGACAATTAAAAGGAACGTGATTTAATACATTTGTTGCATTGGGATAACAGACAACTATGTTCACAATACAGGAAGTGTTCCACTACATGTATGGTTAATGGAGGGGACCGTAGAGCTCATGCTTTCACTTGCTTGCGTTTACCGAAAAAGCCAACCTGAACCCTGCAGACAACTGAAACTTAACTTGGATAAATGGAACAGACAAGGAAAAAATATTCTTCAAGGTGTGCTCTGAATTTGCACAACACAGAAAAATAAATAAATTTCTACAAATGCAGACAAAGGCAGCAGCTATGTTTTAACTTAATAGCCAGGTGTGATTATATATTGGCCAGAAGAACTGTGCAGCTTCTCCATGTTACTCAGCTTTATTAAAAAGTAAGAGAAATGAAGTGTACACTATCATGGATAACAGAAGTGGGTGATGTTCTGCCTTTTAATTAATCCTACAGAGGAGAAGGAAAAATAAGAAATAATCCGAAGACTGAAGCTCAAGGCACATCACAGGCAATCAGGGAAAATAAGGTGCGAAGTTAGAGTGTTAAAACCCAATGAATCAAAGAAATGATCTTCGAAGCATCAAATGAAGCACCAAGGTCAAGCTGCAACAACCTGACATCTGTGGAGTCTCTATAAATGAATTAAAAAGACTCATATCTATCCAGTATGTCACTATGATCCAAACTTTCCCAAGGGCGGTGGTTTTATTGGTGCAATGCTCATACCAGTGCACCAGTGTGACTAACCTTGGGGTGGGAAATAATATTTTGTGCAGGGAACTAAAGTGAAATAAGTAAAATGTGAGCATTGGACAACCCTTCTAAAACTGGGAGAGCATGAGGAAGAAAAAGAAGTAGCCAGAATGTTCAAACAACTGCCTCCCTCAGTGGACTCCAAACCAGGAGAGCATTAACTGCTGAGGAGGTCAAAAAGAGCCAAAAACAGAAACAAGTGGGAGAGGCAGGAAAACAAATTGAAAAAGAGCATGGAGTGTTATAAAAAGATGTGTGTGAGATAGAAAAATAGATTGAAAGTGATGGAGAAGTGAGGTAATAAAAAGCTGTGTGGTGGTGAGAGAAAATGAGAATGACTTTGAGAGATCAAGAGAATGAGGAATGCAATCTGCATATCCTTACGAAGCTGAGCAAAAGAGCGGCTTGGTGTGCAGCCTTTATCCACTGGCACCATCTGTCTCGGGGCTTGATGACAGCTCCAGATCATGTGATCTCATCTCACCATGTGACCCGTCAAGCTTTTGAAGCAACCACTGGACTCTCCCTTTTTACATCCTTGTCAAAGACCTGACACCAAAAGCTAAATACCACAATTACACAATCATGAAAGAAATGATTGTGTACAACGCTTGGAGTTCAAATGTTGTGACAGTAATGCAACTAGTGTTGGATTATTTGGGAAAACCACCAATGAGAAGTCAAATCCTTGCAATTTTCAAAACTACAGATAGTGTGAATAAGTATTAGAAGAAATAAAAACTGTCAAACCAGAATCATGAATACCAACAATGATTTTTTTTTTTCAACCACACAGGGAAATTATGGAGAAAAAAAAAATCATAATCACCATTATTTTGTTCAACACTCAAGTCACGATTATTTGAAATGATTATCTCCTAACTTTTGAAGCAAATTGCATGTATTGAACAAAACATAAAAAGGTTATTATTTCCACAGTAAACCTAAACTGTGAACTAAATCAAATTTCAGACTAAATAAAAATCCTTCATGCCGACCAAACAAATGCAGGTAGAGCTGCTCCAATAATCCCTTAAGGGTTTTTGGTCAGAACACCAGCATGGCTTCGATAATACCTGGGAGTCACACGCTCATGACCAAGTGTGCATGTGATTCACAACAGCCAAAATTAAAATCAGGATCAAAATTTGATGAACTGCACAGCCGTGCCACCATGATTTTTTTTTTCTCAGTTGTATCGAAACCATTTATTTTGTCCATTATACCATTTTATGAAATCAAAGCCCTCCCCCTTTTTTTTTAAAAAAAATCTCATTCTCCTCTATTCACTTATTCCTGTCATTAAAAATAAGTTTCTCATTCCACTAATTCTTTAATTTTGTCTTTTATTCAGGAACAAATCAACAGCCAAAAAAACCCCAAAGAGGCTGCCAAACGGTTGAAAGGTTGCACGCATAAATGTTTGTCAAACTCTCAAGCATTCGACAACAGAAAGTTCCATTTTAGTTTGTGTTTAAGTTTAAAAAGCAACAATGAACAAGGAGAAACTAAAAATGTTGTGCATGGATTCAAACCCAGGCAAGCGAACAGAAGGCTCCAAAGCTACTGGGCACAAACACTCGGGTTATCCTCACACCATCCAGCACATTCACCTGCTGCTCTCAGTGTCAGCCGCAGATTTAACAGGCTTACAGTTTGGTCAATCATTTCTTACATGTGTCCACTTTAGTAACTCGCCAAAAAAAAAACCTTTTGATGGAATTTATCATTTTTGAAAGAACTAAAAAAATAACTTACAGATAAACACGTCATTTAGAGTACGGGATGAGGAGATATTTACAGATGACACTTTTTTTTTCAAAAGCAGTAACTATAAAATGAACGATGCTTTGACATCTTTTAAAAGATATGCTTTAACTGATATCTCATCAATTTCATTTTCAATTGATTTTTTTAAATTAATCAAAATAAAGACGACTTTATCTTTTGTTTCCTCTAATGTTAGCAGACCCTTGAGGACTGTGCACAGATTATAATACATACCGTTAAGGGGGAGAGGGTTGTCCCCTCCTGGGTGAGGGAACCCCAGACGACCTACACAGGAAGACAGAACAAAAAATATGTATTATGTGAAGTATTTATTGCTGTTAGGGATGCACGATAACTGTTTTTTAAAACCGATACCGATAACCGATAACACACACATATACCTAAGATCATTACATCAATACTATGAACAAAATCAAAAACAGCTTGGACTCCTTAAATGAACAGATATTTATTTTTTCCATCGAAAAACTATTGGCAAGCCTCTCAAACATTTTCGTAAAGCTATCAAACAAACCTATTTAATATCTCACATCAACTTAAATAGGTGCATTACTGACTGATATAAAAAAATAAAGACTCGTTGAACTGATGGAAATACATGCATCAGAATTACAAACTGAAAAGGATTTACATTTAAAGGATTTTGACTTGCGGTTCCATTTAAATTAATACCTTTAATTAAAGTAAATGAGGTTCAGTGATTTTTTAGATGAGAGAGATGAGGGGAGGGGAGAGGAAGAGAGACTGCTGCTGGCTTGCGCACGTTAGCATTAGCTCGCGTTAGCGCGATTTCAAAACTCCATGGAAGCGATTGTTATGTTGTAGGTGGTTGATCAGGTTTGACGTATCAAAGCTTGTGCTTGTGCTTCCCCCCGCATAGAATTCGCTCGGAGGATTCGTCGCAAATAACCACCAAACTATCTTCTTCTGAAACTTTAATGAAGTTCCATGCCATCGCCGCCATATTTGTTGTGATCAGCACGCTGTGCTCATCCTGCATTCAAGGTGTAACGTAAATTCCGAAGTTCCCTCGTTTGCTAGTCATTCTTTCAGCCTTTTCTATTTTTTTCTTTTTTATGTGTAACATGAGGGGAAACACTGCGAATATCGATTCAAGTTAGCAGCTACTAAAATTATGACCGACTTAAGTTGTTTTCTGGCATGAGGAGGTATTCTTGATTTTCCTGATTGAGAAATCGTTTTTCTGATTATGCTGGCGTTACTTGAACATAACATTCACTGCTGGTTATTTAAGACTCAAAAGGGAGCGAGGCACTGCCATGTTGACAAATATATATGTTATCGGGGCTATTCGTCGTGATATCAGACTTATCGGAATGACGTCATAATTTCCTGTTATCGGCCTGATAGTTTCCGGCTCGACAGTTATCGTGCACCCCTAATTGCTGTTTTGAATTTTGTATGAAGCCAATATTTTGTGCTGAATCATTATTATGAACAAAAAAAAAAATCCACTAATGAGAATAAAAGAAAATATCTAATGGTTCGGCGGTTACAAATCGAACAATCACACAGCCTCCACAAATGATTAGCCGCTTGAAAATGACTGCCGTATTAGACAAACAGTAGTTGGTAGTTTAGAATTTGGCCGAAGGCTGTGACCATAATAATGCTCTAAATTATTACATTCTATACTATAAATAGATAAAGGGTATAAGGAGAGATAAGGCACGAACAGAAAAGACTGGACTTGAGGTGATTGACAATGATTAAATAAATTAACCAAATGAATTAATTGACTTCAAATAAACAAAATGCCTTTTTTTCATCTTTACAGAGACCACAATATCCCAGAATAGGCAACTGCACTCTATATGCAGACCATGCTGTGCTAACAAATTTTAAATAAAAAAAGATCTGAGGAAAGCAGAGGACCATTTTAAATGTACTCAAACTCAGTAAAGAGTTTATATTTTATTCGATCTAATTATTTTTATTCATGAATTTGGTTTTATGTCACAACTGCATTATTTCTGCCAATAGTTCACCCTGTATTTACATAATTCCAAACCTGCCTGAAGAAAGCAAAAAAAAAAGACTGTGGCTATTTTTGAGGATCAGAGATAATGGTGACTTGAAGTATTTGCACAAAGCTCAGATGATATTTAAACACCAGACCAACATCTGTTGCATCCTGTTTAAGCTTAATGTTTTATGTATCTGCTATGGTACACCAGTAAACTCATTTCAGTTGAATTACTTGACTATTCATTTGTAATCTTCAGTAATTGTGAGAAGCATTAAAGAACTACATTTACAATTTCTTATGTAGATATGTGCTTTATGTCCTGAAATTAAGTTTATGACAAGTCCAATTTCTACTATCCTGTCCACAATGTAGTGACAGGATAAAACTTAGCTTTACTGAGTTAAAAAAGACAGGCTAAAGTTGCGAAACTTCTAAGCTCAGTGTTGCCGACACAGCAGTCCATTAGTGACCGCATTTCCAGGACATCGCCATGCCTCTCCAGCTTACTAACCCCCATTTCCCTATCTGTATCTCCTTCTCCTCCTCATATCATAAATTTTACATTAAGCCATTTGCCTGGGCCATCTCAGAAACACACACACACACACAGAGACATGCGCACGCACACACCAGTGCCCACACAAATGCATGTTGTGATGCCAAACAAGCTTCAAAGTTATGCAAGGCCTGCTTGCTACAGAGGGATAATGAGATGAAAGAGCTCAAATAGAGCCACCATTGTTGTATGTGCAAGGACTGCCTGGTGATTGGTGCATTCCGATGCCCGTGTAACACGGAAATCTGCAGGCCCCTCCCCCACACCTTGCATACTTAACTACACAGAACAGAGAAAACAGAACCACCACTCCACAGAAACCAGAGCTGGTAACCCATTTGACACATCTCAAAGCTCACAGTCTCTGAGGTGCAGGTAGTTACAGCAGTTACTATAAGATGCATCCTTTTGCATCTTCGGATTACGGAGTGGCTGTTCTGTGACCCTTATTTTCATACTGCTGACTAGATACAAGTACAGTAAACTAATAGTTAAGGCACATAAATGCACAAGCTCACTCAACACAGTAGAGTGTGTGTGTGTGGTAGCTGAACAGAGGGATTCTTTCTGTCAGTCAGGACAATGCTGGAAACGATTCAAAGCCGGTTCTACTGTGGACATTTTGCTTCGCCTGTTGCTTTGTTTCAACGCTCTCACTCTGCTCAATATGTTCAGCTCTGTTGAGACATCGGCGCATATGTGTCTCTGAATGTGGATGGGTGCCGTTCATTGTATGTTTGTGTACAAGCAAACTCACTTAAACCACAGCAACATTTGCCACATAGTTGTGAAAGCCTGCAGTAGAATTATGAAAAGAATGAATGCACCAATTTTATGGTAACTATGACTTGCAATTAAAAATAATAAAACTAATAATAAGTAGGGGGTATTATATGGTGTGAAGCATCACAGAAAGCAGTGCAGAATGGGTTATACAAGAACCAATATGCGAAAAATAATGAAAGACAGATGAAAAGCAAGTAGAACTGAGGGAAACAGAGCCTGTGGTGATGGAAAAATCTAATAGAAATAAATTCTGAACAAATAGCTACATCAGAAGATTAATTTGTTCCATCATAGAGTCAGACAACCAGACAACTCTTTCCTCAATAAAGACAACGGTACATTGTACTTTTAAGTTGGGAAGTTGGGATTTACATAAGGTAAGACTGTTTTGTCTCATATAGCAGCGTGGTTTGGTTCCTTATGTGCTCGTTTCCATTTCTGGTGAGAAGCTCTCGTTTACAATCATCTGTGGCAGAAAACTGCGTCCAAGATACCACAACACAGCTAATTAAGGAGCCATCTTATCAATACTGAAGACAGCAAAAACAAGATCACAGCTGAATGTGACTGGGCCTCATGGGTCTGAGGTTAAAAAAAAGTGCGACAGAGGAAGAGTCTTGAGGTGAATGTTTGCACTTATCTTGTCATTCTGGCAGTTAAACTGGAATGTGTGTTTAATAAGGTGATACCTTTAAGGAGCGTTAAGCTAATGATATTTTTCATTTGATTATACTGAGAGTAATTTAAAGATAACTTATTAGGTATTCAAAGATCACACACAGACTTTAGGCATACAATTTCCAGTTTGCATAACATTAGATTATTGAAAGCAGAAAAGAAATACTGTTGTTATATCGGATTTGAATTGTGGTGGATTACTTCAGTTGCTGTGCCCCACCCAAATCCTTAAACTCAACCGAAGCTTTGAGAAATCAGAGGTGTTTCCCTTTAAACAATGATCATTGCCAGAACTACTCCAACCAGCTCCTCCCTCTAAAACAATAGGCAGCTGTAGCCACAGCCTTTTCTGTTAACCAAGTATCCTCCAACTATAATTACTGGGAGATGCACTGTCTAAAACAATTGAAAACAAACCACCACAAAAATGTTGTTTTTTTGTTTTTTTACTATTGGCTAACCACATTCGGCTAATAACAGACATTGACTTGTCAGTGTTAATCACCAAAGGCCAGTAAGAAACTTTCAAAGAAAAAGTGTCTAAAATTAAAGTAAAAATATCATGTAAATACAATATAGAAGTCACTCAGTATATCAAATCATTGAAAGATTTTTTTAGGGGTGTCTATTTTTTTACTATTATTACTGAGATTTCAGACTGTGGAAAATGGAGAGAAGAAAAGGAAAAACAGAGAAGTAACCTGGCTGCTACACGCAAATTGACCGTGTTAAGTAAAACAAAAAAGAAAACGTAATGTCTACATTGTCTGGCCCAAAGAGGAACTGAAACTTCACAGCTAAATCATGAGTAGTTGACTTGTAAATACTCTAAGTTTGTACAAAAACATCTATTAGCTTGTCTTCATGTTGTATGCGAGATATGACATAGAAGGATTGTTGGTGTCATAAATACTAAAGATAGATTTTTTTTTTTTTCCCACTTTTTACTAATCCTGTGCAACCATCACAGTGAATTGAGGCAATTCAGCATGGGTAAATACTGGCTGTACTGGCTAAATGTTGACAAGCTTTTTAATGATAACAACTTGTCAACCTTGTATGGAAATCCTCAAGTCTCTAATGATGTAATGATGTATTAGGTCTATCATACAACTGTATGTGCACCACAGGTTTGCTAAAAAGGTCAAATGGGATGTCATGGACTACATCTCTGCTATCAACACAATGTAAAATCAAAGGGCACGGCTTGTCTGCTTAATGTTTCGTGCTAGTGATGGACAATTTCCCTCTTCACCTTTCAGGGTGTCTTGCTCAGCCCTCATGATGTCAATCAGGGAGCTCTCCAGGGTGTTCATGTTGAAGCTGTCAAATGACCTGGTGCGTTCCTAAAAAAAAAAAAAAAAAAAAAAAAAAGAGAGAGAGAGAAAGAGAAAAACACATTTTAAAATTTTCTGCTCTTGCTTTGAAGCCCATCAGTTTTTTGTTGTTTTTCTTTTCAACTCGCACCACCAGTCATCTTGGTTTTGAACTGGAGCCGGAGCATTTGCACTCATCTTTTAATGTAACACTGACTCACTTCAGCCATACTAGCCACGGAGCACACCTACACAAGAGGAGACAGAAGGGAATTGAAAAAAAAAGGAAAAGTAAATAAACAAATAAAGCCAGCAGATGTTGCTCTGTTGCTTGGCTTCATTAACTGTTCTTTATCTAATTTCAAAGATGATTACAAATATATATTTATTAGGGCTGGGCAAGTTAACGCGTTATTATGGCATTAACTCATTAATTTATTAACACAGAAATTTATTTTATCGCGCGTTCACGCATGTTGCTCACATGCTTTTGTTTTTGTTTTGAAACGTCTGTTAATGGCTGCTGCGGAACCGGAAGAGAATTGGCAGGTAAACATGCAGAAAAGCTAAAACGGACATGGAGAGCGGTAAAAATCAGTGTACTTTACAGTTCAGGTAGCAATATTAACAATTCTGTCTGAAAAAAAAAATTCTGGACTGCAACAAAACTTTTAAACCCCTTTGTCCAAGACGATTGCATCATTCCTCCATTCTTACATCAGACCCCGTCCCTGTGTTCACTATTGTGCTATTCACTTACTGGTTACTTCAGTGAGGCTCCGCCTAGCAGCACAGATGTGTAATGACAACAGAAAGTGTAGTTCTCGATTATAAAACGACCCCATTTTTCAGAATATGACTTCTAGATTAAAATATCGTCCAATATTCGGACCAATACAGTAGTTTGATCAAGGATTTATTCAACAGCGTATGGGTATACTGCAATGCTCGGAAATGAGCGTCAGAAGATTCTGTACTTGTCATGATCTGAGGAGAAGACGCAGAGCTGGAGAGCGCTTTGGTTCATCTATATATGAGCTGAGTTTTAATTCAGATTTCTACAATATTGCAAATATTATAGTATGTGATTCCAGCGGCGCCACGCTACCTGAACTGCCATGCACAAAGCCATTTCCGGGTCATTGTCTGCAAACCAGACAATTAAAAATTAAAAACAAATTCAGTCCTGTGGTCCGTTTTTTCATTTCGTATTTTTATGTCTAAAATTGAAATATAAAAAAAATATATATATATACATTTTTTTGGTTTTCTTGTGTTAGATTAAAAAATGAAAAACAAAATAAAATGTCACTTTTAAATTTTTTACATTTTTGATTGACAATTGAAAATGGAAAGAATAAATGTTACACAGATTGATAAAGTTTCAGAACTTTAACATGGACATTTTCATTTTAAGTTCTCCCAGATGGCAGATTCGACAGAAATAAGGTTATTTATAACCACTGCCAAGTTGAACTCCCTGTTAAAAGTTTCTGCTGTTACCTCAGAAATTGCCTGTTTAAATGTTATGATTGTGGCTCGGGACTTTGTTGGTTGACTTTTTTTTATTTTTAATAAAAAAACAGGATGACATCAATGCCCTGGCAGAGGCAATAAGCTTTATTTTATTTGACATTTTTTAAGATGAGAGTTACACTGAAATATGTGTTACTGACAAGTGCTGATGTGCTGAGGTGTTTAAACAACAAATGTTATGGCACTTTAGTTCATATAGCAGCAGAACATTTAAATAAAAGTGTACTTTACATGACTTTTGAATTCATTATTTGATTTTGTGTATACAATGCGATTAATCGTGTTTAATCAGGGAAATCATGCGATAAATCGCGATTAAAATTTTAATCGTTGCCCAGCTCTAATATGTATATATTTTTTTGGAATGCAAAGTCAAACTACTGTCAATATTCAAAACTGAAACAAACAGCTCCAAAAAAAATTGGCAAATGAGTAAATTTTTTGCTTGTACTGTTCATTTTGACACCGCCAATTTCTAAGAAAGATAGCTATGATGACACAGCTATTTTTCAGGATGCTATTCCATCAAGAAATATGTTCCTGTGCTGACAACCTTTGTTTTCATCCCTGTAGTAGTTCTATAAAAAGGTCTTGCATGCAGCGTAATGACAGTCAACAGGGGAAAAAAGCAGTAGAATCCAGCCAAGCAATTCTTGTGTCAACTTTGCGACTTAAAACAGAGTCATCCTTGGCATACCAGCCACACTGGATATGCATGTTCAAAAATACTCACACCCATAGAGTGTGTACACACTAAATATTTTAACAAACAGAAAACATGTCCCCATACACAACACACACTGTACTGCAAGTGCCATGCTGATAAGGTTTCTGTCTCGACTCCACCTTAGCGAAATATTCGGCTCATGACAACAACGAGTGAAAATGACGAACTCCTTCAGTTTCCTTCTATTCAATACAACCAAGACCACGATATGATATTCATATCTTTATTGTTTTCATCATTAAGTGGCTATAAATGTCCAATTTCCCCCACAATATCACGTATTTCAATGTCTCACTACCTCCTTCCTCCTTTTATTTATGTTATTTTTTTGAACATTTTCCAGTCATTCTCTGATGAACGTTACCTCAAAAGCAGTAATCCCACAGGGATCGCTCACTTGAAAGAGCTAATGGCTCCTCTAGATTTTAAATTGGGGATATAGTTATGTTTATTCTGCTTAGTCACAACTCGAGACTTTTTATCATACTTTGTGCATGATAAGTTTCTGATTCCTTACAAACAAGTTGGATCAAACAAGTCATTCTATGGTGCTCCTACTCCACTGCACGCCATTTTGGCCGTCTTTTGTTGATATTGGTTTGGTTGTCCCACTGCCTACATCACATGCGTTGTTTCTTTTATTGGTTGTGTGGCTATCCAGTTGATGGTTTTTTTCCTTTTACTACGTACTCTATGGAAATCAAAGTCAAATCAAGAGGAACCCGTCTAACTCACAAATATATATATATATATATATATATATATATATATATATATATATATATATATATATATATACAGTCATGGAAAAAATTATTAGACCACCATTTTTTCTACACTTTGTTTATTTTTAATACCTAGTACCACTAAACGTCATCATGCGACTAAAACAGACAGAAAAGAAAACACTAAATGCATAAAAGCAGTGTTTTTGGCAGTACAACGCCATAGCTATTGATGTAAAAACTTAAGTGATTTAGGTTATAATCAAGAGAAACCATGGAAAATGGTAAGATATCAGCTATTAAATAACACTCTTATGAGCAATCTTTGTGGTTATCGTTATGTTTGTCCAAACAAATGTACCTTTAGTTGTACCAGGCATTAAAATGAACAGGAAACTGAAGAAAACAAGGGTGGTCTAATAATTTTTTCCATGACTGTATAAATATTATATATATATATATATATATATATATATATATATATTATATATATATATATATATATATATATAATAAAACTATAGTGATTTAATTTATGGAACATATGGAAGCAAACTAACACCAATCAATAACATCTAATAACACTGGACAAAGGAAAGAGTGTTTTTTGCAAAGATATGTACTCGGGGAAAGATCAGCCGGAAAGCATCCCAGGCATGTTTTAAAACTTTAAAACATCCACTGATGGAGTCTGACAAGAACCTGGACAGACCAGATTTCAAAAACCATGCAGCACTTTGCAACACATGATTCTTCTCTTCCAAAATGTATGCAGTGCATAAATAAGAAGTGTGAGTGGCTGTCATGTTTTTCCAAGTTTGAAATGTGCAATGAAAGAAACCAAGTTCAGCAAAATCCAGTATCCAGTAAGGTGTATCAACACCCTATCATTTATCTGTTGAGCAGAATCCTCATAATTCTGTGTAAAACAAAGTAAAGTCGCACAAACATGAATCGAGGCATCTTGTGAAATTTGTTAAAAACAGCAAAACAGCATTAAACATGCAATGTTATGTCAAATTTGCATGTCAAAAAACTGCCTGAAATGAACATCAACGCTATGTGATCCGCTCTGCCCTCAGCCTGACTGATAATGTTCAGGCCTTGCACAACACGAATTACCCAACATATCAGTCAACTTGTTAGTTATCTGCTTTGACAGTTACTGTTTTCATGTGCCGCATTTTTCTTTAACTTAATACATCTATGCCTCAGCTCTCTAGTATTTATCCAGGAACCAGGTTAATCCCTAACAAGCTGAAGCTAATGTCAGTAAAGAAAACCTGAAAGTGAAACCCCTCTGGGAAAAGCTCACAGAATACTATGTTTCCATGAACTCGACAGGGGTCAAATGTTAAAGGGTTCAGAAAAACAGACCTATGTCTGTGAGCCACATGACCAAGGCAGACAACTCACTTTTTCATTCACTGTCTGGTCTAGTTTGCTTTAGCTCCTAAAGTCAATAGTCAATTTTAGTGTCTGATCAGCCAAAAAGCGTGGTTGAATATCTGGCAAGAAATCCAAACTTCCCAGCTGCAGCCAAAATTTAAGAGCGTTTGGGCTTTCCCACACGGACTGAGAGAACCTACAAAAACAGAGATGACATGGAAAGGCACACCCGACGCACACACTCTCCCTCAAAACAAATATCAACACTGGGATATAAGCCAGACTAGGTCTTCTGTATTCTCATATCCGCTTCACTGTACGTGGACCTAGACCATTGCTTCAGGTCAAAAAATAAATAAATTGCCCTAAAATTGAAAAGTTGAAACAAGTAAGGGGCTGCTCCTGTTCCAGGTATACACAACTAAAAAGCATTTTCTTTCATGATGATAAAATGCAGATAACAGATAAAAGGCAGCCAATGCAATGTCTCTGCATTTCTCGACTTTGTGTTTTTTAGACGCCATTTTCTTTAGATGGTGTAGTATCATACCGTCATTCTATCATATTGCTTCTGGATGACAATAATTTATTTCAAGGCAGAGATGGACTCTTTATGGTGGAGTTGAGGCCTGGATAGTGCTCTGCAGTTGCTAAGCATTATCCCAGAAAGCTGCAGGTGGTGATTAATCATCAGATTCATGCATCCTTCACTCTCGACAACTGGCCAGCCGACCAGCAAAGTGCCCATCTCTGACAGATTGTGGGGTGTGCACAGACAACACACACATATATTTAACTCAATTTACAGGGCAGTCCATGCCCAAAGTAGCCCTCGGCTGTAAGTATACGCTTAAAACCTGCGGTAGTATATAAATCATTATTTGCAGGAAAAAAGGAAATTCAGGTCATGGTACATAAACTCATGTGAAAAGACTATTGAGTGACTCAACAGAAACCTGTATGATGGGTTGATTTCTAATAACAACTGTATGCTGCAAGGCAAAGTTGCCTCAACAGGCCATATTCCCATTTTTGAAAGTGCAATAGGGAACTGGCAAATGAATACTTTTATGATATTAAAGTATTATACTGTACAGGGATTATGCAAATAGTGAGTGAATCATCAAATTGCAAATCTTCACTTAAAGGTCTTACATTCAGTTACTATGACCTTGACATTCATTTCTTGGTGTTTACAAGCCTAAAATTGTGAATAATATTAAGTTCATACGTTTTGCTTATTTAGATATACTTTAGGGATTAGACCTACATTACATCCTTCTATACAAAGAGCTTAACCCAAGAGACTTTTAAAATGATAGAATGTGCTAGAAAATATCTAAAAATTTTGAGGTAACTGCTTTATGTTGAATGAATATACATTAGGTGCTAATCTGCAAACTTGACCAACACCAACAATTCCTAAATTATTAGCATGGCAGGACAAGATCTAAAGCCACCACAAATAAAAACTGGACAAGAACGCCTACAAAACAGGAAGTGGAGCTGATTAAAAAGGGTTTAATCTAAAGCAGCACAAAACGGAAAACTTCAACAGATTTTGATGACATGTCGGGTAGCAAAAAACGATTAAACACAGCATGCAGTCAGGGATTAACTCCAATATTAATCTTCCTTGTTAGATGCCTGCTAATGAAAAATGGAAGCTGGAGAAAGCTACAAGACAGGAGAAAATAAAATCTAGATCAGACTGCACTGTTTTCAGAGTTGGGTCATTTTATTGTGCGTAGTACACAATGCGATTTGGAGTTTTGTATTTGTAGGGCGTTCACACTACAAGACTGACTAGCAAAAAAGGGGTCACACACACAACAGATTCTTCATGACATTTAACTCCCAAGTCATCTGTCTATGATGAATCAGCCTTTTTTGCTAACGTGAAGCTTTTACACTTTGGGAGCCATTGTTCGAAAGCTGTAAGCTTCTATAATGTGATCTTTTAATGGCAAATTCCAAAATGTTTGTGCAGCACAAAAAACTGACTTAACATCTTTGAGTGTGGACCTGGGATTCGGGGTAAAGGACTAAACATTACATGGATGCAATGCAATTTTCCAGGCTTTTAAAGTTAACAGGTTGTTTCGATCACCTCAAGCTGAGTGGTGGGAAGACTGAAATTCTGATCACGTCCTCGAGACAGCGAAAAGGGCAGACCAAGCCCAAAGCAAAATAAATGTGAAGATAGAAATGGCAGCAGAAGAAAGGAGGATGATGAGGAGACCAAAAGCAAGCAGCAATGTAAGGCGTCGTAAAAAGAGAACAAAGGAGGGCAGGAAAGGGAAGCAGGTTGAGCTTTTGATGCTTGCGATTATCTTTCTTCCTGGTCAAGTATTTCAAAGTCCTGTGATGACATAAAATACCCCCAACTGTCAAAAACAGCCAATTACTCTGTATAGCTTGAATGACTCAAGGGTGAGTGCATGTGTGAATATTGGGGTTTAACGGGAATGACAGACGAAAAAGTTCTAACAGCATTTGGACTGACTGAGGATTAGAATGAACTGACTCTTTTATTGCAAGCAATGAGCTAGACTAAATACAAAATGACACTTTCACATTAACTCTGCTTTGTCTTCATCCTTTGTTAAGACACATGGACAAGAGACATAGACCAGGGACTAATTGGGGCTCACGCACATGCAAGTGTGCACAAATACACACAAATATGCTTTCTCCCCATTTCAGAGCATCTGTCAAGGGTGTGAGAATGACACAATGAGATTGTATGAGCAGTGGAGTTACGAGCTTGCCAGTACAGCTAAAACTGCTCATTAGTTAAAGACCATTTCTCCCATATAACACTTTTTTTAAACAAGGAACAGGGGTAATGCTTGCACCTTTGAGAATCTGCAGCTTAATGGTGGAGTGTTTGTAGTTGCACGCACATGTCAAAACACAGAGGAAGGACAGATATATTAGATACTTTTTAGTCTGTCTGTAATCCGATTTGGATCAGGAATAGTGGGTATATGAAAAGCTTAATCACCTGGTGTCTTAAATAAGATGGGATGGAATAGCACCTCATCCTGTGTTTTAGATACAAAGGCAACAAGATGCAAGTAAGGTTAGATGAAATGGAAGACAAGTCGCCTCCTGTTGCCAACAAAAGATGACACTTGAGAGAGCTTTTGCTACATGAACAGGCTCAGGATTAGAAAAGAGAGGACTCTTCTTATCTAGCTAGTCGAGCTCTGTGCTTCTTCAACATTTGTAAATTCTATCTTGCACTTGTTCCTGTGCATACTAGGGGTGCAACGGTACAGGTGGCTCACGGTACGGTCCGTACCGCGGTTTTTGTGTCTCGGTTTCGGTACGGATTCGGTACAGTTTCAGACCATCCGCTACCCTAAACAAGCGATCGCAAGACACAGAGTTTGCAGAAAGCGCAACTCGCATGTCGGGGCGTAAAAGAGCGCGTCCAAATGGAATAAATGTGCAGCTGTGGCAGCTCTCATTCAGATGTCTGCTGTGGAGGAAACCAAGGAGATCTCTGTGTCTGGTGTCAAGCTGTAAAAGGTTGGATGTGGGAATTTATTTCCGATATGTCTGAAACCGTTGGTGGTCGAGGAGGGACAGGAACATTAATTGTTCGTGATCTTTAAATGCGCATCCAATGATTCGTTCTGCAGTATTTTAAAAAGCACATCAACTGCGCCAAGACGCACAACTGGATTTTACGCAGGTAAGATCCAGGTTTAGGGTGGAAGATTGCGTTCTGTTAACTGTTTTCACTCCCTCGCCGGTGTATTCAATAGCAAAACCAAAATGCTCCCACACCGGTGATTAAAAAAAGGTTTTTCCCAATTTCTCCGCTACCGCTGGCCATGCCTGCTTGGTTTTTTTTTATTTTTCTGCGTCTATGAGCTTGCAGCCATCGGGCCAAAGTGTGACTGGCTAGGTCACTGTGAGTGAGCGGAGGCGAGTGGACATTGACATGCAGTGGCGGCCTGTTGCCTAAAAGGCACGCACGCTCACATGCAAGTCAAAAACAAAGTTATTGTAACATAAATACCGTGGGACATAAAAGCGTCCTGTGTCCCGTGTCCTGTGCAGGTCTTACCGAACCGTACCGTATTTTACGGAGTACCGTTGCATCCCTAGTGCATAACAGTCTTTTTCCAGGATCTATTTACTGGCTTGCAAGTGTTGCTCCCACGTGACCATTTTCTGGTATGTAGTTTTGTTTTTGTGAACAGTCTATTTTATCATAACTACACTATGAATGTTATTATTTATTTATTTTTTGTTATTCTTACTTGCTGCTGTGACAAAAGCATTTCCCTACCAGGATCAATAATCTATCTACCGACTGAACGCCATTTCTGAAAACAAATATTTCCAAGGTATATGATTATGAATTTAGAAGACAATATTTATGTTAAGTGGAAAATTCTCGCAATACAAAAACAACTTCACCGTTTTTGCACCCAGTGCTTGAATCTACAGAGTTGCTTTTCTTTTTTTTCTCGTGAGCAAACCCACGTGCAGTGAGCAAACCCACGTTCAGCAAAACAGATTTTCTGCACAAACAGAATAAGCACTGAACCAAACTGGGAATTTAATAATGTGCCTTCAAGAAAACAGCACCACATAAAGCTGCCGTATTTCTGAGCTACACAAACAATAAGACGGGAACTGTAACCAACAGTTACCCAGGTGGCTTACCGAGACAATATCCTGCCCTGGCTTACTCTCCCCCAGGCCCTGCAGGTCTGAACCTGGTCAGGGGCCAAATTTACCACTCCAAATCAGCCCCCACACAAAAGCAGTCTTCTGAACTTGAAATTAACAGCTCAGCAATTATGGGGGGGGGAATGAAAGAATAGCAAGACAGAAGCAAAATGAGAGCTCTTCTGACATTCTTGGTGAAAAGCAGCATACTAGCTGAACACTGCATTAGCAGTGATGTGCCTGGACACGAGCCCGTCACGAGTACTAAAGCTGCTCTAATACATCAGAGGGCCTTCCTGCTATACCAACAGCCACCGAACTGGAACGTCTTCTGCATTCTACAGTCCTGTACTCCACTTTAGATAAAATATCTGCCAGATGTACTAATGACCGTGACTGGCATTTTCACATTTGCCTTTGCAAATACAGTTACATCTCAAGGTCTGAGACAACCACAATATAACACCAAACTCTTACTTAAAAAAAGGAATGATCTTTGTGTCAGCAGTAAACCATTTCAACAAAAGCATTTTAAGGGAAATGTTCCAGAAGTTACGATTTAAAGGGGTCAATCATCACCAGAACGGAATCTCTATACATAACTGTATAATGAAGCGTGGTGTGTGAAAAGTTATTTCAGCAACGGCAGACAGGCTGAACAACAGGGATTCTAAAGCAAAGGCTCCTGATCCTTCATCTGTCTTGTGGAGGCTAAAATGGGAACTATGTGGGGCAGTTGCAGGAGGCTTACAGTGGAAGAGTGTGACAGGGGTTACTGATGGGGTCTGATTAGTTTAGAAACGACAGTAGTTTATTTACTAAACCTGAAAATATTTTTTGTAAAGCAATCTATTTAAGCAACGAGCAATTTGACAGAAAACATAACCGAGGCAAAGGTCAACTGCCTAAACCATATAACAAATATTGTGAATGTCATGTTGAAGACACAGATACTGTATATTTAAGAACAAAGTATAAAGACGAGGGTTCTGCTGGATAATCTTGAGGTCTGGTTGCCTCTTTAATATTTTTTTTTTCAGGGACAGCTTCAATGCTGAAACATGATCTTTTTGCTTATACAAATAAAACATCTTTAAATAAAATGTCAGAAGGGGAACAATACTGTGTTCTTGTGAGTACAAGAAGTGTATGACAAATATTCTATGGTTCTGAATTTAATAAACTGGTGTTACTCTTTTTGAAACGAAAGTAGATCTTTATTTTTCAGCTATCAATCCATATTCTCTCTGTTATCCAGTAGCAGGTCACAGGAGCAGTGGTTTAAGGAGAGATCCCCAGACCTCCTGCTCCCCAGCCACACCTTCTAGTTCTTCCAGGGAGACAATAAGGTGTTCCCAAGACAGCCGAAAGACAATCTCTTGTGAGTTCTGAACCTGTTCCAGAGCCTCCTCCCAGTGGAAGTTGTCAGACACCTCTCCTGAAAGGGATCCAGAGGGGATCCTCTCCAGATGCCCTAACCACCTCAACTGATTCATCTCCCTGAAGAGAAGCAGCAACTTTGAGCCCCTCTGGGATAACTGAGCTCCTGCCCCTGTGCCTAAGGGTGGGACCAGCCACTCTCGGGAAGAAGCTCATTTTGGTCTCCTGCACTGGTGGGGTTTTTTTTTCCTCTTGGGTCAAAATGCATAGTATGATCAAATTATAATATTCATATAATATAAAGACAGTTCTGTCAAACTGTACCATTTTGTAAGTGACACTGAGAGTCTTGAAAAAGGAACACAGGCCATGGACCATGGAGATGCACAGAATAAGTTACTTATGCCAAACGACGCTGCTCCCTACATGCACAGAGAAAATTGAGTTCTTAGTAGACTTGGAGTTCATCATGCTTTAAAAATTGAAATAAATAAATAAAATCACAAATACAGCTCTAATTCACATTTGAAATATTTTTTTTTCAAACAGTTTAACCCTCCTATTATGTTGCGGCTCAAATTGACCCATTTTGAAAATTACAAATCCAAAAAAAATAAAAATAAAAAAAATAAAAAAAAAAAATCAGGATAAAACTACTTCTGCTTGGCTTAATTTGTGTAATCAACATATAAAATGAAAATGGTTCATTTAACAATTTGCAACCTACCTCTCCATGTTTATATTACATAGATACTGTTCGGTTGATTTGACCCGGCTGCCAAAAGGGAGAATAAAAGGGGTATAAAAAGTGTCTAAAGCTATAAGGTTTTTTTTTTCAACTGACTCCCATTTCTTCTCAGTTTCACACCCACACACACCCTCTCCCTTTGGGCCGTGCTTGACATGACACATGGTCTCAGAGGGCAGAATATAACCTGTGACAATTTTTTCACAAGCTACAACTTGGTCAGGAGCTTCTTAAGAGAAAGATCACGATGGTTGAAATGGTCCAAAAGAACCAGTGTGAACTCCCTGCTGAGCTGCTGGTAACCAAGAACAGGATCCCTGAGTCCTCCATGTCTGCCTTCACAGACACCACAGCCCAACAGCCTCACTGCCCCAAAAAGGGGGGAAATGTTGTCAAAATGTCATGAGCACTTTGCATAAAAATGCTGAAATCAGCACAAGAGATGATCAGAAACCAAGTATGATCTCTGCAATGCCACCAAAGTGGGAGGGGGGGAATAATTTAGACAAAGTCATGGAGTCTAATAGCACCAAACGGATGATTGCAAGCTGGCCATCTTTTATAACATGACTGATGGATCAGCCTACAATACGTTTGTCATTTGGAAAGAGATCTTTCCAGAATGGAACACATCAAAGCTTTGCGAGGAGCACATCTTCCATCTAAGCTGGGATAGTCTCCAGCAGACCCCCATGACCCTTCACAGAAATAAGTGGGTTAGATAATGGATGCATGGATTTCTGGTTCTACACATTGTGAAGTATTTATTGTCACAATGTGATAACGTGTTACTTGTGTGTCTGTGGAGACTCACAGACACACATATATACACACACCGTGTTCATATTGTTAATCTGTTATTTTGATTTTTCTTATTTGGCTCATTTCTGGTTCAAAAACAATTCTTAAAATTTTCTTTAATTGTAAATCCAATAGATTTTGATTTTAACCCTGCTGGTCAATTTGAAACCCTGAAGATGAAGTGTTCTTGTGTTAATTTATCAGCATCACCCTTGAAGAAAAGTTCAAAATATAGAATAATAACAAAAATAAAAAATCCGTGTCAGATTGAACTATTATATTTCACAGACAGGTCTTTCCAATCACATTTTAAAATGTTTTAACGTTCATTAAAAAAAAAAAAAAAAAAAACGAGTGAATCATTCTCATTGAACCATGATCCGTGAGAGGTAAAGAATAAGAATCCACTAAATATTGATTGAAATAGTTAGTGATGGAGTTAATAATTAGATATAAACAGTGTTTATTGGGAGTGTTTAGTACACTTTTGGATGATCAAACATACCCTGGGTCAAACTGACCCAGGAACATTATTGCTGTTCCTGAGAAACGAACATAATAGGAGGGTTAAGGGTTAAGGATCAATATGCATCTTTTGTCCAGTCATCTTAGTGTTTGCTGTACAGGCCTGCTTAGCAGTTGATCCAATAACAGTCTCCATCACGCTATATCAAAAAAAGCTCTGAGGCCAAATATCCATTCATTTGGAAATCAATAATCATTTGTGTTCGGGAGCCTCCACACAGCAAAATGTAACCACAGTGTCGTTGCCTGGGAAACTGCTGAAGTGATCCAAGTACCCCTGCCATCAGAGTCCCAAGCTCAAGTGCTTGTATGGACAACCACGTCCTTTGACGTTTCTCAAAAACTGGGGGGGAAGCAAAAACATAGATGGAGAGGAACGTGACAGAGAGCCAGTGGTGGGAAAAGTGAGAGGAAGCTACATTAAGTACACTGTAAAAGCTAATTCAACTGGAAAAAGTCAAGATAATTGAAGACAAACAGTGAATATCTGGCTGGAACTCTGAGTGGTTCCAGACCACTAGATTGTTGTTCACTTCGTTTCAAATTTTGACCATATTGGGTTGGGGGAAGTGCCACCAGGTCAGAAAAGTATCAAGGAACATTGCTTGTTCACATTTCCTTTTGATCTAGAAATATGTCATCAATTTGTTCTTTGTAAATGGGTTATACTTACATACACACACAATAAGGCCATTCAAAGCCCATCCTCCATCTGCCCTTGCAGAACCAAGAGAACAGAGAACAATGCTACTTTATTTGATCTAATTCAACTATGGAATATGGAAGGGGATCACTGGTTCAGAGACAGTAATGTTAATCTAAGTTTGAAGTTGGCATGGGGATGAAACAAGAGGGACTTGGCAAATTTAGATTCACAATCTGAATCTGGATTAAGTCAGGCTGACTGAAAGAGCTAGGTGCTAAGAGTATCTATAACCTTTTTACTTTTGCTAATTACCTATAAACTGAATTCAAATGATTGATCAAAGTTGATTTTATTGTAATACTAATAAAAAAAGGGACCCAAATTATTTAGAGCTGGTTCAGAAATTAACCTGAACCCATGACGACCAACAGCAATTACCTGCCGTCTACATAAACTGTAAATATCTGTTGAAATATACTTGCTCATTTGTTCCTGCAAAAACACTGGAGACATGTCAAGACATGTCAGTACAAGGTCCCTAATATTTACCCTCTGGAGTACTGTGAGTCATTAATTGCAAATGAAGTTGGAAAAAAAAATGTATCTAAAGGTCACAACAAGCATTGGTTTCAAATGTTAAATTGTGTTGCTTTGCTTGTACCCTTCAGAAAAATGTTGCCACTGCCAGCTCATTCAGAGAGCCAATATAACAAAGGCAAGTGATCATTCAGAAAATCTAACGATGTCCCATTCCATTATAATAATGGGAACCAATGGTAACCAAGCACTTATGACTGAGCCCACGTTAATTTGAAACAGAAGTGTACCAGCAGATTAAGGAACATTGTCCAAAGGTTTAAAAAAAAAAAAAAAGAGTAAAGGATGAGAACGATATTTAAACCAGTTTTCAGGTCATCAAGCTATATGAACCTATGGAAACCTCTCTCCATACAGCCATTCCTCCTTGTGAGTTACAATATAATCAATCATGAGACTAATCGATAAAATTAATTATCTTGAATTTCCATTTCCACGTTCCCTCTGTCTTTCCATCAATCGTGACTTCTATGTGTGATAATACAATTATTTGTGCCATTTGACTACATGTGGATCCAGCTTTCAATCTTACATTAAAAATAAACTGTATTTTTTGTAACGGGACATTAGGCTATGGTATCAATGACATAGGTGATTAATAAAACCGCAATAATGAAAAATCATTTGGTTCTATTTCTCAAAGTCAAACAGATTGATACCAATTATGTAGAAGGAACGAGGAACAGAGCTGGTTCCCTTTGATGACCCTTTCCTTGTCGGTCTTGTTGTCCATTACCATGATTGTTCTCTGTGCAACCTCTCCTGCTTTCTTTGTTTCTAGCCCACTTCTCCATCTCCCCCATCTATTTTCTCTTCATTCCCTCTCCCCATACCTTCTCTCTCCCCTCCAACCCCCAGCTCACATACGTGGCACACCCCGCTGCAGTGACAGAGTCGCATTAGTCATCGTGTGGACATTCAGCTGTGGAGACACAGGGTCCAACGACAGCTTTAATATGGTAACAAAAGCGTTGTGTACGTCCATGCTTTTCCGCAATTTCTAAACATGGCATCGGTGCTAGATACCGTGATAACACTAATAGCTAAGATATATGGCACCTTGACATTTAACAATTTAGATAACAAGCTGTCACTGCTAAGAGATATTCACACCCAAGCACATATGTTACCAGCACATATATAAGAAATTAAGCATAGGAAAAAAATGCAACATTGTGTGCTACAGCTACTTTAAATAAAGGAGGAGAACAGATAAATCATCCAATGAAACTATTCAAATGAAACTAACCTGAAAAGGAAAAATGTTATCATTGCGGCCAACTCCATCATCCATCCAAGACTTAGGATTGAATCCCGCTGGACTGTTTCGAGGATACTTCTGGGACGCCACATGGTTGTTGGGGAAGGTCTTCTTCAGCGGAGAGATGGAGTTCATTGGGGTCATCCCACCATTCAGGCCACGGCGATAATCTCTGCCCTGAGATCCTCCCCAGCCACCACCACCACTACCGTAGCCTCCTCCAGGACTCCAAGAGGTGGATGAACCGGGGGAGGGAGAGGGGCTCTGGTAGCTAGCTGGACCCCAAGGGGATGGGGGCTTGTTCAAGCTGTTGGACAAGTGCGGCAACTGGCTGAAAGCTGGATTCCTGTGTGGGAAGGGCGGCGGAGGGTGGGGAGAGGCTGGGGAACGTCGATGCTGCTGGTGTTGGCTATGGGGGTGTTGAAAGTGGGGATGTGGTGGCGGAGCTGGGTGATGCTGGGACAAGGCTGCAGCTGGTCCAATCTGGGGAGAGAAATTCCCACCAAACCCTGGACTGACATGATGTGAGAAGTTCTGGAACAGCAGTGGCCCATTGCTGGCAGAAGCCGGGTTGAAAAAGCTTACGTCTTCATTAATGATTGTTGATGGCGCAGGCGGGATGGCAGCTGACCAGTTGTTGAAGCCAGTAAGTGATGACGATGTAGTACTGGACTGTACCGGGCCAGTCCCCCCGAGACCAGATGTTTCCTGGTAATCGAAGCCCGTCAGGACAGGTGACTCAAGACGAAGCTGCTTCTCTTTTCCATTACTGCCTTCAGACGTGCCATTTTCTGTCTTGGTTTCCTTGGATTTTTCCAGTTCTGAAATTATCCCACCACTGCTTCCACCCTCCTGGTGACTCCCAGGAGATAACTGCTGCTTTTCTTGCGTTTCTTGCATTTCCTGTTGCTGCTGTGCTTTGGGCTTCTCCGCCCCCCCCAGGATTTCATCTTGCACACTGTTGTGGGTGGCAGAGGCAGGGAAGAGCCAGGGAGAGCCTCCCGTGGTGCCATTCCCTGTGGCTGTGGTGCTGTTTATGAAAGCGGCAGGGCTCTGAGACACATTTTGGTGGTGGTGTGGGGGCTGCAGATGCGGGTGGATTCGGACCGGGAATGCAGACTTGTTGCCAGTGTTGTTTTGAACTAGGACTCCGAACCCGTAATCCCCCATTTGTTTTCTCCCCCCAGAAACAAATGCTATCCCTTGATCTCTTTGGTCCTATTGAAAGAAAAGCACACAGGATGACATACATGTTAGCAGTCAGCCCTTCTCATTTCCCTATAGATCAAGGGATTTAGAAACTGCCAGACAGTGGACATCGAGATATGAAAAGATCTTTCTTTTTTTCTGTTGCGTCCAGAAATGGGGAGGTCTAAAAGGTTACACATTACTTTTATAGCACATTTGCAATACACGTTTTGGGCTGTGCAATAAAACTGAGAAGTTCTCTAAGGTAGTTATAGATGTTTGACAACAAATATACTTCACATCGACAAATAGCAGAAAAAATTATTCCAGTTCTGTTTATTATTTAGCAACATAAACTATTATGCAATATCAAGGACAGTTAGTCTTTCTGAACTGCAATAAGTTCAAATTTCTATATTATTATGAGAATCACAATACCCATTATGAAAAAGATCATAGTATGGGTCACACTTCCCTTTTTCAAAATGTTCAGTCCATTTCAGAATGCTACAAGTTTTCCATTTCCTACTTGACTAGTCAAAGTAGGAAATTCAAAGTCTGTTATTCAGAATAAACCTGTTCATGTGGTCATAACAGAATTGTTTATTTTCAGAAAATAGTTATGACCTCTTGCATAAATGACCAATATAAATTAACAATATAACTGCATTTTTCCCATAGTATCTAACTAGTTTTGAGGGAGCTGATTGAACTCCATAACCTTCATAACTGAACTGTAATACAATGTAATTGACTACAATAATTGAGCACTTGTTGCACTTAAATTTATTTCTAAACATAAATTAATGACAAACTACAGTAATAAAGGGGGTCATTCTCGAAACATCTGGTCAGACTTTGTGTAGTTGACAACAACAGTCAACATTACATCTTTAGCTAATTATAACCCCGTGACGTTGCCAGTTTGTAAGTCTACAGCTGAGCTCCTGGCAGCCTCCTCTAAAACCAGAAACGCTGCTGTGTCAAGCGCAGTCTCCATTTGGAGACGTTGGAGAAACGCCGAATAACTGCAAAGACATTGAACTACCAACCGCACAGCGTTAACGAGAATATAGCGATATAACTTATCAAATAATCTTGAAAATATTCACAATAAACCGACATAACGTTCAGAAATCAAACACTCGACCTTGTTTGACAGCTGTCAGTATCCATGAATTATCAACGGTCGAATTTATTCAAGCATAAGTTCACGTTGACCACAATACAGCTGGTGGCATAAATCAAAATGTAGTTTTATTTTTGTTTGTTGGTTGGTTTGTTTTACATTTGAGACGGTTTTTGTCAAAAAGGCAGTTGTTATTAACTGAGCGAACCAGCTAAGTTTTTCATCCGTTGCTAACATTAGCAAGCTAGTTATTCACTGTTAGCATGAATGCTAGCTAGCTGGACAGACTGGATACAAGCGGAAAAAAAAATCCTTTCACCTTCTGATCACTACCTTCGACCTCGGCGATGTCTTTTGTCGAGATCCTTCCCACGGACCGAGAGCGAGATGATGTCCTTGAAGCAAATAGTGTAGGAGCCTAAGCTTTTCACAGGCGATTTAATAGCTGACTGGAACAGTGCAGTCGGTCAGCTTTTTTTCTCTCCCTTCTTCTCCTGACGTGTCCTGCCTGCTCAATGACACAGCTCTCTATCTGCTGTCTCTGATCTGGACTAGATGATCAAACGCCTCTTTTAACGTGGCAAGTGTGCAATTCTTTCATAAACCTTATTCGATCGGTTTCATTGTTCGTTTGATTTCTGTATCTTTTCTTGTTAGCTGTCTATCCTCCAGAGCGAGCCGATCCCTGCGTGCTTCTTCTCGGGTGCCCCTCTCTCTTGGAACCGACCGTGGCCGAATGACAGCGAGAGATCAGCCGAGACACACTTCCGCCTCTAGCCCCACCCCTTCCAGCATGACCACTCCTTTACCCAGCCACACCTCGGCGTGTCATTGGCCGGACGGCCAGCAAGCTCGCCCAATTTCTTCATCATGTAGCAGTCATGCACCAATAACACGCGTATGCTATCCGTACGTACTGCCCACCGAGGTCAGAAAGATTAGAGAAAAAATGAAAAAAAAAAAAAAAAAAACCCTCCTCCCAGCACGGTCCTGTCCTTTCACGATGCAGCCGGTAGCAGGTCGTGAGAAAAATGAGAAACCCAACCCCGCCCCCCTCCTGAAAGGATTAAAAAGCCTCTGAAAAAGAGCATCCCTCGTCGAGCTTTTCTTTTTCATCTCACGTTCATTTGTTGGAAAGGTAAAAATGGAACAGGAAGGCATGGTGTCATTTGTGTAGATGCTCTTGTAACACAAAGTGTCTCCCTTTTCTATAACAATCCCATGTAAATGTCGTCATCTTTACGTTACATTCACAAATCATAGCACCATGCTGTTTCCTCATTTTTTGGATTTTCTCTCAGGCTGTTTCCTAATTTTATGATTTTGTACATACATATATATACATATATACATACATACATATACAGTCATGGAAAAAATTATTAGACCACCCTTGTTTTCTTCAGTTTCTTGTTCATTTTAATGCCTGGCAAAACTAAAGGTACATTTGTTTGGACAAACATAACGATAACCACAAAGATTGCTCATAAGAGTTTTATTTAAGAGCTGATATCTTACCATTTTTCTTGGTTTTCTTGATTATAACCTAAATCACTTAAGTTTTTACATCAATAGCTACGGCGTTGTACTGCCAAAAACACTGCTTTTATGCATTCAGTGTTTTCTTTTCTGTCTGTTTTAGTCACATGATGACGTCTAGTGGTACCAGGTATTAAAATGAACAAGAAAGTGAAGAAAAAATGGTGGTCTAATTATTTTTTCCATGACTTTATATATATATACATACATATATATATATATATATATATATATATATATATATATATATATATATATATATATATATATATATATATATATATATAATATATAAAAGGCATGGTGCCAAATGTTTGCTACTCAGGAGATTGAGCACCAACTGGACAGTTGGTGGTTTGATCTTTGGCTCCTTCTCTTGACATTTCAAAGTGCCCTTGGCTAAGACACCAAACCCCACACTTGCACTCAATCTGTCACTGGTAGGGATGCAAGGATGATGGAAAAGACCCTGTGCAGAATAAAAAGTTGCATGGAAGGTTGAGTGTTGCTTCTACTGATAAGCACTTTTGACAGCCAATAAAGGGACTCCAGATCAAATGGGAGTGGCATATCAGGAGACGGTTCATGGATCAGCCCAAATGATCATGCCGGTAGATAATAGCCAGCGTGACTGGAAATTCTGAAAATACATAATTCAATGTGCCATTTAAGTTTCCAGGGTTCTGTGACATCACAGACCCAGATCAGAGTAAAATCATCCTGTTTCCTTATCTTCATCACCACCCAATTTCACATCTTGCTGCAATTGCTGTGCCTTAGAAATAGGACAGATATCGAAAGAGGTACACTTCTCAGAAGAGGAAGTTGAATTTGAGTCACATATCCAACTCCATGCTCTAAAACTGTCAGCTATGAATAAAGCTGAATAGACATGGTGGAAAAGGGACCTGTTTTACTGTATCCTTGTATTTTGACCAAAGCATATCAGACATTTTATTAAGACTTCAGGAAACGGTTTAAAGTTTTTTTTTTTTTTTTTTAATGTCTCCTTTAAAAGCATTATAGAAATGGCCAGTTTCTTCATTGTGAATAATATATCTTGCCTGTATTTAATATTTGTTCCTTGGTTGGACATTTAATTATCTACTCACTTTGTTTAATAACATTTACTTTTTAAGGGAACCTTTAAACAAATATACTTTTTCAATCCAAAATCTGAATCACTGTTATGCAGACAGTCATGAAGCTGCAGCAAACAGATTTACAGCTGGCATTAAAGTATCCAGAAAACAGCCAGCAAGTCTCAAGTCTCAGATCTGCTATTGTTTTAAATGTATAGTTGTGGGGACCAAAAAGTTCACAAAACTGTTTCTTTAGATGAAAAAATGAATATGTGCCATGAAATGAAGGATGACTCATCACAATTTTTAAAAATTTCTACAGGAAATGGCAAAGTCTAACATTGTGATTATACATATATATAATATATCTTTGTTCACTCAGGTACTTGCATACATTTATATGAAGCTCAACACAAAAAGAAAAAGACAAATTAAATTTGATTTTATGGGGACTTTAACATGAGCGTTGGGTGATCCAATTACAAATGACCCATTATGAAGGTGTGAAAGTTCTCTCGGAAGTATCAAAGGGTGATTGTGTGTGAATCTTGGGTCACTCGAAAGACCATCTGCTCCACCAACATACACTGATCAAAACAACTTATTTGGTAGACACCCGCTCTGGATTAGTTTTCTGTGGATGATATCCATTCATTTGGACGGATGCTTTTGTATATTTGATTGGCTCCAGTTGGATTCACAATAACCTGCAATGGCAGGCCTGGATGATAATTAAAAAATAAATAAGTAAAAATGAAGTACTGTTGCCTTTGATGTTTGGAGACATAAATTATTTAGGCTACAGATTATTTGCAAATAGAGTGCTGAAGTGAGTTCTGATCACAGGCAGTCTCTTGATGAGCACATGATGACAGATTCTAACACCAGGTGTGAAGAATGCAATATGCTGTTTTGTGGGTGTGTCTGTGTGTTTTTGTTTGTTTGTTTTTTTTATGAACTGACATTACATGAACTTCAAATCTGGCCTCTATTGGCCTGAATTTGGATCCACTGAACGACAGTTAATCCAGCATGGCAGTTTAGTGGTTAGCACTGTTGCATCACAGTCTTTTCTCAGGCCTTTCCGTGTGAAGTTTGCATGTTCTCCCCATGCTTGTGTGGATTTTCTCCAGGTACTCTGATTTTCTCTCAGAGTCAAAAAGCATGTATGTTAGGATAAATGGTTATTCTAAATGATCCATTGGAGTGACTGTGAGCATACGTGGTTGTTCGTCTGTAAGTGCAGCTGTGTGATGGACCGCCTAAAGAGAGCTAGGATAAACTCCAGCAGACTCCCCCTGACTCCTAAATAAGTGGGTAGAGATGATGAATGATTTACAATGAACTGGACTGAATTAGAACATAAATGGACTACACTGAAATTGTTTGTTCTCTGTGTAAAGTGTCTTGAGATGACTTACGCTGTGAGTTGACTCTGTACAAATAAAGTGAACTGAAATTACACTGAAATTACACACTTGTAATCAGATCACCCAGGACACACCGTGATGTGTCAGTTTCAGCCTCTTTCTTCATAAACCGAAAAAAAAATGTGCCTCTAAAGTTCACGAATGAACACATTACACCTAAATGCAATATAAACAATGCAATATGCGGCATATAAACATTGCACAGTTTTGTTTTTTTGTGATGTGATTACAGGGTTGCCTAGTGACAAGATATAGATACAAGGTGATATAGCTTGATTTTCACCATGTGTTTACCATGTTACAAGTCTTTAAATTAAAACAGGCTAGTATAAATCTGCTGCCTGATGTTTAATGAACACACGCGAGAACGGCATAAATCTTGTCATTTAAGTCTCAGCAATAAATCGTCTCCCAAAACAGCCATTTATGCCTTTGGAGACTAGCCTTCTTTTGTATTTGCAAATAGCCTGGGAATGTCAATAATTCCTTGAATGCACCCTATTCTGTTTGTCTAAACAGTACAAAAGAATTAACCAATCTTGAGCTCTCCCAGTTTCACACAACATCAGCCTCCTTAGTGATGTCCCTGCATTCTCATTACTCTACACTTCCAAATGTCTAACTGGCCAACAGTTTTTCCTTCATCCCCCACTACTCCCTGCACTACTCCTCATCTCTTTATCTGCCTTCCTGTCCTCCTCTGTGTCCTTCTCTCCTGTAAGGCCATTGTCACAGAGAGGTCATCACACAGATTTGACTGCCACTCTCGCCGACCCTAAACTAGCAGTGTTACATGCGGCCTCAAATGGCTATCTAATAAATCTGTCACCTCAAGTCCAGCTGGGCAGCAATGATAAATTAGAGAATCTACTGTGTTTCACATTTATAAGTATGCGAGGGATTAAAATAATCTGATTTTTTTTTTTTAAATAGCATACAGGTTTAAGACAATAATACTCCTCAGCTTGCAAATGGATGAGGGTGATACGTTCTTGAAAATGCACAGATGTGTGAAGGTGAATAGTCTCAAATCATATCTTTTGTCACTGTCTTGTACATTTGACATTAATAATCTGCTTCAGCAATATTGTATTTTCTGAATTTGGGATGCAAAAATACAGCATAATTAGTGTGGACAATCTGAACAGTCTAGACTCATTTAACTAGTCCCAATACAGTAGATCTAGCCAAGCACCTGTTTGCATTTCTATCATACAGAATAATGTAATTTCTGCTTGTGACATCCACTTAGTGTCCCCCATTGTTTAAACTCAGCTCCACACTCAGACATGTTCAAACGAAATCTCACATAAGCAGTGTAGGGCAAGAATCAGCAGGAGGAACAAGTAATATTTGAAAGTCCTAAATATGCTCCAGCTTTGCACCAGATCTTCCACAGGACACGATATTCCTCTCACAGTGGGGTGGATGATTAGGCAGAGTGCTAGAAGCTGTAAATGGATTTCTAGGACAGAATAGCCGGTCTTACTGGCCTCACTCAGGAGACAACATCCTCCCCTGCTGCTGTCCCTCTCTATGTCTGTCACACAATGTTTTTTTAATCAAATTTTTCGTGCCTAGAGCAAACCAAAAATAAAGCACAAGGCATACATATTTATGAAATGGGTTAAAGGATCTTTATCCGTATATCTACAGTTTCTACCTAAAATTCTACAATGTTCAAAGCCACTGAGATTTGTAATTTTTCTACGGTTTGAAACAGTTAATAGTCCGTTTTGCCATGTGCTCTCTTTCTGCCAGGGGTTTTAGTGTGCTCTGCCATAGCCAAGACTGGATAGGTACTATGAATAAAACATGGGATCCATTAAAAAATTAATCGCCTCTATCTTAGGCGTAATTATGGTGCAATCCCTCCTAGAGTGCACAAGTGTGTTTATGGGCACAAGTGTGCAGTTGTGAGTAGTGCATACAATAAATGCACACATGATAAACCAGAACTGTTGAAGATGTCTGTTGTTGAATATCATTTGATGAACACCCTGGTTCTCGGGAACTCTGTAAGGCCAGTTCATGCAAATGTGCAAGGTTAAAAATGCATTATGTTCCAAATAAAATCAATGGTGACATCTGGGGAACATGAGGTGAAAGCACCTGAGAGCAACTGTCCTTCTGTTAATTATGTAGATGTTTACATGTGCAGACTCAGAGAACAGTCAGAACAAACAAAGCCTTACGATGTGCTGTTGAAGAGTCATGTTTGTGCTCTATAAAATATTCAGAGATGTTAAATGTGTCTATCAAAATGATGTGGCCACCCTCCTGGGTTTAGTTCTGGGATGCAAATGACCACTGGGGATGGGGTGAAAGGGTGGGGAGGAGGGGCTGCAATGATCTGTCCTAAGTCGACATTCATAAATTACTCAAAACAGGATCTTAAACTGAAAGAAAAACCTTCAGCTTTGTCCAGTTTCTACTTGACAGAAAAGCCCATATCAGTGTTTCGCTTCAGCCTCAGTCCTCTCATATCATCCTTCATGCATCCAGTGTATTCTGCGCTGCTGTGCTCTCCCTGGGGACCATATCCTAATTAAGCCTAAGAGGTCTTGCTGGGTAGTGGGCTTGGATGGCTGTTTAAAAAGACACATGGGCTGTGCGTGTGTGCATGTGTGCATGCATGCATGTGTGTTTGCCACAAAGGCCAGGCCGATTTCATGAGTCCACTGGATACAGGAGGGATAATAAATTACAAAAGAGCACCAGCTGGGGGTCCGTGATGTGAGCGTCAGTTTGCGTGTATGTGTGTGTGTGCGGATATAGTGCGGGGACCTAAATCTGTTTCTATAGTCACATTAAAAGGGCTTCTTACGGGGGCAAAAAACTAAATTCTCATAGCATAAATTGTTAAATCATTGTGGATGTGAACATGTTCATGTTTTAGGGTTACAGAGGATCACATGGAGGGCTATAGGCAATTAGCAAGGTCTAAGTTTAGCATAGGCCTCCTGGAAATGAGTTTACATCATTGTAATGTGCTATTTCTATTGAAGTGTGTTAACACATATTTCAGAATGCAATAGCTTGCACTCCAGAGAACACCAGCAAATCTGCTATTTTTAGTTCGATGGTGTGGTAACTTTGATATCCTTAAAAGCTTGGAGAGAAGGGATCTGGACTTCTTTTGACAGTTCTTGAAGACATTTCACCTCTCACCCAAAAAGCTCCTTCAATTCCAAATCTCTTCCTTTCAGGCAAGAGGTAAAATGTATCAAGAATCATTAATGTTTCCTTCTGCTGAAGCTGGATGAGCAAGAATCTATACCAGCATGTGACTTTCATAGTAATGAATAAAATATGACAATTGACAACTTGTCTTAGTGTGCTTAATACTTTATGGATGGCAAGAAAACAACATCAACTTTAGAGAGCAAATGGTAAAGAAGACCATTACATGTGCAATTTAGATTTATTTATTTATTTTTGCCTCTTTGCTACCTTGGGATACTGAGATATGGACAGCACACATTACTGAAAGAAAGTTTAATAAAGAAATGTGAAAAGGTCTTCTCATGAAAGAAGATTTTACAATCTATTTACACCCGGACTGAATGTAATGTGTGGTTTTACCCACATCTTATTGATCATTCCATGTGGGGAAACTGGATCAAAGATGTTCAAGAGTGAAAAAAAAACAAAAAAAACACGCTCTTTTATGTTGAGTGAACTATACTGAATTTTCTGTTATTGAAATTTAGGAATACAGTAATCCCCCACACTTGGCAGTCTGAGCAATCGTGGTCTCAGTACATCGCGGAAGTTTCAAAAGTATTCATAGAAAAAAAATATTCGAAAAAAAATAGAAAAAAATTCAAACAAAGTGCAAGAGGCTGAAGCGAAACCCATCACATCAAGAACGAGTCTCGGGAAGCAACGAGAGCCAACACGGGATGCCCCATGAACAAATATTGAGACCTGTGATTGGCTGCTGTGATGGGCAGCCAATCAGCCATCGGTTGTCTGTACGCTGATTGGCTGACACGCGTCCCCGCATCTCCCATCTCTTTGCTCTCATCAGCTACGCACAGAGGAGAGATCGTCAATGTGAGTGTACCTTCCGTAGCTTTTTGCGTACGCGCCTACATGTATACTGTATGTACATATATATGTACAGTACATCCACATGGCGGTTTTCACCATTCGCGGCGGGCAGTCACAGCCCCCATTAACCGCGAAGTGTTGGGGATTACTGTACTCATTCTCTCGTTCAATGTTCATGACATATGATAGTGTTCTCATGTATGAGCATGTACTTCGGTTTCGCTGGGAGGAGAGTAGCCAGAGAAAATCCATGCAACCTTTCAGTGGTAACAGTGCCAACCATAGTGCGAATTACGGGGGGGTTTGGGGGGGTTTGACCCCCCCAATTACAACTTCGACCCCCCTAAAGAAGGGACAAACTGTCATTTTTGTCATCTTCGACCCTCCTAAAGAAGGGACAAATTGTTATTTTTGTCATCTCTAGAAAATGTTGACCCCCCCAATTGTCATTGTATAATTCGCACTCTGGTGCCAACCACCACTATGCATGCAAGCAGCAATGTATCATGGTCCAAGCTGAAATAGCTTAACAATTATTGTTACTTGCCATTAAAAGTGGACCATTACAAATGTGATTTGATAATTATCAGTATAAATATGAAATGTCAATTGTAAGAAACTGTCTTTGATCCCCCCAAAACACTATTTTTTTTGTCCACTGATCTATTAGCTTCACACCAGCTTGGGCATAAAGGCCTTCACTGTAAGAGGCTTGTTGTGTGTGCCTGTATTTTTTTGTTTTTCCATTTTGTATATGTTCCTGCAAATTCACACACACTGACTGTGCTGTCAGAGGCAGAAAGAAAAAAAGCAGAGGAATGCTGAGTCAAGCAGATCTGAGCCTCCCCCTGCCCCAATAAAGGTACAGAGCATGTGGCCTCATCAATAATGGAATGTCCTCCTTTAAAGCTCTGAGAGTCATTGGTGTGTGTGTGTGTGTGTGTGTGTGTGTGTGTGTGTGTGTGTGTGCGTGCGTGTGTGTGTGTGTAAATTGCTTTCTTTATTAAAACATCAACCCATTTCTATGTGCCTTTCTTAGTATTCAGTTGAAACCCGAAGTTTACATACACTGTATAAAATACAAATAACATTTTTTTTTCTCACTGTAACATTAAATCAGACTAAACTTTTCCTGTTTTAGGTCAGTTAGAATTACCAAAACTATTTCTATTTGCTAAGTGCCAGAATAACGAGAGAGATAATTATTTTGATATTTTTCTTTCTTCATGGTCAGAAGTTCACGTACACTAAGATTATTATGCCTTTAAACAATTTGGGAAACCCCAGATGATGACATCATGGCTTTACAAGCTTCTGATAGGTTAATTCTGGTTAATTGGATGCACATCTGTGGAAGCTTCCTTGTGTGAACTTTTGGGAAAATAAAAAGAAATCAGCCAAGATATCAGAAAGTGAACTGTGGACCTCCACAAGTCTGGTTCATCCTTGGTTACAATTTCCAGATGCCTGAAGGTGCCACATTGATCTCTTTAAAAAACAATTACATGCAAGTATAAACACCATGGGAATATCCAGCCATCATACCAGCTTAGACAAAGTTGTCATACTTTAACATTCACATGGATGTTGAGAGTGACAGCCTTAAATTAGCCTTTACATCTCTTTTAGAGTCGATGGGCGTCTCACAAAAAGTGAAAGAATCGACGCACTGCTTTAATCATATCCTGGATCTGGTCCTCACTTATGGTATAGAAACTCATCACTTGTAGGTTTTACTGTTGAATTCTCTTCTCTCTGACCACTATTTAATAACATTCAAGTTCAGCATTTGCAGCATTACAACAGATAATGAAATGTGTCATTACAACAAATGGCTTTCTGAAGACCCTGTGAATAAATTTAAGGAGGTCATTTTCTTTCATCTCCCTATAGTGGAATATGACAGAATAGTTGAGGTCAATGACCTGAAATTTACTCCAGCAGATATTGATTGGCTCGTCAACAATACTGCAGATATTTTACACTCAGCCCTGGATGCTTTTGCTCCTCTGAGAAAGAGGGTCTCTAACCTTAGGAGCTCAGCTCCTTGGTATAATTCGCATATTTGCACACTGAAGCAAAAAGCACGAAAAATAGAAAGGAGGTGGTACCCTTGTAAATCTGTGGACTCCGATCGTGCCTGGAAAGATAGTTTAATAGTCTACAAAAAAGCACTACGCAGAGCTAAAACATCCTATTATTCATCATTAATGGGTTAGCCTCCCTCCATTGGCTTCTCGTAAAATTTCAAATCAAATTTAAAATTCTGCTTTTCACATATAAGGCCCTTAACGGCCTAGCTCCTCATTATCTACAAGACCTGATAGTACGTTATGCTCATAATAGAGCTTTTTGCGCTCAGAGTGCAGGATTACTCGTCATTCCTAGAACATCTAAAAGTAGATTTAGAGGACGGGCCTTCTGCTGCCAGGCACCTTTATTATGGAACCAGCTACTAATTTGGGTTAAGGAAACTAAAAACTAAAACTAAACTGAAAACATTTCTGTTTAGTAAAGCCTACAGTTAGTCTAAACAATAGTGTGTAAGGGCTAATAACTATAGCTATAGTTATAGGAGGCAAGCCAAGAGGAGGCTTGTCTTAATCACAGCCTCATCATAGCTATGTGGCTATAGGCCTACACTGCAGGGGGACACCAACATGACCTGTTGAGCGGTGTCTCCACCTGTCTTCTCTCCCTTCCTTCCCTTTCCTCCTCTCCTCTTCCTCCTCCAGCTCAATCCATAGTTAATTAGGAGCACTTTGTAACTGTAATTGTACTCAATTTTTTCCCCTGTCGCTTGTTGTGCTGGTTTGCCCCCCTTTTTCCTCTTTTTTTAATATGTTTGCAGGCCAGAGTTTCCCGAGTTGCATGTTGACTCTCTGGCCATCCCAGTGTTTACAACTCCCCACCCCACCCCCCCCCCCCCGTATGTGTAGATGTGTTCGGGGTACCGACTGGCGTGCTGACCAGCGATCTAGTCCTCTGATCATCTCATCTCAGTGCTGCTACCTATAACTGTTTATATAGTCATCTCTGTATTTCATGTACTAACAATAAAACAGTCAGATTATACGTGCTGAAATTCTTAGTGCTAAAACTAATGGATAATAACTATTTATACATTTTGTCTAGTGTAGTGTTGCCAGGGTGTATGTGCTCCCGTCTCTCTGTCCTATCTCCCCTCACTTTTTTCTTTCTTTACCCGGCTGGCCTTCAGCAGGAAGGTCCCCCCTTATGAGCCAGATCCTGCTCAAGGTTTCTTCTTCTTAAAGTGGAGTTTTTCCTTGCCACTGTTTGGCTTAAAGGTTTATTTCCTCCTGCTGTGGGAGTTTTTTTTTACTTGCCATTATCCTTGATTAGGATTTAATATTATAATTTTAGTTAATGATATTTGCTCAGGGGTCATGCTCTGGGTCTCTGTAAAGCACTTAGAGACAATTGGCATTGTAACAGACGCTATACAAAACAATTTTATTTGAATTGAATTGAATGCAAGTAGATAAGAAGATGGGTAAGAAAGTAAGAAGATGGATTCTGTGTCAGATGAATGTGCTTTAATGAAAAATGTACATATCAACCCCAAAACAAAAGCAAAACACCTGTGAAGATGCTGGCTGAAGCCTCTAGCTCTGGAAATAGAGTGACATTATCCACACTGAAACAAATCATGTGCTGAGATGGGCTGAAAGGCCATTCAGCGAGGAAGAAGCCATGACTCCAAAAGCACCATAAAAAAGCCAGATTACAGTTGCAAATGCACACAGGGACAAAAACCTAATTTTTGGAGAGATGTCCTGTGGGTCTGATGTAACTAAAATTGAACGTTTTGGTCATAATGATCTTCATTACATTTGGAGGAAAAATTCAATATACTTCTATTCAACTTTATTTGTATAGTGTCTAATACAATACAAATTGTTTTTAGGTGCTTTTCAGAGACCCAGAGAATGCAGACCCCTGAGAAATATTATTATTTGCTCGGGGATCATAATAAATTAATAATATGAGCTATTAACTATAGCTGATATAATTAAATCTTAATTAAAGAAACAATGGCAAGTAAAAAAAAAAAACTAAAAAAAAAATATCTTTGAGACAAAAAAATATTGAGGAAAATCTCCCTTTCAAGAGGGAAGGAACCTTGAGCAGGACATGGCTCATAAGGGGGGACCTTCATGCCAAAGAAAAGAGGAGGGAGAAGAGAGAGGATGGAGGACAGAGAGAGGAGAGGCATAAATAACTGTGAAGTTCTGACTTTGATTCAAGTCACAAAAAAATTTCTCTCTCTCATCATTCTGGCATTTAGCAAATATAAATAATTTTGGGAATCCTAACTGACCTGAAAGAAAAACAAGTTCAGTCTGATTTAATATCAGGCAATGAGAAAAAAAATACAGCGTTTGTAAACTTCTGGTTTCAACTTTATGTATTAAAGTCACTCATGTAGTGATGCGCTTAATTAAACACATTGTGAGGACACATAAATAACCACTGGACAAAGGCTTAGCTTGAAGTTAGTTTTGGATTCAAGATAGTTGAACCTCTTTGAGACACAAGTCAGTGTAATGTTTGCATTAGGGAGTATTGATGTGGTTGGGTAGGGGGTATACACCCACAGGGTGGGCTCATCCAGATCTCTTTAACTTTGAGGTGGAGCTCCAAGAGTCTCTTATCAGTGGACACAGCTATACCTTCAAGGACACTGTGATGCACTGCAACGTGCATGTCAGCTTGCGGGTGTACCAAAAACCAGTCTGGCAGTAGGAAGTTTCCTAACATGTCTGAATATTACTCCCTTTAGCAGTTCTGTAATCCCCAGAATATTGACTGAGAATTAAGCATTTTCTGGCTAGTGTTCCTAAAGGCGAAAGCCTCAGCCATATGCAATGGGCTCATCACCTCACTTTGCCTCGTTTTTATCTATCAAGGTCATTGCTTGTCAACATCATTTGGAGTGTGTTGGCTTATATACAGAAACAAAATGTTTATGTTGTTTGCTTTATGAGATTTATGAAATTCTGTCTTCCCAAATCGTTTTATATATTATGACAAGTCTGAGTGGTTACAAAGATGTTAAGTTAAAATTACATTTTTAATACGTTTCCACTGAATTAAGGAATTTATGTAACAAACCACGCAACCATAGTTCATCTTTTACACATACGTATTTTGGATCGCCCACTCCCCTGACACCTGTGAATTGTTCAGTACATGTGTCCCTGCTAACAATCCCCCACTAATCTATATTCAAGTCATTACAAGCCTGTTGAGGAAATTCACTGTGATGGGTTTCATCATTTTCATCTGTTTCCATGATTTTTCTGCAGCAGGAATCAGTGAGATTTAGCCACCCACTCCGATCGATGTTCAATCTGAATGAATCCTTCAGTTGTTTTGGCCTTGCTGTTGTCCTGAAAAACTCTGCGAGCCTGAAAGCAAACTGAGATTAACTCACATATCATACATTAAAGAAAAAAACAAACTTTGAGCTTTTACTCTTCAGAAGTCCTGGTATTCCTTATTCCAAGTCCCTAATTGATGGGAGGGTGCTCGAGTTTGCATCAGAACGATTACACATGCTTATATAGTGCTAATTTGCACATGCAAGGGCAAAGTTACATAACACGTTCTATTACATGCTGTTATCTGGCAAAATCAGGGTCTTACTTCAGTGTAAAAGATCCCAGGAAAGGCTACAGCAAAAGGAAAGTCACAGGTCGTCATGCAGCCATGAGAGTTTACAGGATTTTATTAATCCTATTTGATGTCTGGGTTGGTGTTGATTGCTTTGCGAGCAGCATTAGCATTACCATCAACTAGAAAGACTTTGTGACCTTTGCAGCAATTGATAGTATAAGGCAGGGACCTTAAGGAGTTTGGAGCCCCCCCAGACACATGCACCGCCCCCCTAGATATTTGTTGCATTTATTGACCCCAGTTCACAGATTTCACAATATAGCCTATTGGTAGTTAGACCCATCGATTGGCGTATGACACATACATGATCAATCTGCTAAAATCACACTTGCTGGAGGCTCAGCCAGTCACCAGTAACTGGGGTCATGGGAGGCACACGGCAATGTGACTGCTGGGAGGGGTGTAAAGGGTTGTCACCGCATGCATGCACACAAAGGAGCATTTTGTGTGCATTCTTGCGTAGCTGTATCATAAAATCATTAAACACACTCATTAGCATGCAGAACGTGCACTGTGTACAAATACATTAATCATACCATGGTTTCACGCATAAATATCACTGCGCCCAGCAGTCACTACTTCACAAAATCTATAACACACTTGCATATTTCACTATTTAATCTGATTTTGCCCTGTGATAAGGCAGATCAAGCAAATTACCGGAAACCAAAAGTCATATTTTATTACTTTATGTCTCTTTGTAAATAAAAAGGTACAGAATGCTTTACATGTCTGTCTAATTGTATACTTTTTCTTAATACATATGCTTATAGTTTCTGACCTCAGGTTGCTCAGAAGATTCCAATTAATGTTGACGTTGTGTCTTCATATCAAGACGACAAGGCTTTACTTCTATCTATCACTGTTTGGGTGTTTTATGCTTCTACTTTTACAGAGTAATGGACAACATTTTTAATGCAAAATATGTCTTTTTCAGAAAAAAATTTCCAAAATGCTAACTTTTGAGAAACAGTGAACTGAAACAAATTAACTAGGGCTGGGCAAGTTAACGCGTTATTATCGTGTTAACTCATTAATTTATTAACGCCAACATTTATTTTATCGCGCGTTAACTCATGCTGCTCACGTGCTTTTGTTTTGAAAAATTTGTTACTGGCTGCTGCGGAACCAGAAGATAACTGGCAGGTAAACATGTGGAAAAGTTTAAACAGACATGGAGAGCGGTAAAAATCAGCATACTTTACAGTTCGGGCAGCAACTCAGGTAGCAATAATAACAATTCAGTCTGAAAAAAAAAACTTTCAAACTCCTTTGTCCAAGATGATCGCGTCATTCCTCCATTTATCATCAGATCTGCTCCATGCATTCACTGTCGTGCTATTCTCTAGCTGGTTACTTCAATGCAGCTACATCCAGTGGCACAGATGTTAAGATGAGATTTACACTAAATATGTGTTACTGGCAAGTGCTGATGTTAAAAGTGTTTGAACAACAAATGTTATGGCACTTTAGTTCATATGGCAGCAGAACATTTAAATAAAAGTGAACTTTACACTACTTTTGAATTCATTATTTGATTTTCTGTATACAGTGTGTTTAATCGTGATTAATCAGGGAAATCATGCGATTAAAAATTTTAAGCGTTGCCCAGCCCTTAAAATAACCAAAAACATCTCGATATGTAACATGGCAAAGATCTTCTCTTGTGGTGTATGTATGATATGTTTGAAGTGGCATGCGAGAATTTGAGTAAAAACTAATAACACCAGTTAACAGGGATTATGGAGGACAGTGCTGATGACCAAAATAGTTTCAAAAAGAACTGCTTGTGGGATTGTTTGAAACACAAAACAGTGTTTGACTGCAAGGACCATGTCGGTGCACTGCACAAACATGTACAATTACAATATCAATTGAAAAAAATACCTATGAATACAAATTCATCATCAATCAACACTCCTTAATGAGTCTAATTCATTGTAGAAACACATCCTCTGGATGGATGACAGAAAAAAATCAAGTAATTTGTAGAAAAGAATATTTCATGAAAACAGCACCTCCTCGGAACTGCCCCAATTGTTTAGGATGAAAATGGAACGGTGATGCTTGTGGACTGTATTACAGCCCACAGCACAGGGAACATGTCCATAGTAAAGAGAAAAATATATTAAAATAAAAATGCCAAAAAAATGGTGGAAATAAACATAAAATGCCTGTTAAGGGGTAAAAAAAAAGGATGACTTAGCATCTTAAAATCCTTAATGGATATCTATAAGAAGCATATAATGCAAGGCCATAAACTTCACTGTAACCTGCACTAAACATTTCTAAACACCTGTGGTCAAACCTCAAAAGAGACAATTATCCAAACAGCCTAAGAAAATCACAAAACATTAAGTCTTTTTCGCAAAGTCTGAGCTAAAATCCTCCATGCCAAATTAAACTCTAAGGCGAAAGGGCCAATGAGCTATTACACTTGTCGTTGGGTGGCTACTCATCACCATGCATGGTGCCTACTTCTGCAGCAGCCTTTTTCCTTTTTTGTTATTGTGAAAAATTAAAAGATGGAAATAAAGATCTACAGTGATCCCTTGCCACTTCGCGGTTCGAGTACCACGGTTTTAGTGCTTTGTGGATTTTTTTCAGAAATATATAATTTAAAAAATCGCGGAAACATCACAGGATTTTGTGCGCGTTCTCTCACAGTGAAGAAATGCTGTGAGCCAGCCTGGCCCCTTTAAGAAGGTAGCCTTATGGGTAATAATGTGGCCTTATGGGTAATGGAGTGTGTGTGTCGTGGGACAGCAGAAGAAAACGAGGTTAGATGAAAAGTGGAGTGAGCATAAACAGCAGCCCAGCGTGTATAGATTTACACTTAACTTGTAACAATACAACCTGTGTGATGTTACAAGTTCCTGCAGTGTCCAGAATAAAGTGCTCGTTCCATGTAGAGAAAACCAGACCTTTTGTTTTGTTGTTGTTAGCGTGTTAGCTGCTAATTATGAGCCAAAAATAGCACAATAGCAGCGGTTTATTTACTAGGGTTCAGAGACCAGAGGCTGTGAAGGTAACAGAAAGACCACAGTTGAGCCTTTGTCTTGTTTCGCTGCAGTGCCTCGCTACTTTTTGGGGGTTTTAAAGATATTTTAAACACATTATTGAGGCTCGGGGGGCTCCGGCTCCAGATCGCGGATTCTGATTGTCGCGGGGGGCGCCGGTCCCTATTAACCGCAAAAAATAAGGGATCACTTCAGTATTTAAGAAAAGAGTGTTTTGTTTTGTTTTGTTTTAGTTGTCTTTTTTTTTCGTGACGGTGACGTGCTGATGTAAGACCCAATTTCATAACAGAGAGCAGCCAGCTGCATATAAAACAATACTTTTTGTCAACAGTGCAAAAGGAAGAAATCCAAAACAAAGCAGAAACCATTTTCAAAACCACATACTTTGTGCATTCAGTGCAGTATGTACTGCCTACTGGTACTGCAATCATCTTTAGTCTATACTATCCTGTTGTAAAAGTGATCATTCTAAATGCCATATGGCCACTGTCACTGGCTTTCATTGTAGTGACCCATTGTTTCCCAGGATAATATATGTGAGGTACAGCTGGTGGTTGCATGCTGCAAATTCTTCTTGAAGAAACATGCCGTTCTGGTATTTTTCACACATGGCAGTTTGTGTAGTTCCTTATTGCATTTTGGCAAAAAATTTAGTGTAGTAGAATTGTTCGTGTTTTTTTTTTTTAAGAACCTCAGACAAATTAGCTAGAGCAGGGAAACTGAGGTTGAGAACACAGACAAGAAAATGAAAACAGAAGGTCACACAAGCAAATTAGGCATTAGCCAATGCAAAGAGGGGACAAAGGACAAGCACACAAACACATGGCTGAAAAGATACAGACGACACAGTCAAGTAAGACACAGACTGGACACAAAAATAGAAAACAAAGAAATCAATTCATCGTTACTCTTTATTATATGTTCTACATTATATCATGTTTCCATGGAAATTCACAGTGAATAATTCAATTTATTATTATTGATTCATTGTGTGCTTATTATAGCACATCCATTCAATTCTAGGTTTTAATCAGTGCTTTTTCTCAGAATCTCAGTTGCTCTCTTTCTCTGAACCATCCGTATTGGACAGATGGTTAGGACAAATCAAACCCCATCAAACATTTACAACCTCACTGACACAGCCTCATCTCGCTTACAGGCTGACATCACAGAGGTCCACCCATACCACCCCCACACACGGACACATGCGCGCTCCCACTGCAAGCTCTGAATTTTTTTTTTGTCTTTGATGGTGTTTTGACAGAAACCTGAATGCTAATATAGCTTTTCTTGACTCCACTCATCAACCCAGAGCAAATACATTTTCCGCCAAGAATTAACCCACATGTTCTGCTAGACTTCAGGTATTGGCTGAGCTTCCTTTATAATGTTGAAATTTTGCTCAAGGACGTTGATCAGAACATACTGAAGCTATCAGGCTTGTTTTACTGCAGCCTTGAGTCCCCAGGGTCCCGTATCTCAAACAAACGGAGAAGGACGTTAGGCAAGGATAAAGGACAAGGATGATGAGTCAAGGTACAGAGAAAAAGAGAGTGTGAGGAGGAGGAGGATGACAGCATTGAGGAGGATGGGAAGAGTGAGATGATTAGCAGGCTGAGGAGAAGGAGGAGGAGAGGTGGAGGTGGCAGAGGAGGAGGCATGGAAACTAAAATGGACATCTGCATTGCTGTAAAGTTAAATGTCCCTCAGGTTTTTTGATAAAACAGTTCTGAATGTAAAGAATGTTAAAATGTTGACAACAGAATCTTGTGAATCTTTTGTTTTCATTGAGCTGTACAACATTTGGATTTTCTTTTAAACATTGCAGAGCAGATATTTTTCAGACTGCATTCTTTGCAGAAATGCACAGGCAGAGTCACTTTCAAACACAAATATATATATACTGACGTGCATATTGATTAAAAAAAAATCTTTACAACTATTAGTCTGTTTCTATCCCAACAATCCCACAGAGATTTGGTTGCCAAGTCAACCACGGCCACCTCGATGACAACCAGGCAGTAGTCAGCTTTTCTGCTCCTCTATTTTGAATTCATCTGAATCATCCTGCCACTTGTCTCACCATGATTTGATACTGCACCTTTTCTCATAAAATGTGTACAGTATGACACATGCTTTACTGATATTGGTTTGCCCTGTTTTTTTTTTTTTTTTTGTTTGTTTGTTTTTTTTGCAAGACTGGACTTATATTCAGGTTGTTGATTTGCCAAAGAGCACTAGGAAATCTGGCAAGAAATTTCTCCAGGTTCAAGGAGAAGTTCCTGTTGTGTGACAGCCAGTGACATCAAGCTCAGAGTAGTGATCCAGATATCTCATACACAAGAGCAGGGCAAAGTTCTTTTCATATTATGTTCAATGTAAACTCCACAGCACTAAGGAAATGTCCTTTGGTTTGATCTGTGGGAAGAGATTGTTTATTCTATTGTTGTTTATAAGTTGTTTATTCTATTCTCTATTTTCTATTTCTATTCTATTTGATATTATTACTGGGCTTGCTCCGGGACCAGGGTGGAGAAGAGTGGCGAGGGGGTATACACAGACCACATTAAGAGGAAATACTTTACAATCCTCTAAATTGCAAAGTCTGCTTTTTGTTAAATGTTAATAAGTCCCTTTTGAACTGAAAACAAAGTGAACTCAGAGCAATTATACAATCACAATTATACCAGCATCAGTAATTGTAAAATAGTTTGACTTTAAACCATAGACAAAACTAGAAAAGCACTCAGAGAGTGCAGACCTCCACCAAGCGCAACAATTCCCCCATAGAGCGATTTACAGATTGCGATAAAATCCACCTTCTGGATCAGATCCGGATCAGCCTTTGAAATTTGATAGAGGTTCCCATTGTCAATCCCTGAGTCAAATTTAATGTGTTCTGGGCAATAATTAATGGAGATATTGAGACACAAATTTTTTGGGCCCATTGACCGCAATGTTATAGAAAATTTGAAAGTGATCCAGAATCCAGGATTTCTTCCTGATCACACCCAAAATGAAATCAGTTCCTCCTTTTCTCATTTCTGACAACTCCTGAAAATTTCGTCAAAATCCATCCATAACTTTTTGAGTTATCGTGAACACAGACAAACAGATAAACATCTGCAAAAACATTACCTCCTTGGCGGAGGTAATAAATGCTATTTAAGAAAAAAAAGAGACAAAAAGAAAAATCAGAGCCATAAATATCACCTTACATTTGGTAATTAATTTCCATACACTCTTTAACTGGTGATTTTGTCCTCACATTGCTCCATAAAAGTTGGGACACTGCGTGAAACATAATTAAAAAACAGCAATTTTTTAATAACCCATATCAACCCAGTCATGTTACTGACCTAATTAGTTGTCAAATGCTCCTCCATTTATTTTTGTTTTGCACCAATTACTTTTCCAGTTTTTTGTTGCTCCTGTTGTAACTTTATTTTGTAGATGTATTGCTGCTATCAACGTCAAAATTAGCTGATATTTTCTATGAAATGGTCAAATGTCTCAGTTTCAACATCTGATATGTGCATTATGTTTTATCGGAAAAATGTGACATCTCATAGAGCGCAGAAAAAATATATACCTTGTCATTCAGTGATTCCATTTGTCCTTAAAACTCCTGTACAGCTGACCCCAAAACCAATCCACACGAATATTCAGGAATTGAACATTCATGAGCTCATAATCTATTAACTCCTTGCTCTTCACCCACCAACGGAAGGAAGCTAACCAGAGGACACCAGCTGGACTGTCTCAAGCTCATCAGCTTCTACCTCTTGCAGCAGCTGGGTCCTCCGGTCTAAGAGACTTTCGTCACAGATCATTTCAGGACTCTCATGAGGTGACTCAAGTGGGCCGGCACTGGTAGGCTTGCTCAAATCCACAGGCCACTGCGACCAGCCTGGCCTCACGAATGGTAGGCCGAGACGGTTGGTCCCAGCGAAGCTCCTTATTTCACCTCTGGCAGCACTCATTTTGGATGCTTCAGTAGCACTTGAAATGAGGATGTTTGGACAGATATCGATATCAAAATGAATGCAAAGCTACATCAGTTAGCATCATCGTTATCATAAGCTAAGCCTGTTAAAATAGCTAACTAGCAGTGACTAAACTAAGATGGGCACGTTCCAGCCGCCTGCTTGTTTCTCCCATTTTCAACATAGCACCAATGGGAAGATTTTAAATTACGCATATGATTGTATCACATAAAATGGCATATAATTACCACATGTACAGTAGCAACTGCTCGGTTTTTTTTTTTGCTTTAATATATTAATGTAACTACATTTTTCATCTTAGCAGACAAGAATTCCTGGATGCCATGTCTAGACTAAAATGTTGCACAGTATAGTTTTAAAATGAGACCGTGGAAAATTGATTGCAGTTGAAGTCTCTAAAGGTTTGCAGCAACCATGACAGAACGTTCCCCACGGGAAGTTACAAACCAAAATCTCCCATCTGTGAATGAATAATTAGTTACCTTATTCCGAGTTCACAAGAAATAAGGGATGGAGGAGGCATGAACATAACAGAGTAATTGCAGATGCAGCTTATTGTCAAACCTCAGCTGAAAATAACCAATGTGCATCCATGCAACTTTTTTTTTTTTTTTTTTTTTGGAGAGGTAATTTTTCCTCATAATGACATTATGCGTGCAAGTCACCAGAATAGCACAAACACAGACAAGCACAGAGGTCACAGTAATGACAGTAGTGTCTTTGCCTTAAGGTCAGTCAGTGCATCTGCTGTTTTTATAATACAGAAGGTTCTAGTGTCCTCTGACCTGATAAAACACACTGCAAGACAAGCTCATATTTCAGAGTCTATGATTGGGAAATGTATGAAAAAAAAAGGGTTTCTTTCACTTTCTCTCTGACGCGCAGTCAAACTTACACTTTAGTCTTCACAAGCTTAAACCCAGTGCCAGTGATCATACTGAATGCTGCCTGTGTTGACAGCGCTTGACTCATTCTGCAGTGTGCATGCAGTCATTGAGATGCATAACCAGGTCTAAACTCAGCTCTGCCAAGTTGTGGGCAGCCATTTTACCATTACAACACACACGCACACGTGCGCATGCACGGGTGTAGACACAGATGCACAGGCACAAAGGGACTCAGAGACCAGGATCAATTTAGGAGGCAATAAAGCTCAGTAGACTGTAAACTCAGAAAATATGCAATGTACTTCTATTCAGCATCAATACCTGTGATGGAACACAAGAGTCAACAGCTATGTTAAACAGACACAGAGCACGAGCTCTATCTGGCTACACGCTACATGCAGATGCTAAAATGCTCTTTCACAAAAACTAGGCCTAAAAGGCTACTCACTGTCAGACTTCTGGACTAGTAAAATTTATGCACCAGATAGCCTTTGCGCTCAGGTGGACACGTTTTACCATACATTTTTTAAAGCATCTTAGCATTCTAGCAAAAGAGTTTTTTTCAAACATATTGGAGGTCTGACAGCTGACGGAGACACAAAGACACAAATGAACATGTTGTAGGCCAATTCCATCAGTGGAATTATAGGACCTGTATCAGTCTAATGAGGAAACGTGAATTAAATTTAAATTCACTGGGGACTTCCATGGACACTATAGACCACAGCAATTTATGGTAGTGTGTTATTGATATCTTTTCTTCCGGACTGGTGAAATGATGGACAGTCCACAGCTGTTCTACTTAAAGAGTATTGATCATTAATGTACAGTTTTTGAGCATTCACCCCAAAAGAGTTTGTTGTTATTCCTGTTTGCGGACAGTTTTGTTCTTTAAGCTTAATCCTTCTTTGGGACAAATAATAGGTTACTGCCAAACATGTACTGTTGGTTTCTGTTTATTTTAACAACTGTCTCTTAAAAAGTAAAATCTTAATGTTTCATGTGTGAATTTTGATGTTCAGTCATTTGTCCAGTTACCTCTTCTAGTAAAATCATGCACATCCAATTTTACTTTGGTCCATTTAAACTAACAACCTTCAGCCACACCCACATGATAGATCTGGATCTGGATTTCATACCGTTAAAACAGCTTTCGCTGTGTCGTCATTTTAGTGTAGAGGATCTCATGTGAATCTTGTTAAAATAAAGCTCCAGGTAAGGGAGAATATATTTTTTATATCGACTATTAACTATTAAATGGAGCTGTAAAATATTATGCAAAGGGAATTAACGGGGAATATATTTGCACAAAATTTATTATAATTGTACCTATTTTACTAACAATATGTGTACTTTCTGAGTCCTCAGTACAACAACTCAAATATATGCATCACAAGTAAAGTTTAAAGGATGATCACGATTTAAACTGGCTTGACCAGCTGAGCAGAATTATCTTTAGGAATGCTTTTATCATGTTCGACACATCTTCTCTTTAACTTTGGTGATCCACTTTGGGTTAAATCACTTTTAATTTATTTAACCAAGGAGAAAACAGTCCTACATGGCCACTGTTTGTGTTTGTTAGCCACCCAGTCAGTTGATTCACCACCTGCTCCAAAGCTTGGTGCTGTAAAAAGCGCTGACTATGAACTGCCTATCATAAAATTTGATGATGACATTCATGGCTCCCAGAGGATGGATTCTAAAGATTTCTGGTATTTCCTTGACCTTTCATGCGTGGCCATCACAATCATATTTTCCCCTTGAGCAAGGCTTTGGTGATAAGCAACAGACCTAACCAAAGTTATTGGCCAGATTTCAATTTAATCTGAAGCAGATAATCCATGGTCCTGATGAATAAGTCTTTTAGAATCTTCTGTCTCTTCGCTAATGGAGTTCCACGGTTTAACAGAAAAACATTTCTTTTTTTTTTTTTAACCTATGGTTTTTCCTCCAGCATCACGCTCAAGGAAATCGGAATTTACGTTGTTTTTTTTCCTCACGAAGACCCAAGGAGCCCTCAAAAATAAATAAAATAAAAAAATAGCCCACTAAAGGAATTTCTGTCCACTTAAATTATTATTTCTTAAGCACTAGCGTAACCATTAATGTCAAATAGATATATTTGAGAGGACAGAACAAAGTGGACAAAATTAAAGTGGACAAAATTACAGTGTGTTATGTATCTTAGCCAACATTTATCTAAATATTGCCTGTTTGTGTTTTCCTAAGGATGTAAATTTTGTCATCTGGGTCACGGTTGAGATATGTGTGCAAGGCTGCATGTCAAATCTACGCAAGCTGGAAAGCAAAAATTGTGGTTATTGAATGTAACTATAATTCTATGAGAATGTAAATAAGCTATTTGGAGGATTAAATTGGATGAAAGCCATTTTTCCTCCCTAAACATTCTCAACATCACAGGATGACTTGAGACCTAACATCAAGAATGAACAGGCCAGCATTTGTTTCAATAAAACTGCCAGTTACTGCATGCACAGAGATGCCAAAAAATCATAACTGTCATCAGAAATCTATGACATACCATGGTAAGTGGTGCTGTACTTTTTTTAATAAAATACAAAATTTTACACAAAGCTCTATTAGAGATCTGATCAGTTTTATTATGTTGCAAATTAGATGTGTATCAGGTGATTGCTTCAGTTACTCCCCCATTAAACCCCATATTTGCAGCTTCACATTGTGCATTCACTTGAGATTTGCTGCTAGTAAAAGATTTATATGCACACGTGTCATGCCCAAGGACACAAAGCCATACTGTTCCTGCACCCGTGTGAAAGATATTGTCTTTTCTTTCACTACAATCATTACTATTCATTCAGAAAATTGTTGCCTTCTAGACCATTTTCGTGGCAGAATAAATACCCAAATTTGTTTTTTAAGGAAAAATGATAATCACCCTGCTGTTATAATTGGGGTCAAGGAGAACACATCATTTATGAAGAAATATCTTCTCTCATAAACCTTTCTCTCCCTTTTTCCACTTTATCATCTTCTGGGGATGGTGTCATGGCACCCTAAAAAAATTGTGACCTTGCTGTTCCACTCCAATTCATATCCATTTGTCTGTGCGGGTATTTCTGTATGACTGTGGGCATTTACGCTGTATATTTGGTCATCCAAAAAGGCCCCATAGGAAGATTTTGTCCCACAAAGGCACCTGACAGAAATGCCTCAGAGCACCCACAGCCCTAACCCCTAACCCTTACTCACGCAATGAATCAGCACACATGCACACACCTGAAGGCAGAAACAAACAGAAGATGTGCGTGTGGACAGTGTAATAGTTACAGCTGCACTGAAACTGATACACATGCAAGAGAAAACGCATAATCATTCTCAGCAGAGATGTTTCATCATGTTTCTGAGGCAGCAGTGAATCGCTGGAGACAGAATGGACATCAGTTCTGTTAGTTAGTTTTGGTGCACTTCAACAGTTAAGTGACAATACACATGAATTATACCTTTGATCCTTGTCATAGAAATTAAATATTTTTCCTCATTGCTTTGTTGTTGTCTCGCTATTTCATGTGGTGAACTTTCCCTGCTACCAGCCAGCGTATTGTCCGACACTTTGGTTTCCCACTGTCTTACACAGCTGCCAGGTTGTGTTTCTGGGTGCCGCATATATTTTCCCTGGTGTGTTCTGGTGTGTCCTGCCAAAGCAACTGTACTTTTGATGCTCTTTGTTATTTTTCATTCATCAATCTGCTGAGATATACAGTATGTATAACCCTTTTTGATGTTGCTCTGTCTGATCATTCCTGTGTTTTCTTTGAGAGTGCTGTTATTGTCAACAAGTCAACGTCCAAACAGAGGTTATCAAAAAACGGTATATAGGCAAAAATGCCAGTGAAATGTTTCTACAAGCTTTCTCTCCCTCACCCGCCCTCTCCTGGCCGTCAGTTGATGAGCTTGTGGATCATTTCAATGGTAAAATTAGAAGCATTATTGATGTTGTTGCTCCCATCAAGGTGAAAGTGATCACTGCCAAAAAGAGAGCTCCATGGAAAAATGCCACCCTGGTAAGAGCTGAAAAACGACAATGTCGGAAAGCTGAACGGAGGTGACGGAAAACAAAGTTTCAGGTTTTCTATGAGATCTATAAAGAAGGACAGAGGATTTTAAAATATGGAGCTGAGAAATGCAAGACAATCATTCTTTTCTGACATCATTGCTAAGAACAGCAATAATGCTCGTTACCTGTTCGTTACTGTTTACAGGTTAACTAATCCTCCTGTGTCAGTAACTCCAGAACTCCTATCCAACCAGGCCTGTAAGGAGTTTGCTTCCTTCTTTACTGACAAAATTCAGAAAATCAGGCAGTCAATGCATGCTTCCACGCCAGGGGCAGCACATATGTCACCACTGTGCCCACCTAAAAATAAACACACCATGACACTTTTTTCCAATCAGCCCAAAAACCCTGGATGAGATCATTTGCCATCTGAAACCAGCACTTGCTCTCTTGATACTCTGCCAACAGGGTTTTTCAAGACTGTTTCAGGATGCATGGCCCCAGATATTTTACTGATTGTAAACACCTCCCTGCTCTCAGGAGTCTTCCCTCAGCCCCTAAAAACAGCCGTCATCAAGCCACTCCTGAAAAAGACCAGCTTAGACTCATCACTCATGAGCAGCTACAGACCGATATCAAACCTCTCCTTTCTTAGCAAGATTATAGAAAAAGCTGTTTTTCAACAACTCCACAACTTCTTGATGCAAAATATAACTGTTTTGATATCTACCAGTCAGGTTTTCAGCCACATCACAGCACTGAGACTGCTATAAGTAAGGTCCTTAATGACATTCACTTGAACATAGATAGTGAAAACATGTCAGTCCTGGTACTTCTGGATCTCAGTACTACATTTGACATGGTCGACCATATCATTTTACTAGACCTGCTGAAAAACTGGGTAGGACTTTCTAGCACTGCAATAAATTGGTTCAAGTCCTATCTAAAAGACAGGGACTACTTTTGTGTCTATAGGTAACTATAAATCTGAGCAAACTAAAATAACCTGTGGAGTTCCCCAAGGCTCCATCTTGGGGCCACTGCTGTTCAACATCTACGTGCTCCCACTCGCTCAAATTATGAAAAACAATAAAATATGTTACCACAACTATGCTGATGACACACAAATCTACATAACCATCTCACCAGCTGACTACAGTCCAATCCAAACACTGACCAGATGCATTGATCACATCAGAGACTGGATATGACAGAACTTCCTTCAGAATAGTTTTCGGAGCCAAGGAAGAAAGATTAAAAGTCACCACTCAGCTTCAAAGAGCTAAGTTAGAAACCAAAAACAAAGCTATAAATCTGGGTGTAGTCATTGACTCAGACCTGAACTTCAGTAGTCACATTAAGACAGTTGTGAAGTCAGCTTATTATCACTTAAAGAACATATCCAGGATTAAAGGACTGATGTCTCTGCAGGATCTACAAAACTTGTCCATGCATTTATCTTCAGTAGACTAGACTACTGTAACGCTGTCCTGACAGGTCTCCCTAAAAAGACCATCAGACAGCTGCATTTAGTCCAGAACACTGCTGCTCGAGTCCTCACTAACACCAGGAAAGTGGATCATATAACTCCAGTCCTCAGATCTTTACACTAGCTTCCTGTTTGTCAAATAATTGACTTCAAAATCCTGCTGTTAGTTTACAAAGCACTGAATGGTTTCGGGCCAAAATACATTCAGGATCTTCTGGTTTATTATGAACCCACCAGATCCCTCAGGTCATCAGGGTCAAGTCTACTTTCTGTTCCCAGAGTCAGAAATAAACACGGAGAGGCAGCGTTAAGTTTTTATGCTCCTCACATGTGGAACAAACTCCCAGAAACCTGCAGGTCTGCTGACACTCTCAGCAGTTTTACATCAAGGTTAAAAACTTTTCTATTTGCCACCTCTCATCAAAACAATTAACTTTTATTTCTTGCATTTTATCAACATCTGTAATTCCCCCTTTTTTTTTAAATCAAAAACAACTTGATTAACTTTTTGCTTTTTAATATTTTGCATTTTATTATTTTATTCTATTTTATTATTTCCTCCCTGCTGTAATGTATTCTTTAATGCTTCTGTAATGCTTCTAATGTTTTATGTAAAGCACCTTAAATTGTCTTGTACACAAAATGTGCTATACAAATAAACTTGCCTTGCCTTTTGCATGCAATGGATATTAAAATAAATTGAAATCTAGTCATTGCCAGGTCTTTAATATTTAAGTTTATCCTGAGTCTTACTTAGATATTGTAGTCACCAGGTGGTCAAAAATAAATATAGAATTAAACATTATTTTTTTCCACAACAATCCCAGAATAAATGCTTTCTCACAACCTCTCCCATCTTCCCCTGGCTCTGTGTTTTTGGTGTCTAGATACTGTCGATTGCCATGTTTGGTAAACTTAAGGTGATGAGATTACCATGACAACATGAGGGAGTGACGCGGGGTTTATTGTGAGATGAACCCTGGTAACGGTGATGATTCATCAATAGGAACAACACCAGTATGTGTATCTCCTGTTCACCATGCTTGGCCGCACCTTTTTTTTACTACGTAAAACACAAATGTCACCCATAATCTTTAGATTTTCAGGGTCGTCTTCATTTTGTTTGCCATCTCCAACTTGTTTGCTTTCAACTTTCTTCTTCCTCATGTCATCTCGTTCTTAGACTTGCCCTGTCCCTGTTTACTTTTATACTCCTCTGCAAGCTCATCGCCATCACCGTACATCTATGTTTATCTATCGTTTACGGTGTTCATGCAAACACAGTCGTTCGTTTTTGTGCCCACAGACACGCCATAGCAACGGCTGCAAATTAAGAAAAAGGAGAGCAGAGGCAAAACAGTGGAAAGAAGGTGACAGAGAGATGGAGGAAAGCACTGCAGAAACAGTGCTGCTTGATGAAAAATGGTGAGGGGAAATGGAAAGCTTTGGAGGCCGAAACGATAAGTAGGTCAGCCCTAATCTGGGGTTGAGTTTGGCATATAAATAAATAATGAAGACGGCTTCACAGTTAAAACGCCATCACCGTGTAAAACCTCCTAAATATGAAAATCCACTCTGCTGTACCACGGCCTCTCAGTTTTGGTTGGGTTGGCTGGCTCAGTATCACTCTGAGGCATCTCGGTGATGAACAGACATGTGGTGATACAGGCAGATGTTGTATATAGCCCGAAGAAACTGACAGAAAGAATGAGAGAGAGCCTAGATCAGCAGATAGCGAGGAGATAATCAGTAGGAAATGTTATCATCGCATGCACGCGTGTGGTTTGGGAGGGAGAGAAAAAACCTGGACTGTGTTAGGAAGGTGGCACTGTTGGAGATATGAGGGGCATTAAGCAGATGGGGCATATGACCGGTCACATCTGGTAAAGAGTGAAGCCATGATGTAGAAAATGATTACACGCACACACACAAAAAAAACTTTAAAAGACTTGCAGTATAAAAGGGAGAATCTGAATTCATTGTACATAGATGGATATTTGCATTTAACCTCCTCAAATTAGAGGATTTTCTTACAGAGCCCAGGAGAGTCCAGTTAAATAGGATATACAATTTTTTTTTTTTTTTTTTGGTTTAAACATGGCTTTCTCTCCCCTAATCCACCAGATCCAAACTTTCACTGTGCTCTGGGACCTTCTGTTTTACACGTTTAGCACAAAGCGAGAATCTTAATGTTGACAAGGGTCTATGAATACAAATGGAGATGAAAAATAATTGGAAAGAAAGTTATAAGATGGAGAGATTTTTTTTTTCTGTTGGAGCCCAGTCATATACATATACAGTTAGAAACATTGAAAGCACTTACATGATAAACCCCAATGTTGACTCACATGGTTAGCATATTTATGCATGGTTCAAAAATTAAAAGATGATGCAATATTAATTCACTGCTACGAGAGTGAAAGGTCTTTAAGTTAAAACAGCTACTACTTAGGATGAAAAAAAATGTTTTAAATTAAAAAAAAAAAACGCATTAGACCATCACTGTTGAGGTGATGGTCTAAGGCTGTAAAACTGTTCCCTTTTTGTGCCAACACATAGTGCTGAGAATTCATCCCAAATCATGGTGCTCTGCAGTGTGCGTGCTGACTGTTCAATAAATCATGTATGGTAGATCCAAGAACAGAGATGCTTTCCAGTGATGCATTCAAGCCATTTTCTGTCACTTGTGAGTTTTTCCTCTATATCGTTAAGTATCCTGCATTGTATCCCAGCCGAGCATCCAGAGTAAGACTCAGTACTAAACTGTACTAAACTATTTATCGACAGTTTGTCTGACTGTGAATTGATGGATGTCTTAGCACTATGAGATGACTTTGTATCCCTTCCCAGTCTTCAGAGGTCTCTTTTTTTCCAAACTTCAAAATGTATTGATCAAAGTAGTTCTAAACCACATCTCCAAATTAATTTCATTATCTGGACTCCAGGGGCCTGATCTTCCGCCAAACCTCCTAAAGCCGCTATTAAGGGATAGCAGGTAGCAGGAGGGGCATTCCCCCACAAAAAATGCAATCTTCTACCTCCCTAAACCTGCGAATTTACCTGCGCTAACCGCTATATTATGCATATATTATGCATATATTATGCATGGGAGTGGTTAGGGCATTCCACCTGTGCATCAGTAGCCATTGCCTTTAAGAGCAGGTTGTGCTACCCGCTATAAGCAATCTTCCGCTTCCCTAAAGCCGCTACCCGCATACCGCTATAGAGCGTCTTTTCTTCCAGATCGGAGCAGCTCTCATGGGCTGCTCATCTGGGACTCTGCATGATCAACTATGTCAAAGGCAGCGCTTTGGTCCAGCAGAACTAAGACTGAGACTTTGCCTGCGTCTGTGTTCAGAAGAAGTTGACAGAATTTAGCCAGTGATTCCTCATGCTGGCTAAAATGCCGACATTTACTATAATCGCAAAGAAGAAGACGATTCTCACAAACCTTAAAGACAGAGAGAACTACTGTCTTGCCAGTGGATCGTACATGTAAAATTTTTAAAATTTCATAAAAATCAATTGACTGGTCTTTGTGCAGCTTAGAAATTCATCACACACAAACTGGTTTCATTAACTACAATTTATTAAAAACCAAAGGTTGTGCTCTCCGTAGGGCAGCCAGCAGTCACGGACCGATATTTCAGTAAACTCACAGAGAATAAAAATGTAAAAAAGGAGAGGAAACACACTAAACAAACTCCAAAAACTGCCTGTAGTTTGGGGGATTGACCTGTGCACAAACTCATATAAAACTCATATATAAACTCATATAAAATATGGCTCTGTCTCTTGATGAGAAGGTTGGTAAATAAAAATAAAATACAATATGTATTTTTTTTCCCCCTGTTGCCAGGAAACTAACCTACAGCAGAGCTGCCTATTTTCCATTGTGTGGTGGCAGTAATTTCCTCTGCTGTAAGTCCTTCATCCTTTTTCCAACAAAAACCTTTCTTACCATCCAAAAAAAAAGCAGTGGTTGACAAGTGTTGTTCATCAGTTTGTCACAAACATCTGCAGTAGTTCAAAAACAAGGTGTTTCTTGACAGATTAAAAAAAAAGTGGATTGGATGTTATTATGTAGCTACTGATTAACTGCGTCTACAAAAAAAAAAAATAAAAACTGTACTATCAATATTTAAGGTGATATAAACCTTTTGTTTTACCGTTGCTACAATCCCACAGTTGAGAGGAGCATGCATTCATTCGCTCGGCTCCATTTTCTTTGCTCGGGCCAGAATCAAGCAGACCATTAGCTCTGCTCCTCTGTGGTTTGTTCAGCTGCGCCTTTGCACAAATCATGTGAGGCTCACTTCACTTTGTGCTCCGTTTATAAACCTTGACTAAACAGTTCCTCGGAGGGGTCAAAGGGTTTGTCAACTTGAAGAGTGAACACTACTTAATATGGGACAAAATCAAGATGATTTCCGTTGCAAGTCAGTGAAGCAGAACGGGAAAAATCACTGTGACTAACCAGTTCCAATTCTTTATATATATATATATATATATATATATATATATATATATATATATATATATATATATATATATATATATATATATATATATATAGCTTTCTTTATAACCTGGTTCCATAACATGTTTTGTTCTGAGAGCAACACCTGTGCTTAACCCCTGTGCAGATATCTGGGGCACCACTGTGCAGCCTGACACACTTCTTTGTCACCATCAGCCTCCACTGACTGTATCTATTTTCCTTCACCCTAATAGGGTGTTATGAGGCCAATTTTCATTTCCCTTTAAACTGAAACAACACCTTTCCCTACTGGCATTATGCTTCAGTTCCTTAATCTCACTTTGCAGTGCCTCAGCCATTTCCCTAACCCCGTTCTCACCGGCACTGATGTCTCAAGGGACCTATGCATCACCATATGTGTGCAGGTAGTGTAACATGTAACTGAATACATGGGATGTGTCTCTGTGTCTCTGTTCGGCTCTTGTGGAGCACTGCATTAAAATTAATAATAAAATCTGTTCAGTGGCAGGTGGTCCAAACATGTGCCAAAATTATTGTTCAACAGAGGCACCTTCTGCATCTCAGTTGGTCAACTGCACCGGCAGGGTCCAGCCAAGTATCTATAAAATGCTTAATTATCCTATTTCAGAAAGCCAACTTTCCCTCTGGGTTTAATTTTTCTTTAAATTAACATAAAATAAACACACATTTGAAAAGTCTGACGCTGTGGTTCTGCATCCTGAAGTGGTTTTGGATGCCCAGTTTGAGGGATACATTTACCACAGAATGCTTGATGTAATAATTGATCTGATTCCCGAAGGCATCAAATGACCTCATCGTGTGACTGAACACCAGCGCACCGGTATCTCTGGTTACCGTCGTCGTGGCAACAACTGCAAATACTGTGTCCAGTGTCAAGATCTGCATGGACTATGACAGTCTGGTTGGGATGGAGAGTTAATCCCATGCTATCAGCAGAACCATTACAACCCTTTGGGCGAAAGGCAGGGGTACAGCCTGGACAGGTCACAGGTCCACACATTGACAAACAACCACGGCCAATTTAGAACCACCAATTAACCTGACATGCCTGTTTTTGGACAGTGGGAGGAAGCCGGAGTACCTGGAGGAAACCCACGCAAACACGGGAAGAACATGCAAACTCCACGCAGAAAGGCCCCGTCGAGGTTCGAATCAGAAACCTTCTTGTTGTGAGGCAACAGTGCTGACCATTAAGCCACCGTGCTGCCCCAAGTCAAACCAGTAAATGACTAAAATAAAATACTTTAAATTTTCTGATATATTATGGTCAGAAACATCAGACGAACGACTGATAAATGTAACAAAGGAATGATTTATTCTCACTTTCTAAGGGATTTTTCAGCCTTTTTCATCCTACATCACTAGAGTGAACAGACAATAGCCTCATTTGTTGCCAGATTAAAACCACTTCATTACTCTAGCAATTTGGCGATTGATTGCTCGCTGTCTTAATGGGAGCTGGATGAGAGCATTAATTCAGTTTCATTTCCGCCTGTTCGGCGAAGGTGTCCTGTGTTGAGCTGGAGGTGTGCGGGGGCGGTTAGAGTCAGCCAACACAACTGGCTTGTTAATGATCTGAGTCTGATACGTTGCTTACAGACACTTAATTTCACATTAAACTGGTTGTGGATGGTTCGTGTATGGTTTGAATATGAAAGCTGGTTGCTTGTTTCATCACTTCATTTCTTCTCCAATGATTACCTCTGTGACTCAGAAGTTTTGCTTTGTGATTCCAGTGGTTCATATATTTAAAGGACAAAGCTGGTTATTAAAGAGGCAGGACACCAGAGTGTTATATAATCAGAGCTACTAGTGTCTCTGTTTCTCATGACAGATGGAGGAAATCAAACTACTCTCAAAATAGAAACAAATAGACCACAAACTTGTGTTCTTGTTGCTTTATATCTGCTGGATATGACGATGAACATGAGGAGAATGTGAATGATTCTAATGTCGCTGCCATTTACTCGTGTTTGCATTTTACAAAATAATATTTGCGCTTTTAAGTTTAATTTAGTAATATATGCAGTTAGTTTAGTATTTTAACTTTTATACCTTTGGTTTTATCCTCTTGTTTTGTTGCAATACATTTTATATAGTTTATATTCATTATATTATATTTTTATATTATTATATCCAGTTTTTTTTACTTGCAGTAGTTTGCAGTAACGGGCCTATACCATCCCATTATCATTACAACAGTTTTTTGTTTGTTTTTTTTTCTTGTTTTTTGTACTGATGTTGGTCCATCTCATCCCAACTAATTGTCTTGGTGTACAGATGTTTGGAGTTTCTTGTTCCTTACCTTATTACTCTGTGAGCCTTGAATTGCCCCCTGGGGACAAATAAAGTGTTTTTGCATTGAACTGAATTGAATGAATGAATGAATGAAAATCAGGATCCAAACACTAAAAGCCACTTTTAATTTCAAGTCATCCAACAGCAGAAATACAGAAAAACTCTTAACTGTTACAGCAACAGCTTCATCTTCATCTGTTCCAATCCACCTTTATCCTGTTCAGGGTCACTGGGGGCTGGAGTCTATCCTTGCTGGTGGGATGAGATGCGTGGTATACCCTTGACAGGTCGGCAGTCCATCACGGGGCCAACATAGAAACAGGCACCCGTGTACCCTTTCACCTGGTGTGACCAGGCACAGCTGCTGTTTATGATCTCCTGTTGTTATTTCTGCTCCATTAGGGCAACGCAGAGCAGCCGAGCAAGGCACAAAACACACACAGAGACAGAGACACACACACACAAAGGCTGAAATATGCAATAATGCAGTCAGACCAGTTATGGAGCAATGATGTGGGCCGATGTGTACATGAGCAGTTGAAAAGCTGGTATTTCAGGTGTTAATTCAGCTGGTCGTTTTAGCTACAGTGAACTTCCAGACAGATGGGTCAGCTTGAAAAAGTGAAAATGTATTTGTTAGATTCAAAGTAAGTTCACGACACACCTTCTCATTTCCACAAGATACTGCTCTTCGACCAACTGACCACATCGTGACTCAGAGATTTGTTGTTCACAAAATCCCCTCAGAGCCACCTGACCTCCTCTTCTCTCCTTTCACTCACCTCCTCCTCTTCCTCTTCTTCCCTCTTGGCCTCTGACTTCCCACTTCCTTCATCTCTGCTCTCAATCTCCCTCCCCCATAATATCAGGACGCAGATAAGTGAGATAAGAGTAAAGAGCTGGCAGAGAAAGCAGCTATAAGTGAAATCTGTTCCTCTGAGAAAAAACTAGAGCTGTACAAGTTTAGCGAACCTCATTTAAATTTCATCAGTTGATAGTTGGACAAACTGGTTTTAAATGAGGGCTGCATACATTTTATAGTACCCCCCCCCCCCCCCCCCACAGTACAGTTAGATAAAATTGTAATGAAGAGTTCTGTTTGTACAGGCAGTGCCTTATCTGATATCTGCAGAAGGAAAATTTGCAGTTTTTAGCACAGAGGTTCAGTCCCTTTTACGGCTGTCTAACTACACGGTCTCTTGCTTGGTCACTCTCTCATTTTCTCTTCCATAATTACTTTCCTGATGATGTCTACTGTAACTCTGTGAGCTACTTTTTAGGGATGTCCCGATCCCGATCGGCGATCGGCGATCGGCCTTCGATCTTAAAAATTTAAGGTGGATCGGATCAGCCGATCAACATTATTATAACACGCCGATCTTTTTTTCATTATTTTTTTCCTCAAAAAGTGATCCTGATTAACACAAATTAATAAAGTAATCATATTACACAAACAACAATATTTTTTAAACTATATACATTTAATAATTTGCACTGAAATGAGGTTTCCCAGCAGCGCTGTCTTGTATCCACCTTAAAAGTTTCAAGACCGGCGGCGTCAGGATAAACTTTAGCAAAAATGTCAGCAGTGTGGCATCGCTATAAAATTACAAAGACCGACGCTTCGACTGCGACTTGCAACGTGTGGAAGGCTGAGATATCACGAGGGGTAAGTAAAAAGAGAGTTTACAACACCACCAATTTAATCAGACACTTAAAAAAGCACGCAGCACCGATCACCGCAGCCTTCTGTCAGGTGCCGTGGTGCCGACGGCTGCAGCTTTGGTGCTCTGTGAAACTGTTTCAAAAGAAGAAACTCCCGAAAGCTCGGAGAAATACAGAAAATCACCGAGCTAATCGCGGAATGTATTACTGAGGACGACCAGCACATTTACAAGGCATTTAACCGGCTCATTAATTATCTCGAGCCTCGTTCCCGTCATTACATGAACGACAAAGGACACAAAGGTGCGCGAACATGTGCAGCGGGTCTTGAAAGAAGTTAAGTTAATATTTTATTTTATTGTTATTCTGATGTGATTTCATTGATTGCAAAGACTTCTGCTAGTGTTTTCATTGCTTTAAACTGCTAGCCAAGTTCACCTGCTGCTATTTAAATGGAAGTGCTATGTTCTTTGGTACTGAGACTGTTGAACAGTCACTGTTAAGAAAGAAGTGTGTTTAAATAAGTTATTGTTTATTTTATGAGATGATAAAAGCTATTAATCTCAGCTTGGATGCAGGCCTATTTATTAATGTACACAGGAAATAAAATGCACAGGAAATTAAACTCTGTTTGCCGATTTAAAAAAAGTGAAATCGGATCGGAAAAAATCGGAAATCGGCCGATCATCAAAATTAAAAGATCAGAATCGGATCGGGACCCAAAAAAACGTGATCGGGACATCCCTACTACTTTTATCATTGTTGATGATGAAATTGTGACGGATGGTGTTAAATGATACACAGTGGACCAATGAGGATGAGAGTCCAGAGTTACCTTAGCTGACTCTGTGCTGATAGTACAGACAGGAGACTGCTACAGCTACACAATGCTCCCTAAAAGTAAGCAAATATTCAGTCAAAAGAAACTGTGTGATGTTTCAGCATGAATAAAATCATTAGTTGCGCAAACCGCTGTCAATAGATGCAAAAGGAGATGATTTCATGATCTGTGCTTCCCCAGAACTGGATCAATACCTAGATATTAATAACTAATAGGCAAGTGTTAACAGGAGAGGCTCCCCTCTTTTTCTGTTTACTGACAGTAGTTGGCAAAACATCTGTAGTCAGCTTGTACAGATTTATGAAATGGTGATAGCAAACAGAAGAAAATGTCTGTCCAAATTATACTTTTTTACATTCTTCCCATTTATGAAAGCACAGTACATACGTGTATTCTGCTCTGACTCAGTCTGCTATAATTTATGTCAGTGATGATTAATTAGTTCTTGACACATCATACCATAAAAAGAAAAGAGAAAAGAGAGCTAAGTCTGTTTGCCTGGATATTCATCAAGTTGCTTATCTCAGCTTTTTTAATCCTATTTTTGGATAACAAAAGGCTTTTTCCCTGCATGTTTGGTCAAATTGATGTAATCTCTGTCTGATTAAAGAAGCTTTCAATGCATGATAGATGTGGGAGACAATGATGGTCTTTTGTTTCCATGATAAATGTGAAGACGCTGGCCTCCATAATCGTATTCTTAGTTCAGATAGGGTTAGGGTTGAGATACGCTCAAGAAGCCTGTACGCAAGTCTGTTGAGATGGTTATCAGTTTGCTGTGACTTGGTTCAGCAGACGCGTGACAATACAGTGACAGTGTGTGTGTTTGTGCAACCTGTATGTTCTGCATGGGCGATGTAAGCATGAGTGAGCACAAAAAGATCAATAATGCATCACCCATGGAAATGTTATACAAAAAAAAGAGGAGGTAAAAGAAAAAAAAATCTTAACATGTCTATAATTCTCATTTAAGGTTTAATATACACTGACATAACAAATGGAAAAGACAAACAGAAGAGACAGTTGACGGGACAGATCATTGATTTTGAATGGGCCTGGTTCCCTCTTGTGATCTGGGGATTACTGAAATATCACACATACATACACACACACACACACACACACACACATATATATATATTAGGGATGCAATGGTACTCGGTAAAATACCGGACCGTTTGGTACGACCTGCGCGGGACAATACGCTTTTATGTCCCACGGGATTTAAGTTCCAATAATTTTGCATTGGACTTGCACGTGAGCGTGTGTGCCTTTTAAGCAACAGGCCCGCTACTGCATAGAGAAGGCTTTTCAACAAACCTACCGTGCCACTACCGTGCCGAGCTCCCAGAGTTTACCGAACGTAAACATACTTGTCGGCTTGTATCTCGGTTTGAAAGCAGTGCGTCCGAGCTGCTCTGCCATTGGCTATCGCTTAGCATCTTCCTGGCATCCCATTAGCTAGGATGAGCCCCCAGGAGGTAAACAACAATTTTTACCTCCTGTTTTTGCCAATTATGTTTGGTGCAAGATAACTCAGAAAGTTATGGATGGATTTTGAGTAACTTTCCGGAGTTTTGTTTGTTTTTCATTTTGGTGTGTTTCAGATCCTGGAATTTTGATAAATTTTCCGGGTTAAATCCTGATATATATAATATCTGATAATATATATTATATATATATATATATATATATAATACACAGTAATGCCTTGCCACTTCGCGGTTTGCCACGGTTTCGCATTATTATAATAAGAATAAAATAATGGCTGAAACTTCTGCAAAAATCCACCCCATTGCAGACGAGAGGCCGCAACAAACACACTCAAGTCAATTCAGATTTGGTGACTGACTTCAGCCTCCCGCCAGAGTATGTCGTTTCTTCTGCCAGAGATACTCCTTTCGTTGGTCCCCATTTCAGATTGCCATCATTCCGGCTTTTGGATAGGCAATAAACCTTGTTTAAAAAAACCGCTTTCCTTGTCTGGCTGCTTTTGGGTCCAGTTCCTCCTGCTCATCACAGAATACTCTGGCCAACATGGACCCAGCGGACCCAGACTCCGTGAAAAGAGCGGTTGCCCCCAAGGAACCCTGCTAGGACAACACCAGGACATGCTGCAGGTACTTATGGACTCCGTTCAAAAGCTCAGTGCACAGGTAGCTCACCTGTCGGATCAACTCACTGCTCGACTTCCTTCCCAACCCCCCGAACCTGCCTCCGCTGCTGACACTGCTTCTACTCCACCTCTACCCTCCATGAAGGAGCCCTACGTCCCCCCACCAGAACCATATGCAGGAGAGATAGGTGGCTGCAGGGGATTTTTGTTACGATGTACCTTAGTTTTTGATCAACAGCCCCTTAGCTATCCTACAGACCGCTCCAAATAGCCTACGTCATCAACCTTTACGGGTAAGGCGGCTAGGTGGGCTACGGCTATTTGGGACCAGCAGTCCCCTACTTTGAACACCTTCTCTGACTTTGCAGAAGAACTCCGCCGAGTTTTTGATCACCCTGTTCGGGCCAGGAGGCGGCCAACGCCTATTCTCACTATCCCAGGGTTCCCAATCTGCTGCTGACTTTTCCATTGAATTTCACATTGCAGCTTCAGAAAGCGGGTGGGGGGAACAGAATTAAAAGGAGTATTTATTAGAACTGTCTGAACAACTCAAGGATGAGTTAGCTTCCAGGGACGAACCCACCTCGCTAGAGGGCTTGATTTCTTTAGTTTATCCGTCTGGATATCGTCTGAGAGAGAGACGCAGGGAAAGAGGCAGCTCACCCATCCTCCTCGGCTCATGGTCCCCTTTGCAGGCTCAGGAACATTGGCTCCCCAACCATCCTCTCCGTTTCTGTCAGATACACCCCCAGAAGAGCCCATGCAGCTGGGACAGACACAATTACACCCCAGAGAGAGACAGAGAAGATTCTCCCAACACCTATGTATATACTGTGGCCAAGGTGGCCACTTCATTGCCTCCTGCCCCCTGAGGTTAAACGGCCGAGCTCACCAGTGAAGGAGAGCAGCCTGGTGAGCCAAACCGCTACAACCCCCAGCTCTCCCAAACGTTTCTCTGTTCCCTCCCTCCTGTCTCCTCTGGAAAAGAATTCCCTGCCTCTCCAAACCTTCCTTGATTCTGGTTCTGACGACAACTTTATCCACACGAATTGGCTGAACAGCTTATCTCCCCCTGGAGCCCCTTTCCCTCTCCAAAGAGGTCACAGCTTTGGACGGCCGACTTATAGCCACCGTCACCCACCGGACCGCTCCTGTGACTCTCATAATCTCCGTAACCACCGGAAGACATCCAGCTGTATGTCCTCCCCTCTCCATACTCCCCAATCGTACTTGGACTCCCCTGTTGCAGCTCCATAACCCTCACCTCAACTGGCAAACCTCATCCATCATCAACTGGAGTGTTTCACTGCCACTCTCACTGCCTCCGCTCCGCCAACCCCTGGTATAGCCGTAAGCAGACAGTTCCTGTCCAGCCGTCTCTCTCAGCAGTTCCACCTGATTATCACGATCTCGCCCCTGTCTTTAGTAAGAGCTGGCACTTTCTCTTCCCCCACATCGCCCTTATGACTGTGCATTGACCTACTACTACTACCCGGCCCCCCTTCCCCAGTCGCAGGCTCTACAACTTGTCCCGTCCAAGAGGGAGGCTATGGAGACGTATATCCAGGACTCTCTAGCTTCAGGTCTCATCCGGCCCTCTTCTTCCCCACTAGCAGCGGGTTTCTTCTTCGTTAAGAAGAAGGACTCAACCTACGTCCATGCATAGATTACACAGGTCTCAATACATTACAGTCAAAACAAGTATCCCTGCCCTCATCGACCCCTCGTTTGAGCCCCTGTTGTAACTCCCGGATCTTCTCCAGTTAGACCTGCGCAACGCGTATCACCTGGTGCGGATAAAAGAGGGAGATGAATGGAAGACGGCGTTTAAAACACCCCTCTCGGTCACTTCGAGTATTTGGTGATGCCGTTTGGACTAACAAACGCTCCCGGTGTCTTCCAAGCCCTCATAAATGATGTCCTCCGGATAGCTAGACAGGTTCGTATACGTATTTTGGATGACCTCATCTTCTCCCGCAGCCTGGAAGAGCACAAGCAGCACTGCGTCTGGTCTTCAGAGACTGCTAGAGAACCGTCTGTACGTGAACCAGAGAGTGCGAATTTCACGTCTCCTCCATTTCCTTCCTAGGGTACATCATCGCACAAGGAGAACTCCAACCAGATCCGGGAAAGATCCAGGCAGTCCAAGATTGGCCAGTCCCCGCTTCCCGTAAGGATCTCCAGCGGTTCCTTGGATTTGCCAACTTTTATCGGAGGTTTATACGGACTACAGTAAGGTAGCTGCCCCCCTTACTCAGCTCACCTCCATTAAGGTCCCCTTCTCTGGTCTTCTGAAGCTGCTTCCACATTCACAAGTTAAAGACACTGTTTACCTCAGCTCCTGTGCTGAAACAACCCCAAACCATCCTTACAATTCATATTGAGGTGACGCCTCGGATACAGGAGTGGGCGTGTCCTGTCCTAAGATACCCACCACCACAAAACTGCACCCGTGTGCCTTTTTCTTTCCCGTCGCCTGTCTCAGGCAGAAAGGAATTATGACGTAGGGAATAGAGAGCTGCTGGCTGTGGTGTGGGCGCTCCAGGAATGGAGGCACTGGTTGGAGGGAGCACAGCACCCGTTCATAATCTGGACAGACCATAAAAATCTCTCTTACCTGCGGTCAGCGAGATGCCTCAACTCTCGCCAAGCTCGCTGGGCCCTGTTCCTGAGTCGGTTCAGTTTCACCCTTTCCTACGCCCTGGTTCCCAAAATAGCAGCCGGACGCCCTTATCCAGAGTTTTCAGTCCCACCTCAGACACAGGGAACCGGACGTCATCATCCCTTCCTGCCTGTGTCGTCGGTTACGCCTCCTGGGAGATCGAGGCGGTTATACAGGAGGCACTAAAAACTCAGCCCGACCCCAAGACGGGTCCTCCGGAAGAGGTTCGTGCCAGAGTCTGCCCGCTCTAAAGTGCTGCAGTGGGGACATTCTTCCCGGCTCACCTGCCACCCAGGTATCACAGGACTCTCCTTTTCTTACAGCGGAGATTCTGGTGGCCCGGGATGGCTCGGATGTCCAGGCCTTTGTGGGCGGCCTGTTCTGTTTGCGCCCGGGGCAAGTCCTCCTATCGACCTCCAGCCGGCCTGTTGCGTCCACTGCCTGTGCCTACCCGTCCATGGTCACACATCGCTTGGATTTTGTCACAGGCCTCCCACCGTCCGAAGGTAATACCGTTATACTCACCATTGTAGACAGGTTCTCCAAGTGTGTCCACTACGTACCTTTACCCAAGCTTCCCTCTGCTCTTGAGACTGCTGAACTGCTCATCCAGCATGTTTTCAGGCTTCATGGACTCCCCTGTGACATTGTGTCGGACCGAGGCCCCCAGTTCACGTCCAGAGTTTGGCGGGATTTTTGTAAGGCGGTGGGCGCTACAGCCAGCCTCTCTTCTGGCTACCATCCCCAGACTAACGGCCAGACAGAGAGAGCCAACCAGAGCCTGGAGTCGGCCCTGCGGTGTTTTGCAGCTAACCACCCCCGGCCTCCTGGAGCTCTCACCTCCCTTGGATCGAACATGCTCACAACTCCCTCACCAGCTCTGCGACAGGTATGTCTCCTTTCATGTGCTGTTTTGGCTATCAACCCCCCCTGTTTCCTGACCAGGAGCAATCCGTGGCCACCCCTTCAGTGAAGCACATGTCAGACCTTGCGGGAGGTGTGGAGGACCGCCAGAGCCGCGCTTACTCGCACGGCGGAAAGGAATAAAAGGCTGGCTGACTGTCATCGATCCCCGGCCCCCGAATACCAACCTGGACAGATGGTGTGGCTCTCGTCCCGCGACCTTCCCCTGCAGACTGAATCGCGTAAGCTGTCGCCTCGCTTCATTGGTCCGTTTCCCATCCTCAAAATTGTTAATCCCTCTGCCGTCATGCTCAAGCTCCCAGCCTCCCTCAAGGTTCACCCCACCTTCCACGTCTCCCTTCTGAAGCCTGTTTCCTCCAGTGACCTGAGCCCGCCGGCCGTCGCCCCTCCTCCCCCCCCGCTCATCGACGACCATCCGGCTTTCTCTGTGTCCGGGATTCTGGATGTGCGCCCTCGGGGTCGGGGTTTCCAGTACCTGGTCGACTGGGAGGGTTATGGCCCTGAGGAGCGCTCCTGGATTTCTCGGAGGCTCATTTTGGACGACTCGCTGCTGAGGGACTTTTACGCGGCGCATCCTGACAAGCCTGGTAGGACGCCTGGTGGCGTCCGTTGAGGGGGGGGTACTGTGGTGATCCTGACTTCCTCAGAGGCTGCTCCCCTCCCCCGCCTGTGGCACTGAGCTGATTGCTTCCACCTGCGACCAATCTGCCTACTAACCTATATAACCACTGCAGACTTCAGCCTCAGCGCCAGAGTATTGTCGTTTCTGCCAGAGATACTCCCTCGTTGGTCCCCAGATTTCAGATTGCCATCATTCCGGCTTTTGGATAGGCAATAAACCTTGTTTAACCGCTTTCTTGTCTGGCTGCTTTTGGGTCCAGTTCCTCCTGCTCATCACAGCCTCGTTACTTTTTTGCGGTGTTTAAACATATTTTAAACACATTATTTAGGCTCAGGGGGCTCCGGCTCCAGTTCGCGGATTTTGATTGCCGCAAGGGGGCGCCGGTCCCCATTAACCGCGAAAATAAGGGATCACTGCATATATATATATATATATATATATATATATATATATATGTGTCATTGATCACTGGTATTTAAAGAGACCAGCAACCGTGCATGCTGACGCTCACTTCTATGGACAGTTAACAATCACAGACCAACTTAACATGTTTTTTGACTATGGGAGAGAACTGGAATACCTGGAGAAAACCCACGCAAGCACGGGGAAGATGACACCAGCTAATTCTCAGGGTGATTTTTGTGTTATCTGATGGTGGGGTTGGAGCATGAACAAACATTAACCTTTTTTCATACTAATGTTGGCGCAGATACGAATAACTTTATTTTAAATTGCACGACAGAAGACCAGTTTTCTAGTTAATAACACAGAAATGGTTGATCACAGCTTGAGTTATGTTGACTGCCTTTAGTCACGGGAGTATAGGCACTGCTGGATTTTCCCAACCATTTCAGGGTTTTAGGATCACAGAAGGATTTCAATGATGACTAAAACCAAAGAAAATAAGCTGCAGATATCTTCTGTTGTCCTATATTTATAAGGAAATGTATTTTTATGTGTGAAAATTACAATAAATCTTAATTGTTGTGCCTAACGCAAATCTTTATTCTCATTTTCCATTGACCCTCATCTAAAATCTGACACAAATGAATCTGGAAACTCCCATTTCATTTATTCATCCCCTCCAGTTTCAAAAAGGACTTCACACAGGCCTAGCCCACGGGAGCCAATCGTAACCATTTACTGTATCTGAGGATGATTTGATAGGATCATTACCAACAAAGACTGCTGATGTGTAACGATCCTTTGACTCTTCCATCATGTCAGTATAATATGAACTGGATAACATCTTTTGTCAAAACGAACATACAGTACATCTGCACCATTCCAGCTCATCTCTATGCACAATCTGCTTGCATGCCTCCTGAAATAATCTGCCTTCATATTTATGTTGCTCAGTGATAAGTCACGCATTTCATTGCTCACGCTGGTTGCAGATTTATCCAAGTGCCTCCAAAATTGAATATTGGATTCCACTTCTCGATAACATCACTTGGAAATCCAACATTAACTTAGAAGGTTGGAACTGACTTGCATTTGTGCGTTTGCCTGGTGATGCCATTTTTAGGTGTGTGCTGTGTATTCTGATTCCACGAAGTTAACTGAGCTGCTCGCTTGAGTCTCTACGTGTTTACTATGTTTGAATTATAATTAAGTTTAGTTTTCTTATATGAACCTATCCATCCATTCTCTACCCACTTCCTCATGTGCAAGATCACAGGGGTCTGGATCCCAGTGGTTAATGAGCATGAGGCAGAGTACAACCATGCATGATCACACTCATTCCTTTAGGCAATCTAAGATGCATATTTTCGGTCTATGGGAAGAAATCGGAACATCTGATAAAAAACCAATGCATTCATAGGAGGAAATTGTGAGTTCTAAACAGAAATTACCCAGCCAGGATCCAAACCAAGGAACTTTCTTGCAGTGAGGTGACAAAGGTTTCAGACAAAAGAATAACTTGTCCCTCTTGAACACCCCAATTTTGTGATTCAGATAAACTCTTAACTTAATAGAAAGCTCTGTCACACAAGTTAGACCCAAAGGACTCCTACTTTGCAACGACAAACACACACAGAATGAGAGGACTGTTATGTGAAGCCAGTTCACTGGGCCTGCAGCAGCAGCACATGCTCTGCCCATGTGCCCTGTTCCATGTGAGCTTCTGTATGAGTTTTTGTCTTTGGGGCACATCTGCATCACTGCAAGCATGAGGATCCAAAAAATCTGACACACACAGACAAAGACATATACAGTCATGTGACAAACACATGTATAGCAATAGTAACACACAGAGTAAATATGGATTTATTTATACTTAGATTAAGCTAAAGCTGACGGGTAAACACATATATGTTGCTTGTTGGACAGTCACACTCATGACACTGAATCACATGACCAACTTCCACTTTGCGGTGAAGCTCCCATTTCAGTTTCATTGTCTTGCACAATAAACAATACACTCTCTACCCTCACACTCAAAAAGCAACACCGAGAAATGTAACTCAGTCATGACAGTTGATAATATGCACAATATCTTCTTGGAAACAAGTCACATGATTAGCCGCAAACACAATTTGACAAGCCAATTATTATGCTCCAGAACAAGACAAAAGTCTTAATGTTTAATCGACACTTTACCAGGTGTGATTATGCATTTCACAGCTGTGTTAAAAACATTGTAGCAGAACCATCAGGGGATTTTGCTGAAATAGATTCCACTGGTGTAAGTCTTATTCAAGCTGCAAATGAGTAGGAAACATGAAATAAAACATTTAGCCCCTGCTGGTTGATACTGTAACTCACAGTTAAATTAAGGGGAGGGAAATCATTTGTGGCAAGAGAACGGTAGACTACCAAAGCCCCCAATTTATTTTTAATGGAGGCAAGCAATGGAGACATCATATCTGGGTTGCCACCATAATCAGGAATGATGTCAGAGAACACATTTCCAAACTTCCATTTTTGCACATTTTATGTGTTTATTATCTGAAGCAAACAAATTCAAGACAGCTGGCAGGAATGATTTAGTGGAACATCTACACAGACAATTCTTTCTCTGAATTTTTATTAGTATGATCTGGTCCAGTAGCATTTATACAATGAGAGCATTCTCATGATAGACTTTCATCTTTAATTTCACAGAAACGTTGCATTTACTAATTAGGAATTACAGCTATTTCAAGAGATACTGTAAATGTTTTTGGACGATTGACTGAAAAGAAGCTCCTTTACCTTGTTACGTCAAGACAAATGGCAAGACTACATGAATGTAAATGCAGAGGGTTTACAACAAGCTGCAAGCCTTTGGGAACATTCAAGAGCAGGAAAGCCGCATTAGACTTTGACAGAAAACACCTAAAAAGCTTCCCATGTTCTGCAATCAGATTCTTTGGAACAGATGGAACGGAGATGATGGAGGACTCTTCACACCCTCTCCACGACACAGTGATCAACAACAGAGTGTGTTCAGTGAGAGGCTTCTTCAGGTCCGTTGCAAGACAGAAAGATACAGAAGATCATTCCTGCCAGCAGCCATCAGCCTCCACAACAAGACATCCTACTATTATTAATTCAATATTATTATTGCTGTAATTTATTTATTGTTTTTTTAAAAAAAAAAAAGCCCTTATTACAATGTTGAATTTCCCTTCTGGGATTAATAAAGTATTTTTCATTTTCATTTTCATTCAAGATAAACTCAAAAGATACCACATCATGCATCAAACACGGTGGAGGTAGTGTTATGGCATGGGTGTGTTGTACACTTCTAGAGATGAACTACATCTCCATCAAAGATGAAAAATTACATCTCCTTATTCATAAAGTTTGTCCTAACTGATGTACTGCAGGCAAAGTGAGCAAAAGCTTGAATGTATACCATATGGAAAATGTAATTTGCTGCGTACGCTGTGGATTAGTGACTTATTTGGGGAGCCTGGATGTGGGAAGGAGATGTGCTATAGAGGAGGGAGGTAAATGGAGAGATGAGACAAAATGAAGGACGACAAGATGGCATGATAGAGGAGGACATGAAAGGGAACTGCAGCTCTAGCCATGTGTCCTAGCCGACAAGATCTAATTAATTGAGACAGCTAACTTCCAGTAATTCAGCTGATGAAGCTTTTCACTCTCAGGACTGCTGGCTGGACACAAACACACTCACTAGCAGGGCAGCAGAGGAGCAGAGACAAATACAGAGGAGCAGGGAGAGGGGTATGCACAGTGTTTTGTTAACAAGTCAACCCACAATGAACCCCCCCGTCAAACAAACACACACCACAACAGAGTGGAGACAAAGTGCTGATAGGGCTGTTCCCATTCCAGGCCTGGTGAGGGCACATGCATGGCTGGCTGGAGCTGTGAAGATAATCTGGCATGGTAGGCAGTAGACAGTTCTACTGGTGGTGCAGAGGAATGTTGTCTGACCCTGTTCAGTTGGTCAAGAATAGCCGCAGCCTGATCTCTCTCAGCCTGATTCAAATGATCTAACCTCTTGTACAGCCAAAGGAAATCTATCAAAACACGTCCAACCCTTAGCTCATATTAGCTGACCAAATTCCAGCATTGACAGCTTTGTGCAACCAGATTATAGACCGCAGCTTTCTATTGAAGGCAACCACTTTCATCCCTTCTCTCCTCCTCCCCACGCAGCTCGCCCAATCCCTGCTTCATTCCCAGTCATGCTGCTGCATGTGCATATGTGCCATAAATAGCAACAGAGAGGCTGCAGGGGGAGATTTGCAGATGAGAGATGCATGACCCAAAGATTGCACCTGCTACTGCAGCAACCCATGCAGCCAAAATGTGCTGATGGTAATGAATCATTAAGGAGATGGTGGGAAAGGGAAAGGAAAGAAAGGCAAAGGGCAGCAAGGAAATGAAAGGAAAGGAGAACAAGATGGGATTATAAATGCTTCATCACATCTGGCACTGACTTTCTATTGAGGTTTCCCAAGCTTCTCACTCGATATTACACTGATATTTCATCATTGCTCTCTACAGTAGATTAGATTTCTGTCCTTAAATCCCTTCTCATACTTGAGCGTGAAATGTCTCTAGTATTAGTTGGGAAGCAATAATCTGCCTCAGTGTGAAAGCCACATCAGACAGATTCATGAAACAAAGTGAGATGGAGAAAGGAGGAAGAAAGGGAATCTGATCGAGGCTGGACTGGGTAACACTGTGCATGTGAGCGTGCATGAGTGCTCTAACCTTGTTACTCTTGTACTTTTGCTGCAGGTGTGCCCCAGTGTGTCAGTGAGGGAACATTGGCCATTAATCATTAAGACAGGTTATCTTGATTTTTAAAAGCCATGCAGGTTGTTTTATAAATGACTGTCATCACAATCTTTGTCCTTTCTGTCCTTTATGCAGACTTCTGTGTTTAATTGTCTACAGAGACTTTTAAATGTAGTGAAATGATGTAGCAGTCTAACAGTGAAAATAATGTGCATCTAAGCTGAAAGTCAGAGCACGCATAGAGCTGACAAGTTAATAGGCTGGTTCAATACCTGTGGCGTCATCCTCAATTACAAAATGTGCTATTATTTAATGAAATGTTATAAACTTAAAAGACAAAGAAGGCCTGGGGCTAAATATGTCACTCAAGCTTCATTGATCTCTAGTAATGAAATACAGGAAGAGGTCACCACAAGGCCAGTGTGTCAGTAATTAGAATGAGGAAATAGCTCAATTAAAAAGCAGGTGAAAAGGAGAGTTCTGTGAAGAAAGGAAGACAAATATTCACCCAGAAACTTTAGACAATTGTAAACTAATAGCTGATAGCATGGTAAGACTGTGCAACAGTTTCTTACTTTCATATTTCAAAGTGTCACTGAAGCGGTTCGCAGCCGTGTGTGAAGCGGCAGGGATGAGAATCAGCACCTTCAAATCTGAGGCCATGGTCCTCAGTCAGAAAAGGGTAGAATGTCTCCTCCGGGTTGGGAAGTGAGGTTCTGCCTCAAGTGGAGGAGTTTAAGTATCTCGGAGTCTTGTTCACCAGTGACGGGAGAAAGGAGCAGGAGATCGACGGGCGGATCAGTGCAGCGTCTACTGTGGTGCAGACGCTGCACTGATCTGTTGCAGTGAAGAGAAAGCTGAGCTAAAAGGCAAGGCTCTCTGTCAGTCTTTGTTCTAATCCTCACCTATGGTCACAAACTGTGGGTAGAGACCGAAAGAATGAGAACCTGGGTGCAAGCGGGTGGAATGAGTTTTCTCCGCAGGGCGGCTGGACTCTCCCTTAGCGATAAGGTGAGAGGTTCAGTCAACTAGGAGAGACTCTGCTCCTCCACATAGAGAGGAGCAGTCCATTAGGATCCCCGCTGGATGCCTCCCGAGAGAGGTGTTTCAGGTATGTCCAACTGGGAGAAGACCACAGACCACGAGGCAGACCCAGGACACACTGGAGAGATTAAGTCTCTCGGTTGGCCTGGGAACGTCTCTGTGTTCCTCGGAGAAGCTGGAAGAGGCAGCTGGGAGGTATGGGCCTCTCTGCTTAAGCTGCTGCCCCTGTGACCTGATTACAGATAAGCAGAAGTTAATAGATAAATGGATGGATGTAAGAATGTATTTAACCAGTGAGTTAGACAAACCATACTGGAACCTGTGGGAAAGATATGAGGCTCAAGTGTCAGAGCAGGAAAAGGCAAATCGACTCAGCAGACATTGGTTCATCTTGGTAAAATGATTTATTCCCATTCCCAGCACCCCCCCCCCCCCCCAAAAGAAAAATAAAAAATAAAAAAATAAAAATCCCAAACACCGCTGTCTTTGTACAGTTTAAGGTGTCTTCTATTTAAATGTTCTGCTGCCATCAGAACTAAAGTGCCATAACATTTGATGTTCAAACACTTTAAACATCAGCACTTGTCAGTAACACATATTGAGTGTAAATCTCATCTTAAAAAATGTCAAATAAAATAAAGCTCATTGCCACTGCCAGGGCATTAATGTCATCCTGTTTTTTTATGAAAAATGAAAAAAAAGTCAACCAACAAAATCCTGAGCCACAGTTGGAACATTAAAACAGGCAATTTCTGAAGTGAAAACAGAAACTTTTAATGGGGAGTTCAACTTGGCAGTTGTTACAAATAACCTTGTTTCTGTCGAATCCTCCGTCTGGGAGAACTTTAAAATGAAAATGTCCATGTTAAAGTTCAGTAACTTTACCAATCTGTGTATCATTCGTTCTTTCCATTTTCAATTGTTAATCAAAAATTTTTTAAAAAATTTTAAAGTGACATTTTATTTTGTTTTTCATTTTTTTAACTAACACAAAAAAAGGGAAAAAAAATGCATGTTTTTTTTTTTTTATACTTCAATTTTAGACTGGGATCAAAAATACGAAATAAAAAAACAGGCCACGGGACTGAATTTGTTTTTAACATTTAATTGTCCGGTTTACAGAAAATGACCCGAAATGGCTTTGTGCACAGCAGTTCAGGTAGCATGGCGCCGCTGGAATCACATACTATAATATTTGCAATATTGTGGAAATCTGAATGAAAACTAAATTCATATATAGATGAACCAAAGCGCTCTCCAGCTCTGCGTCTGACATGTCTTTTTCTCCTCAGATCATGACGAGCACAGAATCTTCTGACGCTCATTTCCGAGCATTGCAGGGTACCCATCTGCTCTTGAATAAGTCCTTGATCATATTACTGTACTGGCTAAAATATAGGACTATATTTTAATCTAGAAGTCATGATCTCAAAAATGGGGTAGTTTTATAATCAAGGACTAGACTTTCTGTTGTCATTACACATATCTGTGCCACTAGATGGAGCCTCACTGAAGTAACCAGTAAACGATTAGCACGACAGTGAACACGGGGAGCAGATCTGAATTAAAATGGAGGAATGATGCAATCGTCTTGAACAAAGGGGTTTAAAAATTTTGTTGTAGTCCAGAATTTTTTTTTTCAGACAGAATTGTTAATATTGCTACCTGAGTTGATACCCAAACTGTAAAGTACACAGAGTTTTACCACTCTCCATGTCTGTTTTAGCTTTTCCGCATGTTTACCTGCCAATTTTTTTCCAGGTTCCGCAGCAGCCATTAACAGACTTTTCAAAACAAAAGCATGTGAGCAACATGTGTTAACGAGCGATAAAATAAATGTTGGTGTTAATAAAACAATGAGTCAATAACGTGTTAACAGCAATCACAATTACTGAGGCCAGTAATGTAATATATATGTGTGTGTGTATATATATATATATATATATATATATATATATATATATATAAATATATATATATATATATATATATATATATATATATATATATATATATATATATATATATATATATATATATATATATATATATATATATATACATATATACATATAGATACATATACACACACACACATATATATTACATTACTGGCCTAAGTAATTGTGATTGCTGATTTCAGTGAACGTAACTGTTGTTCAATATTTATCAGCTCCAGCCTTCTCATGATCTGCTCCATTTTAGTCGCCATATCTATGGTACATGATGGAAGAACGCAAAGGGAAAACAAATGTAAATGAAGCTAAGCTCAGCATAAATCACGCTTCAGGCTAACTGATTATATCCAAATATCCAAAGACTGCACGGTGTGCAACACTGAGTGAGGGACGACAGTCTGCGCAATGAATGTGAGCTTTAATTCACATTTCAAAATCACATTTAGCCCACTCACAAGATGGTGGATTTATAACAGAGTGGCAGTTTTCTCATGAATGAAATTATCTCCAGTTTTTACTTTGCATACCTGAACATAGAATATTAGGTCTTATTGTATGAGAAACAAGTCAGACAACCTTTCTTTAGGTTATTTGTATATTCAAAGTTCCCCATATGTACATTTTAATTGTTATCACTGCAGAGTCCTGGTAGCAGAGTCACCAACAGTTCAATTCACAGTGTATTTGCTGTTTATTTTTTAAAGCCAAAAGCAAGTTTTGATTTACAGTTTAAAGCTGCCAAAGCCGTTTCACATTTTTCTTCATGCACATGACTTTTTATGTACAAGGGGTACTAAATAAAGGACCAGAAGTAACATTTTTGTTAGTTTGTTTGTTCGTTTGTTTTAAAAGAAGCACAAAATCAGCAGCACCTCTGCTGTAGGTAAAAACAAGTAATCTCACATTTCTGAAACCACCAACATCACTCGACATCACTGGATCACAAGAAGTCAACGGACTCTGCAAGGCCGAAAACATCATGGTTTTCACTTCAGCTCCCGTCTTAACTGATTTGAGTATGCAAACCACGTGTGGCATGTGCATCTCATTCCTGCTTAGAGGCACGGTCCCAGTGAGTTTTGATGTCTTTTCACGTGTGACGTATCCATTAAGGATGAAATTCTACAACAAAAATGCACATCCGAAACATTTGTCTGTCATCAGATTGACTGCTTATAAGTACGTTATTAAAGAGGTCACTTGTGGCTACGATTAGACATACAACGCATCCTTTAACAGCTAATGTCACATGGTTGTCATGGTACTAGCCAGAGGCAAAACCAACTCTAAGCGCCTCCATAGAGACATATGAAGAGAAAATGTAAGGATATATAAGTCTGAAAATTATCTATTGTTGTGTTGTTGCATGGTAGAGTAAAAAGAACAACATTAGTGGCTCCAAACTAAAATTATATCATGTACAAGCTGCCACTGCATGTCAACAGAGTCTTATTATTAAAAGTTTGTTGACATAAATAAAATCATTCATAAGGCCAGTTCATAAAAGGCAAATTAGGAAGAGACCTTCATCTAAACCAGGAAGGGTGACCATCTGCCTCAAACGGTTGGAGGTGTGAGAATACACAACACAGACACGAACAAACACACAGACATTAGGCAAGGGATACTGGCTCTGGATACACACCTGCCACACAATTATGCAGTTATGAAGGCAGTTTTTTTGGTCTATATTGAGTTAGGCTTACTTCAGGCTTATTTCAGTTCCTGCTCCTTAACTTTCTTAAACATTTTGGCAACAACCATGCAACGACACGCTGAACCCTAGTACTAGAGATTCATTCCCATGATGGAGAATAAGACACACCTAAGCACCTGAAATGCATAATCAAGTGATCACAAACAGAAATGATAGGGCTGCTGGATAGCTCAGTGGTTTAAGGAGGATATACTGACATACAGAGGCTCCAGTCCTGCAGCGGTCGCAGGTTTGACTCCCCGCCTAAAACCCTTTGCTGCATGTCTTTCCTGTTCTCTCTCTGTCCCGCTTTCCTGTCTCTCTCACTGTAAATAATGGCCACTAGAGCCAAACATCACCAAACAAAAAAAAAAAAAAAAAAAAAAAAAAACAGAAATGGTAGTTTCTGTTTTCTCATTTTCTTTACAGCATTTCATTAGCTTTTTTAACAACAAAGCCACAAAACCTCAAGTTACCTTAGACAACTGCAGAGAAGCAGGAGTCATTGGTTGATTGTTCAATAACATTCGTAGAACTGATTGTAAACATGAAGAGAATGAAATAAAATATAAAGAAAATGCTTTTATCCCTTACCATACATTAGCCACACTTTATTAAGTCTCAATGTACAAGGGATTAATGTTTAAGTATACTTTGCAGTCATTAGGAAAATAATACTGCTTTTGTGAAAGATACTTTTGAACAGTGAATTGCAGTGCGGTTTGTTCTTCAGAATATTTTCAATGCTACCCCTTAGCCCAAACAATACACTGCAAGGGGACCTTAAAACCTACCAATCACCTTTCATGTCTGAAAAATATTCATTGCATCCATTCTTAACCCGAGAGTAAAATGGAACAAAAGGCTTATTTAACTCTGTGAACTTTACAGTTCGTGTAGCAACTCAGAAAGCAATATTAACAATTCCGTTTAAAATAAAATAAAATTCTGGACTGCAACAAAACTTTCACGTCATTCCTCCATGTTACATCAGATCTGCTCCATGTGTTCACTGTCGTGCTATTCTAAAACTGGTTACTTCAGTGCAGCTCCATCTAGTGGCACAGATGTGTAATGACAACAGAAAGTCCAGACCTCGATTATTAAACAAATTCAGTTCTGAGGACCGTTTTTTAATTTCGTATTTTTGATCCAAGTCTAAAATTGAAATATAAAAAAAAACCAGGATTTTTGTTTGGAATGAACAGGTTTAACATGGACATTTTCATTTTAAAGTTCTCCCAGATGGAGGATTTGACAGAAACAAGTTTATTTGTAACAACTGCCAAGTTGTAACTCCCCGTTAAAAGTTTCTGCTGTTACCTCAGAAATTGCCTGTTTTAATGTTCTGATTGTGCTGAGTCACAATCATTTTGTTGGATTTTGTTTGTAGACTTTTTTTAAGTTTTTTATAAAAACAGGATGACATTGCTGCCCTGGCAGTGGCAATAAGCTTTATTTTATTTTACATTTTTTAGGATGAGATTTACATCAAATATGTGTTACTGACAAGTGTTAATGTTAAAAGTGTTTGAACAACAAATGTTATAACACTTTAGTTCATATGGCAGCAGAACATTTCAATAAAAGTGCATTTTACACTACTTTTGAATTCATTATTTGATTTTGCGTATACAAATGCGATTAATCGTGATTAATCAGGGAAATAATGTGATTAATCGTAAAAATTTTAATCGTTGCCCAGCCTTAATAATAACAAGTGGACTTGACTTTTATTGACTGAGACTATAACATGACTTTCCATCAAAAACTTCAGAGGTAAGTCATACTTTATGGACACGGCCTGAGATGTGATCAGTCTTGGCAATGCATTCCTTGGTTGAGGGTGTCTACACCAGAGTAACTGAACGCTTACTACTGATGATGTGTCCACACCGAGTAATAAAACTAGATTGTTCTACTCAACCTTGATTATCAAAAAAAAAAACAAAACAAAAAAAACATTTTACTCTAAATTTACTTTCTGGTGTCGAGATATTTTAACAAGTACTGCCGTGTGTGAATTCACTTACTACACACTGAAACCAAGGGATAATAATGGCAGTGAGCTGATGCTATACTATACTGCTGCAAAACTCTAGCGAGGTTGTTATTCTAACACTGAGCTGCAAATGCAAATAAGTAGCATGTGTGTCATATCACTTTTGACACTGTGGTAGATTATTGTGATAACTATGCTTCACAGACAAGCGACATGCCAGATTGATATGACAGAGGAGGGAGGCCTGTAAGTGGGCGCAGTGGGAGTTTATCAGACGCTCCAAGGCTTGGAACAAGGAGGAAAAGAATCCCAACATTCAAGGAGCAGATAAGAACTGGGATACAGGACGGCAGGCAGGCAACATATTGGTCTCCACTCATTACACTGTCACCATGAGCACCCAATCTGGGACTAGCTGGCATTATTAATTTGGTCTCACCCTGAGAGTGTGTGTTTCTTGGCTGAATTATTTTGTCCTACTAAAAGAAAGGCTAAGCCAGCAACTGTTTTTGGAAAACAGGTCTGGATTCATATTAAGTCGTGTTTTTGTGTACTTGCAGTACTTCTGTCTCTCTGTGCGTGGCCGTGAATCTGCCACACACATCCATTGCTCATATGAGCTTTCATCTGTGCCGGTAAATATGTGCATGAGCAATGCATCTCCAGGTCAGTATGTGCCTCCCTCTGCTTGCCCACGGCTGTGTGATCGGGCAGCGTCCAGCCGTGCTTGTGCATGTGTGTGTCAGAATGTCGTGCTGTTGTAGAGAAAGGCCGCCATTTGTTGTTGTTTGGCTCATAGAGGATGACCAATTGCCAAAGACCAGCTCTGCGGGGTGGGAGAAAGAGAGGTGGGGGAGTGAGGAGAGAATCAGAATGGTGATAAGGACAAGACAATATTGTTATGTGGATTTCCTTTTAGCTTAATGACAGTTAGACATTGTTATATACAGTTACATACTTCTTGGCTTTTGCTAAAGTTGGGTTATACAGACTCTCAACTTCCAATAAAAGTTGTACAAATAAACACAAATTGTAATAAATATAAAATTAATAAATTCCTCTAATGTAGAGCAAATATTCAAAGTGCATCTATGTTAAATGTTGAAACTCGATATATTGGCAACACAAGGTCAGTAGCATCAAGGGTAAAGTGCATTCAGTGTTGCTGAGTCTTTCACAAGCAAAATGAGGATATTTCAGGGCTTTGTGAAAGGCATGGTTGACAAATAGTTTAACATTTTATGAATAATGTTTTGTGACATGAAATAACAAGAATTTAGAGATTTCTAAATCAAAAGTAACTGATAGCATTAAAAGTTTATTGCAAGCCAGAGAAACCTCTGTATGCTGGACTAAAACAGGTGTACTAGACAGTCAAGATTTAAAGCTTTGCTGTATTTTGTAGTTGAGAAGGGAAAAAAAGACAGGAAGGTGAAAGCCACAAGAGTAGATGTGAAATAAGAACAATGAAACAACAATAAAGTAAATCAGTAAACCATAGGACCGTAGCAAAAGGGCCTCAGACAAATAGGAAAAGGATGAAGTTTAAGGAAATGATGGAAGAGGCAGGATAGAAATAGGAGCAGCTAGGTCAGGAGGAAAGACAAAGGTAGGGAAGTAGGATAAAAGGATTAACACAAAAATACATACACACACACACCCCACCACACACACACACACACATATATATGCACAAACAGATACATGCAGACAGTGATATAAAACCTTGATCACTTATTTATTCAGACCTGAAGAGGGAGCCAGTTGGATCAGGTTGCCTAATGATTTAAACCTACGCATGGACGCACACATGCATGCACGCACACACACACACACACATACTTTTATATCCAGAGGCACTGAATCCCACAGGCCAGGGCTCACTGACTCAATTGAATTACTGTTATTGTACACCCAGGACTGAGACCACGACCCTGTCTACCACACCCTCTCTGTTCACTCTGCTATGTAGGACACAAACACTCACACACGGGATCAGATACCAGATCTATATGTGCTCCACTCACACTGTCACAGTCCAGCTCGGGAACCATAAGCGCACTCAGACGAGTGAATTTGGGTTGATATGTTCACAATATGGCAGGTATTCAGTTCAGGTTTGCTGCACTTAGTGTTTAGGGGCTGGGCTCCACTAGAACAAGATCCTCCAGAGGGGCATGATCAGGTACCAGTGAGTCTGTAAAGGCAAGAAAACAAGCTTTGGCTGAGACTAATTATGTTTCACAGTTTATAGTCTTGTTGCGTGTGGAGGCAGCAACCAAGTATTTATGAGGAGGGTAAATGGTGGACTCACCAAGAATTACTTCTGTAATCATGCACAATGACAGAGGAGACCAGAGAGGGAGAAAAAGTACCTGAGTAGAGGCAGTCACCATGACACACCGGCTCCATCCATTGCACTATACTGCAGGCCAGGTCCCATTATAGTCATCATTTACAGTCAATATTGATGACCCTGTGGCTGTAGCTCTCAGATTAGGCACAAACATGCACCCACACACCACTAAAAATATTGAATTAAATTTAGTGATGTACACAAATGTGAATAGACATCCAGTCGGCACATTTCCCCAAGATGTTAAATTTCAGCCTGCTGATTTCCACAGGGAATGAAAATCACTTGCCTTCATTACACTTCTCCATCTTGTTCTGTTTTCTCTCTCTTTAATCTGATGCATGTTGATTCAGCTGATGGATACAAGCTAGATGGAAAAGACAAGAAAGTCAAGGGAGGAAGCATGCAAAACAATGTCCTCCCTCACAAAAAGGGGACAAGAAAAAAACACAGAAAGAAATGATGCATTTAAAAGGCTGCGATTTTCATTCCAAGACTTAAAACGGCATGCATATGTCCAAAAGGAAACACTGAGAAAGGAAAGGCCTTTTGATACAAAATGTACGATACATTAAAAGGCACATTTACTGAACTAGATCCACTTTGTAAAACAACAAAGCAGGGGAAGAAAAAGAATCAAATTAAGGTTAGTAATACGGAAATCTGTCTAGTGTGTTTCAAGGAATTGCTGAATAACATTATGGCGATGTGTGTAACATTTCTATAATTTCTGCAAACGACATTATCTTGCCAGAAAAATGCAATCTTGGACTAAAACCAACTGTGCCATGCAAATGATGGCTGGTGGCCTGCTTACTGTGGTGTGTGATGGAGGCTGCAGAGACAGTGAGCCAGAAAAAAGAGGGAGGAAGAACGACAGAAAAGAGGGAGATGGAAGCAAAGAGAGAGTGGGGAAAAAGACATGGGGATAAAGGGGAGGAAGAGTGAGAGATTCAGAGCTGGTGCTGCTGCCATGGTAACTGGCATCACCTTGGAAAGGAACAGAACAGAACCACTCTGGGGAAAGACCCAGAGCTCTGCACACACACAAAACTCCTCAAACAATCACACACTCATTCATGTTTAATCAGCATAGCTCTATTTTTGGGTGTGAAGTCCTGGCTGAACATGAGAATTTTTCTGGGATTTATGTAGTAAGCTAAGCGCAGGCAACATGATTTCTAACTGGCCATTGATGTTTAATTGATATGTCTGAACCATGCAATGTAATAGATACCTCTGCCTACAAGTCTCACTGTCACCAACTATTCTTTTGCGCACTGCACAAAGCTCCATGCAAAGCCTGCTTCATATGGATCATGCCTACATTAAATTTGCATGACTGCAGAGTTGTTTTTTTTTTTTTTACTGTGGATGTTTGGATTTCATACAACAGACCAGAGTTTAGCGCATGCCCTTGAAAAGTCTCTGTACAGTATGCCTTACTGTACGCTCTCCTTTCTGCATTTCCATACAGCCTCCCTGCTGTGGTAATGAGAAGTCCCATCCCCCATTTTTCATCTAAAGTGTGATGTAAATCTGTTTCTGCTTATGCATAAAAGATTTTCCTCATTCTGTAATGCTATCTTCCATTCTATGAATTTCATGGGTATATAATTTGATGTTTGATTATCTGGGCATTGCATTACCCCAAAATCTCTCATTTCTAATTTCTCTTTCTCTCCTCCTCTCTTCTTTAAAACATTTTAGTCAATGCTGCTGTCCTATCACAAATTAAATAATGTATCTGTAATTTCTAGGAAGATCTGTCTTCAGTCCTAGTTGAACAGATCCAACTAGATCTGTTCAACTAGGAGTGACGCTACTCTATTTAGCAATAAGTTTTTCACTTATAACTTTTTGGAAAATGATAGGCTCACCCTGGACTCTGGAACAAACACTAACTTTTCCTACATAAATTTTAAATGTCACTCAGAATATTTACATAAACTGTTTAACTGAGCTTTGACCACAGCTCAAATATCCAAATTACACTCCACACCAGATTACATCATACTCCACAGCGGTAGGTAGTACCGCTTTATAACTTGTTAGTATTGGCCTATAATGCCTCATTCAGTTGACCTATAATGCCACATCATAGACTGTGTAAATAGACCTAGAAAACCTCCATGTGATGTCACCCATTGGTTTTTCTGAAGAATGCTTTTAAAGGCTCTTTGCCCCTCATACTGCCACTGCCCACCTTATTTCAGTTAACCATAAATTAGCTCATTTAGCTTGGCAGGCTTAGCTTATACCAACCTATGATGCTAATTAATATTACTTTACATTAACTCTGATCAAATCTGTCCAATCATCCTCAACGCTGCTAGCAAAACAAGGATACAAAATGAGTCCTGCAAGAGCGGAAATGAGGACAAGTAGGAACTCCCATAGCTAGGCCTGCTGCTCACGGGGTTAGAATCGTTGCTGTAACCTGGCAAACCTACTGGCATAGACGTGTGAGTTGCTGGCTAATTGACTGAGGGTCCCAGCGACCCTCACTTGAAAGGGTCCTGAAATTATGCACCGTGGCTTCTGGCTCTTTCAGCTGAGCCACAGAGGAGGAGCTGTGGACATCCACAGTGGGACCTTTCAAACACTGCTTTGTTGGCGATATCAGACATGACAGCTGCATTTAGGCGATGCACAGTTAGCACAATCTGGCTAATGCTTACATAAGCCTTATCCTAGGACCACTATAGTCCACAAAATTAGCACAATTAATAGTTTACAGTTAACAGCACAACAAAATGTATTATCGTTAAAATATGAAATGCTAGTGTAGACTCTCAGACATCCAGGTCATGGTAACTCTCAAAGCTTTAACTCAATGAAACTGGACTTCATTTGTTTTTTTCTTGAAAACTTCTCACCTTCTGTCCAGAAGGTATTGTCAGTTCAAACTGACCAGTGCGGAGTTTTGACCTTATAAACTCTGCAGTCACATGTAAATCAGTGACGCTCTCATTACTACTGTGGGTCATTTTGTCCACTGTAAGTTGTGTACTCGGTTTTGGTTGTGTACTCGGTAGGAGATTTAAGGCTGCGTTTTAAGTGTTTGACAGGTGAAATCTGAGTCCTCCACCTAGATTAAATCAAAGCGGAGAACTCAGATAGATTTCACCTATCAAATCGTTTCGGTGTAACCTTGAATCTCCTTCCCAGGCAGTTTTGTAGCCGGTGCCACCTTGATTCATGTAACCAAAACCAGATACATGACTTGCAGTTGATAGGTGGAATTTAGCTGTGTCCTTTTCCTCAATTTGAATCTCTGATATTGCAGAAACAAAACAAGCCCAAGAGCCTACAGTCTAAATTTGGATTGGAGTTGCTTTGAGTTAACTGAAACATACTCATAATGCTATATGCAGCAGAAGCTGTGCTTAAAATAGAAAAAAACTACCCATAGATATCAATCTGCCTGTAGCACTGAAGGAAAAGTCATCACCAAAGATATTAGATTTGTTTAAAATGAGCAACATATCTGTATATGACAAATAATCATAAGTTGTTTATTGACTAACCAAAAGTCAACAGGTAATATGAGCTATAGAGAACTTCTCAAACAGCAAAGTTACACCTAGCCATATATCCATCATACATCAGTCAAATCTGCATCTTGCCGTAACCCATATCAAAACCAAGCTTGTCCCATTTAAGCTACATCTGGCTTATATGACGCATATCTTAATCCATAATATGTTCAGCTCATGACCTTTGGGTCATGTCTGGCCTACATAACACTTGCCAGTGCTATAACTACACTATAAGTGCCAAAAGTAGCCCAGGTTAAGCCCAAATATGTCTGCTATCTAGGTTGTTATCTGGGGTGTCATAGTTTGGTACTGAAGGCTTCAGTTTTCTGTTTTTCTATGTAAATGTATGGTCCCTCATTTGCACTTGTTTGCAAATGATCTGTATTGGTCCATACAGAGTAAAGGATAACTCTAAGTCAAACATCAAACATCATAGTGGTTACAGAGACACATTTGAGTCCACATTGAGTCCACCTACAACCAATGGTACGTTGCCCCTGAGTGATGACTTTACCCATGGGTCAACTACTGTTTAATTAAAATGTGGGTTTGAACCTGAAAGGGAACAAATATAACAGAGTTCACTGCAAAGTTCATAAGCAGGAGCTGAGAGGTAATTTGTTCATGTGAAGAATAATTTTTGGCTTTTAGGGTAGATGAAATATTAATCTTAAACTTCGATTCTGTTTTTTTGGGCGAGTTGCCCCTTAAGTGACACAACCTGGTGTTCTAGTTGCTTCTTACACAGTGTTCCATCCTTTATGGACTGCAGCACTTTGCCCCATAGGAATTAAAGTAATACCAACTCTAAACTGGCAGTTTTGATATGTAACCATAACCAAATAATTTTGATTGCATAAACTCAGTAAAGAAGTAATAACCATGTTTTAGTAAATACTTGGAGTCTTATTGCCTGAATGCAACCCAAGAAGAAGGACTTGTGGCACCTTGGGGTGTAGTACAAATATTCCTTTTTGCTTAGAAAGGCTCCTGACTGAGGATAATGACACAGAAGTATTGAAGTGACAGCCACGGTAAAAGCTGGTCAAATTCTCTAAACCCGTGGTGTGCGAAAGCTGTGGTACACGTACCACTGGTGGTACGCGAGCGCTCTCTGGTACGCGGGGGAACGTCAGGACTTTCCACATTTTCCCTTTTTTTTTTTTTTTTAATTAAATCAGAAACATACAATGCATTATAAATACGTTTCAAACAAAAGTCAGGGTAACAATAAATAACTACAATAAGGAATAAACATCTCTCCTGTGAATTTAAAGCTAATTGAGACGGCATATATGGCCATATTTTTAAAATTGGTCATCATGGTGGTACTCAGAGAACTAAACAGTTTCTCAGGTATAAAAAGTTTGAGAACCACTGCTCTAAACTATTCAGGAAAGAAGATTCAACAATTCTTTTACTATCTCCTTGAGTAAGGAGAACATTTTAGCAACCTCTGTGGAAGAAAGAAGATAATTTTGTCCCATAAGTCAGTGCAGGTGCATTTTTTAAAGTGATATTTTAACTGAGTTGTGCGTTAACTGTGATTAATGTAACAAACATGAAGGGCAGAAGGGTTGATGTGGGCACCCTGTGACAAACATATATTTCACTTCTGTAGCTAATATATCATATTAGTCTATAATTTGATAATACATGTATTAGCTGAAATACTGAATGCATTTTTTGAAGAATATTTCTTGAACTGCTGTGGAACTGTAGACCCACAATGGAGTTAGATGTATCAGCGAACAAATTTATGTCTTTTCCAAAGTCCTGTCAAATTTCTCCTACCATCTTTTTTTAACCCAAATATATATTCTAAGGAAAATTGCTCAGGAAAAGTCTATAGGTTGTTATGTTTTTGACAGTGTGAAGCTCTTTGGTTTAGAGGCCTTCGGAACAATCCAACAACCCAAAAACCCGAGGTTCCGACCCGACCCCAATCAGGTCTCGGGTTCATTCATAAGACATGACTCCGGGTTCGGGTCGGAATCGGTACAGTTAGTCTCGGGTACGGTCGGTGCTCCCTGGACTTATGATAATAGCTCGGGTTGGGTCGGTTTAGAGTCGAATTTTCACAGGTTCATTCAGGTTCGGGTCCATGAAAGTGGACCAGTGAAGACCTCTACTTTGGTTAAATGTACTATATAAATAAAGATGACTTGACTTGACAGTTCAACTGTACTCTTGGTCTTGAACTGGTGTCCTTTGGATTCTCACCTCCAGGCTGTCACTTACTTCATTCCTACCTCCTTCAGAGGACTTTGTGTCCTGTTAAAAGAAGAACTTGAGAACGAGGTTTGTTCTGATGTTGAAGTATGTATGAGTCAGATTTAAAGGATAATAAACATTCTAGTCCTCCCCGTGGTCTCAGCACCCATAGGGAGGGGCACAGTGGGTGGATGCATTGTACCTTGGGTGGCAGCCAAAAGCATGGGGCTTGGGATACTGACGCCCGGCTGACAAAACTGGCTACTGGGACATGGGACATTACCTCTCTGGTGGGGAAGGAGCCTGAGCTTGTGCATGAGGTCGAGAGGTACTGGTTAGATATAGTCGGGCTCACCTCAAGCACAGCATGGGATCTGGAATAAATCTTCTTGAGGGGGGTTGGACCTTATTCTACTCTGGCATTGCCCACGGTGAGAGGCACTTGGGCATTTGACCGTGCCCCTCGGGGTGTCCTGTAACGCTTCACATTAATATGATTCCTGTATTCCTGGCAGGGTCTGTTGTTTGAAATTGGTTGGTCCCAACTTCAAAGACAGATATATCACCTTAAATATGATGGCATAAGGTCAGCATTTGTTGACCACATGCTTTGTAGAAAGCAGTTGGATCATGTAATAGCTGTCTGTGCACACCTCTTCTGCAACATTGATTCCATTAAAGCATTTAAAGCCATATACAGAGAGTCTCATAGTGGCAGAAATGTGCAAAACTCACAATGTCACTGTGTTCACTAAACTAACATAAATGTCTACATCTCCTTCAAAGCTTCACTTTATTGTAAGAAAATGTGGAGATATAACATTTTACCAGCTGGTGACTAAACGTAATGTGATACTTATGGCTTACAACTGCGTGTTCACATACTGCTCATATAGTTGACTGAGGCTGCTGCATATCATTTAGCTGCTATTGCTCTCACAGGTCAATATAAAAGTCAAGTCAATAAGACACATGGTCTACACACTGAGAAGGAGTAATCACTATTTTTTTTTTTTTGACCTATATGTACACATTTTGTCTAACCCTTTGAGACATATTTTCTTTAATATCATTTGCTAATTATTTGGCTTCCCACTGTCACAAGTATATCTGTTATGCAGAATATGTTTCCAAAGGCAGCAAAGTGACTAATAAATGTTTTAGTTAACAAATAAAAGGCTTGAAGAGGAGCATAAGAGGCAGAAAAACTTGGTGATGAGACTGAAAAAAGGAGTAAAAGATGTAAGGAGAGGAGAGGAGAGGAGAGGATGTAAAAAAAAAAAAAGGAAAAAAGAAAGAGGGAGGTGGCAGGGGGAGGTCAACAGAAGGAGAGGCAGATGCTCGCTGCCTTGGATTCCTGTGCGCCAGTAATTATACTGATGAGATTCACAGAGAGCGGCACGAAATGCGGAGGATGTGGATGCAGGATCTGGGGAAGACCTCACGACACAGAAGGAAAAAAGACACACGATGATTCATTTTTATATAAATACCCTCTAGTACAGTGAGTGTATACGTTATGTGGACTTGGCATGATGCTACCTACTGTTTCTCCTTCATTCTCTCTCTCCCTTCTAGTCATACATGGCGTGAGAAAGTAGAGCCTCCCTCTCATCTTTTAAAAGATGCATGAAGCAGCAGCTCCAGTGAGTGAGGGGGAGACCCCGTGGAGGGCATAAAAAAGAAGGAGCACTGAGTCGAGTTGTCTTTTACTCTGTAAAACATATACACCACCTTTTAAACTCTCAAACTTTCTTCTTCTGAGGGAAGACAAAGAAAATCAGTGCATTATCAGTTTTTGCCACGATTCTGTGCTCCTCCTCCTTGAGTAAGCCTATCAATAATCTCTTCCTATTTTTAAAGTAGGCTACATCTGATATTAGGATTACTGTGTCCTAATCTCAGTAGCTGGCTCCAGCAGACATGACTGTGACTCTAAATACAAAGAATTGGGTATAGACGATTGGATGGATGGATGGATGGATGGATGGATGGATGGATGAATGGATGGATGGACTATCTCCATAGCCACCTACTGGCACAGCTGGATGGCAGCGTCTCACAAACGTTCCAACTCCCATTTTGGCTATTTTTTTTCTGTATGAGTGGTGTCTCTTTGCAACCCATCTCAGATTAAAAAGCATCACAGGTGTTGTCTGAGTGTCCACACACAACCATGCCTTGCTCTCTGTCCATATATTCATGCAGATTAAATACACACGTACCATCCTGATAGCCTTTGTCATACATTATACCAGTGATTCCTAAGGTGTGGCCCCCTGGTGGGATGTCGTGGTACTGCAGGTGGGCCGTGAGAGCTCATTAAAATTAAACAAATGTTTTAAATCCTCAACCTTTTTTAAATATGTTTTTAATTACTACAGTATTCATGACACGATTAAAAAAAAGACATTAAGAAGTAATAAAATAAACCAGTTAAGAGTTAATCTACTTGTTAGAGCCATGAGAATATTTGGGAAATGTTTTGGAATATAGTTTAAAAGAATATTAGAATTCATATTTAGCATTTAGTCATTTTAGCTTTGTTTCATATAAGATAGGTTTACTGTAAGTTAAAAGTAATTTAACGGTCATATATATTTAAGACTTTTAATTTGAAAGCGTGCAAAGAGGAAGATGCAACCGCGGTGGAAAAAGCCTGAAGCATTCTAATGGAGCACAGATGTATATAGTTTTTTGACCGTGCTTGCTGTGTAACTTTGTATCAAGGAAATCATATTTGGAGACCTTTTTTTGTTAACCTATTTTATTAGATAAAGATTTTTTGTTTATTAAGAACCCAGCTTGCTCGCGTCCATTCTTTTCACCGAATGACACAGATATTGGATCTGCTGCCATAACACTACTGTCATCTTAACTTAATATGACGAGTGTCACCTTATTTGTTGACCCCTTACATTAATATCAAAACATAGCTTCTAGTCCTGTATGTTGATCACAGTTGTGATTAAAGGTTTGAGTGGGCCATGGAGATATTTTACATTTCAAAATGGGCCTTGGTATCTGAAGTTTGGAAATGGCTGCATTATACAATCTCAAAAAATGATATGTAAATGTAATAAATGAATGTAATCATTTATATTTGTTATGTCTATTTACTGCCTGCATGTATGACGAAAATTAAATTAGTGCACCGTATAAACACTAAAGGAACAGCCACATTCACCTTGTTCACCTTTCTGCTTGGACAGACCTTATAGTACAGCATTAGTAAGTAGTCATGGTGAAGATGTTTGAAATTGAAATCAAGGTAGCAGCATTGTGAGGCTATAATGTCTTTGGTATGAGCTACATGCAAATATAAGCTAACATTTAGGGGAAGAAATCCCAACTGTTCCCATAAGATGGACATTCAATTTTAAAGATACAATTTCTTTTCAGAGACATTTCAGTCAGAAACAGAGGGAGAATCAAAGGATGATTGCAGCCATCAGGGTATGTTTTTTGGGAACCACAAATATCAGTCCATTTTTTCATGAAGTCCCCTAAATGAAATGTTAAGGTATCAACTGATTTGCATTTGCTCAAGGTTTTTACATATGTGTTTAAATATTTTAAAAATTTTCTGTTGGTGAAGGTAGGCTCCTTCTTTTTCATGGCCAGATATAGGGTTGGACTTGATTTGATATGCATGATTTTCCCTTGAAATGCATAGTGAAGAGAAAGAAAGGAATATCATTTATTATCACTAAGCGTGTTCAAATTCTAAACGACAACCGTATTTCCTGCCTTTTGTGTTTTCAGATGAAAAATGTCGTTTAAGCACCAGGCCATATTTTTGCAGAGTATCTGATCATCCGTCAGACATTCTGGTTCCATAAACCATTTTATCAGTTGACAGTAACTATCAAAATATTTCCTCTCCTGACACTAGGAAGAAGAAAATTGCATGATTGTGGAGTTAAATCATTTCATTTCTAGCCTGAGAGAATTTAGGGAAAGCAGAGTTGGATTATAAACCCTTGCACTCTCTCTCCCTGTGTGTCTTCTCTGCTGACTGATGGTTGTAGGTCATGTGTGAGAATCAGAAAAAAAAACTGAGAGCCTGTGAGAAAAGGAATTTTACCCTCTAGTGGTGAGCCGGGGGAAAAGTCTGTCAAATTTGTTACAGAATATCTATATGAAATATCCACTTATCCCTGTTTATTGGTCATTGTGATAGTATCTCAGTTGGAAATCCATTTGCAAATGTAATACAATTTCATACTTTATTCATGAGGATGTCTGATATGGTTCACTGGCAATGAGAGGATTATGTGGAGTATATCCACTGACAAGTGAGAATATATAACAAACTATGATAAGAAAGAAATTCACAGTATCTTAATGTTAAGCCTTTTCAAAATTCTTTCTTTTTTCTTGAGATGCAGACCCTTCAGCGCAGGTGCCAGATGAATCATATGAAACATATAAAATGAGGAGGAAATGGTGCTGGTATGTTTATTTTGGGTTCCAGGTTATCAGAGACCATAAAAGGTCAACTGGTGAGTCAAACACAATCAGTACCATTTATATTTAATCAGGTAAATTAAGCACATTGTCTTTTGCAGCATTCAAAAGATATTACACTGCAAACAAAAGCAGGAAAAGGTCAAGATTGCCAGCATTCATTATACATTTTAATCTTATAATCTAAAAAGCATTTCTTTCCTCCTACTGGTTGCACATTCACTATACTTTAAGTTTAATGATTACACTGCCATGATGCTCATATCGGCATGGAGTCAGTGGTGGTGTAAGATGAAAAGTAACTAACTGCAAGTTGTTGTGTCTGTAGTTGCCTTTCACTGCAAGTGGTATGACAGGATATGGGGTAAGTAAGAGGGCCAAATCCCAGGAGTCAAACCAAGGCAGTCTGGATGAGGACGGTAGCCTCGGTACAAGGGGTGCCTGCTCAACACATCTCTTTACGCTCAGCTGAAAAAATCAAGAGAGCATTAAAGCCTCATAGCATGTTTACCTCCAGCTTGAGATACCGAGACATTTTCATCCCATATACAAAAGCCAGGGTTAGATGTCTTGGACAAAGTAAGGGAGGCTCGGCTGATATAGTCTGGAGACATAAAGAGGAGGGATAGTGGTTACGTTGGTAAAAGGACGCAGGAGATGGAGCTGCCAAGCATTACTGATGGTGGTGGAGAAATTCGTAAAAGCATTTTATGACCATAAAAATCATAATTTTTATGAATGCAGGGGATTCTACTACCCACTGGACACTGAAAGAAATTAAAAGAAATAATAATACTCACACACACAAACACAATAACATATGCTTGGAAAAATTATTAAACAGGCTTCATATTTCACAGTTTTGCTTGTCCATATTCCAGCATAAAAACTGTGACAATATATTTGGAAAACAGTGTCATAGGAAAAAAAAACAGATTGACTTCAGCTATGTGGTTCTCTGTGTGCCACCACAGTTAATTCTTTCTCCCATTAAAAAAGTAAACAAGGAAATCTCTCAGCCTGTGAGCGAGAGAGTGGGTGTTATAAGAAAAAAAATAAAAGAGAAAAGAAGACATATACGGGAAGAGAACGAGGAATATGAGGAGACAAAAGACAGTGGAGTCAGGGAGGGAATAGGTGGTATTTAAAATGAGGATGACACATGGGACCATTTCCCGCAGGATCTTTGGAGACGGGTTTAACTTAATATTTCTCAGTCTCATGTGAAACACTGTCACAATAAAGGACAAGAACACACACACAGCCTCTCATAAGAAAACGTTTCTGACTGAGAGCACATATGAAAGCTTTCTCCAAGGGGAAGAAACGAGAAATTGAGTTCAGTCTTTAGCTTCAAAATGATCAGGGGGATATTTCTCTACAACAAATGATGCCTGACACATGGGTGAAATATGTTTAAGTGAAAGAGAGTGAGAGAGAGAGAGAGAGAGAGAGATGAGGGCTCAATTTTAACTAGGTGTTGTGTCAGACTGCATCACCAGAACACAATTAGAGTATAATTTGAGTGTATTCTAATGAGTAAGATATGCCCAATTTCTGGCATAACAGTTGGCGTCCCTTTGGCTTTTACTTGTTTTTCTGTGCTTTGTCTGCTGGTTCCAGTCGCTGCGGTCCTGATCGGTGAGAGAAAGCTCTTTTTGGCCGCAAATTCCATAGGTTTTGGGGAATCCGGTCTCGTGATGGGCAGCCGCAGCGACTGGATGGGGACAAGGACGGATGAACGACCGAACCACTGTTCTGGTGAGTGAGATTTATTTTGTCTGTCTGATCACTGAGCTGCGGCGGAGCGGTGCGGAGTTTTGTCTGTTTGGGGTACCCCGGGGGTTTGTTTTGTGTTGTTTTCGTCTGCATGGTGTTTTCCGAGCTGTTCTGTGCCCTGTGAGCCGCGCTGCCTCGTCTGTGGGTCTCTGGTCCGTGGGGTGCGTAACAGTAATTCAGCAATATTGACAGAGGAGGCAGTGATGGGAGTTACACCTGTTTTTAAATCTCTGCGCGCTGCAGGTGTGATTGTCCATGCCCTGATTCTCCAATCCAAACACTGATGTTGTCGATTTGGCTAATGTTTTTCCGGTGTTCGACCTACAGGGTGAACCTTGGACATTCACCCGTCTGTGTCAAGGTTGCTGTGAACAGAAACAGGTGATGTCCTTTGTAGGGATGGGTTCTGATTGTCAGGTGTTTGGTTTGGATTGAATTGAAAATACTTTATTGATCCCTTGCGGATTAATAAATTTAATTTAATGCGAATTATTGAATTGAACTGAAAATACTTTAATAATCCCAGAGGGGAAATTGGCTCGTTGCAGCAGATACAAAATATACATAAATAGACAGGGCAATAAATAGATAAATAATAAATAGAAAAGAAAAAACAGTGTGCAAAACTGTATAATAAAACTGTAATAATGTAATGAATAAAATAGCTTGCAGTTGCTATAGCAACCTCAAAATATGGCTTGGCAACCTCAAAGCAACCCCAAGAATGGAGACTATTAAAACGAAAATCTTAATTGTGTTAAATAAAGTAAAATGGTGACAATTTAATTTAAAATTAATTTCATGTGTTTTTGCTTTAAAGTAAAATAGAAGGAGGACAATTAAAAAACGATGAGAGCTGGCCTGCAGGGGTCACGCGAAGTCAGCTTGGGAAATAAAAAACCGGGCCGTTAGGAAGTGACATCAAAATGGAGGCTATCTGTTGGAAGCGTAAGTCTGCCAGATCCTACTGATGTGAACTTATGTGAATATTAACTGGTAAAATGTGAAGAACAGGTTATTGTTAAATGATTTGTAGTCTAGGCTGTTAATATACATTTCTCACTGCTGTGAAAAGCGACATGACTATATGGTAAAATTATAATAACGAACTTCAATTCGACTTTTTGTCTGTTTCATGGCTTGCGCGCTAGTTTCAGATAGCGCTGATTCGAATAAGGAGGCCGGTGATGACATGCATATCCATATTTACGCTATTTAATTGGTATTGCAATTAAATTGTCCAGCAACTCCATACAACTGTTTAGCAACAACTAAGCAACTGCGATGAAAAATGTTTTGCTGCCGCCATTGTTCATCCTATAAAAGACCGTTGCATCCGTTAAAGTTAGACATTAGTCTCTACATATAAAATAAGTGAATTAACACTTTAAATACTGCACCATACCAAGAATGAAATAATATATAAGAATAACAAAATAGACTAAATAACTCTGGCCCACGTGTGCGAATCCAATGTACAAAAAATTTCAAATAAGAGATTACCCTGTCTAATAGTAAAAGAAAAAATATGTTAAACGGACATATAGAGATACTATAGATTTTACAGATTTAAAGTGATTGGCTGTATAGTGGTGATGGCCACTGGCAGGAATGACATCTGTTCTGTTACAGGAACATGAAGCCTGTGGCTTATTTTTCTGGTAAGCTGGATCCAGATCCAACGTGGATCTCCACGTTGTTTGTGAGCTGTGGCTGCTCACGTGATCTGGTAAGTTATGCTGTTTTGACTCTTTGGGTACTACATGCCGTGTCTATGACACTGTTGGAGCAGAAAACGTCACATTTGTCTGCTGCTAGGTGGGTTTGGTACTAAACGGTTGCCTTTAACTGTTCAATTCCATCTGAAACAGTTCTTTTTATTTATTATTTTTGACTGTATTAAATCCAGCCCCTTTCATGCCAGGTCCAGAGGACAGCGTACCTCATGATTGTGTGGCGTGATAATGAGATTCTGGCTCGCTTCCACATCATTGTTCGGCCCAAGCAGCTAAACTAGTGGCTTGACTGAAGCATGCAGATTGGCGAAGGGGGTAGAGCGTCACGATTTACACGGACAGCAGGTATGGTTTTTTGGTGTTTTGTCATGAAGGTGGATGCTCTCTTGGGGGCCGTTTTTCCTGCCCAGTTCCGTTAGCTGTGTGTATGTTAACGGGCCGCCTGATCGTATTTCCGCAGGGCAACGCTCATGCAGATGCGGCTGCGAAGGCTTGTTCTCCTGTTAACTGTTCTCTCGTCTCTGCAGTGGCTTCGTGCGATGCAATCTTTCTCCTCCCCGGCTTGAGAAATGGTTGTGGCAGCGGGACGGCTGTGGTCTGGGTGATGGCGTGTGGCGTGCAGGTGACTCAAAGCCGTGTTTGCCTAAGCATTTTTTTCCCACTTTGCTAGGCTAACGCACGGGCGGACCACGCATCCCCAGGGGGCCATGCCTGTCGACCTTGGCTAAGTACTGGTTCACGAGGGGTTTTTCCTCTTGTGCGCAGAGGTTCTGCCAGTCCTGCGTGGATCTGTGCTGCCCACGACGCGGGAGGGGGGGAGGGGGAGTGAGGATGCCGCTGGCATCTGACAGACTGTTTGAGTACATCATGCTAGATTTTATTGAACTCTCTCCTTGTGAGGGAAAGAAGTATTGTCTGGTTGTTGTTGACACGTCTTAAAGTGGGTTGAGGTTTTTAACTTTTCTAAGGATGTCAGCTCCACAGTGGCAGAGGCTTGGCTGAAGGAGATCCTGGGATCTCCATCTGAGAAGAATTCCATCTGGAAATCTCCAGTGACAACGGCACTCATTTGTGAGTGGGGGGGTGCTGTTGAGAGGGAGAATGGTGTCTTGACGTTTAAGTTGGTACAGTGTTGTGCAGGAACAGGGGTGTCCTGGCTGAAGGCTCTGGGGGGGGGGCTTACCTGTCATGCTGTGGAACTTGAGGATGCGAGTGCGATCGAGGGCTACTCTGAGTCTGTTCGTGATCCTCTTTGGCAGAGTGGACGCACCAGATGAGTGTTTCCTTCCTTCATCTGAATTGTGTGAGAATTCTGTGTTGTTGTATTGAGTTGCACTCTATATTGACACAGATTAACTCACAGGTGACGGTGCCCAGCCTGTACCAGCCAGTGGACCCCTGCACAGCACTCAGCCAGGAGAGTGGGTCCTGATGCGAGACCTGCTTCAGAGGCGCTAGAGGAACGGAGCAGTGGAACGGTCTTTTCCAGGTTCTGCTAACGACCCACACTGCTGTTAACATAGCGGAGCGGGCGACCTGGACTCACACCTGCCCCTGCAAACAGCTCCTGATCCAGCTTCTGGCTGCTGGATCCCCAGGTTCCTTGGTATCTCAGGCTTCTGGAGCCTGTTTGTGCCTCTGAGCACACATACACGTACACATGCATGCACGTACACACAACACGTACACATACATGCACATACACATATGCACACACACACCTGAGCTTGGACAGGAGGGAGGTACTAGAAAATAAAAAAAAAAAAAAGGAGGAAAAGAGAGACTCATGTTTTTCCAACCAGAGACTGTTACATCACATATTCTTCATCCCACACTGCTGAGCGAGAAGAAGTTGGATCCTCCAAGGCTTCCACGATGGGGAGTGGGGGGGGTCCGGGAGGGGGTGAATGTAATATGAAATATGACTATAATATGGGTTTTGTTTCGTTTATGTTGTTTATTCATTTATGCTTTATGTTATCATTTTCCTGTGTTTTTGGTTTCATACTCATGTGCCAGGAACATGTGCGACAGCCATGATCTGCTTGAGACGTGTCCATTCCTGACTATTTGGGTATTTGATTTATAATACGAAATTCAAATGTTGTAACTCAGCTTCAGGATCAGAGCGTTTACATCTTGGTTTACAGCAAGTCCTTCATAAAGTCCAACACTTTGTGAAGCTCCTGTTGTTTTCTCGTTCGTGTTCTCCTCGTGGGCAGCTTCTGGGAAACAGCGTTTGTGGTCTCGCTAGGAAGGACGCATGTGGAGTTCAACGTCGAGATAATAGTGAGGGGTGTCTCCACCCTTACTTGTCATCTTTAAATATCTCTGAGCTTCTCATTTAGGTTAACAATTTGGATGTTACTGATAATTCTCAGGTTTATCAAAACTTCTTTATGGGCATTTATGATTCGTTGACTCATCATCATGTTAATTATTAGTTAATAATTAGTTAATTATCCCTGTTATCTGTTCCTAGCGTGAGGTCTAGCCTCATGTTAATTGCGTCTCAGTGGGGGCAAAGTTCTTAGGGGTTTAGTTCTCGGAGGGGTACTATGAATTTGGTCGGCCAGGTTGGCAATCTGGCGTTTGATTGAACCTTTGAACCTTACATCCTTAGCCTCAGAGGGGGTTTGGGATGTCACAATGGAGATGCAGCACCACAGGGACTCAGCGGAGCCCTGGGGGTTTGATCTGTGGACATGGCTGACTCAGGCTCCTGGTACTCAGTGTTTTTGAAAGTGTTTACTCCATTTCTGTTTGTTTTGGTTCTGTGTTTTTATTTTCATGTGTGATTCCATGGTTACGCCACATGATGCTAAAAGCAATGACAACATCTTTTTGCATGATCAGAGGTCTGATTTGTTCCCCGACATCAACTGGGGTTGCACCTGCGGGTGCTTCTGAGAATTGAATGTTCTTTGCTTTAGATAGTCTTGTGGCCTTTTTTCCCACTGGGTTTTTGGCCTAGTCTAGAGTAGATAGTCTCTAGAAGGTCTTTTGCCGTTCCCCTTATTTTCGGAATCTGACAATCTAAATTGTACTAAAATTCAAAATTCAAACTCTAAATTTAATCACTTTAATCATTTTAACCAATCAACTGATTCCAATCTGTGCTGCAAACCGTGAAACATAGCTGGGGACGGGTGTTTGGCCACTAGAGGGATCACATTCAATAGAGTAGACTGCGCTTCATTATTCCCTGTTTAGCTCGCAGTTGTGGGCAGGGCCCTTTGGGCGGGAACAGCGTGCTCTACTGCTGTGATCTAGATAAGCTTTTCATATATGCAAAGAAAATGAGGTGCAAATACAAAAGTAGGGATTGTTTGTGTCAGAAATTGCATTTTGAGCTAAAGTGCTGTGTCATGAGTCCATGACTTCTGGTCTCGATTCCTGCGTGTTCGAAGGCCACAGTTTTGTTATCGTTCAGGCTCCAACGAGTCTGCTGAGTTTTGACGTGGATGTCTAGAGAACTTATCCAAGGTCCTGATGTTTTCATGTGATGTTCAAATGCAACTGTTTCCTACTGAGACGGGGTCATTCTGAACCATCCGGCATTCTGTAATGACCTCTCTGAATTTGCATGCAGACTTGGAGAATAAAACTCCGTTTTGCACCTCCGTTGGTTGTCAGTGCTTTGTTTAACAACCGAATTGACTGCGTCACCAGAACACAATTAGAGTATAATTTGAGTGTATTCTAATGAGTAAGATATGCCCAATTTCTGGCATAACACTAGGGCATACTCATTTCATCATTGCGGATTCAGTGTTTTTGTTGCATGAATGAGTGTATTTGTGTAAGCGCCATTATACATTTAAAATTCATTGAAACAGCCAAACAGTTCTGTGACTATTTGCTTTACTGTGTTTATATTCACAATATGACCAATCTTCCCTTTCATTTTCCATTTTATCTAAAATTCTATCAGCATGGGGGGTCATCTGCAGATATCATCTAGTGAAGAGAGATTACAGACTGTGGTATTTGCTCACTGTGGAACCTTGAGAGGAAAATTCAGATTTGAACCTCATATAATGCAAGTCTCAGTTGCATTCATGCATCTGTTTGACCACCTTCCTTTATCTCCATACATCCTATAGCAACAACTGAATGTAATCACTGGAATTTTCAAAAATAGACAAATAATTAGTTGATTACAATATTTTGTCAATATCAGAAGTTTGGGCCGCCGAGGGTGCAATGGTTAGGACAGGCGGCCTAACCTCGACGCAGGGGTCGCGGGTTTGATTCCCGGCCCATGTGACCCTTTGCTGCATGTCCTCCCCGTTCTCTCTCTGCCCCTTTCCTGTCTACCATCCTGTCAAATAAAGGACCACTAGTGCCAAAAAACAACAACAACAACAAAAAAACAACAGAAGTTTGCAAGGCATTCTGCTGTCATACATGTACAAATGTGTGTGAGTATACAGGTCAAACACCCAGGGCACAAAAACGGGGCCAACGTTCAGCATTGTTTGGGGTCAAACTGGATTGAGCCATAATGTGCTCTGTCCTGACACCAAAGGCTGGGGACGTGACCTGTCATCAGTGCCTGATCTCACTGACACCCTGCTGATTGAACGCCTGTGGATCAATGCAGCCAGGTTCCAAAATGTTGAAGAAATCCTTTCTAGATGAAAGATCTCTGAATGTCGATGCAAAAGATGTAGGAATATCTAATTGCTTTCAAAGAGCTAAAAAAACAGAGTCTCATTCACTGATTAATGCAAAACACTCAATGAAATAATGAGAATTTACCTTAAGAAATCAGATTTTGTAATTTAATTTTCATTTAGTGACTTTGTGTTCAATAAATATTCATGCTGTTTGTCCTTCGTTCTTAAATGCATCTTCTGATGGAACCTGAACACATCATTAGTAATGTATCCTGGGTTCATAGGGTGTTACGGGTCTTGCAACATTATACACCCTCGCCCAGGCGACCCAGCCTCTTTGCTTGTCCTAACCTCCTCCTGAATTTGCCTTCGCTGTTCCTTCTCCTTACGAAGGGGAAGGAACAAATATTCATGCTGTTTGTCCTTTACTATTTGGGGGGAAATTATATTTTCTTGACTTAAAAATATGAATTTTGATGAATAACATAGGCCATGTACTGTTAAATGTACCGTTTATCTTGAACTCAACTCTAAAACTTGAGTAGAGGATACAGCGTTATTCGATTTCTCAGCAATAGACTTCTGTTTTGATTTTTATTTTATTTTTATAAATTTGCGAACTTCTCCCTCTTCCTTCACTTGCCCTCAAAGTTGCCAGTTGGTTTGAACTTCACATGAGCCCTTCAGACAACCAAACTCCAGCTTTCCAGCTTTGAGGATCCTGCAGTGAGCTAAGGTGAAGTTAGAGCAGGGGATTTGGATGTTAAATGAGCTGATAATTACAGTAATTTCAAGACTGTAAATGTTCAACTGGCATGTTTTTCACTCGGCCGTTAGAGACGTGACAGCGCGTGCATCAGGGTGGAATATTGACAACGTTTATTAGCATGTCTTATTAGCATACGGTAGCAGCGACAAAACGTTTTAACTGTGAAATTAAAGCTATTAATAGAAAAAGAAGCCACTTATTTGGACAAATGTAAACAGGAGAAACATGTAAATAATTGTTGGCCACGTCTATGCATTTAAATTAACAGGGACTTTTGTTACTTTAAGGCACATTCGCCCTTGTTAGCATGAAGTACCATCACAGGTGAAAGCTAACAGCCGGATTTATCAAAACTGCAGATTATTTAAAACGAACATGCTCAATTAAAGGGCTGCATGTTACCAGTGCTTTTACTTAGTCGTCAATAAACCTGTAGACTTTGTTTTATTTTGAACCCTAGTAAGTCTCGGATATAGGTTTTTAACAGTTATTCTTGTGTTGGTTTCTTTCAGTGGACGACAAATGTCGCCGATAAATAATACTGGTATTAAGTTGCTCCGTTTTGGCTAATCATTTTTTTAATAACTAAAACTGAAATCATGTTGCTGTTGTTGTTTTTATTATTATTATTAGTGATAATAATGAATCATGCTGATTGTTAAAAACTGGAACCCTCAAACCAACATAATTTCTTTCTTTTTTCTATGCAGGTTTACAAACATGTCAAATCAAAGACAATTCAAATTCAATCCACGAAGAGGGTTTCCACTTTTGACTCTCGGAGTTATGACTTTGAGTCGAGCATGTGTCTCCACCAACCTCAAGTCGACTTGGCCGAGGATACAGCATCTCATGGCTGCGCTTCTGGGCTGAGGTAATGAAAAAGATTGTATTTTTGTATGGTGGATGCTGTGTTGATTGAGCATGTGTATGTGGGTTGAACCATGCTGTTAATGGAAATGGTTTATTAGGCACTTAAGCACAAGGCTCAAGACTTAATCTTTCTTTGTCGCTTCCACTTGCCATTGGAGGTCCCCCCCCCCAAACACACACACACACTAAGAGAAAAGTGAAGCCAAAATTGCTTTTGAATTTCTGCTGCTGTCAATGAGAGATTTCATTGAAGAGGTGCATGATTGTGTAGCATGCATATTTCCACTCGTGTGGGTAGATTTAGATAGAGATGAAGACAGCTTTTCATAGACCATGCATGTTTTAGTGATTTTTCTGCTGTAGTGGTCTCTGTTGCCCTTTTAGAAAACATGACCATGCTGCTGAAGACCAAGACCCCACACATGAGGATTTACTTTGTGAAGGAGCTGATGGGCTGAGAATGCAGAGTCCTCCCATCTCATACTTCAAAGATAAATTTGACTCTGGCGACCTGGTAGTACATGAGGTAAATGATGTCTCTGCTGCTGTGTCATGTTTGACACACGGACACATGCAAAATGTGACTTTGTAGTTCTAAAGAAGTTTGTTCATAAAACCTCAATAACACTGTCAACATCAGTCACACAGCAGTATTGGAAGTAAAAGAAAAACCCAGGTAAATTTTTGTTATTCTGATGAAGGTGAAAGTCGTCCCTGACAGAAGCATGAGTGGCTTTGCGATTGTATTTATCAATCAATGTAAAGTATTAAAATCACATTTACAGCAATCTACAGCACACGTATAGCAACCTTGTTACTGAATACGTGAATGACAGAAAAGTATTGTCTGTTTATATCTTGCACTTTTTATGGTCTTTATTACCTTGCTACAACGAAGAAAAAAAACTGACCTCAGAGAAGTAGATTCAAGGCTGGTTGGTGCAAAAAGGTTCTAATCTTTACTCGAAGGGTTTTGTCTATGCCAGGATGAAGACTCTGAAGATGATATGGCTCCACTGTCTCTCTGTGGTATGTCACCTCCTGAAAGCTCTTTTTTGGATGAAGAGTTTCGGATGGACCAGATGAAGGATTTCAACAATCCATGTGAAAACACAGTGGCTAAAGGTGCAGTAGTAGTTGAGTCAAATTACTGGTTACCAGTCTGACTTTTAGGAACAATGATTGATGTCTGTATTTGTGACCAGGAATAAGCAAGTAGTCTCGCGGAGTCTGCCCACAGTCACGCCCTACACCTGGTCCTGTTTGAGGACATTGAGGTCACTCATCACTCCAAAATCTCCTCCAGAAATCATTGCGAGTTTTATAAAGCAGACAGCTGAGCTCTTGTGCTTTCCCTGACATCATTTTTTAACACTTTACATATATTAATCAATGCTGGTTTAGGGTGAAATGTCCACACCAAAGACATGCTTATGTGTTTGTGGGTGTCTGGGCATCGTTCAGAATTTTTCGATACCAATACCTAAACTGTTCTTTTTTCAATACCAGCTTATTAAAATTTCAGCATGCAAGAAGTTATTTTGAGTAGTAGGGACGGGCAGTCAATCAAAAATTAATCAAGAGAGTCATTCGGAACTTAACACAATAATGCAATCTTGCCCATGTTTGAAATATTCAGTAAATGATTATAAATGGTTCATCTGTGTGCATTTCCCCTTTATTTATTTCAAAAATCACAAATATATGCACAGTTGGAACAGTTGCAACTTGGATATTTTTGCACATAAAAACTTGTCAGTGATCTACGAGGGCAAAAAATAAAACCAAATAAAAATCACCTTTCATTTTTAATAATCATGGAAAAATGTTCGGTTAGTTGTGATACTAATTTGACGTCATGTTCCCCAGAATATCCCTGAATGGTAGAAAACTTGAAGTTACTTAAGTGTTGTTTGCTTTCAGTTACATTTTAAAGCCATTAGAGATAATCATTTACTCATGAACAATTTTAAGTTTTTAATGCAGAGAACCAAACTAATGAATCAAAAATCAGTGGACAGATGTCAAATCTTTTTACCTGCTGTTGCAGGCTGGGTTTTTCTAAATTCAGTTTATGAAAGTTCACCACTCCTGAAAAGAAAAATTCACAAAAATCCAGGTCCAGGTTTTACATCTGACCTCCACAGTCAAAACAAACAGAGCATCTAAAGCATCTATGTTGTTGCCGGCAGTTGTTTACAATATTTACACAGCAGCTGATCACAGAACCAGGCAGTCAGCCGATACCGAGTCAGATATCTGGGATTTATACCTCCACAGAGCAGATGACAGCAGACCAGTGAAGCAAAAATTCACTTCTACCTGTAGTAAATCCAGCACTATGATGAAGGGGAATACTGTTGTTAAAAACTGACGATGACGGAACAAGTGATGGCAAATCTCACAGATCGTTTCTCTCCATAGTGTTGTTTGAAACTGGCGGCGCTTTGTCATGACAGGGTTGGATGATTGGAGCATGTGACTGTGATGCTCGGGTGGAGCTACACTGCAGTTAAACAGTAGAGCAGCGGTGGTGTCTGGAAGGTATTGAAAATAGGTGCTAAACAACGCTCAGTTTTTCAACACTCGATGGTATCGAAGCAGTTTGATCTATACCAGAAAGTTATCAATTTTTGATACCGAGCCATATGCAGGTGTGTGTCTCAGTGGTCGCTGCGACCACGTTTAATTTCAGAATCATGAAATCGTCTACACTACAGCTGCGTCAAGATATTCACAGGTATTAATATCCCAGATCAGTACAAGTGCAACTTTAAGACACAGCACAGCCCCCTCTAACCTTGGTGAGGTAGACATCACTCTACAAGCAACCTTTCATGACATAATAATTTAATGTGAAACATTTTTTATCTTTTGTCCCTTTTTCAGTTTGGCAAACTGACTGGCACAAGAATCACTTGGCAGCTATCAGCAGTGAGAAGTTTGACAGACTCCTGAAAATGTCTCCAGGTTTTCATGGATGCAAAAACCACTTGGCTACATTTGTCCTAATAAGAGGTAAAGTGCCTTACAGTGGGTTTCCAATAAAACCTGCCTGTTCAAGTCAACACTAATGAAAAGATCAGAGAATTGATTTTACCTCAAGTGGTGAGACATTCAGACGATAACCGTTTACCTGTGATGGCTCATTATTACAATAATATGTTAAGTAGTTGGATGTGCTAATTTCTCGTCAGAATCATGAAGGTTTCTTTGTAGGTTATAAGATCATGTGTTTGAAATGACTGGTCTTAAGGTTACACTATATTGCTAAAAGTATTTGCTCATTCATCCAAATTATGGGAATCAGGTGTTCCAATCACTTCCATGGCCACAGGTGATTAATATTAATCACCTAGACATGCAGACTGTTTCTACAAACATTAATGAAAGAATGGGTCGCTCTCAGGAGCTCAGTGAATTCCAGCAAGGAACTGCGCAACAAATCCAGTAGTGAAATTTCCTGGCTCCTAAATATTCCACAGTCAACTGTCAGCTGTATTATAAGGAAATGGAAGTGTTTGGGACCGACAGCAACTCAGCCATGAAGTGGTAGGACACGTCAACTGATGGAGCGGGGTCATTGGATGCTGAAGTCAATGTCAATCACTACAGACCTCCAAACTTCATGTGGCCTTCAGATTAGCTCAACAACAGTGCAGAGAGCTTCATGAATGGGTTTCCATGGTGGAGCAGCTGCATCCAAGCCAGACATCACTAAGTGCAATGCAAAGTGTCGGATGCAGTGGTGTAAAGCAGCCACCACTGGACTCTAGAGCAGTGGAGGAACGTTCTCTGGAGTGACGAATCATGGTTCTCTATCTGGCAATCTGATGGAAGAGTCTGGGTTTGGTGGTTGCCAGGAGAACGGTACTTGTCTGACTGCATTGTGCCAAGCTCTTCCCAGAAGAGTTGAAGCTGTTCTAGATGCAAAGGGTGGAGCCACGTCATATTTATTAGAAATTCTAAAGCTCATATGTGAGTCAAGGCAGGTGAGCGAATACTTTTGGCAATATAGTGTATCTGAGGATGCAGCATTAAAATATAATATTGATTACACCAAAAAAATAAACTCACTTGTTTGAATAAAAGCGTTAGAAGCATTTTACATGCCTAAGATTTTGTACAAGCTATACCAGAGGTAATGGTGTCAATATCTCCCATTTCTTTCATTTTACAGTGTGCTCAAATTGCAAGTGTTCGAAACTGATTGAACAAGACTCTAAAGTGTTTATTGAAAAGCAGTGTTACATCAATATGCGGAATAAAGCAGAGAAGAAAATACTACAATGCCTCAGCATCAGTGGGATTTTTGAATGTCTGTTTGCTGAAACCATACTTGGAGCATATTTAAGTATGAGTAAGAAAAAATAGAAAATAAGAAATGACCTGGTTCATGACTGGAAAAATCATTTATAAATGTCAAATCAAGCTCTCTGGTATGCAAGCATGCATGTTTCCCCATCAATGATAAATAGAGGACCAAAGACTCAAGATTCTTTAGTTACCTGCTAAACATGAAGAGCAATTTTTGGTTCTCAAAAACATAAGAAACTGATTTATTTCTTTACCATAAGGGCTGCTTGATTATGGAGAAAATTTCATAATCATGATTATTTTTGTTCAACAAGGTATTTTAAACAATCCACTGTCTTTCCAAGCGTATTGTATTTATTAAAATTAACATAAAAATGTTGACATTTGTACTCTAAACTTAAATTGAGGACTGAATGTAATTTCAGACTCAATAAAAATTATTCAGGCCAATATAGAATAAAGTGTTAGATCTGCTCAAATACTCACTTTAATTTTTTTTTGGCCATAAATACCACTGTGAACTTGATATTACTAAAATAAAATCAATATAATGAAACGTCACTGATAAAAAGGAGAAAAGATTCACTCGCTAATGGCATCTGCAGCTGAAGTGCAAGTGTCATTTAGAATACAACAGGATATACAGCAAAATCTTTGTTTTTCTTCTTCAGTTACATTGTTTTGTAATTTATTTATAATCAATCAAAAGAACACTTAATGTTAACAATTAGAAAAATCCACAGGACTTGACTGCTGACAAAGGATAAATATAGTCAAATGAATAAATGTATCAAGCCTTTTATTTTCCATTTTCAAGCAGTTACAGTGACGTGTTTCTTTAGTAAATGTTCATGAACAGCAAGAGGAAAAAGCAGCAATTTACAGGAAAAGCCAAAGGTTTAAGTAGCTGAGAATTTCTGTCATGTTTTTGGAAAGTCTTCATGATTTGGATTGATGCTTTAAAACCCTACCAGAGTTTTAGAAGACTTCTTTAAAAGCTTATTTAGGGCTTAATGGATTAAATATGCTTTATTTCCCATGTTGTGAATACTGATTAAATGCATTTTTTCATTTATGATATTGAAAGCTGTTACTCTTCCTTTTTTCCCTCAAGGAAACATGTTCAAGTGTGACCCAAGAGTCCCTCTTATAGTTGGATGATTCTTAATGCCATGCCATCCTCTCTTTGGAAGTCACTGTTAACCAACGCTCAAGTTGAAAATAAAAATGTTTTAATTTCCCCACAGATGTTTTGGATACAGCTGGTCAACCATGTCAACATTATACAGTGGTGGCCCTGGGAACTGGCCATTCAAGCTGCAGCAGGTGGCTTTGCTTCAATGGTTTGATGGTCCACGACTGCCATGCCCTCGTCATCGCCAGAAAGGCTCTGCTAAGGTATAATGCTTCTAGGTGAAGGAAGAACCTCCTCATACAGATCTCAAGAAGACTCATTAAGTGTTACATATCTAGGTCCGCGGGAGAGGAAAATGGCTAGCTAGTCATTGAGAAAATCTTCACCTTAATTGCTAATAAAAAGTGTAAATGTTTTTGTTTAATGTCCACCATGAAGTCCAAAAGTGCAGACTCACTTTAACACTGGATCACTACACTGAGAATCTTTTTTTTATTTTGGCTTGTGTTCAGGTTTCTGTACAAACAGCTTTTGCTGTTCTTTGATGATGATCCAAAAGCCAAGGAGATCTGTATTTTTGAGGCTAGTGAAGACAGCCACCTGCTGCAGCTTAAACCCAAAATCAGCCTGCATCTCTACACCAATCAGTGCCCCGAGGGAGCTGCTAAGAGCTTCTACTTCAAGTATAGTACAGTTCCTTTGTGATTGATTGATTTACTATTTGTTTCTCCCCACATCTACATATTTGCAAAGTTTATAGGGCTTTTTGACATCTGTCAAATATAGTACCTTACAAATGTTATTGTATTAACGTGCCTTGTTTGCACGACAAAAATTGATAACATAAAATTATAATACATTATGCACAATATATATTGGATTTTATAACTAATATTTGGGATCACAGTATACTGAATATCCATATTTTATCTTTCAGGGTTGTTATAGTAGGGGCTCTCATAACTCTGATTACATTTTCTCTGGGTTGGAGCAGTCTATGAGTAAAATATAATGTCATCTCTTATTTAGGAAATCAGGGAACAACACTTGGAGCACTCTGAAGCTACAGTATCATGCTGATGGCCAGCTAGTCCCTGCGGTCTACCTTGACCCGAGTTTGTGGGGTGCCAAGGTCTGCTGCATGTCTGGCAGTGACAAGTTGTGCTGCTGGACTGTCACTGGGGTTCAGGGTGCACTACTGAGCCACTTCATTCAGCCACTCTATATCACCAGCGTGGTGATGGGTAAGGAGCCACAAAGCACTTAATCCATATTCCACACTGTTGATGCTTATGTAATTTCTCACACAATGCCTTTATGTTCAGCATACAGATAAAACAGAGGAATAGTTTTGCAAAAGTAAAACTTTGTTAATTAAAAAAAAAACATCCTTTTTTTAAATTATTATTTCAATTGGAAGTTAACAAAAGGTGTAGGTATTAAGACTGCTTATTAAGTTCTGGTACCTTATATCCAGATAAGTTATATATTGTTTTTAAAACTAGAGCAGTTTTAAATCAGATTTTTATTTAGAATAATTGCGTGCTCATCTATTTGCAAATTGCCATTACTTAGGAGGCCAGAACAGTTTCAATCAGCAAGTGTCAGATGTCACTAATAAGCGACTGGATGAAGGATGGGAGAGCTTTCTTCCTCCACCCTACAAGAAACAAGACATCATCTTTCTCTGTGGTGGCCATGTGGGACCTGTCGGGACATCTCCACTGCATGACAGTCTCAGCATCAACTGGTGTTTTGGAGATAAGGACATTGAAGTTTTGGACACAAGCAAAGGCACCATTACTGAGGGGTAAGATGCTGTGGGTAAAATAAGCTGTAATATAGCCTCCCATCAAAAATGTATGATGTCCATGATGTCCTATTCTCTTATTAAGAGTCTCCACCTCACTGTATTTTGCACTGCTGAGACCAGTTCCACTGATATAGTTGGACTGTTAGCAGAGGCTAATACAAGGCTTCAATGTCGACACCTGTTTCAACTTCAATTATGAAGCTTTAAATATCAGCTTGAGTAGCATCACACTTATACTGTAAGTGTTAGAATGAACGCTGGCAACAAGTTCCAAAAAAAGGGACTTCAAAGAAAAAGAGAGGGAGGACTTGATGTGCAGGGAAAGGTGAAGAAGAATTAAGTAATTGGCAGGAAGTTTAGAGTGTATGAAGTAAAATTGGAAGACGCCGGTGTTACATTAGCTTCTTTTATAACATAGTAGAAGCATGCCATTCTAGCTTGTTTTAGCTTTGGTTTCCAGTGATAATATTGTTCCCCCGTAATAATTTCCCATTTAATTTCTTTTATAAGACACTGTTATTCATGGAATATACTGGCAACAAGAAAAAAGTCTTGAGTTGGATCAGGAATATAATGGGTTGTCTTGGTCTTGATTTTAGTATTGATTTCCTTTAATGACCTGCTGCTAATGTCAGCTTCTATGAGTGTCATGGTCCTTGTGTCTCCTCCAAACTGTATCTGGATACCCCTGGTCTGCTCCAAGGGTTTCAGTCCAGGGTTTCTCCCAAGAAATGTGAAGTGGCAGTAAGTGCTGCCTTCCGGAAAGCCTCCTATTTATTATTTAGCGAGACTACAACACACACTGCTCTATAATGTGAAAGAATTCTCTGGCCCAAAAAAATGTATATGTTGAAAATGTATTGTTTCTCAGCTCGCCCTTTGTGAGTGGACCTGGTTTTTCAAGCAGACTTTGCAAGAGAGCCCTCTACAGTTATTTCCGCCGAGTTGCACAGCTGGGTGGCCACAGCTACCTTCTGGAGCTCCCCACCTACGAGAGTGTCAAGGTACATGAACTGTCGTTGCTCAAACTGAGAAATGTATTATGTGTCACTGATTGTATGCCATACATTCTGCATCTGAGTGTTATGTAGGTTTCCCTCTAACTTGAAATTTGAAGTGGTTACTTTTTTTCACAGGTGGAAGCGAGCATTTACCAGACAGTTAAAGATCTGGTCAAGCAGCAGTTCTTGAGGAATAATGCTGGTCCCTGGAATTCAAAAAAGCTGGTGGATTGTTTCAGTGCTTGAATGTTCATCAAGAAACTAGTTCTGTAAAAGTTCAGCCAAGTTCCCCTTGAGATTTTCTTTTCTTTTTTTTATTCCATGGACTTTGCATAATAGTGATTGTTGTTTTGTTATATGTTAAACACCAGAGTTTCTGTTTGTGTAGGTGTTTGAGAAAAATAAAGACCCTACTCAACACCACGCTCAGGGAGTCATTTTGAAACAGTTGTGGGTAGAAATACTTTGTTGTGAGGCTTGGGGGATATAAAACCGGAAACATTTTCCCTGCTGTATCAAGTAGAATGAAGCAGCATTGCCCCTCTATAGTCCAGCTGCCAAAAGCGTAAAGAAAAACAGTAATTTATGTTCATGTATTGACCAAATTATGCATCCAGTGGTGAGTGTGGAAAGGACATTACCAAGAGGTAAATAAATATTTTGACTTATTTAGTGTTGTTGTTATTCATTACCATATGATTTCACGTTAGGATTTTACACATTTGTAATTTTTAATAGTTGTGCCCACAGGTCCAGCCTCTTTGTGGTCATTGTCATACCAGCAGGTGCAACAAAATGTGATGGTCCTTCTGTAATGTACAGAACATGGCAATGCTTGTTTCAAGATAATTATTGTGAGCAGATTTTAAAGAGAAGTTACAGACATTCATAAATGGTTAGTTTGGGGGGGGGGGGGGTCCCTCAAATATTAGATCTACTTCCAATCTCCTCTGGACATTTCCTTTCCAAACAATGTTGTTGTTTTTTTATCAGTCTGTGTACCTTTTATATCATGTATCTATGTAAGCCATAAAACTAAAACTTTAAATCATTGAACTCAGTACTTCACAAAATTAAATAGTTATATAACATTGCAGATCTAGAAATTGTTCCCTTCCTTTTGTGCAGAAAAGGGTATATAGTGCAGAGTATATAGTTAAGGGACCAGCAGAAATATCTCCATAGGTCTGTTTGATGCCATGGTGATATTTGTAGCGTCCAACACATTATTGTTTGTATAGACATGCTCTTCAGTAATTGCTCCTAATACATATATATTAACCTGCCACTATCCCTGTTTAGGATTCAATATTATATTTTTAGTTAATGATATTTGCTTGGGGGTCATGCTCTGGGTCTCTGTAAAGCACCTAGAGACAATTGACATTGTAACAGACGCTATACAAATAAAATTGAATTGAATTGAATTTCAAACATTCACTATATTTACTTAAGACAGCATCGGTTTCAAAGCATTTCACGTGTGTGCAGTCAGTAAAGAAAGCAGCAGAGAGTTAAAAAAAAAAAGGATTTAAGTAGGAATAATAAGGATGGTTAGTCAAAAAACAGTTTTTTTTTTTTTGCAGAGTGAACACGGTACTTTCGCCATCTTAAATTGTGATTTTATTTATTTATTTCCCCCCTCACAAACTGTTGTACCACAGTTCATTGTCACCATGGCTCCACTCACCAGTTGCTTGGCAACCAACTCCTCCTTGGAACTGAGGAAACTGCTCATGTCTTTATAATTACAGGCTCTTTTACAATATTTAGCTAAAAGAAAATCAACAATAGATTTGCATGAAAAAACATTTAATGAAGCTTATGCCTTGCAGATATAAATGGCTCTACTCAACGCGGATTACATATCTCAGTGTGATGTAGCAAAAGATTAGACTGCTGTTTAGATTTCCAAGCTTTTTATAATGCACAAATGTGTATGCGCATGTAGTTTTATGTTGCTTTTATCATTATGTCTGCTCGTGATTTCTCCAACCAGGCGCTGGATTCATCCCCCTTTAGGAAGGCAGAGCTCCTGCGTCAGCAGGGCCCCTTTGGGTTCGAGGAAGAGCCAGGCTGTTCACAAAAAGACCTGCAAGATAATTAAACATCTGTGAGGTGTTTAGAGGTACAAACCTCATCATTTTTATGTTGGTTGAGAGTGCGTGGCTGGGAATTTGGGGTCAGACTTAAATTAAACTGTCAGATGGGGAAGAAGCCTCTGAATAAATAACAATCATGTCCTTTTACTTGTGTATAAACCAGCTTCATTAGAAAGTCTTATATTATTAACATCAGCGCAGTCTCATTAATGTTAGCAGTGACCTTCACTGTGATTCTGGCAGCAGAGGGACCATGGCTTCAGAGTCTGTGATTATCAATGTATGTGAAAGAGGCTGAGCATAAACAAGCTGAATTCAAACTCCTAATTGCAACCTTTAATCGATCGGGTCAGGACGATGGCATTCATTATGAATTTTATGCCAACACTTGATTATATCTTTGTAAAATGTTTCAGATCTGAGAAGTATTTAACTTCCCTTCTGGAATATTTATAAATCCAAAAGATTTATATTTGTTTTTGTTTTGTTTTTTTGTTTTTGTTGTCTTTTTGCTGTTATTTTTTTGTTTTTTAAATCATATTTCAAACAGTCTTACATTGCTTATTAAGTTGACAGCTGCAGTGAAGCCCTCCTCATTACCTGCTGTGTTTGACTGTGTTTTACTCTCACCCAGGTTTGGTCTCCTGCAGGATGAGTCTCTCTGACTGGATTCAGAAGAAGCTGATGTGCTCTCTGTAGAGCTGGACTTCACAGACCGCATCGATGGTACTGATGCTCCTGGAGGATTTTCTCCGGGTTTGGCCATAGCTCCAACTGATGCCGAGTTGCTCCATTCTGGACAAAGATGCCAGGCACGGGTAACAGAAGTTTCATTCACACAATTGATTTCATGGCAGGCAAGCAACTACACAACATTCACAAACCAAAACACTCCTCATCAGACCGCTAGATTTGTTTAATGGAAGCAACAAAGTCTGATTACCACAAAAATGGTGCTATTTTTATCCGATAGGTGGCAGCAGCAGACATAACGTGTTGCATTTGGAGTTTTTTGCAGACATGGCCGCTTCTGGTAAAGAAGCCAACAAGCCAAAACAAGTGGTACAGATCACTCACTTTACATAATTTTCTACCTTCAAGCAATCGTGGTGTACTACTGTGATGCTTTACATTCCAGAGCAAAGAAGCTACACATCTACCCCTTCATGGATGACGTGACATGAAAAAGTGGCCAAAAGATCTCTCTGCGCAGAGAAGATGGAATGCAGTGATTTGGTGTGAGGGGAAGGACAAAACAGTGAAGAATAATGTCAATGTGCTGAACCTTACAAGAAATTTCAGGTTATGTGAGGAAGACTTGAAAGGCAGATATCTGCAAAGCCCTGGATGACTGAGTGTCATTCCCCCTTACAAATCATGTTCCACAGTACTTAGGGATGCTCTGTTATAAAGATGCTTAAAACTGTGCTCCTGGTTCCTTGACCTTGGGCCCCACCCCTCTGAATGCTTTAGATGTTTCCCTGCTTCAACAGGCATGATTCAAAGCAATTTATCACCTCATCACATTTAAGCCAGTTATGCTGAAGCAGGGAAATTTAAAAAACAAAATGCAGGACATTGGAACCCAAGGACCAGGTTGGGCAAGTGCTGGTCTCTGTAATGTGATGTTGGCGTGTTATTTTATGTTTGGATGTTGGTACCAGAGTGCTCCTCAAGTCGAAAACTTCCAAAGCATAGGTGAACCCTCCATTGTTTCCTGACATTCTCCTTCATCAGACAATGGAAGAGGAAGATAAAAAAGCCTGGAAGAAACATAAGTGATTACAGAAACTTTTGTGGAACTACAGTCATGTGAAAAACAAAGTACACTCATGCAATTCTACAGTTAAAAAAATTATGACAATACAAAATGATCTGATCCTTAAATGTTTAAAATTTATGAACAGGAACATAATCTGAGGTTGTATCTACCTGCTTTTAAAAACTGGTAAGGATCAAAACATTTTGTATTTTGTCATGACTCATAAAACCAATTCACAACAACATCACCTCAAGGCACTTGACGTAGAAAGTATTCTAAATTCACAAAGTTAAATATAATCCAATTAAGTCCAGTTACATTCAAATTCCAAATCACTGTAATTCAAGCATAATCCAATTTATTCTTATTAATAATCCAATTCATTCCATTTAATGAGCTAATTTATTCCACTTCATGATTTAAATCATGATCTCATTCATTCCACTTCATAATTCAGTCTATCCCAATTCATAATTCAATTAATTCCAATTAAACTGAGTTCAACATTTAAATTTGTGTATTAGCCTAGCTAAGGAACCCAACAGACTGCATAAAATCTTTACTACGGTGCAATGTCCCAGCCTGAGCAAGCATGAGGCAACAGTGATACAGATACAGAACTGAAAGGTTTTTTTTTTTTAAGATTAAAAGGAATTATGCCCTTAAGAGCTTTATATGTAAGGAAAAAAAACTTAAATTCTGTCATGAATTTAATGAGATGCCACTGAAGAGAAGCTAAGATTGGGAAAATCTCTGCTACTTATCCTCATCAGAACTCTGGCTGGAGCATTTTGGATCAGCTGACGAATCGGTATCGGCCTTTAGGAGCTGAAAGTTATTGGTTATCGGTATCGGTTTTAAAAAACTGTTATCGTGCATCTCTAGTTTAGACCTTTAGTGAAGACAACTAGTTGATTGACTAAAACAAGTCAGCTGTGCTGCTGCTGCTTGGTTGGAACAAAAACCTGCAGCCACACGGCCCTTTCACGGATCAGTTTGACACCCCTGTATTAGATATTAAACACTTCTCAATAAATGCATCTGCACAAAAAAAAGAGAGCAACCTTGCAGGGTGTTAAATCCTGAGAACAGGTACAGCAGAACTATCCTTCCTGGTGCCCAGGTAAGGAAGCCAACAGTCCATGTTAGTCCTAGTAACAAGGTGAGACTGGCAACTGCCTTCAGGTCATGCAGAAGCCCTCTTCGGGTCCCTGCAGGACTGTTGAATCGCATTTGACGAATCTGAATCAGAACCACCACAAAAACCTAAGAGGAGGAACAAAAGAAGGCTTAAATTTGTTTGTTTACTGGGAAAAAATATATGAAGTGTGTAGTATGATTTGATGACCTGAAAAGGTGATTTTGATTTAGATGTGATATACTATGATCCACTGTTATGTCACATCTAACATCAAATGAATCTGCTCTAGAGAGCGTGGACATGGCCTACATGTTTAAACTTGAATGAGTTGGTTTAATGAACTTATTTACCCCAATGTTGAAGAGAAAGACCAGTACAGCATAGGAAACCACAGACACATAAAATGTAATGTCATCTTGGATCCAGCAGCTGATGGAGCAAGGAACAAGTCATCATGAGATTCTGCCGTCATTGTGGTTTTTCAACATAGTCCCATAATTTACCTTGCTCTTTGAAATGTAAAACTAAAATGTCTTACATTTGCACTGTTTCCCCCCAAATAAGTAGAAAAATATTTATATGCAATAGCAGCTAAGAAGCTTCAAACCTCAATATAGTAATAAGCTGGTGTATGTCAAGCCCTGTCCTGCATTGTCTTAGCAATTTAAATTATTTCAGTTACTTGATGGTGTTTGCTAGTTCTGTTCTTGGAAATATATTTGACAAATAAACTTAAATGATGCTATTAGTAAAATTGTATTTTGTAGTAAAGTAGTAAAGTTGGAAGTAGTAAAGCAAGCATTGCATTAATCAATTATTAAACCTGTAATTCATCAGCACCACCAAGTGGTGAGTAGAATTTGCAGCAGCCATGCACGATAACTGCAATCACTTTATATGCAATTCATCCAGTCTCATGTTTATGCATCAAGAAATGAAAAATAAAAACAAGGCGATTGCAGTACTCACAAGTTGTCAGAGTTGTCCAGTGGCTCTAAAGTAGATTTGGCACCTGTATAAAGATTACTGCCATAAGCCTCTTGGTTCACAATGTGCACGAGGATGCAGATCGCCAGAGGAATCCCTGTTGGAAGAGTTCAAACTCATTCCTACAACGCGTCATAACCTCAGTCAGTAATATTTACAGCCTCAAGCGTTGACTGTTTGAAACTTTTTGTGGGTTGCTATTTTAAAGTTTGTGATGCAAAAACGACTCACCCCATCCCAGAACACAGAATTTGAGAATATATGAGGGGACATAGACGTTGAACACTTTAACGAGGGCAAAGTACATGTTAACAGCCTCTAATCCCATCCAGGTGAATGCTGCCAGGAGGAAATAGTGTAGTGTGGATGCTACAGCCACACAGAGGCCATACAGACCCCACGATGACAACCAGGAGTTGACCAGAAACACCAGGTTTAAACCCAGCAGAGCCAGAGAGAGGTTGATGAGGATCTGAGAGGGGTAGTCTCGACGAAGCTTTCTGAGTCGGGGAAAGAGATAGTGAGAAGTTGAAAGGTTAGACATTATTCACAATATTATATTTATTTAATATATTAATTCAGCAAATGCGTCAGACAAATTCATTGTTATGGGAAGTGTTCATCCTTGTGTGTAAATTCATTAAATAACATCTCCAGTGGTTTGAGTCTTACTCAAAAGCTGTGTAAGTTAGAACAGTGATTCCCAGGAACAGCGACGAGACTCCACAACCAATATAGGTGATAATGGTCAGGATCTGCTCATTAGCAGGGTCCAGCTCAGTCCTGGAGACATCCTACAATAGGCACACACACTGCTTTGATAACAGGATGCATATTTATTTTCCACTGCCCCATTAATACCCTCTGATCCCTATTGTTTCTACTGCCAAGTTTAAATTAGCATGAAGACCTTCAGTGGCAAAACTATTGCCATCAAATCCAATTTAACAAAAACATTAATGATTTAAGTGAGTGATTGTTACATTAAAGCACATGCCAGACAAGTTTACACAGTTCTGATTAAGTCAGTGTCATGTATGTGTTTCTTTTTATTGGCATAAATTCTAGTTAGTGTTATCAACACTGATGAGCTTTCAATGAAGTTATGATTGGTTTGTCGTAACTTCACGGTGACAGTAACAGCTGGTTGTATTAGACAAGAATATTGGTCAACTTGTAGGAAGTAAAAAAAAAAAAAACCTTCGAAATTCTCTCAAAAATCTTAAAGATGCTGTTTGTCAGTCACATATACAGTACACTGAGATTTCATCTTTAAATTTAAATCTGATTATTTATTTTTAATTTTGTAGTGTCTAAATGTGCTTTCCAGGAAATTGCAATTCACCACCTAGTAGTTCGTACCAGAAGAACTCCAAAATGTGTGAGATGATCACACAGGCAGGTTGTCTTCTCAGAGTTGCTGTTGTTTTTCCGGCAGCCATAATCATCCCAGCCTCCGTGTCCATCTGAATGGGGACGTTGATATTTAGAATTAGAATAAGATTATGTTGGGGACAAGTGTAAGGTTTTTTGCCACAAAGAGATTGTAAAAATTAAACTTGCACAAGCCAATGAAACAAATCAAAGCAAAACACATTTATTGCATTATCTGTCTGAGGATGGAGCGTTGTTAACACAGAAGTAGGCTATATGTTAGTCGTTGCATGGAAATGTCCTTTTGCCTTTTGTGGAACCAAAAGAAATTAAAAGGATCATCATCGAAAGAGCACATCTGCAAGTCTGTACAAACAGCTGACTGATGTATTTTCTATAACAGCCCATCTCACAGATGCATTAACGCTTTATAATAAGACCAACAAGGAGGGTCCTGAATCAAACATCATCCGCTTTTAAGAATGTTTTTATATCCAAAGTAGAGTACCGAGTTATGACTGGAAGGTACAACAGCTGCAGTTGAAACAGTCTTGGAGCACTGTGGATGCATCTTCACAAAACATTTTAAATAGAAAATGGACTGGACTTATTTGTTGACTACTCAAAACACTCTTACACTACATTGACACACACCCAGCTTTCTCCATCATGTACACATTGACCCACTGATGACCACAAAGGGCAATGAGGAGCTCAATGTCTTGCCCAAGCTGACCAAGAGATCAGACCAGCAACCTTTAGGTAAAATGCTAAGGAACAGCAGGGATCATTGGTCCAGCATTTACAAACTTTGAAGAGTGATGACTCGAATCAAGACCTACTGTTTTTATTGAAGTTCCAGTACACGCACTGCACATCCTTCTGAGGCTTTAACAGAGAAGAAATGAAGTGCACTCATTAATCAAAGGTAATATTGACAGTTTCAGTCCTTACACTGGCTGTAGCGGAAGCATCGTAGAATTAAAGGACAGACTCTCCTACTGTATTTGGTGTGAGATGGTGGAGTGTGACTTTGACGTCTTCAGCTAGGTTTGTGATTGGGGAGGTGACGTTGGTGACACTGGCTGACACTACAAATGTGTTGAGAATCTGCTCCTCTTGGCTGCTCTGAAGAAAAAAAAATGGCATCATAAATGCATTGTTTATTCCAGTGAGATGCATTTCAGATCACGCTGTTTATGCAAGAGCATTGTTGATTTTGTAAGAAATGTGTTGTATTTAGTGAGGTAAAAAGAAAAAGGAGTACATTAAAGAGCAGTGGGATGCTGTAGAACTGGAACTGCACTCTGGGTGGATTCTGGTTTGGGTCCTGTGGGAAGCTGTCCTCCAGGTCAGGTGGTAGAGAGATGAAAGCCACTGTGCCATTGAAAGGATACCTGTTTATAAAAATCTGCAACATAAAGGGAATATTCTGTTTTATGTTGTGCTTCAACACCATCAGTGGTCTTAGGATACAAGTTAGGTTTCAGTTGCAAATGATTATTTACATAAGTACTAGGCAAGGGGTTTTAAATTTGTGGCCTCATTATTTTTTTTTTTTTTTTTTCTCATTTCTCACTTATAGCATTTAGTGGTAAATTTATCTTCTCCACTGATTACCATGAACTGAAAATGCAATTTCTTTTTTTCTTTTTATAAACCACTGCCTGCACATATGTATCATGGTTAGTACCAAAAAGTTTTCGGTTGTTTTCTAACTCCCCAATTAGAAAACTGAGAGCTACTAAATGGTAAATAAGTTTCTGATTAATTGAAAAAAGTTCCTACCTCTGGGTTTGTACCAGTCCGATCCGATGAAACTCCAAAACTTAAGCTGCCAAACTGCCCAGGTTCAACATCCACCACTGAGATGGCTATTGCTGGAGCAACTAGGGTGTAGGAACCCTCGTAACCCACCATCATGTCTCCCACTTTCTCTGTTAAGTTTAAGATGCTGGAGAGGAAGACAGGGAAGTGGTTACAGCAAGTATGTCAAATCAAAGACTCGCTTAGATTATTTGATTCTGCTCTCCTTACGTATTGGTAAAAGGCACCAGGTTGCTCTCAGATTCCAGTATCTCTGAAATAATATCGATTAGAGCTTGACCCAGGTTTGGTGTGACCACACTGACGCTAACAATGTCCTTCAGCTTGTTGAGGACTGTCACCAGTTCCTTGTAGTTGAGCGTGGAGTGATTGCTTAGTAGATCTTTGATCATCTCCACCACATCCAGTGCATTATCTGGAGAGAAACAATACAATTTTAGGAATGATGAATCAAGTTGTACATTGAATCCTGTAGCATTTATTTGCTACCTGTTATTCCTAAATTGTGTATTTTTTGAGCAGCACTACTACTTTACTGTCTTGTTCATTTTAATCAAGCTCTGCCATCATTTTATGTTAACATTTTTAAGTGTTTTTGCTGGAACACAAAAGAATGAGCAGTCATCTGAATTCAAATGTCAAGCACAGAAAAGAAACAAAATATAATATCGAATTGGACTTTCCATTAAAAATACTTCAGTTTTGTAAAGATAAAGTTAAGGGCTTTTAAGTATACCATTGGGATTTGTTTGGACGTTTAGTATCGTGTCTGAAATGACACTGTTGGTAATCAAACTACTTGGAAGTTAACAACCATACTGTGAGTGACAGAAAAAGGAAGAGAAAGTAGCTAAACAGACCAGCAGTAATGTTGACATGGTCCAGATCAAGGATCGTTTCCACCACTGGGTGGCAGTCTTCCAGGTACGGATCCATCCATTGGGTCAACAGGCTCAGTTTACTGTCAAAACAGGAAGTGAACAGACATAGAAGTCTTACAGAAATATGAATTTTCAAGATTATAGATCATGCTCTCCTTTTATTTGTATTACAAGCTGAGTGTTCTCTATTCCTGATCATAAATGTCTATTTTTCTAATTCATGTTCACTTTTTGTTTTTGCTTATGAAAGTCTAAATTTGCCAAAAATCAGCTAAACTTCTTTAAAGCAGAAATAATAATGATAAAAGAAACAGTGATGGTTTGCTGAGACCTCACAAAACTGATGGACACCTGATTCTGGGAATTGTTTAACTAACCATTCATTATTGGCAAGAAAATCCTGGTTAATGCTTTTACAGCACAGTCATTAAATATTGTGACACAGGGTAAATATGTAGAATAGACTCCAGAACACGGTGACAAAGCTACGCAAATATGTATCAATGAATATAATCAATATTCAGATAGAGCTGTACTTATTGATGCATGAAATCTATGTTGACAGTCATCCAGCCAAATTTCTTAAACATTCCGCCTGATTTCACCTGTAAATATTGGAACACCAAATAGTTGTTTTGTGTATGTGTGCGTGGGTGCGTGTCATGCTGTCAATGTATCCTCACATTTGGAAGGATATTTGACTATTAAGACCCAAAGCTGCATTTTTATAGTCTTCTCATGACCGAGGGTGTTCTTGCAAAACTTGAAGCTGTCCACTAAAATGTTTTATTTCATTACATCTGAGTTTGTGTATTTTGAGAATATTGATGCAATGTGTGCATCACTCCAGGCTTGAACCTCAAAAACTAATGTGAGTTGCATCAGTATATCAGGTAATAACAGGATTATGGTGCCAACATGATGAAACCTGCAGTTTTTGTTGATGCCATGAGGTTAATAGTTGTGAAAAGGATTAAGTACCATGACACCAATTAGTTTTATCAAACCTGTTAGCTGAAAGAGCATGTCAAAGAGAAAACTTTATATGACTAAGACCATCACTGGCCACATTTCTTTAGAGTCTGTCTGCAATTGGTGTTTGTGTTTAATTCTAAATCCAAAAGAAGTTTATCATTTATCGATTATCAAACATTTTGCTGTCTTTGCTATAGTTGCAAATATGAGCGTTTGCTCTCAAAACTCTTGCACAGTGAGAACTCTCACCAGTCTCTGGTGGCAGTTTGGTGAGGATTTTTCGGGCATGTCTGTGTCGCATGTTTTCCTCCTGAAGTCTCAGGCCACGTGAACAGGCCTTTCAGGGTCTGCTGGGTTTCTGCGCTGCATTTGAATATCACTGAAGCAAAGACGTGGCGACACAAGATGAGAAAGGCAAGAACTGATTTTTGGTTTTGCGACTGCTAATAACTGACTGAGCCTGAGCTGTACTCACATATGCGGCATATCTCTATGTCCTCTGTCTCTATGCAAATAGAACCGTTGTTATAAGGCATCAGCAGCAGGTGTCGTATCTGTTCTTCCATTTCCTGTGTGTCTGACAGGAGCTTCATGACTTGAACCTGGAAGATGAAGCTCTCTCTACAAACAGGAGCAGTGCTAATTATAGATTGCAGAACAATAGTTAACCACAAAGCAGTTTTTTGTTGTTTTTATAATAATGATATTATTATCATCACCATTATTGTCCCTTGTTCTTCATCTAATTGAATTGTTTGAAAATAGAAGATCCATACCGTTGAAATTTGAAGATCTGGTCCATTCCTCTGCTCACCAGTGGATGGCACTGTCCTGCCTGATCCGTGAGATTCTACAACGCTTGGCAATGGCTGGTTCTAATATTGGAGTAATTTAGCATATGTGAACCCGAGAGTGAGTCTTAAAAAAAATAGATAATTATACTGTATTAAATAAAGTTAAATTTAAGTTAAAATATGACATTGCATCCAAGTAGAAGTATCAGACTGGTAATGTATTTACTAAGAGAAACGTAGCTCACAGCTACCCAGTCTGGGTAGCTGAGGTAGTTGGGTAACTGGGTAGCTGGCTAACCCAGAGCAGTGCAGCTTTGCTCCTGCTTGCTAAATTCTCCCAGCTTGCAATACATTTTTAAAATTTCTTAACTGCATACAAAATATTCCCACGCTGAAGCCAGTCAGGATTGGTTCTTCCCATCCTCTGCGTGGTTCATACAGGCTGGTTGAGCTAGCCTCTCTGAAATGGTAGGTGGTTCTATGCAACTTCAGAGCAGAAATCTCCAGCCACAGAATTGATGACTGATTTTGCTCATGATGTGCCAGTGACACTCTCAGTTAGCATGTGGCCAACTTGGCTCTGGTTTAACACGGTACTGAGTTGAGTTTAACTCAGAGCTAAACAGGACAGTAGATAAATCAGATGGAGACCAGAAATACGCTGCAATGTAAACATTTACCCTGGAAGCAGTACAGACTATGTGAAATCTTTTTTAAATAATAATAATAATTATTATTATTATTAAGAGGAAAAAATACAGTTTCACATCATTCAAAAAAGAAAATATTCAATATAATGACCAAAGTTCATCTACTGACTGGTTGTCCATTAGAGGTTTGAAAGGGAGGTGACCTGATTATTTGATCTCAACCATCTAATCATGTGCTCAGTCTGGATTGTGCTTGGATCCTAATCAATTGACATGAATTGACATTTGAAGGAGCATTTTAAGTTACAGGAACCAGACATGAAAGAACATCGTCATCACATCCATGAGTGGCTAAAATCTTCATATGATGATGATACTGGGATTAAACCAAACACAAAGAGTCACAACAGGGACACCACAATAATAGTCCATTGTTATACTAAATATCACTCAAAGGCTCAAAATATACGCACACTATCATGCTCACAAAATGAAATCAGAAATTAGACAATAATCTATCAACTGATGGATGGTGGATGGAAGCAGATGCAGCTTCACTGAACAATACATGTCTTGAGCTTGAAAAGATAATTTGAGAATTATAGCTGAAGATGGCTAGAGCTGCAAATTACAATGCCCAACTTATTTATTTTTACACAAAAATGTGTACTTAAGTTGTTACGTCCCAAACAATTTAACAGTAGCACAGACCCAGCAACGGCAACCTACGCATGAAGCTTGATGCGCCGAAAAAATTTCATGGGCACTGTGGTAGACCTGGAAACTGTAATCCTGGAAACTGTAATCCAGGAAACGTCACTCGGGACAGTGACAGTCTTCCTCCAGCAGGTCAAACCCAGTCAGATATAGATATTTTAATATTTTTCTTTCATTTAGAAGCAGCGCCCTGCATGACACTAAATGATTGTATATGTGAACAAATTATTGCGTAAAGTGAGATCTACATCTCCTTGTGCTAAAAAAATTACTTGGACATGAGTTAAAACCTACCTGTATCAGGTTTAAGCGAACACATAACACACTTTCGAAAACACCGCAAATTAGTTCAGGCTAAAGCCTCAGCTGCATGGGCACAAATGTCAGAGCAATAGGGTTTCTTACATTTTTTTTTAAATTACTTACTATATCTGAAGAAACATGATACGACCACATGTAGGGAAGATGTCTGGAAGGGAGATCAGCATTTACACAAAGTTTCTTGCGATAAAAGATCCCCATTTTCATCACCACAAACCACCATTGTACAGTACCTTACAACTTTGGGCAGCAGCTGAAGGTCCAGCACAATCATCAAGTCAGCAGGTAGAATGGTGTTAAGCTGTGAAGAAGAGTTTAGCATCATTTGCTCTGTGTACAGTACTACAGATATTATTTTTATTAAACCACAAGACTTTAACTGTCTCAGCTTTTTCACTTGCTACAGTTAACATAAGGAAAGCTGAAACTATAGTCTATTTCTTAAGAAAAAGAGAGAGATTTGTGAGACGCACCCAAGCAGGAACGATCTGGTTTGGGTCATAGTTTCCTCTTATTGACACATTCACTCTGACTTCAAAATACAAGTCTGCACAGGGAGATTGAGAACCATCAGAAGCTTTCTTCAAAGCATCAGAAAAAAATTATGAACAAGACTAAACTATCAGACTGACCGGAGATATTTGCAGGGCTTGTGGTAAAGGTGTCGTCTGATGTCACGCTGGTAGATGTGGTTTTGGCAGTGGAAGGTGACATTGTTGATGCAAGAGTGGAAGTTGTGAAGACAGAGGCCTCCGTAACCACAGTAGAGGGGCTGACGGTGGTAGTGGAGAAACTCGCTGGGAAACGGGTTTCATGTCAGATTTTCTGTGCATGTTTCGTTCAGAAGTCTTTTCAACTAAGAATTACTTCCTACCAATAGGTTTGGTGTGTAATGCTGTTGGTGTCAGCTAGCAGCTGCAGCAGACCGCCGGGCTCATGGTAGGGGTTTTTTAGGTCTCTTAGTATTTCTTCCTGCGTATCTGCCACATTCATCTTGGGATAAACACTAATATGAACCAGGCAGTGAAACCTGCAGAAGGGGGAATGTGGTCAAAAGATTGGTCAGGAAGTGTTTGGCTGTCTTAAGCAGTATTGCCATTTATGCATGCCGACATCTTTTCATCAGATATTGTGAATTTAGTGCGGACATAAGTATGCCAATCGTATGTTCGTCCTTTCCTATGTCCTTCATTTTTTAAGGATTTTTATAGAGGACAAAAACGTAAGACTATTACATATTACTGAGTATTCATGCCTCGTTCTTACTTGTATTTCCTTGTGATTTGCCTGTGCCTGAAACGTTTTTGTCATGCCATTATACGAACATCACAAATGATTCTACTACTTAGAGATAGCAGAGCCTGTTTTGTTGTGATAACAGGTTAATGTGGTCAAACCTGCATTCATTTGAGAAGCTGTTGGCTAATAGAGAGGTGGGAGTTGGTCAACATCTCATTTTTGCCCTTGATTACACAATAGTGTCTTCTGAACCAGAATTAGTTTTACAAATCTGTACCATTATCCCAAAACGATTCATAAGTATCCCAAACTAATTTTCACCTCTGAAAATGGGGGAAAAGAAAAAATAGATATAAATACCCATTATTGTGAGAAAATTTAATTTCTTACCTTGAAACAAAATAATAATTTTGCTAGTATAATCACAATTACATCTATAATTCTTGACTTTGTAAAGTGTACAATATTCTTGTTGGCAGATCTTTTTTCCCAGGTGTGGAAATTCATTTAGTTAAATAGGGGCTAGTATCAAGTACTAGTGCTGGGCGATATGGAAAAAATTATATATCACGATATGGATTATTTTATATCACGATAACGATATATATCACGATATACCATAATAAAGTATGTTTTCAGTTATTCTCTGAAAAGTTTGTCAAAAATTTCATTGCTTACTTTTCAGCTTTATTTTGAAAGGACATTTAGCTGAACTGTCACAAACATACATTTTAGTGCAGCAAAAACAGGTAGGTACGGAGGTACAGTAGCTTTCACATTTTTTTAAAGTGCACAACAGTTTCTGAGAGGAAAAACACATTTTTGCACTGAAGTTCAGCTATAAAAAATAAACACAAATTATTTTTCAACTTTCTGAAATCTGTAACCTTGTAGTGCAAAGTTTGCAAACCAATATAAAGTGTCTAAAGTAAACATCAGGGTTGAAGAGAACTCTGTTTAAGGCATTAACCATGAATAAAAGTGCAAACATAAAAGGCTACTTTGTAGAAGTAGATATGTTTCTATCAAATTTATCGTTGCAGGTTATTTACATATTTGCTGTAATAATTGATAAAATTAGGTTAGAAACGATAGAGACGATAGAAGAGAAATGGCACGATATACACTTTTATATTGTCCCCACGATATGTATCGTCATATTGCCCAGCACTATCAAGTACCATGAAAATGGTTTCCTCTTGGTGGCAGCACCAGTCAAAACCGGTCATTACCGCTGCATAGGGGGCTTTTGTGATCCTGAACGTAGCCTGGAATAACTGAAGGAAGCCATTTGCACAGAAAGACACAGGTCTGCAAAGCCCCACAAGAGTGAGTTTTGTCCCCTTAAACGTCATATTCTGCGGTGCTTAAGTTGCCCCTATTAGAAGCCTTAAATAATTTTTTTCACTACAAGGGAAAAAAGCAACACTTTTCACAATATCATTATACATATTTTTTATTGTTTTTATGATAAAAAATTATCAGTAAATAAAATGGATCCTTCCTTTTACAATGAGTTGTGTTGCTGTCTTGGAACTCACTCAATAAAACATTTAGGAAATCTGTAAGTAATTTCATGTTACCTGTTAATATTTGGGGAGGCCCACAGCATCTAAAGAATGAAAGACATTTTATTTGTGAATGCAGTATTTAAAGTTGCATAAAAAATATATTTTCTCCAGAGATTGAATTTGTATAACTGGAAATAAGTAGTTTTGTAAAGATCGTTGTACTGAGTATTGATCTTTATGTATGCTAGTATTTGCTTTAAGATGTCATCAGCCTGCCTGATTTGTCGGTCCAATCCCAGTGTGCTTACCAGTTTGTTTCCAGATGATGTTTTTATATGCTTCTCTGTGCTAGAGATAAGAGGTCGGAGAAGCTCGGTCAACTTGCGGCTATTTGGTTCCCACTCTGACATTCATTATTAGCAAGGTTTATTGATGTGACACAGCAACATTTTATTACTAAATACACAGTGTCAGTGTTGTTACCTGATCTCTTCAAACACAGACACTCTGTGTAAATAGATGGTTTTGGGCAGAACGCTTCTGAGCTGCAGGAACAGCAAACATTAGAAAACAAAGTTATTACACTGCTAAGAGTCAAAATACTGCAATCCAACCCAACAATGATTCAATTTATGTTCTGTTATAATAATGATAATAATTGTTAAATAATAACAGTCTTCATAATCATTTAAATCTATAGCTGGTATGGAATGTTCAATTTTTACTTTTGTCTGTCTTGTCAAAACTGGGGGCTGGCATTGCTGTAAACATTTTGTTTCACAAATATTTCCCCCCACATGTTTTATTTGGTGCTTTTGAAACACTTAGCAGTGACAAAAACAAAAAGATTTTCTTTACCCAGTGATGTGCAATGTCTCTGGCTATGTAGAACTCAGTGTTGTTCCCGTCATAGCGGATGATCGCAAACAGCAGCTTCACTTCATAGTAGGACCATTCTGCCGAAAAGAAGGGACAAAACCACCACGAGGCATAAATGTGAAGTTAGGTCCAGATATATTTTGATAGTGACAAAGCTTTTATAATTTGTGTCTTGATGGATATTTCATTGGATTTGAAATGAAACAGGTAAGATGTGATCAAAGTGTAGACTTTCAACTTTAATTTAAAAGGTTTTACAAATAATGTGGTATTTACCATTTAGGAATTACAGCCATTTAAAGCAAAGTAGATCTATTTTCAGAGGCTTGAAAGTATTTGGATAAAGTCACATATTTGTGACATGTATCAGATTTTCCCAAAGGTTATTTAAACTAAGCACAAAAAGTAAGGAAATTTGTTAGATTATTTGCTACAGTGGTGAGTTGGTGTCTGCTCTGGAATGGCCTGCCAGCATTTCTGACTTCATTAAACATTTGTGGGATCAGCTTGGGTGTACCGTTTGTTCCAAAGTGACGTGGCATCATTTAAAAGAGAAATAATCACTCTTTCCAGTGGTCTAAGATTTGTTGCCAAGCATTGTTGCAATGTCCTTGGACTTCATATTGGTCGCTCCAGTTAAACACCTGCCAAAGATCAACTCAGTACTTGATATCAACTTCAGACTCTTTATCTGTTTCATTTCTCTTGAAGTTATGAGGAAATGGCCCCGGCTAATGAACATCTTTCTGGTCCATTTTCCAAATACTTTTGAGGCCCTGAAAATGGAAGCACTTTGTTAATAGGGATTTTTTTTATGATAGCCTATATCTAAACCACAAATTGGAGCTCCACTTAAAAAACAAGTTCAAAATGAGAACTTGAAGTTGACATTCATTGTTACTTTTGAAAATCTGGTTATTTTTATATCATATTATATTACTTAACTGACCTAAAAACCGGGTGGTGCGTATTTGATCTGACGATTATTAAAATACTTGATGAGCAAGGTGGAGCTATTTATGTCATACAAGTCGATCAAGCCTCACTGATGTATAACCATTGAGGGAGGAGGAAATGGAGTGAATATTTACATTGACTTTTTTTTTTTCCATGGCTAGGGGTCAAAACACATTTGTAAAATTTAAAAAAAAAAAAGCAAATTTACCACATGTGAGGCTGAAATCAGAGATTGGATCACAAGGACAAAGTGTCCCAGAGGTCCTTCTCCCACATCACAAGGTCTCCCTCTGAGCAGTTCAGTGAAGTCATCTCCTGCTGACTGCGTTCACTCCCCCATATTCGAAACTGGGATATTCTACCCGTAATGCCACTAAAAGGAAGGACCTGGATGTTCCCATTGAGGAGTCTGTGTCCTGCACCCAGAGTGAGTGAGCCATTGGGGGAGAGTTTCCCACACAAGGGAGATGCATCTGTGTTATAAACTGAGAGAGAGAAAAAAGTCCCTCTCAAGCAAAAACATTTATGATGAATATTTGTGTAATATGCAACTGTTTGACAAATGTTAAAAGACAAAAGAAACCCACCTGCTACGACTTCCTGTGGGCTCCCATCAACATATAGTACTGGTTTGCCGCTTGTCTGAGACCATGTAAGACACAGTGAGTACCACTGTGACAGTTGGAGGTTCATCCATGGGGTGATCCATTCCACACCAAACACCCAAACCACGAGATGCCCCCACTTTCCTCCTAATCCCAGCTCAGCATACTGAAGGTTTAGGATGGCCGGTACATGAAGATCGTCCATGGTGAGAGCGTCTGGGCCTACACAGGATAAAAATATGATTTCTAATAGAATAGATGAGGCATCCTTGGTAGTTTTCTTAAATTTTAATAACTGTAGATCACATTTCTTATCAATACCTCAAGCTTCAGATTGAGGCAGACGGTGATCTCCTGCAGAGCAGGGATGGAGACCTGAGGGTTTAGTCTCCAGTGGCTGCACTGAAAGTTGAATTTAGCCACTTTTCCCCACAGACTGAACTGAGGTACTGACAGGAATAGATGAAATATTATTAAGAGAAGCTGTATTTCCACAGCAGTGTGGATATATACATATTTATCTATATAATCTTTATATATTTTGCATCATATAAATAGTTTGACCCTCTGGTTTCTCTTAAAATTGGAGGGAAAAAGGCCAGTAGAAGAAGAAAGTTGACCCACTTTGAGATGATGAAAAACTTAAACAACATAGCACTGTTTTATTACTTTGCTTTTTTGAGTTTTTTATACACAATTGATTATTTGGTTTTTGTTGATGTTATGTGATGTTTTACAATCAACACAGCAACCTCTCACACAACTGTGGGTCCAGGATTATTCTGTAAATGTAACTTTTCACTGTAATAATTTTTGGCTCATGTCAGTTTTTGTTTGATACATTTACAAATCTATACACTAATTTTTAGTGAGTAGAAGTATCTGTCTGCTGCTGTTGTCTTCATGTTTTCTACCTTGCAGTTGAACAGAGGTTGGACAGCTCAGCAGAGACAGAGTCATGAATACATCCAAGAATTTTTGAATGAAAATCATCATAAATCTGAAAAAGAAAAAAAAAAAAAGTTTTGTCATTAGTTGTATAAAACAAGTAGTCATTTTACAACCCAAATTCCAGAAAAGTTGGGACATTTTTTAAATTGGAGTAAAAGACTTTCAGATCACATGAACCAGCATTTTAGTCACAACAGAGCATAGAGAACATAACATGGGAAATTTTACACTTTTATCCACTAAATGAGTTCATTTCATATTTTATGCCTGCTACAGGTCTCAAAATAGTTGGGACAGGGGCAACAAATGGCTAAAAAAAGCAAGAAATTTGTAAAAGATTCAGCTGGGAGAACATTCAACTAATTAAGTTAATTGGTCTGTAACATGATTAGCTATGAAAGGGATGTCTTAGAGAGGCAGAGTCAGTAATAAAGATGGACAGAGTCTCTCCAATCTCTGGAAGAGTGCATAAAAAGATTGTGGAATTCTTAAAAAAACAATGTTTCTTAATGTCAAATTGCAAAGGCTTTCCAAATCTCATCATCTAGAGTGCATAACATCATCAAAAGATTCAGAGAAACTGGACACATCTCTGTGCATGTCTCTGCAAAGGATGAGGCTACCTTTTACAGAGTTCAGGTTAAGTCAGCTAAGTTATTAGTTTCTACTTTATTGGCTGCCTGTGGTCTTGGGGCCCTCAGGCGACACCGCATTACTCATCAGCATGATTGTGTCAATGGGTGCAGGAATACTTCCAGAAACCACTGTCAGTAAACAGATGCCAACAAAAGCTCTATCATGCAAAAAGGAAGTCGTATTTGAACATGGTCCGGAAGCATTGTTGTGTCCTGTGGGCCAAGACTCATTTAAAATGGACTGTTTTAAAGTGGGAAAGTGTTCTATGGTCAGATGAGTCCAAATTTGACATTCTTGTTGGTCATCACAGACGGCGTGTCCTCCAGGCTATAGAGGAGGGAGACCTTCCAGCGTGTTATCAGCATTCAGTTCAAAAACCAGCATCTCTGATGGTATGGGGGTACATAAGTGTATACATATGGGCAGCTTGCATGTTTTGGAAGGAACTATTAATGCTTAAAGGTATTTAGAGTTTTTACAGCAACTTATGCTTCCCTCCAGATGATGTCTATTTCAGGGACGTCCCTGTATATTTCAGCAGGACAATGCAAAACTGCAGCTATTACAACAACAAGGCTTCATCAGATAAGAGTCCAGCTGCTGATCTGGTCTGCCTCCCTGCAGTCCAGATCTTTACATCAAAGATGACTACAAAGTCTTTAGCAGCTGGAAATATCACCTATATCAGGCCAGAATTTCAACATCAAAACTCCAGAAACAAAGAACCTCGATTCCTAGACGTCATCAAACTGTTCTGAAAAGAGAAAATGCTCCACCATAGTAAACATGCCCCTGTCCAACTATTTAGAGACCTGTAGCAGGAATCAAATGAGCTCATTTTGTGCATAAAATTCTCAATTTAATCATTTGTGATCTGTGTTCTGTTGTGAGTAAAATATTGGCTCATGTGATTTAAAAGTCTTTTAGTTTCATTTTATTCAAATTTCAAAAATGTCACAACTTTCCTGAAATTTGGATTGTATTTTAAAATTCAGTAATTTATAGAAATGATAAACCTGATATTCTATGAATTCTTTGTTTTTAAAACTTGAAAATAAATAGTTTAGAAGTGAAGAAGCACTTACCTTTTATTAAAATTACCTGAAATGCAAAAAGGAAGAAAACAATGTGCCTTAAGTTAAATCCTGATCTGAGGTTTCACCAGCAGACATTATTTATGTTCCAGAAGTTCAGCTGAAAATGAATCTTTCATTTCAGAGAAGCTCTGAGATGGAGCACAAGATGGCTGAAACCTTTTTCTGTAAATGATGATGGTATGACTGAAGTGGAGACGAGCAGCATCTGGCTGCGATTGGTCTGATTGTGTAATTATATCTGTGCAGGAGAAGAGATGAAGAGAGGTAGCGATCATGTGTACATATTGATTGAACTCTAAGCAATCGCTCACTTCAAGTTAAAAGTAATGTGACGCCACAAAGAGTAAATGAAATGTAATTACTTCAGGTAAATATGCACTGCTTTCTGCAAACACTGTCTACACGTGCAGTCTGTTCACTGCCATCAGTTGCAAGACTTTGAGGAGCCTGGTACCTGTTCATGTTTCCAAAGAAAATATTTCCTTCGCTTACATCATCTTTCTCAGTGTTCACTGAACTTGTGTTTTAAAAAAATTTAGCGTAATACTCAGTTTCAGAAAGTTTATTTAATTTAGAAATACACGTCAGGACATGCTCTGTGCACATATTTCAGTTTAATTGTATTTTTCTCTCTTTCCATGTAGTAACAATTTAGAAAAGTCTATTAAGATGTATGTACTTACAGTAAGCGTAATATTGTTTTTGAAAGTGGTGGTTTAAAATTACAAATATATATATGTATATATTGTTAATTGAAGATACCAGGTTGATAGTACTTTTTGAAAAGTAGACATTAAAGGAGCTATATTCCCTTATCTCTAAAGATGACACAATTTGCTGAGATAGGCTTTGGGGAAAATACTAGTTTTATGGCAAAAAAGACTTGATACAGATCTCTTTTTGAAACATGTTTTTCATATACATACATATATTTATATAGATATATATATACATAGATCTTGAAGAACTTTGCAGTATTCATATGTCAACCTTTGACAGCCCCAAAGTGACAGATTTTTTTAAATGACATCAGAGACCCAAGTATATGCTCCTAATGTATTTTGTATCCAAATTTAATTCAATTTATTTGTATAGCAAAAAGTCACATCAAAAGTCATCTCAAGGCACCCATGTACGTAATCTTTAAATATATTTAAAAAAAAAAAAAATTAGCAGTCATTTTTGACATAACAAAAGATGAAAAAAACAATTTTACAACAATCCTGGTAAATGTATTGATTTTTTTTTTTTATTGCATTTCTTGCTTCACAGGCCAAAGCAGAAAAGCTGTTTGTTGTAGTTGCATATTTTTGCTCATATATTCATGTTTCCTGTATGAAACAGACAAACCTGCACACAAAGTTCAGGACAAAGGCTGATGCTGCAATCATTCTGCACTGTGCATGCTGGAAACATTAAAATGCAGCACCAGAACAAACAAACATCTGCTGACAACACTTTGATGACAATGTTGCAGTTTTTGAGTTTTGTTTTTTGTAAGCTTTAATAATGCATGAATAATTAAAGAATACTGAAATGGAGACACTCCTTTATGTAAAAAAAATCACTCCTTGTCCCCGCAGTCGGTGCAGAGGATGTCTCTTCCCTTAACTATGAACCGCTTGTTGGACAGACTGAGGGAGCATCTCTTACAGTTGAAGCAGTACTCATGCCAGGAGCTGCCCTCATACTTCACAACATTCACACCTTTACCAAAACCTGGAGGGAGAGGAGAGAAGGGATTTAGCTGAGCTCATTTGATGCTTTGTCCTGTGTTTTCAACCATACATTTGTTACTTTAAGCCACTTCTGACCACATGGAAGCATACAGATCTGTTGTGTTGAGGAGCAGTACTGTGCTAACAACTGTGGACAGTTGAACACTACATGTAATACCACTTTGCCCTACTAGAAGGTCCAGTTCATTGTGTCATGTTCTTTCACATGAACCTTCTTGTGATATGCTGCCCCCGTGTGGTCAGAAGTGGTACTGCCATATAGAATGGTTTTAAAACATCCCACCAATTGTGTCTCAGATATATACACTGTTACCAAAAGTATTTGCTCACCCATTCAAATTATCGGAAATCAGCTGTTCCAATCACTTCCATGGCCACAGGTGTATAAAATGAAGCACCTAGGCCTGCAGACTGTTTCTACAAACAGTAGTAGTGAAAGAATGAGTCGCTCTCAGGAGCTCAGTGAATTCCAGCATGGAACTGTGATAGGATGACACCTGTGCAACAAATCCAGTCGTGAAATTTCCTCGTCCTGAGTCACCTGCCTGCGTCAAGGCAGGTGAGCGAATACCTTTGGCAACATACTGTACTTGATGTTTGCTAGGAACAATAATTTCATTCATGTATAACTGTGTATAAATATTCATCACATTGCACATATGTAGACAGCACGTCTTCTTCCATTTTGCCATATTGCATTGCCATGTTATTACCAGACAGGCCCAACACTGGCTATATAGAAGACTTTTTGCATTTTAAGTGGTCACCATTTTTTTTTCTGTGAAGCTCAGAAGGATGAGACGGGGAGTTCTCATGTTGGTTGCAGTTGACATTTTTGCCACTTGACCTTACAAAACTCCAGCACCTTTGCCTTGAAATTGTATTCACCACTTACCTTTAGGAATCTCCTGAAGTGTTAATGAAAAGCTTGTGACAACTGACACAAACGTCACACGACTACAATTAAAAAAAATCAAATTAAAACAACCTGTGATGGGGTTTTGGCAGCCACTGCACTTCTTAGCCACGGAGTTCTTGTAGCAGTCAACACAGAAGACCTGATCCTCGTGTTTGGTGAAACGCGTCCCTGCCAGAGGCTTTGAGCAGCAGCTGCACACGAAGCAGTGGCTGTGCCATGGCTGCTCCTGATAGTTCACTCCTCCAGAGGTTATTGGCTGGGGATACAAGTAATCAGCAGCGTTGGCAACAAATAAACCCAAATACACATCTCATTTCATGGAAATTTGGCAGGTTGACAGGTAAAGTTACCAACAGAGAAAGCGTGAAAAAGGTGACTGTGCTCAAACATGCAAACTCTGAGCGAGTGATCACTTTCAAGTCATTATTCAGTCAGGTCTTGCTTGTCAGAAAAATAACCGGCACCCTTTCCCTGAAACGCATTACCTTTTTGCAGCTGGCGCAGTGTTTGGCAAATTTCTTATCATAGCAGGGGCTGCAGTAAACATCACTGCCTTTGGAGAGGAAGCTTTTTGATCCTATTGGATGCTTACAGTTGCAACAGGTGAAACATTCATCATGCCATGAGTTCCCTTTGTACTCCACGATCTCTGTGCCTGGAGTAGGAAAAAAAAAAAACACTGATGATACTTTGAAATAATTAAAGATAGATACCAGTCCTTTGATACAAATATGCAGTGGCATTAAAGCATGAAAACGTGTATGTTGAGATGCTTTTCTGAGTTATGCAGTTATTCTCAGTTTCTATTTAAGTCAGTAGACTATTGGGACATTTTTTTTCATGAAGGCTCTACCAGTTCAGTGCTCCTGCTTTAGTGGTTCAAAAATCAACTTTGCAGGTGATCGGTCGTACCAGCCAGTATGGCTTTATAGCAGCCGTGGCAACGTGGAGCATCCTCTCTGGAGCAACACTTCCCACACATGATGATGTCATCCTTGGTGCTGAATGGCTCTTGGCCAGAGGCTTGTAACACCTCGCACAACGGAAACACTCTTCATGCCAGTGGCGGCCTCTGTGGTTGAGCTCCTGATGAAGGAAGAGAGAGGCAGACCAGACAGGATACATGTACATTACGCATTCACCAAGCTTTCTCTTTTTTTTTTTTTCAGATCCCGAACTGTAACATGAAACCACACCTTTGACTCCACAGAGATTGCTCGATGGCACTCGGCACAGGAGTTGGCGCAGAATTTCGTGTGGCAGCGAACGCACACCGGCTTGCCCTCACTGCGAACGAACCTCTTCCCCCCGAAGGTCCTCACGACAGTAGAAACAGTTGGAGCTGTCCATCGTTGCGTGGAGGAAAACCCACACCTACAGCACCAAAGGAAAGGATGTCAAGATGGTAAAAGCAACGCTGTTTTGTACAACTAAATCAATTTCATGAAGCATTATCAACATCTGCAGTACAGCCTTGAATAGAGTCCTTCATTCTTAAAACACATTATTGTTTAAAAGACATACATTAAATCACCACATGGGGGCGCTGTTGATACACTTACAATTCAAGTAGGAAACAAAAACCTTTTTTTTTTTAAAAAAAAAAGCTTTGATATTTGTTGAAGTAGATTTCCGATAAGATTCTTTTCAGTGCCAACTCTTCCTCAAAATCAAGGTCAGAGAATTAAAACCACAACAAACCAAGTATTGGCTTTCTGTGTTTATTGGATGTGCTCCGCTTTCTCTCATGTATTCGATCTCTTCCTCATAAAGAAACCTGTCCAACAAGGTCAATAAAGTTTATGTGTCATGTGAGAGTCAGACGAATGACAGCAGCGCTGATTTGTCTTAAGGGATTATCAGTTCAAATTAAAAAGTATTTGCACGCTTCAGGCTTTTATCACATCTAAAGCAAGTCAGGTGACGAGCCTACAATGGTACGACAACTCAAAGCTCCTCTGCAACAGCAGAAGTAATATTAAGTCTTAAAAACTTTATGGAGCAGGAACTGCTGTTATTCCAACCTTTGTTCCTTTGCGTTTACCCTTCTCTCCATCCATCTAATCCCCAACCAGCTCTGTGGTTTTTGGCGTTTGTGTGGAGTCTGTACTGGTCTTCCATCATTAACAGCACTGTGTCCAGTGCCATTTACTGCACTGGGTCACGATTCTGTTTTTGTTACTACTGTATTGTCCTAATAAAAGTAACATAGAATTAATTTGTTCTCATTTTGCTTTAGAAATTTTGTGATCAACAAAAGCAGGAGCACATCTACGTCCGCTTGCTCTGGCTTTCAGACTTAAAAATGACTTAATTCCCTCATACCACAGAGTCCAATAACCTATGTGTCCAAAAAGCAACATATAAACTTTCCTAAACATAGAGCGAAAATAATCACGTTAGAGCGCCATAACTCTGATCACAGAGTTGTGATTACAGGGTTAGGACTCAAGATGGTAAGTAAAATGCATTTTGGCAAAATTGCAGCAATATAAAGAAGAATGTTGAGGAAGAGACAGTTCTGTCTTGTTCACCATTATTTCCCATTTCAAGTTCACGCTGGTTCGTGACAAGGAATCGTCTCAAGCTGCAGACAGGGAGCTGTGTGTGTGTGTGTGTGCACATTTCTCAAAGTGAGGTGAATATGTAAAGGAATCCCTGGTATGATGAATGTGGTGAGATCTGGAACGCTGACAGCTCTTTGACTGAACCCACAAACACACACTCCAGAACCACTCCCTTGCAAACCACAAACTATAGAGTTCTACTGGATGGCAATGATTTATAAGGAAGTTCTGGTTTTTGACCAAGGGCGTCACCACAACTTTAGGCTATGTTGACAAACTTAACATTTTTTTCCCAAAATCTTTGAAAAAAAAGAAAGAGGGGTCTAGGAATTGGATTCTGACTGCAAACTAGTGACTTTAGAGAGCAGGCAACACCCAGAAATCCACTGTGGTGCTTTGGGATGGAGAATCATAGTTGTCTGGTTCCAGTTTGTTAATCTTACCTGAAATGAGTCTCTTTAAAGCCTAAAGATCATCATGTAAATTTTTAAAGCAGCACCAACATTCCAACTTCCAAAGTCAGTTGCAGTTCATCGACTGACCACTAGAGGCTGGCTCCAAAAGCAAGCCAAACTCCATTGAGCATATAGATGTCTCCATGGCTGGATTTTACATCGGTCGTTTAACCAACAAAAGGTGTAGCTAATGGCTAGCTGTCATCACTTTTGCTACTGATCACTTCCTTGAGCACTGTCTTGATTTCTGAGCATTGCTTCTGTGCTGTGAAGGAAAAACCTAACAGAGCATACTCATATATTTCAAAAAGAATGTGTTTTGATGCGCTGATAATTCTGCTAACAGACTGCTGAAACTGGCTGTGGGTTGGTCTGGAAGGGTCGGTCGGTCAAACGCAGCACTCATTTCTGAAGCTGCCACCGAAACGTTTGAAACAGGAGGTCCCACTGCGAGCATTCACAGTACAGTAATGTAGATTCCGCTGTGATTCAATTGTCTAAAATAATAATAACATTCAGTAGTGTCTTCATGTGTTTATGCAGTCCTGGAGCACAAAGTTTGATCAATCTCATTTGTTAGCCGGAGTCAGAGAGCTGCTGTTTGGCTCCAGTTAGTTAAGAAGAAAAGTACTTTCTTTTAAAATCTCAGACAACAGAGCAGCGAGTCAAGGCTGACGTCACTGGTGGACATTGTTCTTCTTTTCAGCTTTCAACGAATTCATTACTTATTAAAAAGAAAAAGAAGAACAGCAGCTGGGTTTATTTGTTGACTGCGTGAGCTTAGCTCCGCTGGAAGACATAATATTCTCCCAGCTTCACGTAAACTCAAGGTAACGCCAGAAATTACCCATTATCCCCCGTTTTCGCTCTCTTTCCTCATCTTGCTGTTGGCCCGCTGCTAACCTACACAAAATCATTTATAACCATCTGCCACTTCTCTTTGTCCCGGCGTTGAGGTTGCGTAACTGTTATCTGATGGGAGATTGAACGGTGGCAGGGGGCCAGCCAGCATCTATACAGGTTTGAGCAAAATAAATGAGGTCTCTGCCATCCAGCTGCAATGAGGAAGTTGTTGCTGCATGTCTTCCCTTTGTTTGAGAGCAGTAAACATTCTTGCTGCGTAACAGCACGTATACATCATTTCCTTTCATCCGAGCTGCCTATGCACAACTCTTTGTTTGATCACCATGGAAATGGTGAAATCATAAATTGAGCTGGGTCACGCAGATGGAACTGATGGCAGAGCCGCCATCCAAAGAAAACTCGCACTGTGGGAAACTGAATCAGTCCAAGTCTTATTATTTTGTCCACACGGGGTAAACGTTACATTTTATGGGTGAGACTTTTGGTTGGCGCTGGGGTAAGGCACCGGTGGTTAAGGTTTATGTCATTCCAGAACTTTCTAAATATCAATAAATCAGCTCTGACAGGAATAAAATGTTTATTCTTGCGTGTGAAATTGAATAATAATACAGTATGGAGCCGAACGTGTGGCTACAATATTTGTTTTTTAACGTTTTCTAACAGCAGAAGAGTTTTGTGGTGCTGATGATTCAGAAGGTTTGTCAGTTTTGGTGACATCTGTGAAAAAAATGAGATATTCTCATTAAAAATTGACTTGAGTCTTCTTAGGATAAATTACCCATCTACATACTTTTCGTGCTTTAGTCTTTCTGAATTATTACGTGCCTTCCCTCAGTGACCACTTCTCCAATGCAAAACCATCACATGGATAATCAAAAAAAAAAAAAAAACCCTCGCATATCTAAAACACGAGTGGAATGAGAAAGCGACAGAAAAAACCCTGCATAATTAAGAGTAAATGGGTGGAAAAACATGGCAGGAGAAACTGGATTGGTGTGTATTATTTTAGGGAATTTGCACACAAATTAACCTTGTGTGTGTGTGTGTGTGTGTGTGTGTTGGCATGAGCTTATCGCTGAACAATGTAGTGGAAAACTGAGAAACAGGAAGCCTCCATCAGAACCATGAAGTTTGCACGGTTTAGCCACAAACACACACACACACACACACTCACAGCGAGTTGTTTAACATACCAGCTATTACCTACTGTGTTTGTTATATGTGATTAAGGCAGCTTTGCATTGCTATAAACCGTAGTCGAACTATGTCATTCAGTCCCTGCTGCTGCAGCTGTGACCTCAGTGCTGATTTCTAAAGAATATTCTTTCAACATAGTCGCTGCTGCAGCCGGCAGAAACCGTCTCCGAATGGGATTTCCTGGTATTTTCAACAAAGAAAAGGGCTGGAAGTTCGAATGTATGAAATATCATCTGTATTTAGTTTGGAGTTCTAATCTGGTCGAGGATTGTTGCTGTTGTTGATCTTTAAAATCTCTCAACCTCTTATCTGTATCTCTGTTTCCACCAACTGTTCTACTGACATGTAAGCTTGAAATAATGGAGTAGATAACGACTAACAATAACATTACACATGGATTCACCTCCTCATTGTGCTTTCACCAAAGGTCGGTGATGATAAGAGGGAATTGTATCTTAAATGTCAAGGTGTGAATTTATCACAGGGATACTGTGGGAATATAAAGGTTTATGGTTTAACTTATAAATGAACTGACAGTTATTTTACGACATCCCGGTGCTTCTTGCCTTAGAAGTGCACTTCCAGATCACTGCGCAGCTTTTTTAATTCTCACATAGACAACAGCGTTCGCATTGTTAAGCAAACAAAGTGCCATGGCAACGTCATGAAGTGACTCGCCCTGCGCCAAGGCGTGGAACCAATTTTTTGGTCCAGTGAAACACCTTTCTGAATTTCAAATTTCAGCATAGCTGTTGCAGAATAACAGGCAGGACCTGCTCAGACCAGCCAAGCTGAGAAGTCACAAAGGAATTGAGGATGTTTGCGTGGCTGAGTCAGAACATCCATCCATCTGTCCTCTACTTCAACCTCTTTCAGCCTGTTCATTTGAGGTTTACACCATCAATCATCATTTATGAATGTGGCGTAAAGGAAAAGCGCATTTACCAGCACTGAACTGTGAAATGCACAGACTGAAATGTAATATTTTTAGCATAGTCTTCGATGTCATCCTTCCATTTAAAATGACGCTGTTTCTTGGCTGAACACAACCTTGGTGATCAGCCGAATGGCTGATGCAGCATATCAGGCTGACTCAAGCCTAATGACTATCACGCATAGCCGCTGTCGTAAGGGTGTGAGCCCAGTCTCATTGCTCCCTGTGAGTTCATTGTGTCTTACGTTCTGACCCGTGTTGCTAAATACACTTGATCTGTTCTTATCATTGGATATCATCCTTTTGAAGTCCTGCCCATAACCTCTTGCAACATTTAGCTTGTCATATCCTCCAGTGTCCTGACTCAGTATTGGACGGAAACAGACTCACAGGGTATAGCTGTAGTATAAGTACACAGCTAAACAGACCTGGGATGAGTGGACACAACATTCAAGACGTATGTCCAGCTCAGTATTGGACATTATCAACTAGAGAAAATGGCTCATCAATCATTGTCAGGAACTCCGTGACTATCACAAAAGTTTTTAAGTACTTCTTCAGGCTGTTCATGCCCAAAAAATGAAAATGCTTCCTACTACAAGGGCATTGTCTCTAAAACCCAGTGTCACTCCAATGCAAAGAATTTAAGTCTATTGTAATATAACATATCCTTTCAGCAACAAGTCAAAGCAAACACACCAGCAACAACACAAACGCTAAGGCTATGTTCACACTGCTTGACAAAATCTGACTTTTGGCTTATCCCAACTATGACTACCAGTATAAGATTTTTTTTGTCAGTCTGAATAGCCAAAAATAACATGAAATAACATGCATTTTTTTTCTCCAAATCAGATTCAAACCACATGTTTTTGGTTTCAAATGTGATTTTAACTGCATCTTCACATATGCATCTCAATCTGAAAGGTCTTTTGTGTCAAACAATGACTGTGTGTACCAGAATCACAGAATTGATGGGGTTTTACTCTGTTGGTTAACCTTAGTTGACCCTTTCATTAACCAGCTGGGACCATGACCACCCCAGTTGTACTGCGATACCAGCAGAGACATCTGCCCAAAATCAAGCAGTACACATCCTCAATCCCTGGTACTTTCTTGTTGCATTTTGCACTGCGGTTCCACACAACCATCATGAACAGTAACGAGGCCAGTTCGCCACCCTCCATTTTGGTTTGTTTCCATCCATTCCATGCATGTAGGCTAGCATAGCAACCGTGTGGATTAGGGAACATCAGGCAGACACACATGCTTGTAATGTAAAAAGCCAATCAGGACGATCCGATTCTGATCAGGTATGTTAAAAATGTGTCAACCTAGCCTAACAATACTGGACTACAGTTCCTGTTGGCACTGCCTCTGCTCATCTACTACACAAACATCTACAAAGCTCTGCAACATTAAGAAACTGTAAGCAAGAAATGCATCTCTAAGATCTTAAATGATGTACTGCGTATGGTTCTTTCACTAGCTAAAGGCCAAGATTATAAATCTTGTTGCACAAAACAGCTGGCTTTCCAAGGTGCAGCACTAATTCAGATAACACATCTTGTTACTTGATCCATTTTGCTAAATATTTTTGAGCACTTCTTACATTTCCGGCACTGCCTTGTGGACCCAACAGCACCTCAAGACCGTTCCCACCCCTGATTCAAATCACACCGTCTTCAAAATAAATACACACAAGTGTTTGGAACTCAGCCAGCAAGTTCAGCTAAACATTTGTACACCACGTCAGCCTACAATAAAAGACTGAAGAATTATTTTATCTGGCTCCAGCGACCCACATTCCAGACAGTGGAATAAAGCTGATACATCAGAGTCGTGTAGAGTCGAAACACACCATGTGACGCTACAAAAGAGCAGACATGATGGCTTTACCAGAAGCTGCTGGTTAGCTGCACTCAACTCATCTCATTTTGAGTTTGATATGTCTGCACTCATTTCCCTTTTCAGTGACTGAGATGTCTTTCAAAGCAAAGCAGACGAAATTATTCAATGTATGACCGTTTTCCATGAAGTGTCCGTGTTGACTCCATGCAGTCCTCCTAAAAAGACTTTGAAAGGTTCGAAGCTGAAGGTAAAATTCAGTGTCAAGTTTCGTGTGATCTCTCAAGGGTTCGCTTGTGTCCACATTGTTCCTGTCTGGCCTTCACAAACCCCCAACTAATAAAGCACCAACAAATCTCAGCGTCTAACCATTCTTCCAGATTCTTACTATTACAGCGTCCAAAAATGATATACCACAACACAAGCTGCTCTTCAGGGAACCAAACATAAAGCACAAAGCAGAATTAACTCACCAGTGAGGGATACATGATAGTAAAATCAGGTTTGTGGAGACAAGACGAAACTCAGATTTTTATTACTGGATAGAGAAGCTGCCATTCTTTGAAACGATATTCCCTTCTCTTTTAAATATTGATGCTGAGATAGAGGTCAACTCGCTTCATGTCCCTTTGACCAGTGTTTAAATTTCTCCATTTCTTTATTAACCTTTCTCGTGATGTTATATTCTTACAGAGTCAAGCTGACTACACAGTTATGCTGGTGTAACAGGGACGACCCGACTACCACGGAGTATGACGTGTGACGAGGCAGGACTCATGTTCTTGTGGGCTTTTTTTTTTTCCTTTTGTCTTCCTTCAGATTATTCCAGGGAAAACAGACAGGATCACCACTAATGTTCCAGTTGGTGTTGATCTGCTCCCTTGCTGAACCGACAGGAACATAGCCTGGAATTTCTTGTGTGGCTTGTCGATCGAGCACGTCAACATTCTCCCCAGTTTTGTCCTTACCTGGTAAACCAGTGCCTTCTGGAATCACTGGGAGTTTCTTATTGCTTTTTTTTTTTTTTTTTCAAAACTGGAAGTTTCTGTATTTCTCAAAAGCCCCAAATGCAGTTGACCGGTTAAGCTGCCACCTAGTGGATACTAGTGCTGGGCAATATGACGATACATATCGTGGGGACGATATAAAAGTGTGTATCGTGCCATTTCTCTTCTATCGTTTCTATCGTTTCTAACCTAATTTTATCAATTATTACAGCAAATATGTAATTAAATAACCTGCAAAGATAAATTTGATAGAAACATATCTACTTCTACAAAGTAGCCTTTTATGTTTGCACTTTTATTCATGGTTAATGCCTTAAACAGAGTTCTCTTCAACCCTGATGTTTACTTTAGACACTTTATATTGGTTTGCAAACTTTGCACTACAAGGTTACAGATTTCAAAAAGTTGAAAAATAATTTGTGTTTATTTTTTATAGCTGAACTTCAGTGCAAAAATGTGTTTTTCCTCTCAGAAACTGTTGTGCACTTTAAAAAAAAATGTGAAAGCTACTGTACCTCTGTACTTACCTGTTTTTGCTGCACTATAATGTATGTTTGTAACAGTTCAGCTAAATGTCCTTTCAAAATAAAGGTGAAAAGTAAGCAATGAAATTTTTGTCAAACTTTTCAGAGAATAACTGAAAACATACTTTATTATGGTATATCGTGATATAAAATGGTCCATATCGTGAAATATGATTTTTTTCCATATCGCCCAGCACTAGTTCCAACATCTTCAAACATTGAACAGTCGTTCCCTCCACCACAGTCCCGCTCAGACCCACAGGAGCAGGCAGCAAGTGTTTCTGCATCTTGTTTACAGCTTTTTCCCTTTTTCCCCGCCACAGTGAATCATTGTGTTCCATATATGGATTTATCCTACAAGTCCTTCCTGACACAACCCTCCCTATTTCATCCAGGCTTAGGACCGGCTGGGTCAGTAGGGGAAGTCTGTGGTTCAGTATCCCACTCAGGGACCGGGTTGGGGATTAAGCAGGCAACCTTCCGAACCAAGTCTATCCACTGTGCCACAACCACACCTAACGTTAATTTATTTTGTTTGAAATATCATTGCTTGGAAAGCTTCAAGACTTGGCTGCGCCATCTCTGTTTTGTTTCCTTCCTTCTGCACAACACCGTGATTTATGTGAGCGCTACCAAACTACACTACTACAGGTTTTAATAGCAGGACAAAAACCAACCTCCTGCCAAGTTTCTCAGTCAAAGTTTTCATGTCGTCAGAGTCTTAAAACTGCAGAGATCCAGTAAAAACTGCACTAGAATCTCACAGGGGATCAATGAAACGACAAACAACAGCGTGTATCCTTTTTATATTCCATCCTGTTAAAATCACAACAGGCAAAACGCACCAGGGAGTTCGCATGAAGTCAGTTCAGGTCCAGAAAAGTTTCATGAGGCTGTTATGTCTTTTATAGGACTGAGCTCATGGTGATTTCTTTAACATACAGCCTGTGGTTACAACCCCAGTTTAACTTCTAATTCCCTGCAGGCCTTCTGGCGTGTGTGTGTGTGTGTGTGTCTGGCATTGAAGGGTCAAACTTGGCTGATGCTGTATGGTATTTTACTACATATCAAGTGACATAATTGGTGATTTTGCACTGCTCAAAAGGATGTTTGCCTCTGTAACATTACTTACACCAAACCTGAGAATAATGGAGCTGAAAAAGCCATGTGCATCACCTTCCATGTTGGACAGACACACTCACGCTCACGTGAAAAATACCATTACAGGAATTTTGATTAACCTCTGTGAAGCATTTTTTTTTTCTCTTTTTTTCTTTTTTTGCCTCAGTGGTTCCATCATTGGAGCGAAAAAAAAAAAAAAAAGACTCCCTAACTGGAACCAGATTTCAGGAGCAGGCCAGACTTTCACCAGTCAGCATGTAACTGTACTACATACTTATACACACACTTACACAGACAGACACACAGCCAACGCCCCAGACCACTTTAAGGCTTTACTTTTCTCCCTGCTCATTAAAATACCGCTTTGCAAGTAAAGTGTATAAGGTCATAACTTGTGAAAGAGTAAGAAAGTGAGTGCTAAAGTTGTTTTTATCAACGGCTCTTTTCCTGAGCTGGCTGATGGTAAAGATCAATAACCTTCCATTAATCGCGTCTTAAACTGGTCATAACACAATATGTAAGTCTGTAAAGTGTAACTTAATCACGCACTATAAACTCGCGCACTTCTGTGCAAACCTGAGCACCTACAGTTACTGCTGAGTCCCGTCAAAGCGGGTCTCGGACGGTCGGGTGATGAAGCAGCGGTGCTGCTCGGTCTGCTTACCGGACCTGAGAGACGTCTGCGGCGGCGGACCAGCAGCTGTCTGGGGGCAGCACAACTCCGCTTTACTGACTTTACTGACGCGAAATATAAATACTGCCATCTGCGGCAACCCAGCCCAGCCAGTCTCCCTCTGACCGGAGCGGACAGGTCCGCCTTCAAAATAAAAGACGTCACGCTCGCTTGAGAGAACGAGGGAGGAGACCTTTCAAAATAAAAGTATGTGTTACGTTTGACGAAAAGGTTCTGAAAAGTGTCCAAACGACGTGAAGTCCAGACCATTACTGGCACTGGAAGAAATATTGATGCAACAAAATGTGGAAAATGGAAATAAATATCCTTCTAAACCTTTAAAGTCTTATTGCTTTACAAAAAAAAAAAAAAACACTAAGCCACTGAGTATGAAGAACTGGACAAGCCTCACGTGACGTCACCACCCACTGTCTACAGACAGATTTTGAAGCCTCTTTTTCCTTGTACTCCTTGGTGCTATGTTGTAACAGGACCAAATAGGAATGGCTGAAAAGCTTTATGTCAATTACAGCTAGCTGTTTTTGCTTGGCTGGCTGAGCTTATGTTTATCTGTCATGCCAATTGATATTGCTTTCATTTTGATCAAATCTGTGCTAACATCCTCATTTCAAGTGTTGCAAAGACATCCGAAATGAGCGCCGTCAGAGCTGAAACGAGGACGAGCACATCTCTACTGGGACCTGCCAGTGTTGGGGATAAACATATTGTGGTCGGGCAAGCCAGCCGCTGTCAGCCTGCAAGTGACTGTCTGCAGACCCCAGTAAGCTTCCACCTAGAAGGGTCCAGAAATAATTTACTGTTGCTTCCAGCTCAGCCAAGCCACACTGGAGGAGCTGCCACCGGACATTTGCAACATACAGTTGTCACGGACGTAAAATCTAGCTACGGAGACCAAAAACATTTCCTAAACCAGGCAGTTTCATACAATGTAGCATACAATGTGTGATTTCTTTAATATTTTAATCCATACTAACTATGTCAAACAAAAAAAGAAAGCGCTTGGATGACTATGTACATTATGGATTCACATGTATCGCGTAACGTGATGGGAGTCAGGGTCCTATCTGCATGATTGGCAATGCCAAGTTAAGCAATTCTAGTCTAGCATTGGCAAAACTAAAGGAACACGTCCTTAAACTACATGGAGATGGGGAATAAAAAAAAACACAAGGCTTGCTGAGTTCAAGGTGAAGAGTCAGAATCGATGAAAAAGCTACACTGCCTGCTCTCGACTTTGCACCCATCAACAAACCAATAAGCTCCAGCGACCCTCGTGAGCCTAGTGAGGATAAAGCGGGTTCAGAAAATGAATGATAAATACAATAAATAATAAGTAAGGTATGTAATTCATGCAGTTCATGCAATGTACTGGTTTTGTTCTTTGAACACAGTGATGTTAATGCACGGTTCATTTTGTGCACCAGTAACCAGACATATACCTAGGTCTTGAATTTGAAAAAAAGAAAAATCAAATTTTATTTTTCACTAAAGAAGGGTTTGGTGAATGTTTGGTTAATGGTTAATTTTGGCCATGACTAAAAGTGGAAATGGATTATAGTCATCTGAAAGGATTGCTGCTCTGGTTTCGTTGGAAGATTTTACTAATGCAATTTTAGGAAGAGATATGAAATATGATATGATATTCAGAGTTTGAGTATTTGGAGAATGTTCTGATTTTCTGACAACAGAAAATCCACTTTAGGCTTCCAAAATCAGTCAGGCATCTGTACATCTGTGCATGCAAGGCTGAATGGCCCAATGCAGACTACTTGTTCATTAGCTACAAATAAACCAAAGGTTACAGGTCCTCTTTCCATACTCCTGATGCTTTCTGCTGATATGCTTTCTGGCCTCTGTATTGCAACCATTTCCTTTTCATCAATGTAGAGACCTTAAATCTTAATTTAGAAAATTGATTACTTCTGCTGCTTTTTTCCATTCAGGAGTTCCCTCTTCAGTTTGTGACTCCAGACCCAAGACATCCAAATAAATAAATTGTTTTTCTTTTCTCAATTTATGTGCTTTAATTTCACAGCTGGTGAAACTGTGTTCCTTTTTTGTTGCTTTCATGATCATGTTTATTTAGTTGTGGTGCAAACAAGGTTTTCATATGCAGATCGTTAAGAATGGAAGCATTAACATCCATGGCTCAGAACAGAACGAAAATCTAATTTGTGCAGTTGTATTTATCTGGGACAATTACTGAGATTTAGACAGGTGGACTTAATGTTCACAGGACCTTGTGCTTGTGGTGTGAACAACCTCTGCGTGTGCATAAAGAAAAACTAAGGCACAACCATGATTTCTTTTCACTCTGTCAATTTTTTATTATTTTTTTAGTACACTTACAAAATGTCAACATGGCAAGACATTGTTCATAACTCTAGAATCAGTTTTTCTTTTTTTTTTGTCCAGAATCAAAATTTTAAAAACATTCATCTATAGACCTACATAGGTGTGCTTCTCACAAACACAGTTTCCACAAGCAGTAGAAACAGGAAACATTTTCACATCTTAGATGCAGTTATAGATAGATAAGATTATGATTTTCAAGTCCACTTAAACTAGAATTGAAGATCAGAATGTAGAGATGAACATCTCTGGATGAATATGCACATTCTCAAACTTCAAGCTGAAATACTGCTTTTTGATGAAAACAAAATGTGCAGCTTGACAAAATTACAACATTTTTGTAATTGATAGTAAAATTTAGAGAAGGAATCAACTTCCACCTCGTTAAAAACATAAAATGACCCATACAGTAAACATGTCAGCTAAAAATGGGACAAAACGGGTCTTAGTAGCCGTTTCTGATTTCAGACATTTCAGAGCAGAACAACCAAGCTTAAGTAAAACAAATAAAATAGTGCAAAATACCATCAGTTAAAAGTCAGACACATCCTCTTATGTACTAGTACCTCTTCAAACAAATTCAAATTTTGCCCCTAATTTTTTTTCAAATTGCTGCATTTTTTTTTTTCCAAATAAAGAGTCCATTTTCCTTCTATCCGGTATGAAGGACCTTACATCTGAGACAAAAAAATAGCTGTTTTGTTCATTATTAATATAAGCACAACAGTTTAGTTTTTACTCTTTTAGGATCTCCACTATTTAATGCACAAATAGGAAAATTCCAGGCGGGTAAGTTGTGGCCTAATTATACTGGGAATATTTTAACATCAATAAATGCTGGAATGCCATATAAAAACAAAAGACCCCCCTTACAGCACATCAGCAAATCAAAATATGTACAAATCTGCATTACTTAATGAGCTTCTGAACAGGCACTTGAATTCAAAACAGTTCAGCCAGCCCTCTGTTGTCTCTGATAACAAAACATCAACAAAAACACAGGAGTTACCCAGAAACAAACATTAGCCCTAGTAACTATATGAAGTTTGGCCAGATCGGCCACACACACAACTGAGAAGGAAAAACACAACCAGCGGAGCTTTCAGTACCAAGTATATAGTAGCATCTGCTAAAGTTTGAGAAAACAAACTCTGCTCATGAGGTTGTTAGTGCTGTTACTGTTATCATATGGGGAAAAACTCGTAGTGTTTTCTTTTTTTCAATAAAGAAAATGGATTGTAAAAGCAGACTGCCATCTCTAAGTAGTAATGAAAGTCACATTACAACACAATAAATAAATAATAAATAAGGAAATCATTACATAAACAAATTATGTTGTTAAATAAATAAATCAGTAGTTAAAAAAAAAACAGACTAAAAAGGAAAAATGTGGAAAGTGCTAAAATCTGGATCAGTGGAGGCGCTGCTGTGCACTGTTGTGGATGCACTTCCAAGGTGTTGTTCTTTCCACCTGTCAGTAACTACATATTAAATATTTGTACCGCTTCACTCACAGATGTCATTCCTTTTGTTCATTTGCTCTCCCCTCTGAGCAAATGAACAAAAGGAAATTATTCTATTTAGGTTGTGATAATCACAACCTATTTTCCTCCTCTTAACTTTAAAAGGGAGGCAAACACATGGATTCAGAGACTGATTACTTCAGGTAAAGTCACACAGTTTGTCACACATGGGTGACATTAGTTAGCCAAACGTAGTGTAAATCTTCTTTAACAGCAGTGACTGTTTATGAGTGACATCAGAGCAAAGTTGGTCCCATCAACACCAGACTTTCATGTGAGTCGTACCACAAGAGCAGTTTGTCATTTTTGAGAAAAAAAAAATGAGCAGAATTATCTTTCCTGTTAAATCCCTGTTAATCATTTAGTGATTTTTGAAACTAAAACAACAAACCAAAACAAAAAAGTGTAATCCTTCTTAGAGTCTTACTTAACTCTTACAGTCTGTGCCTGTGAGGTTCGGAGCGTGGCGGGGACGGGTGGCGGTGGGAGGGTGACAGTGGTCGGGGGCTCAGCAGGGTCATCCATTGGCAGGACAAGGCGTGTTCCACGGATCGTCACATCATGGTCGGCCAGGGTGAGATCTGGGTCTGAACTTTCGTTGAATGGGCCCATGGAGGAGCGCTTGGGGTTGATGGTGTGAGATCCAGATGCATCTGTGCTGACAGTGACATCAGAGTACATGGAGCTCACGTTGGCATCGTTCATGACCAAGTCCGAGTCGTCATCATGGAGCTGACCTTCATTCTAGTGAAAGAAAATAGCAAAAGAAAAAAAGAAAAAAAAGAGGAGAGGTTGGAAAGGAAAAGATGTGAAATGGAAGGAGAATTGCAAAGACATTCTTCTTCAAAAAGAAAAGGATAACCTGGATGGAAGCAGAGACTGAGCCCCATCATCAACCTTGTCCTGTCACAGTAAGTCTTAACAAAACACCAAGAGAATCTAACATCGTAATTGAGCTCCAAGTGACTGTACTCATCAATGTTTACCAGTTAAGAGCTTTCAACAGGTTAAACTGTAACACACTGTCTTCGTACAAACCTCATAGGCTTGCGGGCTGGTGAGGCATCGTGCTAGCGGTCCACAACAAGCCGGCAGAGTAGCAGTGAGAGGAGGACCACTGTGAGTTAGAAGGGGCTTCAGGTAGCTGGTGAAAAAGCTTCTGTCAAGGGCTTAACAATCTAAACACCTTCACTTTCAGTTGAACAGTCTTGTTAGTCAGAAGTCTGGTTTAAAATATATGTTTAATGGAAAAGATGATGTGAAATCTTAACCTTGGTGAGAGTCTGTATTGCTAAATTTGTAAAATATAAAGTGGTATACAGTGAAAAGCTTGTGTATATGGCAAAAAATATGCGGTGCCTACATTTCAAAATGAAGGTTGTAAACTTGTGATGTTTAGAAAGAGCACCCCCTTGTGTTTCAAGCTGAACTCAGCATTCACAGTACAAAAGACATTATTTCAGAGGGTAGTCCATAGCTTTAAGGATACTTATGGTCAAAGATATACCACATTCTGAAGGGCCAGGCGCTCTCGTGTTTGTTGCTCCTCCGCTGTGACCCATCCTGCACAGCTGAGCTCTGTCAAGCAGGAAGTTGTCATTTAATTTCACCCGATAGTCTTACTTTTTTAGTTAGACAAATTAAATAAGTGACTTTTGATTGCACAAATCACTTACAGGGTGTTCTTGATCAGAGTCCACACCCACCCTGAAAAAAAAAAGGCAGTCACAGTTGACTCTGGAAATAGAGGACATGAAATCAAGACAAACAAGAGAAATGCATGCAAAGAGATGATCAGCCTTACGGTATGCGCATGAAAGTCAGCATGGGCATTGTGCCGCCTCCACAGATCCAGACAGTAAAGAAAACAATGAGGAGGGTGGTTGAAAACATCATTTGACGGGCATAAGTTGCCGTGTCTCGAATAGAGAGAGCAAATGCTATTGCCCCACGCAGACCTGAGGAAGACAGAAGACAAACTGTGAAGGACGAAGTGCATGTACTTTTATCCACGGTATACATGTGAAGCACTGTGATGAACCACTACTGAATAGGTTAATCATAGGCTTTATGTCATTTTCAGATGAATAATTCTGGTTTCATTTACATTTTGAGGTGTTCAAACTGTTTTGTAAATTAAAGAGACTCTCTCTTTAGAACCTAAAAATTAGGTCAGAAATTTATGGGTAATATTGGATTCAGACTTTAACTTTAACAGCCACATTAAAGCAATAACATCAGCAGCTTTTTACCACATAAAAAACATTGGCAGAATCAAAGGAATAGTGTCTAAGCCAGATTTTGAAAGACTAATCCATGCGTTCGTCTCCACCAGGTTAGACTACTGTAACGGCCTGCTCACTGGGCTCTAAACCAGCTGTGAGACAGCTGCAGTAGATCCAGAACGCTGCTGCACGAGTCCTGACTAGAACCAGGAGATACGACCATATTAGTCCAGTCCTGAGGTCTCTGCACTGGCTTCCTGTCACTCAGAGAATAGACTTTAAAACAGCTCTACTTGTGTACAAGTCTCTTCATGGTCTAGCTCCAAAGTCCATCTCTGACATGTTAGAGCCATATGAACCAACCTGGACTCTGAGAACCTCAGGGAGTGGTCTCCTGCTGGTGCCCAGAGTCAGGACTAAACAAGGTGAAGCTGCATTTCAGTCTCATGCTCCAAAAATCTGGAACAGTCTTCCAGAAGATGTGAGACGAAGGCCTCAAGTCTGACAATGTTCAAATCCAGGCTGAAAACAGATTCTGTTTAGATGCGCATATGACAACTGAAAGGGTTTTATCTGCACTCTTCATTTTTTTTATTTACTTAATTTATTTGTTTTAATTAATTTTTAATTTATTTTATTAATGATTATTTTTTATGCTTGTATTGAAATTCATTTATTTTAATCAAAAACAACTGTTGATTAACTTTTTGCATCTTATTATTTTATCTTCTTTTTATTTCCTCCTGTTTAATGTACTTTTTAATGCTCTGTAATGCTTCAAATGTTTTATGTAAAGCACCTTGAATTGTCTTGTACACGAAATGTGCTATACAAATAAACTTGCCTTGCCTAAACTATCTAAAAAAAAAAAAAAAAAAAAAACCTATAAGAGTTAGCTTCAAGATATATTTAACATAACTTTTTTCCTGTAACAGGCATTTTTTCACAGGTTTGAGCAACATGTGTGATAAGTTTTTCCCCTTTTGGCTGGTAGTACAAAATATTTAAAAAAAATAACTTGGTTACATTTTCTGCCTAATTAAAACTTAAGAGTACACAGTGGGTTTTTAGATTTAAATTATCAGCCTTTTTTGTCAGGAAATGGTAGCTGACGTGGGCATTATTACTCATAATGAAACTGCTTCTAAAACTGTTGTTGGCCAAAAGGAGACTATCTGCACCTTATCTGGGTTTTTTTTCTTCTGAAACTACAGGCTCAAATTACTCAATTCACGTCACAGTTTGCTTAAACAAAACTAGGACCCAGGTGAATAGAGTGGAGCAGTGGGATCCTCACTTTTGGGAATCCAAGCTTGAGAAAATGTAAGCGCTACACATCTTTGCTACTGCACGCACCTGCAAACATCATAACGTGCTGAAAATTCGATCTTATCTTGTTTTTGCGGCCCAGGTTGAGGAGAAAGGACAAGGGGTAGATGTTTGCAGCCCTGCCCAAAAACACTGCAACCTACAACACAACAGAGTCAAGGACACAACTGAGTGAAATAGTAACAGATAGTTAGCGTGCAAGAAGACGGGACTGGAAAATAATTGTGGGTGGACAATGGTTTAGAAACTCTCTCTTGTGTGATTAATCTTTATTTTAAACATGCTTTCAATGACTATTTGTTTGTACTGTTTTTCTTGGGTTCAATGAAGCAGTGTATAAAATGCTAATAACGAGTGCTGGAAATAGCACCGTGGCATTAATATCAGGACATGAGAGCTCATTTTATTTAAACCACATTCTGTATCTGACTGAAAACAAATGCATCATTTAAAAATTACCTTTTCTTAAGACTCTGGATGGAAAATGTGTAATGTGAAACAAATAATATTCTATGTCACGTAGTCAGTCTAAAGATCATCAGAAATGCCTCGATTTGTCTTTGTGGTGAATCAGTGCAGAGCAGAGGAAGGATACAAAGGCTCCAATGATGAACAATGGGTTGAAAACGTGTGACTGGAAGGAGAAGAGAGTCAGACCCATGTAGGAGAAGATGAAGTTCTCCGCCAGGAAGTTCAGCAGTTCAAACAACTGAAGGAGAGATGAGCAGTGATGAGTATTCTGTCAGCAGTTACATCTTTAGGAAATGTCAGTGAGTCAGACTGAGTGGTGGCTATACATGATCAAGTTGTGACAGAACTACTTTCTTGTTTCCAATATTCTACTTTTTTTTTTGTTAAACTTTTTTCCCCAACTTCACCAGTTACAACATTTCTTTCACCAATTTGCAGCCTGAACCTTTTTATTTTAGAGTGACAACAATTAGGCATGTCCACTTAGATCCTAGCAATATTCTTGCTATAGAGTCTAAGGTTTTTCCTTAACTTTGTAAAAATATTTTCTCCTCAGCCCTTATTCAACCAGCTCTCTGCCTCTTTAAAATCTTCACTTCTTTGATCACCTCTAACTCACAATCACATCTGACCTAGTTGCAATACTGATGTAAACCTACTCAACTTAAATGTGAGACTAGATTTTACAGAGCAGAATCATTGACTTATTTTAAATGAAGAACAAAGGTCAAACCCACAACTTTTGTTGTGGGTTTGACCTTTTCTTGTAAAAACTGTTTCATCTAGTTCAGATCCTCTGTAGCCAACCAGAAACACAGTTCTGCAATAAACTCATGTCCAACAACATTTTGCCCCATCATAAAACCATAAGCTATGATGATGGTCTTTGGCCCTCATGTGCTTTCAGTAGCAAGTCCTCTGAAAAACCTCCCTGCTCAACAGTATCTTGATAACAGAGAGGTTTGGATAACATGTAGTCACGAGATCCGTCCGCTATCACACCACAAATGAGATCACTTTCCTGATTTCTAAGAACTCTACAGCATTATCCCTTCAGAGTATTTTTCAAAGCACTTCATTGATGTAATCATCTTCAGTTCTTCTTCAGTTTTACAACAACAGCATTTTGTGAACTAGATTTGCAAAATTTGTAAACTAGATTTATAAAATTAACATTTATTGAAATTGTAGTTGCTGGACGAAACACATAAATTGTTGGGGATGACAGCAGCTTAAAAAAAATGGGATCCAGTACTAAAAGAGACGGTATTTTCACCTGTTTGCTCCTGTCTTGAGATTCAGGGGAGAGATTGTTGTAGGTGTAGTGAGCCTGAGTGATGCCACAGAACAGCACTGCTACAACACCTGAAAAGAAAAAGAAGCCATGTCACTTCGGCATGACTAAACATTTAAGGGATTAGCCTCTAATGACAGGATGGAGTTTGGACATTCAAAACACTCAGAGAACTCCACTAAAAGACTGGTTTTATACTGTTGTGATTAGGGTTGTCCCGATCCGATCTCGTGATCGGAAATCGGGCCCGATCACCTGGTTTCAGAATTGATCGCAATCGGATGTTGCATCCTGATCTCGGATCGGATATATATTTCATTCTCACTATTTTGATCACCGCTATATATTTCAAGCTTATTATCACAGACAATACCCTAGTAGAAATCTCTCACCAGCATATAATGCATGAACAGATCACAACATTTTATTGTGAGAGCTTTCTCTATGAAATAGTGGCGAGACAGCATGTCAAAAAGGGGTTCCAGGAAACCCACTAACATAATAAGCTCTGCCAGCACTTCAAAGTTAAGGGTTAAGGACAAACTTCTTGTCTTGTTATCAGACACGCCCTTCATTTTGTTCACCACAGACGTCTGGAGTTCGTCTGTGGCTCCTCTTAAGCCTCACCGCTCAGTGGGTCGACTCTAGTTTTGTTTTACGCCGTGCGACCCTGCATGTCACGGAATTTCACGGATCCCACACAGCAGAGCGCATCAAACAGACTATGGAGAAAATGCGAAACAACTGGGGTATCAACAAGCAACGGGTCCACGTAATTTTGCACAACAACGCTGCTAATATGAAGAAAGCTATGAGTAAGACGGGGGTGCGGAGTGTGGGCTGTGTTGCGCATTCTTGCCAACTTTGCGTGCATGAGGGCTTGCTTTCTCAACACAGCGTGATAGACACCCTGGCTACCGCGAGGAAAATCTAGTACATTTTTTTACTAGTTAATACATGTACTATACTTGATCTTTCAAGCTACTTCACAGAAGTTCTCTGTTATACTGGTGCACTATTTTTTTATTACTTAATTGTTGAAGCTACCTCAAAGAGAAGTGCACTGTTTAAGTGTTAAAAAATAAAATAAAAAAGGGAGACAACCTGGATCTGTTTATTCTGTATTTGTTCATTTTTTATAATGTGTTATGAAAGTATCGGATCAGGACTCAGTATCGGCAGACACTCAAAATCAAATGAATCGGATCAGGGCCAAAAAATCCTGATCGGGACATCCCTAGTTGTGATATTATTGTAGCTAAATCTCAAAATCTCATGGAAGGACCAAAACAAGCAAACTTGATAACTGTATGTCATACACTATACAGGCGTATAGATTGAAAGGTTCTTTCAATTTTCTCCACATCACATAGATCATTTTCTCTCACACCATTGAAATCACATTAACTGAAGAACCAATCAGACTTGCAGAAAGAGCAAGCAAGTCAGAAAGGCAGACTGTGCATGGCTGGTTTTAGTCCTTTATATGAGTTTAAAACCCATTACATTATTTTCCCTCAATTTGACAATGGACAGATGGACAATTAGTCACATAAAAATACTGTATAGGAGAATCATACAGCTAGCCTAAATGTATCGATCTATCTGGGCCAAACAGAATTATTTGCACCTTAAGCAGTCGTGCAAATTTAAAAAATTGTGTAGAGTAACAAAATTTACCCTTGTGTCAGCGGATCATCAGGGTAAATTATGAAATTGGAATTCAAGTGCTTTACTAGTACACCATACTGTCATTGTCTTGTCAGCAATTCTTCTTCCTTTTTTGTGTGTGTGTCAGCAGCAACTTCAGCAACAACTACAATTGAAAAAAGAAGTTTACATAGACTGTATAAAAAGACACATAACTTTTTTTTTCTCACTGTCTGACATAAATCAGACTAAACTTTTCCTGTTTTAGTTCAGTTAGGCTTGCCAAAATTATTTCTGTTAGCTTAAATTCAGAGATTTTTTTTATTACTTTCTTCATAGTTAGAAGTTTACATACATTTCCTTAGTATTTGGTAGCACTGCCTTAAACTGCATGACTTGAGTCAAACGTTTTGCTAGAACGTTTGCTGAAATTTTGAACTGCTGTAACTGAGTCCGGTTTGTAGGCCATCTTGCTCGCGCACAGCTTTTCAGCTCTTCCCACAAATTTTTCTATAGAACTGAGATCAGGTTTTGTGATGGCCACTCTAAAACATTGACTTTATTGTGCTTAAGCCATTTTGTAACTAAATCTTGCAGTATGCTTAGGGTCATTGTCCATTTGGAAGACTTCTTTGGCCCCAAGCTTCAACTTCCTGGCTGATGTTTTGAGATGCTGCTTCAAAATTTCTACATAATGTTTCTTGATGCCATCTATTTTGTGAAGTAGAAGACAATTGTGGTCTTTGTCACTGTGTGAATTTGCAAACTGTAATCTGGCTTTTAAACGTTGCTTTTGGAGTAGTGGCTTCCTCCTAACACCTATCTAAGAATGTTTGCTGATTTCAGGTCTACTTTTAAAACAATAATCCCCCACAAACTGGTTGAAAAAGTAAGAAACTTGGGACCAGATAGTTCATTGTAATCCTAACTAACCTAAACAGGAAAAGTTTAGTCTGATTTAATGTCAGAAAGTGAGAAAGAAAAAAAAGGTAATGTGTCTTTTAATACAGTCTATGTAAATATGGTTTTAACTCTATTTTGGTACTCAAAGAAAAGTCACAATAAGTATTTCTATGGAAAAGGTCAAATGACGCAAGAGCATAACACACAGTTAAAACCTCAGCAGTTAAGCACTTGATTGTGTCTCATCTTGGTAACAGTGATGGATACCTGTGAAACCGCAGGCCTCAGCCAACAGAAAGGTGCTCCATGACATTAAGAAAAAAAGAGCGGTCTCCAGCAAAGGAAAGTCCCTCAGCTTAGTAAACTTGGTCACGTGAGAGAAACTAAAAGTTAAGGAAAAAAATTAGATTTGGCACATCCAGACTACCTGCACTTTTTAACACAACAGAAAAGAACATTTTCTCAAGAGAAAAACAAATGTATAGCAACAATCAAACACTGTTTTATCCAATGTGAAAGGATATGAGAGCAGTCACGACTCCAGTTGCCACTCCAAGAGCAAATGATCCACTGAAGACACCCAGGAAGATGCCAAAGGATTTCAGCAGAGCCATGGCCTCGAAGCTGTGGCTGTTGTCCCCTGCAGGCTGATACGCCACAATAGAGCTACAGAGGAGAGTACAAAAAAAAACATTAACAAGAAAAGTCCAGGCAGGCTTACTAAGAATTCAGAAACAGAAATATGTCCAATGTCAATCTCAAGCTCACATTACATCTGAGGGATTCTCAGGCATCATATCAAACCAGTTAAAGGCCAGACTGATGTATCCTGAGCTGAAGATGGGATTTACAGTCATTAAAAAGTAAAAAGGGAGAATATCTTTCATGCAGAAGGCTAAATGAATCTATCAACCTGCTTTTCTTTTTTTTTTTTTTTTGCATAACGATTACCAAAAGCCTAATTAAAAGAAAAATGTTTTTCAAGATAATACCAAAAAGAAAACTGAAATTGATGAGAGGTGGAGGGTTTAGGGGAAGGCAGTGACAATCCAAATGGGATGTGATTCAAGGCTTAAATCTAAATAAAAGATCTGCATCACATCAACTTAGAGGTTCTAGCACTTCAACACAAGCAAAAGCACGCAGCCCACCCAGCAAATCAACCCACCCACCGAGGAGTAAATGTTTGGTTTTCTCCCAGCCATTCCTCAAGCCCCTCAGATTGGAGCGGGCTACCCTCTCCTGTTGAGGGGACAGCTCCGGCTCTCTGCCTACCCTGCTTTTCCAAGCGGAGCAGGACGCTACATACGTACGTACAGGCAGGTGGTGAATGACACAGATGGATGGCGAAAGGCAAGCAGTAAAATGACAGGGATCAATGTTAGTGTGGTCAATTTCTATTCACGCGCAGTGTACAACATAAAAAGCTGAATTTAATCAAGCTTAGCTCACTAATTTCAAAACTAAAATTTCAAGCCACTTGTTCTAATGGTTTTATACTATATGAGGAAAAGATCCTTTACAAAATTAACTTAATCTAAGTAGTCTAGGACAACATGGTCAGTCCCTGCTCTGTGTAAAAATTCATTTAAAGTCGCAATTTGAGCATATCTTGTAAAACTATGGTTCTCCACTAACAAATCAACAGGATAAGTCCCTCTTTAGGTACATCTTATCAGGGAGCCTAAGGGGAAAAAAAATATTTAACGCCAAAAATATGATTTTGCAAAATCACCATCTGTTTGAAGTTCCTGAAAAACACGCACTTCTCAATAAAATGAAGACCCTAATGCCTCGTCGTATCTATTAAGGACAAGTTAAATAACTGCATCAACTAAAAACTCCTAAAATGTGCATTATTTCAAAATAATTGTGGAAAAATTATTTTTGAAGAAGATATTTATGTTTTTTATGAGAAATGATAAACAACTGGAAAACATCAGCAGTGTGTATTTAATACTTACGAGGAAAGGACGATGGCCACGGCATCATTGAGAACACTCTCCCCAAACAATAAAGCATACAGGTCCACATCCACTTTTAACTCATTGAAGATAGCCAGCATTGTCACTGAAAAACATGCAAAATACAAAAGGAAATAAATGTCAAAGTGAGAGACAATCACATGCAAAAACAACCCTCAGATGAACTACCGAACAAAATGTTGCTTCCATTAATATGCATGCATGTAAATTTAAATTCCTGCCTCTTTTAAGTATCATATAGGGTGCTTCAAGCTCTCATGGCAATCCCTACCTGGGTCTGTTGCTGAGATGATGGCCCCAAAGAAGAGGCAGTCAGTAAAGTAAAAATCCCCACCAAGCTGACCCACAACTTTCATGAAGGACACAAAGCCATACATGACAAGCCTAAGAAGAAATAAAGGAGTGAACAAAGCATTAGACACACCAGATCCGCTTGTCCATTCAACAAACTAGTCTGCTCGTATAGGCTTTCCAATCTGGTCCTACGTGATATGGTTTCAGGCTGTCAGGTACAGCCGAAAATATGTTGAAACCCACCAGGAAATGTCAGAGATGACCAATTGACTTACCCAATAACAAAGCAGGATATAACTGTTCCCATGAACGCATAAGCCAAGATGGAGCCAATGTTTCTGAAAAAATGCCTCTGCACAACATGAAGGCAAAGGTTTATTAAAACAAAGGCAAAAGAAATACAGCTAAAAATAAACTGTGCCAGTCTGTGAAAACGACATGCAAAATAACTAAACAAAGGTAATATTCTTCAGAAAGTCTCCCTTATGTTTAAATATGATTGTGCAATTGACATAATTTTACACATGTAAGAAATGTGACCATTGAGTAAATCTTTCTTGAACTTCTTACCCTTTTCAGACTGTAACCCGCATGGAAGATTATAGGAGGAAGCAAAATGTTGAAAAACACCTCTGGATCAAAGGTCACCTGCAGACATCAAGTTTTAACTTAGAGTTACACTCATTTGTGTGTATTTTTTGTTCTTTTATACATTGGTTGTTGAACACAACACAATCTGCTGTCACCCAGACAAAACTAATTTGTGTTTCAAAAAGCCACTAAAACACCAAGACAATAATCCTGACATATTGCTCCTATCAAATAGTCATTTCATAAGTGAGGAGAGGACTAAAAACAACCACATGCAACTTGATCCACTCAGCGCTCCATCTGATCACATTCTTACCTTTCGCAACATTTCATCATTTTGGACTTGATGGCCTTTGCCTCGAATGACTTCTCCCTTCAGGGTGTACTCGTAGAATCGCCCGCTGATGTTGAGCAGCAAAGTGGCTGGACTGGCGTTGACGGCGCAGCTGAGCGTGACATTGCTCATGGTCTGGGGAACGTGGATGCCGAACCGAAGAATCACACCCACTAACAGGCCTTGAGAAAAAGAATTGGAACAATCAGCAGCTCCACTAGTCCGAGCAAATCTAGCACATCCCTCCATCCCTCAGTAGTAATTAATTACTGCAATTAATAAAGTGCCTAATTAATATTCACACACAAATCAATAGTTCCTGCCCAAAATACATCTCCATTATTGGTGCAGACTATAAAGTCAACAGGCAAGATAAGTGATACCATATACTATACATGATACACATCACGCAACATTGTAATGTAATCAACAGATCGTGTGATAAAATTCTCCAAATCCTAAAAACAAACTTTTGCAGGAGTGGCCACAGTGGAACATTGTTTTCTGAAAATTTATTTGGGTTAAGTTTTACTCAGATGCCCGTCTTGATAACCCTACACATTTACCCAGGCTTGAACCACTCTTACGAGTGCAGTGGGGGTAATGTGGGGATCAATAATGGGGCACATTTAGTATTGGCTATATGTAGACTCTATATTTTATTCTGCCTTTACATAAAACAGTATTGGTTAGAGGTCATGGCTTGGGAATACTTTGTTTTGCCTAGTGACTGAAACGATCCTAAAGACCTTCAATAATTTGTACTAACTGTAATGTGACTACAAGACAGATCAAACCGTTAACCGTTTAAACCGTTAACGTCTGTTAACGTTTAATTCTAATTGGTACAATTAACCATATCTACAGAAGCAAGAATCAAAAATTATACTTTAAAAGTATATCACATAATTCTGTAATATTCCTCCACATGACAGCACCAGTACGCTCGCCCATGTACCCTGCCACGTGAAAATAAACAGTTTAATTGGCTTACTGGTTAAGTTTAAGGAGCTGACAGACAGCGTCACAGTCAGCTAGCATTAACGTGAGCTGATTGACATGACTGTTAGCTACCGTAAATGTTCTCACCATATATCATGGCAAGTCCTGTTTCGTGCAGGAACCTAACTCGTCGATGTTTGAAAAGCCATATTGTTAGAATGGTGAGTGTTAAGAGCAGGATGAAAATGAGTAGGTTGGCACTGTCCTGTCGATGGCTTTCCTCAGCCATCCTCTCAGTAGCAACGTTATCCAGCGCATTGCTGTCGCCGTGGCTCCCGACGAGCAGGACTGACAGCAGAAACGGCAGCAGAAGAGTCGTTTTCGAGGACTTATCACCAAGAAAGCGTCTTAGTGTAGACTCCATGGCGGATTTTTACGAGGAAGTTACATTTGTCGTTTAAACTGGTGTCGGTTTCGCTGAGAAATTGCCTACTGGAACGCAAATGACAGCTCCTTCCACAGCCGTTACCAAAACACTGGAACTTCCGGTTCTTCAGAATAAAAGATTCCTCGTGACGATTTCTTTTAACATAATTTCTGCTTCCAACAGCGACCCTCCACGATGGTGGCAGGTTTGAAAGTTTATGGTTGTTTTTAAGTCAAAAGTTGGTAATTAGGGTAAAATTAAGAGGACCCTGATTTTCTAAATGCACCAGTATGACACAAAACAAACAAAAAAAAGAAATCAGAATGTACAACAGAACGTACAATATCTTTTGACATCACATTTAAAAAAATAAAAGTACAGAAAGTCAAGCTTTTCACAAAACAGCGAAAAAGGGTTCACAGGATAAAATAAACCTTTCTCAAATATTCTATTATCGGTTCTTAAAAAAAAAAAACACTGTCGGTTTTTTTTATTTGCTTTTTTGTATTTGTGTTTCTTTTTGTTCTTTGACTTAGTTTTCTTAAAATTCAATTTTTAGTTTTCCTTTGTGGTGCTTTTAGAGACAGTTAGTCTACATTTGACAGTCCTTCTCTGAAATACAGACGCATTTATGCCGCAAATGCAATTAAATTAAGGCCTACTGTCTTGCCCTACTTTATCATTTGCTCATACCAACTTCCCAGAAGTCACAATACTGTATATCACTCATGTGTATTTATGAATTATTCTGATTCAAAGCTAGGGTTTTGTTTGAATGAGCTCTTTTTGGAGTTAAGAAAATGTAGCTTACGAAACAGCTTAAAAAAAATAAGTTTTGCATTTAACAGGAAAATTAGTAGTAATACCATAGTAATTTACACCCATTGTGATGCAAAAATCCTTATCAGGTTGACATGGGTGACAGCAAACAGCTTTCAGAGAGGAAATGTCAAATATTTTTCCACAAAATGTGGGTTGACAGGTTGATAAAATGATCTCTGACTCATCTGGTATTACTGTCAATTGATAAAAGATAAATGGTAAAAGACAGAGGCAATCTGTATTTCTAATTTATGCAACATTTTTGCATTGTGTATTTTTACTATAAATGCATTTTTGGTTAAGGGGCCACTGACAGGAGTTTAATGTTGATCCAAAATACGGCAGTAATGGATATCATATTTAACCTACTTTGTCAAATATTTATACAACAGAAATATGTGAGATTTGTTGATTTTAATTCTCTTTGCTAAAACAGAGCTAATCAAAGAGTCATTCCATCCTCAATATAGATGATTTTAGAATATGTCTGTGTTTTTAATACATGTAGCACGGCATGTTTAAAGTCCCACCCAACTTTTTTATCTTTATTTTTGAAACAATTTCCTGTGACAGGAAACCAAAACCACAATACTTGGTTTGGAGCAAATTCCTCAGAAAGTGTCAGACCAGAAACTGCTCTGATACTGCTGAATTTCATTAACAAAGAGATGAGCATCATGGTACAGAAGATGTGACATGTTTTTATCCTGACTTCTGACTGGATTTTTATTTAAAATTCCATCACAATGTACGGTGTACATTATGATGTAGCATACTTGTCCAAATACTCAATATTATAATATTCATTAAATAATGAATAATGAATATTAGAATAATGAATATTCTAATATTCATTATTCATTATTTAATGTTGATTTTAAGGACAAAATAGATATAGAGTAGACAGCCACTAGTGGAGTTCAACATAGAGCAACTCAGAAATATTTCAGACAAAAATTCGACAAGACCTGATAGCACATTATGCACATTATGCTCCTATTAGAGCTCTCCACTCTCAGAGTGCAGGATTACTCGTCGTTCCTAGAATATCTGAAAGTAGATTTGGAGGACGGGTCTTCTCCTACCAGGCACCTTTTTTATGGAACCAGCTACCAATTTGGGTTAAGGAGGCTGACACCATCTCCATCTTTAAAACTGAGTGGTGTCTCCACCGCTTTTTTCTTCCTTCCTTCCCTTTCCTCCTCCCTTCTTTCCAACTCAATCCATAGTTAATTAGGAGCACCTCATAACTGTGACTGTGCTCCATTTTCTTTCCTGTAGTTTGTTGTGCTGTTTTGCCCCCCTTTTTTCTCTTTTTCTTCCTGTATGTTTGTAGCACATTATGCTACAAACATACAGGTCAGAGCTTCCCGAGTTGCATGCTGACTTTCAGTTCCATCCTCTGTCCATCCCAGCGTTTAACTCCACCTGTGTGTGTAGACGTGTTCGAGGAACCAACTGGCATGCTGACCGGCAATCTAGTCCTCTGACCATCTCACCTCAGTGCTGCTACCTGCATCTGTTTATATAGTAATTTCATTCAGTCATTTGTGTCCTCTCTTCTCTCTGTCTTGTTTCCCCTCTCTTTCTCTTTCTTTACCCAGCTGGCCTTTGGCAGGATGGTCCCCCCATATGAGCCAGGTCCTGCTCAACATTTCTTCCTCAAAGTGGAGTTTTTCCTTGCCACTGTTTGGCTTAAAGTTTTTTTTCTTCCACTGTGGGAGTTTTCTTTATCTGCCATTATCCTTGACTAGGATTTAATATTATAATTTTTGTTAATGATATTTGCTTGGGGGTCATGCTCTGGGTCTGTGTAAAGCACCTAGAGACAATTGACATTGTAACAGATGCTATTCAAATAAAATTGAATGGAACTGAATTGAAAAATCTACGCTGATGGGTCACAAGTTGGGAGAAAATAGACTGGGATCTTTAACATTTACACCTCATCAGATCACACCTGGAAGGTGGATGACAAATGCAGATGTTTGAAAAAAAATGTTGATGTGGATTTGGCCCTTACTTAATTTTTCTTTTGTTAAAAAAGTCTAATCTGTTATCCCAAGGTTGTATCATGTAACAGTGAAGCCTTGCACCTGCAGATGCTTTTGTATTACTAGGGAAAAGCTCAATTTACTAGTGTTACTTCAGTATAATCTAAACAATGTTCTATGAACATATCAAGAAATTTCCTCCTGTTCAGAAAATGTATCCACAGACATAGAAATATGTTGTTATTACAATTGATATTTAGCAAGTGAAATGCTGCTTATTTTAAAGCAAGACAGCCAATAAACATGCTATGATTTTAGATAATGGCAATTTGAAAACAATTCTTTTCAGTTTTTCTATTGGTCTTGTTCTCTGTTGCAGTTAAAAGTGATGCATGAAGTTTATTGGGTTATGTACGTATGACAGGAAGTAAAAGAGCTCAAATTGATCTGCACAAGAGGGAAACAGGATGTTTCATTTGTGTTTCTGTTCGCCATCATGTCGAACCTACCGCTTCTGTTTCTCTGCCTGATCGGACATGTGGTTGCCAGAAAACCTCCCAGTAAGGAGCATTTAAGATATTTCTATTCAAACTTCGAACTATAAGCTTGTTATGATATGAATACTTGTTTTTTTTAATAAAAGTTTTTTTTTTCTTTAATTCAGTTTGGACATACTTTAAGGCTTTTGGACCAGATATTTAAATTTTAAATTATAAGTCTAAAATTAAGTCATCATGGTTTAAAGCTACTTCTTTGTCGTCTTTAAAATATTTTTTCTTAATAATCTGTCATAAATGAAGACTTTTCCATCAAGTGATTTTAAAACATTTTAACAATATATATTTTATGTTTTGTAAAAACAAAAGTAGTATCGGATACTGGAAAGGGACATAAATACCTTAAAATATGAGCAGGGTTTACTCATTGACATTATCAAACTGAATTAACTTTAGTTTATGGCTGAATTTTACTTCCTTGTAAACCACATTTTCTGTAAATTCCCCAACGTCATTTTCTGTTGTTAAGCAGGACTGTGTGCGTGTGTGTGAAGTTGCTTCTTCATGTGAAAAAAGAGAAAAGAAAAAGTCAATTTACCACTGTCAAATGTTGCTTAAATGTCAAATACTTCAGAACTTTATATCATTTTTTCATCACTTGCACTTGCATTACCTCTAAGTAACGTAGTAACTTAGATTTACTATATTATATTACTATATTTAAAATGCAAGTACCATAGTACGAACTCAATGCAAGACTCCAGCAACACTTCTATATACTTCTATACTTCTATAGTCAGGATGTGACAGTAACAGTTTGTGTTTTCTCTCTCCGGCTCCTTTCGCACGTAGCTTCATATAATCAAATTTGCTGCAAAGTCTCAATGACTGCAGCTTTTTAGACAATACCTCTTGCAGCTGTTCTCAATGTGGAGTTAGGATGAAAAGAAGACAGGTACAGGTGGTCCAGAGGTCAAAAACTTAGAAACTTCTGATGTCCATAGGTCAAACCATAAACACTTTCAAACAATTACTGAAAGTAGTAAGTAGTAAGTAACAAACTGGAACCCAATTTGTTTCAGGAAGTTTCTCCCATGTGGTCTGTATTTTCACTTAAATTTTTCTGTATTTTCAATTTGTTCTATTAATAAGAAAATCTGTGAGAAAAAAAATATTTCTATTTACTTTCTTTGGTCTTTCCCTTTTCCTCCTGCCTAGCAGCTCCATCTCCAGCATCCTTCTCCCAAAGTATCCACTACATATCTTCTTTTTGTGTCCAAACAACTAAGTCTAGCCTCGCTTTATCTCCATGACATCCAACCCTGAGCTGTTCCTCTGAGGTGCTTCTTTTTAATCCTCTTCATTTCCAAAGAAAATCTTAGCATCTTCATCTCTGTCGCCTCCAGCTGCGCTTTCCTGTCTCTTGGTCAGTGCTGCTGTCTCCAAGCTATCAAGAAACACTGGTCTCGCTACCATCTTGTGAACCTTTCCCCCTCTTGCTGCTACTGTTCTCTGACCCCTCCACCCTGCCTGCACTCTCTTCTTTACTTATTTTCCATACTCCCTATTGCCCTGAATGGCTCTCTGTTCCACCTGCTTCCCTTTTCATTTATACACGTGTATTCTTGTTAAGTCTTGTTGGGGCTGACCATCCCTCTTTTCTCTTGCACATGTCTCTGCCTCTATAGCTTTTCTCGGCCCTTCTCCCTACTAGTCCATGGTGACATGAAACTGTTCTCTGTTGTCTGTTTCACAGATGTGACGTGTTTGATAGTGCATCTGGAATATGTCTCCTGTTCCTGGAATGTAACAGGGACTCCAGAGATCAATTACACCTTTTCCAGCTGGTTCGTAACTGGTGACAGATTCATTTTTATGATGCATTTTTATAAAGATTTTAGCAAAATAAAAGGGAAAGATCACTTTTACTCTCACATGTAATCATCAAGGCCATTTTTCAAAAATAAATAAATCACTCAGCATGTGAGTGTTCTAAGAGGTGCATAGTGTGTATGTATATTTATATATATATATATATATATATATATATAGATATAGATAGATAGATAGATAGATAGATAGATAGATAGATAGATAGATAGATAGATAGATAGATAGATAGATAGATAGATATTTGTCATTTAACATCCCGTTTTATTTTGATACAACCTTTTCTGTATGCATTGCCCTCATTTCTCACAGCTAGGATCAGTCGGCTGTTTACTTCAAACCTGTGTTTAACCTGTTGCTCCTCCCTCTGTATATATACTGCTAAAAATATATATACTGAAAATCTTTTCTGTTGTACAGTACAGTTTTATCATTTTGTCAAAAACAAAATTCTGTATCAACCATCAGTGAAAACCAAAATAATCATGCACTAATCATAAATACCTTGATATCCTATAAGTTTAATTGAATTTGAGAAAATGTTAGGTTAGTGGTATGCATTCGCCTTCATTCACACAGTGGATTGAGTGATTATCAAATGACCGATCTCAGTAATTCATGTGGGGGAATTAATTGCTCTGTGCGATTAACAAAATAACTATTTATGTACAGGTTCTACGGCAATGATGAAATTTACTGTGCCAACTATCTGAGAGAAAACAATGTGAATACTGGATGTAAACAACCCTACACCGTAGGTAAAAGATTCCACACATTTTACACTGTACTGACAGATGGAGATGGGATCAGGAATAAGAGTGAGCATGACCTTAAAGAGAAAGGTATGCACATTATATAGCAATAAACAAATTAACAACAGAAAAACAATGCTACTAATCTGACATAAAAGATCATGAAATTTGAACGTATGTATTTGTCATGTGTGCTGTCACCAGTCAAGCTAAATTCACCAACCAACTTGACTGTCCAAAATGGATCTGACTATAACCTCTGGTTCTACTGGAACCAGACCCATCCAAGTTGTGTGGAGAGTGAAGTTCAATACAGAACAAACAAAAATAAATGGGAGGTAGGCAGTTTTTTTATTTATTTATTTTTGTCTTCCCCTTCCACCACCCTGTCTGAAATATGTTATGTTTTCCAGAAATCTAAAGTTACCTGTGGGAGGCAGAGTTACTGCATCAACTTGCCCTCGAGCAGTTTCAGATATGAACTGAAAGTGCGGAGCAGAATGTCGTCATCTTGTGGAGAGTCTCCATGGAGTGACTGGAGTGAACCTGTGGTCTGGGGATCCACTAATAGCACAGGTAGCATCAACTGCCCACATCAAGAGCAAGAGATTTTAATTTAGCATAAAAAGATCTAAAAACAATTTCTTTCCTCCAGATTCAAATCAAGTCAACAATTCACTGTTTGTGTGGACACCAGTAATGTATGGAGTGGGCGCTCTTCTACTCATCCTACTGGTCTTGATATTAGTGCAAAGTGAAAGGTGGGTACCTCCTGTGCGAGTTTAAAATATTAAGTTTTCTTATGTTCTCTATGTTTATTTCATGTTTATATTGCAAACTGTCTCATTTCTTTTTATCTGCTGCCATTGTGACCCTTTCCCACCAGTTTTCTGCATCAGTACAGAGGTCGCTTATCCAACCACCCCTGTCATCTACACTTACCTTTCCACAGCTCACTTCATGCCACAACATATTATTCCACAGACAAGCTATCCACCTATGTCTGTTTCCAGATAGAGCCCCTGTTCTTGACTTCTAGGCTCAATCTGGTGGTGGAAAAAATATTTATAATTTTGCACTTTTCATCATTTGAAAGGATGGAAGCAATATTTTTATTTTGGATTATTTGTGTCACCAGCAGCAGCATGAAGGCAGCAAAAGTCAAATGGTCACTTGAAACCCAACCTCACTCAAGTACAGCAGTGAAGAGATAAATGTCTTCTTGATATGATTACCTGAAAGTGAAAATGTTTTTTTTTTTATTTCCACACAGGCTTAGAATCATCCTCATCCCTGTGGTCCCCAAGCCATCTCTTACAAATGACATTGAGGTGAGTAACCTCAAGAGTTCTCTCTTTGAAACCAGTCACAAAAACAGATTTGTACTTTTTTCTTGTCAGTTATCTGCACCTAATGAAATAATTAAAGTAAGTGTGTTCCATTTAAGTTGGAATTCAGAGCTCAGAATGGCATCACGCCCAAGCTGACTTTGCTCTAGTTGCAAAGTTGGAAACGTAACATTGGTCTAGTCTTTACCACTGCCAGCAACTAGAATGAGCCGAGTGTTTACTTTATTGATGTGAGTATCAGCCTTACTGGATTCTGAATTTCAGGGTAGGTGAGCCCGTTCGTCTTTCTGAGGTGGAATTCAAACTTCAGAGGGCGTTCCAGTGGAAATTTATGACTTGGAACTTCTGACTTCCAAGTACAAATGAAACATGCTCAGTTCTGCAGCTGTGGTAGCAGTTATGGGAAGACGGGAGCATGTTAAAATGTACTTATCTTCCTAACATTATAAAGTAAAGTTGAAACTCGTCAGAATGTGAACTTTGATATTGGACTAATTTGAATCTAGAATTCATGGTGTAGCTTCAAGATTTTTAGATTACTAAAGTAATTACAGTTTACTTGGAGAAGATCGCAGGAATGTCTGCACCGCATTTGCTTGAGTAAAGATCAATAAAACCATCACTGTCAGGACAGAATGTGATGCAATCAGTTTGACACTTGTTGAGATACCTCTGTCTAGTCTGAGGAGGTGGACCGACAGATTGACAATAAATTTGTTCTTATAAAACCCATAGTTAGACCAGTAATTGGCCAATTAGTAATGTACTATCAAGTAATGTAAAACAAATCACACCTTTTCTATCTTTTAAGGATTGGTTTCAGTTGTCCAAAGGCCTGAAAGAAGGTTTCAAGGCTAACTACAATGAGCGAGCCTGTCCTGTGCGAGAGTACGTCTATGTGTCAGAGTCTGACAGCGAGGGCTCCAACAGCTCCAACCTTTCTGTCACCACTGACCAAACCGACTGCTCCATCGCTGTGAACGACCCGGAGGACCCATCTTCCACCTCTTCCTACTCCCAAGTGACATCTGAACAGGATTAGCAGGTGGCTGTTTGAGCTGCATCTCAGCCACAGTTGGGTCTGTCCAGACTGAACAATCCAGGCAGTCCTGACACATCTCCCGCTTGACTGCAAGGGTTAGAAAATTAACAAATGACCCATGCTCTAATAGTGTAATTGCTTGAGTTGAGAAAAACAGAAATCTTGAGACATCAAATGGAAATATATTAAATTAATAGTTAAAGTTAATAAGGACAAAAAAGACCATACATCAAAATGTCTATGATCCTTAAAAAAAAAAATCCTTGCATACACAAATTTACTCTAAACCACATTATCTGTTTTTACATATACATAGTGCATCTGTCAGTAAAAAAGTAGTCCAAAGTGCAAAGGACATCTGCATGTTTTGGTATTTGTTAATGAATTGAACTGAATTCATGAATTTGTTTCTTCACATTATAGAACAGACTTTCATTTCTGTTCTTGAAGCTTTTATAGGACACTTGATAGTTGCAGCACCAGATAAACAAATCTGAGATTCATTATTTTGTTACTTTTGTACCAGCTCAGTGTATTGATTTAGTATTGTGACGAGTGTTCACTTCAGCTGTTTTGCTGACTTATTTTTTAGGTATTTTGAAAGGTGAAAATGTTCACATGGCATGCTAAGGTAAACATTTAAGGTATGGCCTAAGTGTAGAGTGTAAAAACAACATCGTCAAGACCGACATGGTTCTAAAACCTGGCTTTCTGGTGTTAGTGACAGGAAATGAATCATTAGCAGAGCAGCAATGCTTTCTTGCAAAAGTACAACTGGACTTAACCTCTGTACTCAAAATAGTATCAGCAAAACAGGTAGTCAATCTTTAGAAAAGCCACAAAAAAATAAAATAAAATAAATAAAAAAGACTATTTTTTTTCCTACTCGTACAGCTTTGAACTCTTCTTCTTAAATGCACGTGAATATGCTTGATTAAAGCACAGTATGTTCATGAAGTATTTTTATTTTATTACATGCTAATAGTTATAGTAATTGTTTGTGCAATTATTCCAGTTAAAGTGAATGTTGTTTTTTTGTTTTTTGTAGAAGTGGGTGATGTCTGGGTGTCATATCCAAATACTTCCCTTGTCTTCTTCCAATCTCATCACTTTTTTCCCCCAGATATTAACTTGAAAAGACGAAACCACAAGTGTGTTTCTGTCAACCTGATTTCTTACCAAAACCCTGACAACTAATAGCATCCATTAATGAATTCTAATTTAGATTGTTATATTGTTGAATAAATTTAATTGAATATTGTTGTAAAGAATAAAAAGGTAAACAAAGCAAGTGATTTAATGAACATTAACAAGCTCATGAAGAACAGCGTTGCTCATAACTTGATGTATATAGCCAATGGTTCCTGCTTGCCTTATACAGAACTGATAATACTCACCTTTGTGTATATCATATAAAGATATTGGTACTAATTCATTATTATTTGTTTTAACATCATACTTGTTGTATTCTATTCTGTTTAAGAATCTTATCAAAGTACTTTTTTTTTTTTTTTTTTTTACCTTGATTGAATGTTTTTTTTTTTTTTTTTTTTGCCAATTTTAGTGCTTGTGTATTCTATCCACCATTTGATTGCAGATCCTGTCTAAGCGTTGCCCCCACCCCCATTTTTTGTCTTAAATAAATATGCACAATTACGTAAACTATCTTCAGTCTCATGAATTTGATACTACAATGACAACAGTTTCTAATCTATGACTCCTCCAGTTGTAGGATTAAGGAATTCAGAGAAAATAAGACCGCAACCTCTGACCACACAGATATCAATTGTATTTGTTTCAAGTCACTTTGTGGTCCATTTGCATCATCTTTTTCATTTTGTATCTAATTGAATTGATTTTTACCTACTTCAGTCTAGTTGTTGTTTTTTCTTTGTCTACAATCGTATTGTCGTTATTTTCTGTCACTGAATGTGTATTTTTTTTTTTTTGGATCTCTTCCTGATTTTGGGCTCTGTTTTTTTTTATCATCACAATTTATATCTATTTGTCGTTTTGTGACACTGGTCATTTTGCACCTCGGCCATTCAGCGTCTTTTAAAAAACATTTACTGCCACATTTATGTTCATTTTGCATCTCTTTTTGTGCATTTATCATTTTACATGTAATTCGTTTTGGGTTATATATCTGTAAAATGAGCTTAGTGGGCTCCCTGAAGCCTTGTGGCTCCTGTATCTGTAAAGGCCTGCAGTGACTGATATCCAGTTATTCCGGTGTCCGTTAGGGGGAGTGCGGTGTCCCGCAGACGGAACTGAGTCAACGCATTTTCCAGATACTAGAAGGGTAGGGCGCTGGGCGGCTGGGACCCGCAAGAAGAGAGCTACTTCCCCAGCTAAACCGATCAGCCAGCGCAATCAATTGATGCCTTCAGATGAGATTTAAGGATTTGCTGTGTATTTAGGTGGTTAGGCGCTAATTCTTTGTTGGTCATAAAAAAATTAAAAAAAGAAAAAAAAAATTGCAGCCCCACAAAATGTCAGATCCTGTGGTAGCCGACACTCGCCGGTTGAATTCCAAGCCTCAGGACCTGACTGATGCTTACGGCCCCCCGAGCAATTTTCTGGAAATAGACGTTTACGATCCCCAGATTGTTGGAGTCGGAAGGAACCGTTACACAACTTACGAAGTTCGCATGAGGGTAGGTGTTGAATCTCCAACCAAAACACCTTGTTACAGAATTAGCTTAGTTCGCTAAGCTAACTGGTGATCATAGTGTTATTGCTAGTGTGTTAGCATGTCGACGCAGGGACGCGGCGGTGACGCTGACGGCAGGCGCCTCTCGCGCTCAAAATGGCGCGCGAGCAAAACTCAAGGACCGGGGTCTAGTTGCGGCCTACCCTTGTGGGCTTGTTAGTGGGTGTTGTTGTCAAGGCTTACTTAGAAGTTTGGTGAACATGTATGTGTGTTGGAAGCAGATTTTCTCATTGGAGTAGTTATCTTTGTATATAAACGTCATTTAAACTAACTGTTACGAAGTTAATTTGTAATAAAATCAGTGATTAGAAAAATAAAGGAGTTCAAGCAAACGCTATGAAGCTAGCTCCTGAGATAAGTGAACGCTTGTTTTTTCTTGTTATCAAAAGAAGGGCTAATTTAACTTCTCCAGTTTACTTTGAGTGCAAGTATTTTATCAGTGATGACGTGAAATTAACCAAAAGAGGCCAACATTCTTTAGTTGCTGTAAGCTTGTTAAGAAAAACGATAATAGTGGTTTTAATGAAACTAGGTTAATACCTTATTTCAAAATGTTTCATTGTAACGAGACAACATTGGTTATACAAGTCTAAGTATTATGAGTAACAAGTTTCACTTCCTCAGACAGTTTCGTTTGTAAAAGTGAGATGGGGGCAGTGGAATCACAAACACAGCACATTTTTAAGTCAACGTTCTCAGGAAGCTGATACTAACACTACACAGACACACGGTAATTGCGTAATTGCTACTTACCAGGCGTGTCTTTCCTACATTTTGTGGTGGAGCTTTCAGAGTTCCCCTGTTTAAGTATGAACAAGTTACTGTTCTCACAGCTAGAGCATTTTTATTCAGCTCAGCTGTCATAGATTAATTCTATGGTGTGTTAACCATTAATGTAAGTATAATAACCCTGTCTACTTGTACTGGGAAGTCCAAACAAAATGTTAACGGATGACATCTGTTTTACAAAGAAAGTGCACTTAATTACTTCTTTCATAGCGTAGACCTTGTTTGTACAATTTTCAGTTGGAAAGTAACGCAAAGGGGTCTCCGCTTCTGTTTCCTTGAAAAACACTTGGGTATGGCTAAATGCATGAATCACAATACTGGCTAAAACCAGAATCTGTGATAGGTACAATGCACATCAATTAAAAAAGCCTTTCTACTAACAGTTTTATGAGTGATGTTTGCTTCTTTAAATGTTTGATTTCTCTGTGTTTGGGCACTTTATATTAATATTTAATTAGTTGGTCATTTAAATAATAAGGGGGAAAAGGTTAATCAGTATCAAGTACAGATGAAGGTGATGGCATGCTGGCCTTACTGCAGATTTTACTGTCCAACAGTCAGCTATCTGCTGCCATAGTTCAGCAGGTCCCGTTCTCACAGACGAACAACTACCTTGTAGCCCTGATTAAACTGAATAAACCAGTGGCTTAAATATGTTTCTTTCTCTGTATAGACAAACCTTCCTATTTTCAAATTGAAGGATTCCTGTGTGAGGAGAAGATACAGTGACTTTGAGTGGTTAAAGAATGAGCTGGAAAGAGACAGTAAGGTGAGTAAAGAATAATGAACATATAGTCAAATAATTTAAGAGGGCTTGCTGAAGTAAGTAAGTATTTGCAGTAGACAGAATGGAAACTTTTAATTACAAAAGGCAAGGATTATGGTTATGCTTGAACTTTTGTGTCCTTTTAATATACTGAAAAAAGTAATTATCTTTTGCTGCACTACTGGTAAATTTGATCTACCTGCATCTGTCTTGGCCATTCTAAACTGGGTTTGTCGTCTGAGCTTAAATTTGCTGCTTTGATTTTATACCGCAGTTAGTGTGGATTTTCATTGATTTTTTTTTTTTTTTTTTTTTACCCTGTTTGCACGGACCCTTGTCCCATTCAGATTGTAGTTCCACCTCTGCCGGGCAAAGCCCTGAAGAGACAGTTGCCATTCCGTGGAGACGAGGGCCTTTTTGAAGAGTCGTTCATTGAGGAGCGGCGATCAGGGCTAGAGCAGTTCATCAACAGGTTGGTCGGTCCAACGCCTCCTAAATGAAACAAGCATATTTGTCACTTAAAATGTGTTACTGTGCAAAGTGTGAACTAGAAATTATGTTTGCATAAAGGCCAATGAGACCGAGTCTATGCTTCAATCTTGTAAGGTATGTACCAACGCTATTACTGCGCTTTCTGTGGACTTTTTTGGGCAAAAAAGTCAAAGCTGTTTAGTTTGACACAAGGCTTAATCTGATCAGTGGAAAAGTACCATCACATCTAACTAATCCACTGTTACATTTCACAAGCCTCCATAACAATCATTTAAAAAGAGCTGAATATGATTTTCTTCCCTGCTGTCTGTGCACATGTTTCTGCAGAATTGCAGGTCACCCTTTGGCCCAGAATGAGCGCTGTCTTCACATGTTTCTGCAAGAGGAAACCATTGACCGTAACTACATTCCTGGAAAAGTACGACACTAGGGTTATTGAGGGAGATGGGCAGGGGGGCTGGGGGGGGTGGGGGTGGGGTGTAAATCTTTGATGGTGTAGAGCTGACTGCCTCTTGCCTTTCTCTTCCCTCCCATCTTCTTTCGGTCTTTCTTCTTTGTGTGTCTCTTGCTCTCCCTCTGTATGTCGTTACAAAGTCATATGAACTTTATTATGGAGTTAGAGTATGTTCTTCTGCTATACTTATGGACAATGTTTCAGACAACTCTGTGACTCTCTTCCCTCTTGTGCATTTGTTTTATAAGTGTACAATAAGGAAAGCACCGCTCAGTAGTTGTCGTGTCTTGAATATTCGGCTCTTAATCGCAACTTTCAGGAATGAAAATACTGTATGATATGGTCGGACTTTTTTTTGAGTGTCATATATTCATGATTGTAAAATAATGTGAATAAAGTAGAATAATGTCTAAATGTGTGTGCTGGCGCTAATGTTTACCATAGAGCATGCAGACTGTAAATGAGAATTCTGATCCTGTTTTGTCCTCTGTTTTTTTGTGTGTGTTTTTTGTTTGTTTTGTTTTTTAGGTATGAATGAAGTAAGTTTGCTTTATTTTATTCTGCTTCTAAGAGGTTTCTGGAAGTTGAAGGTGGTTGCATGGGCACTGTAAAATCTAAAGGCCATAGTTCACAGATACTTTTTTGTTTTAAACACAAAACTTATGCATAAATTCTCACAGAGATCTGACTGCAGTCTGTTATTTTATGTTGCAAATATGCAACTCTGGTTGTCGCATTAAAAACAACCAGAATTTCACCCCTAAAAATTGGAAAAATCATGGTGTGTTGCAAAGAAGAACATTCTGCAAACCAGATTTTGCATCATTTTAGAGCTTGTAGATGTAAATTGGCTTTTAATTTGGGGGAAAGATTGACCTAAAACCACTGCTGATGTGAACTATTGTTTAATAGAGAACAAGTATTATTCATTACCTATTACAAGAGCTCTTATGAAAGGTTCCTCTTTAAACTAATACCAATACATCATCATTAATCCACAAATAATTGGCTGCATGTGCACGTGCTTTCTCTGCAATATATTTGTCTTGCTGAAATCTTTTCTTTTTTTTTCTTTTCTCCTTATATCCTTTTAACGCCTTTATGTTGTCCAGTCTGTTGGTCCAGTTCTGGGATTTTTTTTTTTTCTCTTTTCAGACAAATATTTTGCAAAAATGTCTGAAAACCAAAGCTACCACTTCTACCATCATGTAAATATTTTGGCAGTCTACATATTTATGTTCAGGTAACACTTTGTATACGAGTCTATCAGCTAAATATTACATGTCAGCACCTTTGGTTTATGTTTAGCAAGGAAATGATGCAGAATCATCTGTATATAATTGCAATTAAAAAGATCTATATTCTTCACACTCTTGCCTGTTGGTCATAAGTCCTGGAGCACAAATAGCATCATGGTAGATCTTGGCGAGAGATTAAAAAAAAAAAAAAATCTCCATTGCATGACGCTTAATGGTGTATTCAGCTGCACAGCAACCCCTCTGCTCAGGAAACATGTTCAGGATTGGATGCCGTGTCATGAAAACTGCATGCACCCTGACGTAACGTAAAGCTCCTGTTAGATCTTCCACCACAATTTCAGTTATCTGCCTGCCTTACTGAGACGACTAAATTATAATATCATCCCAATAGTGCCAGTGAAAGTGCATGCGTTAAAGTTGAAGAAAGTTACAATCAGTCTGGCAAAATAGTAGTAATTGCCATGTTAATTGGGATTTCAGGCAGCTTGCAGAGTATCCATGGCACATGAAGGTTTGTTGCCTTTGACTGTAAAGCCAAGACTCCTGCCGAGTCTTGAGAAAACATGCGGCACATGTTTAGAAAAAAAAAACCCCAAACAGCTAAAGTTAAGCAGTTAATCAAAATTGTGGTAAAGATGGAGCTCTTTTATTGCATGAACTCATCCTCATTTGCTCTGCTTGTGATAAGTTATTTTCTAACAGTGCTCTCTATTTAGAGAGGTAAATTTAAAATAACTGACCGAATCTGTTCATAGGCTGAATATGTTTGTGTTCATCACTTCTCATTGTCTCTCTCCCTCTGTCTCTCTCATTGTAAAGATGATACAGAGCGAAGCACCTACCCTGTGTACATTTATTTCTACATCACATCATTATAATGTGGATGGGAATATCAGGAGCCAAAAATATCAACAATGCAGGGGAGAAAAAAAACCCAACTATTGCTCCTGCTCAAAATTAAGAGATTCACTGTATAAATAAGTTCATGTTGTGTCTTCATTTGCTCATTCCACACACAATGTATAGAAATATTTTGATGCATCAGTATGAGGAAGACATGCTACTTATTTATATATATATTTTGCCTTCTTTTTTTTTGTTTAAGTACAGAGGTTATGCATTCTGGAAGTTTGAATTAAGTTTTTAAAAAAAGTGTTGCTTGTCTTTTTTTTCTTTTTTGCTAGCAAAGATGTGATTTTGGCTGTACCTCCCAAAGTCAAGCAACATGTAGCATCTTGGAAAAAGACAGCAATGACTCATTCCATTCAGTATATTTTACATTCTACACATGCTCTTATATGGAATTACTTGTTTTAACTTTGTCTTTGTATCTGTCTCATCATGCCTATATTTTGGCTGTGTGTTGTCGAATCAGCTAGTGGGAATGTTAATTTAGGCAAATAAACATAAACACTGTGACAAGAGGTTCATTATATGAACAATATCTCACTGTTTTAAAGTCATGATCAGCATCTGGTTTGTTGAGCATAAAAATGTCTCATTCTGTACTTATTTTCAGCTCTTTAATTCTTGATCAATATTATTGTGAAATATATTAATACATGCTGTCATTGCAGTTCCACTTTGGGTGATGAGGAACTCCCCTGTTAATTCTGTCCACCAATTAAATTTCCTGCTGCCTGCTGCCTCCTGTCTCTTTTCAGCTGGGGAGAGGAGGAATGACAATCACTAAACTTACCTTTTAGTGTATGTCACACTGAGGATCAGAGGGAAGTCAGAGTAGCTGGATGAATGGCTGCCAAATGGCAAATTCACTAATGAAATAGAAAAAGAACACTAAAAGCTTCAAAGATTTCAGTTTAAAATTTAATTGAAAACTTAAAAAAAAAATGTCACTGGCATGGTACATATGTTTAAACTTAAGAATGTAAAGTCTGGCCCAAAATAAATGAATGTATTGTTCTGTCAACATTTGAATGACCTGATGTATTACCTTCAAAAAATGCAACTCACCACTGCACATAATACAGTGTTCCTATTTCCTGAAGATTTCTAATTGTACCCGACTACACTTAATTAGTCACTTGTTCCATTGTAATATTAACAAGGCAGCCAAGACTGGTCCATTTTGTATCACTGCTGCTTTAAATATTTGGAGATAATTTTTATGTCACCTTTTACAGGAGCTTTATCTCTGAATTTGAATACTTCTTTTACACCGTTAAAGCAACTTTTAGGAAGTGAAGGCTGTCCTGTACTGCTTATAAATTAAAGGGTTTGTTGATCAGTTTTTTTTTTTAATCAGCAGATGCCATTTTTCAAGTGAACATACTTTACACCTGTAGTTTTAAAGTTTTTGGTGAAACAACATATTTTCTTTCCCTCTCTTGCAACGTAGAAATTTATACTACTTTCTGTAAACAAAAAATTTAAGAACACATTCACCATATTCAGTTGCAAGAAGAAATGACTCCAGGAATTATTTAGTGTGTAATCCCACAAACACCATGATCTTAGTTTCCTATTAGTTTGGACCAAATGACAAAAGCAAATTTGTGCAAGGAGAGAGGATCATATGAGAACCAGTTGTTGCACTTTATATCAGGTTTCGCTCAACATGAATTTTTAAAGTCCTCTAATCTTTCTCTTGCTGCCTTGGCTTGGTCTTTAGGAAATGCAGGGATTAACGGGGAATTCTGGCCACAGGTGGATTAAACCTGTCTCAGAATAGTGATCCAAAGTAGCTATGACTGTAATTAGACACAATTGTGGCTTCCACATGATCAGAAAACTCAATCACGAACAGTAGATTTGTACAGTAATGCACCCCTTGTGTTGCACTGAACTCTGAGACCAATTTGAAAAAGTCAGGTTTGATTTGACATAGATATGTCTCAGCTTTTCGTCTCTTCAAAAATAAAGTTGTACAATTGTTCAAAAAAAAAAAAATTAAGGATTGAATAATGACATGAAAGAATGTGTAGGACCCCTGGGATACATACGCCAACAACGACGCTCCACATGTATGAGGACGGTGACCTATAAAACTAGTAAGCTTTGATGTGTTGGCCTTGTCCTGAGTAATGAAAGTAGGCTGACAGGATGGGTACAGAGAGCCATGGTGGAGATTAGGCTGTGTTTTTCTTCGACATTTTAACTATGGAGTCCAGTGTGCAACCATGACGCTTGTTGTATTTGCTGAGACACCCAGTTGGGTGAACTTGATAAAGTGGAAGTAAATTGAAAGAGCAACCCAAAGCAGTGTGACTGAGCATGAACAAAAAGTGAGACGAGTGGCTACAATAGTACCATCAGACAGGGAGGGATTGCTGGAGAGAGAGAGAAAATACAATGTAAAAATCAAAAATCCATTTACTAAAGTTTTCTCTACTTGATAAAAAAAACTCAAGAAAATAGGAGGGTTGATATATATATAGATATATATATACACACATTCTGGGTATACCTAGATTGTACAACTCGTAAAGTCAGTAAAGCTGCCATTGACTTGCAGGGCCTGATGAATGCAGTGACAATGGCATAAAAAGAATAGTGAACATGAAGGGCTCATGTCTGAGACCTCACCTTTCCTGACATAAAACCGTGTAAAAGTCAAACTGAATATCCATTATAAAGTTGTAGTTCTGCAGCATTCTGTGAATCTGATTTAGAGTGGTGAAAGTATACCTGCAACTGTCTGCACTCACAGATCATCAGTGTGTCCTGGGCAAGAAGAGTAAGGCCTGTAAGATGAGAAGAGCACTGTCCCAACAGTTAAGCATGAAGGCTGGAGGGGCCATCCTGGTAAAGTCAATGAAGTCACTTGGATGACTTCACTGGCACTTGGATTCATTTAAAAAAGAAAGAAAGAAATGCAAGACCTCAGTGCCTGAACCCTGGGAATCACTGAGGGATCAACGGATATCAGTATTATGCCAAAGCAGTAAATTATTTCAAAGCTAGTAATAACAATGTAATTTTTTATTTTAGAAAATCATCAGTCACAAATGGAATAATCACTCTACAATCATCCCAATGATTCAAGCATATTTCAATTAAATAATATTACTCTACAAAGGGAAATTACGTATTGTAGTAATTCTGTCACTCAGTAATATAGTCACTGTAGAAGATTATAGCTGAGTGCAGCAGAGAAGGGAAAAAATTCCATCATAATGTATTTCAAAATAGAGTACCAAATACAGTATCTCATTTACATATATCAACAACAACCACAAGACACAAGAGTCTCTGCATGTGTGAAAATAAAATAATATTTTTTTATATTTAAACAAATACTTAAAATAGAAAATAATTGAGAAGCACTGGCCTAGACATTAATATCTAACTCTAGCCAGTGGTTCCCAAACTTTGTGGGCCCTCTTTGTGCAGATAAATACCCCTACCACCATCATCACACACACCTCTCCTCATCCCAGTATTAAATACAGAAGAGTCCACACCTCATGCAATTTGCAAACCGGAAACAGAATACAGTATACTACAACATCATATTCAAATGTGGTCTACAATTTAACAACCCAGAGTCCCACAGCAGGCAGGTGGTGCTATAATTTAAAATCTCCTGAATTCTCTGCCAACTCCTTGTGTTGTGTGTAAAATGACACAGTTTACCAGTCTACTATAGGGTATTTCTATTTTATGATGCCACTTTGGGTTCTGTTGCATCAGACAGCACCAATGACATACCCCCCTTTTGTTTTCTTTTTTTGAAATATGCAGGAATCTTGTAACTGATTTACATAACTTCATCAAGCACTCTTCTGTTATATGTTGGATTAGATATTGCAAGATGAAGCTTAATTAACAAGGAACACTAAAATAGAAGAATGAACATCACACAGCCGACCCTTCTGTATGTTCGGGTCACTGGGTGCATATTCACATAAAAGAAACTGTTGAATTTTCCGCTCGTCTTTGAATCTGTAGAACAAAGCAGCGGCTGATGTGAAGTATGTAGAGCCTCGGCCTATACATAGCTGTAAAAAGGAGGAGCCTGGATTCCCATATATGGACATGACATCACTACTACAGGATCACTCATAGGCACGTTCACTCTTCTCTACCTTCAATATCTAATACAATGACGTTGTTGTATGTTCTTCCTTGACGTTCAAGATCACCTATAAGTTAATTATAGTGTATAAGTTAATCTTATCAGAGCTTCACACTCTTCTGCGCACAGTCTCATTCATAAGTGCGAAGCTCCGCCCTCCAGTTTGTTTGTACACACACACACACCCCCTCCCCCCCCCTCCCCCCCCCCCCCCCCCCCCCCCCCCCCCCCCCCCCCCCCCCACCAGTGATTAAAACCACACACGCTGAAACCGGGCGGGATATTTCATCAGCAACCACGGACACGGCGCCGCCAATCCCCCGTCTTTATTCTACTAATAAGGTATTAAAGGTAACACACTTTGTATGTCTTAAATACATTCAAAAACAATTTTTTTAGATGGTGTTATAATTAGGTTTTCGTCTCGTTGTAACGTCTATTTACCAGTTGTAACGTTTACTTACGTGGAGGTAGACTGATGCAATCCTCCTCGTGTCTTGTCAGTTATATGTTGGCGCACTGTGCTAAAAAGAACATAGCGTTCTCCTCGTGCATTTATTACTCTGTGTTTGGGTGCAAACATTTATTTGTAACTGTTAAGCGTTATACCCATGTCGATTTGATTCACAGTAGTTAACGCTTCGTAAAGAGGCTTAATTTGTCATTTGAGCGCGGAATCAGCTGATGTAGTTATTCCACCGCGTCACGGAAACCGAGATCAAGGTAGAAACCGGAAACTTGATGAAAGATGACCACCTCGAAAGAAACGTTTAAATTGTCTCCTCTTGTTGAACGCACGGCTGGACACCTAATCGTGTTGATAGTCGACGTTTTCATTCATTGTTTTGGTCTTAGCTGGTTAGCATGGTGTGCTACCTAGGTGCCACTATCAAGGCGTGGGGACGAACGATATGCTGCTTTCAAAGACCCCCAACAGCGTCAGATATCAAAATACCCGCTGAATTGTTTTAAAGTAACATTAGTAACATTACTACCGCAAAATGCACATGCATTTTCACGCTGTGCTCATTTTGAAACCAATTATATCAAACCGCTGCACACTGATAGAGACTGATGCAATAAAACTCGGACAAAATGATGCTTACTTAAATTGTTTTACAGAGCAAGTGCAATGAATGCTGACGCAACCTTTATGTTTAACGTTAAAAAACGTATAGTACTGCCTCCACAAGACAGTTTTATAGTATATCATATAAGGCATCCACCGAAAAAAAACATTCGTTTTTACGTGAGTTATAATTGTAACGTAAGCAATTACTACATTCCTCAATACACGCAACGGTAACACCACGCGAGCACACCGGAGCAGCGTAGCTTGCTAGGGTTTCAGTCGGGACAGATGGACTTACATCCAGATGAATATGGTGTGCACAACTTGTAAGTATTATACCTGTCAATGAATTTAACCTTTCCAGTGATGTCAGCGTCACTTGCGAGAATCTAAAATGTGAGCAGCCGTTTCTAGTTAAGTGCCAGGCTGTCTGGTTGCAGGGTGTTTCCGTGTCTGTTGCGTCAGCCGGCTAAAAGTCACCGCACAAACACCATGTTTACATTAATGTGTGTACATGAGTAGATATTCGAGGGTAACCTGACACAATTTAATCTTATTTTGGTGTTCGTTCTAAGTGGTTTATTGTAGACAATATCTCTACAGTTGATGAATGACTCTGACACTGAGGGTACGGAGATCACCGGGGTCCATCTGGTGTCCTTTTTAAGCAGTTAACTTCCTCTAAGATCCTTCAATGGTTTAATGGTATTGCGTACTGTTGAATGAGAAATATGCAAAAAAAAAAAAAAAAATCTTTGAACAACAATATTTTCAGAAATGTAATTTATCATTCGTATCATCTTTCAGCCTTTAATTGATAGTACTTTTGTACACCTTACACCTTATACTAATCATTACCTTATTTTTTTCTATTTTTGTAATATATAGCACACCTAAAAAGAAAAAAATGGAGTCATATGAAGTAGACAAGAAAAAATGTTAGTATAAAAGTCAATCAAAGATCAAAATCAAAAGTCAGTCAAAATAAATATAAGAATCACATTTTTAAAAAAAAGCATTTTCTAGATGATCCTAACTTTTCCTGGTTCAGGATTGTGAGCAGTCTTGGCATCGTGGGAAAGGGATCAGGTTCTTCCTTTGTCACATTCCATTTCACAGGGAGAGCACTTTTTGGCAGGAGTGCTCACGTCATGTTAGGTGATTTAAAAGGTCGCCCAGTTCAGTCTCTGTGGTCGGTATGTCCACAGATTCGTTAATAAAACTATAAGGGCTTTAAGTTTGACCGCACTATGTACCACACTGCTCCAGACGTCTTTAGAAGCCATTGCATGACGGCTTCAGAATGGCTTACTCTTTATAGTCTACTTTTCAGGTGCATTTTTTCTATTAATAATATAGTGACCTATAATAGTTTTGACAATATGCATGTACCATTGCATGGTCTTCTGGTGGAAGTTTAGCCCTGCAGGATGTGTTGACATGTGCTGTCAGAAGAAACTCACCGGTACAGAATACATTAATCATTTTAACGTAGGATTCACATATGTAGTCAGAGGCAGCACAGTAGCTCAGGTGCTGGAACCTCCACATCAGGTTGATTGGTGAATATTAATCGACCAGTTGTGAATTTGCTTGGTTTTCTTTTTTGGAAGAGTTGACCAATCTAGGATTTGCTTTACCTCAGTCTTGCAGGCTCCAGCCCCCTGTGACCTTGAACTTTGAAATACACTCTTTAAACATTTCTGACATTGACATTTATATACTTTGAGTTGCAGTGTTTGGAATAAAACAGCCTAATGTTTTGGTTCGTCTCACAGGTAGCTAAGAGGAACCTTGTGTAGCAGAAATCATGACCATGGTCCACTTCCATAATCACAGAGTGGCACCGTTAACAGTGGCACTCAAAACAAACCTGTTGACAAAGACAGAAAAAGGAGCAGGAATAAGCTATAATGAGGTTAGAAGGTTTGTTACTTCTCCAAATAATCCTCTTACAGTATGTGGCAGCAGTTGGAGCAGTGCTCGGTCGAGTAACAGGACCATTATCCCTGAAGCCTGTTATAACCGGAGCGCTTGTGGCCCCAGTTGCTGCTTACAGCCCTCCGGGATAAAGAGCCTTTCAGTTAAGTCTCACTTTTTAAAAAAAAAAAATGTCACAGCTCTTGTAAACAAAGAGGCAAGAAAACAAGCATCACATGTTCACACTGAATATTTGTTTCCAGTGAAAGTCTTGTTCTGTCATTTTTAACAACAGCAACGCAGATTGGCTGTTGGTGTCACAGTCGTCTTTTCACACCGTTGTGGGTGGGCTAGTGGAACTCGCGGACGACACTTATGTGAACCAAACCTCCGAGCAGCCTGGCAAACTGGCCTCGCTTACACAAACGGGCGCCCTCGTGAAACCCACAAGGAAAAGATTATGAACTAGCTGACGTGATGGACGCCGTGTCAGTTATTAAGGTGGTTGCTTTAATGAGACCACCATAGTGCCAGCAGATCTGGTTTTTTTCTTTTTCACTTTAAAGTGAGAAACTTGACAAGGTGAAAGTTTTATTCTTCCCCATCCTCCATTTTGCATAGTTGCCCTTCAGCGCAATTGTCCTCAGTGAAGGGTGGATTGGTGCTGGGTGAACCCCCCTGAGGAGATCACAGCCAGCTGGGCATAGTAGTTTGGTAATAAATGTTTATTAACACAACGCTGACACCCTCAGATCTCAGTTCCTGGTGTGCGAGTGGAAAATGCTACTGGAATGTCACACCAAGCAGGGAGTGGGAGGATTTCCACCAAGTACCAGTTTCCCAACAGTCTTCAGAGGGCTGGATGTTTATTATGGTGGTTTTCAGGTGCTCTGTGTTGTTTTCATTTCATTGTTTGACTGTTTTTCTCTCTATGTTCGACTGTACAAGGCAGGATATTCTTTTGAAGTGGTAAGACTAGACATGCTTTGATAATTGGGGTATGTTGATTTTGCGGTATTAATAGAATTGTCATTGTACTAAAACATTGTGAGAGCGTGTATCTTATGTTCCATAAAGGGCCAAAATTAGATCATAACCTAAAGCTGAAACACTTTGTTGTCTTTTTAGTCTTTTAGAGTTGTCAAACTTAAACCTTGCATGCACTGAACTGAGATTTTTTTTTTTTTTAAGTCAGCCGCACAGCAAGAGTTTCAGAACTAAGACTCAGCTGGTTACTAAAGTAACCCCAAAAAACTGCAGCCTTATCTTTTGGACAATGCTCGTCCACAGAAGTTGTCCCTTTATCATATTATTTTGGAGAGTATTTAGCGAGATTTTGCCTGCTGCTGTGTGTTTTTAACTTGACTCTACTGGACATTAGATGGAGGAAAAACATTTAAAAAATGGACATTTTCAGCCTATTATTCAGTCCTTGTGGATAACCAGACTCAGATGGTAAAACTGTGCCATGCAGTCTGCCGGGTTAAGGTTTCACGTCTCCGCATTGCTGACTGACCGGCGAAGTGACCGACAGGCCCGAAATGTTAAGGAATCAAGTGTCACGGCAATAATGGACTCAGGCATGTGCATCATTGCTTTTAACAGCACCCTGGCCCCCCCAAACCTGAATTAGTTTGTTCTCGTTTTTAGAAGCGACAAACGTCATTCAAACGTAGGACCTTTTGTTATTATTATCTTTGTATTCTGTCAAATTCCCCTGATTGTTACTCTAATCTCAAAGACAAACATGCCCTTGTTCCCAGAGAGGCAGAGTACAGTGTTTTAATTACTAAATGCTACTGATTGTTATACATTTTCTGCACTTTCAGGGCAACAGAGTTGCATTATTATGTAAACGAGCAGATTAGTCATTTACAGTCCATTTTTTTAACGGTTTTTGAATAGTGAGGCATTTTCAGATGAGATAAACTTGCGTTGCCCTTGACATTACAAACATGCTGTTGGCTAGAGTTACATGGGCCTCCAGGAGTGTTACTTGTAAATGACAGTCCACTGCACATGCAGGTTTGAACTTAATTCCCTGGGATCTCAGCATCAATTCTGCAGAGAGAAAAACAAAACACTTCTTACTTGGGCATTTTTGCTATCATCTGAAATCCCTACAGTTATGAAGTGGATTTTACATATGTGTTAAACCATCACATGATCTCAGCATTCATGTGTCACAACCAGTTTTGTACTTGAATACCCTTGAATGCAAGTGTGTTTGACTAACACTCTGAATTAAGACACATTTTACAGGAGTACAGTAAAATATTTAAACATTTCTATATCACATTCATTTCATTCATATCACAAGATTCAAACTTAAAGAATGTAACATGGCATTGGGCATTGTGGTTAAATCTGTTGTAAATGTCACTCAAGAATGTCCAGCAACATTTTTATGTGGGGTAGTTGTATTGTGTGAGTCATGCATAGTCAGGACATGACACATACACTCTTTGTTAAATTCTCATGTATTAAATTGGTTTTGTGTGCACGTGTTGATCCATCTCACCTCCACAGAGGAAAAAAAAAAGTTAAAGGATGATATCTGTCCTGGCCAGATGTGCTCTCCTGAGTGTCCTTGGCCTGTTATGAACTGTTCATGTGTTTCATACGTGAACAAACACATTATGTGTGCGTTAGACAGATGTAATCATTATTTACCCTTTCCTGAACTTTACAAACTCTTTGCTACTGACGTAAAATAGTTTTGTTGTTGTCCTTGAGGCTGGTTTTGTCTCTTGTTCTCCTACTCAGATGATAATGTATGTGGAAATCACTAATGCTATATACAAAAGTTTAGCTCATTTCTGCAATAAATCGTAGGATGTTCAGACGGTTTATGATATGAAGTCAGTTGAAAAAAACATGGGTAATCTATAACTTCACTTGTAATTTTAATGTCACTTGAGTTCATTATTGTAAGTGTAGAGAGTTTAATGTAGAGAGTTTACAGTTTGCAAGCATTCTCAAACCCAGTCCAAATGCAGTGAGTTTGCCTTATCACGTTGCCAGTTCACGCTGTCCTCCCTCTCTCTTGTTGATATTAGCTTGAATCTAATCACCATCTCCTCTCAATCTGGTTTTCCCAGGCTTCTTCCCATCTGTTGAAAAAACATAACATGAGTAGTTGAGTGCCCTTTCTCGCAGTGAGGGAGAGGTGAGGCCTTACGCTAGGTGTTCTTTTGTTTTTACAGGGTGTGTACGATAGCAGGCTTATTTGTCAAAGTAAAACCAAGATTAATTTTAAGCCTCGCAGGACAGGACAGGGTTTACTTTTGTCTTCACGAGGTTTCTCTCTATGCCCCACTGTGTCTCATGATGTGATTCTAAGCTGGAAAAAGGTGGAGGTAAGAATTCCTGGAAGTTGCGTAACTGGTAATAATACAGGTTCCCATGTGGCGAAATAGGTTTTTTTTTTCCCTCTCTGTCTACTAAACTGCTGACTGCCACTTTTTTTTTTTTTTTTGCAGAAAATCATATCTTAGGGAAGTTTCCAGCATCTTTTGTTCTACTCTCCATCAGAGACATTGCGTATCTTATTGGTTTAACCCAGCTTGAAGTGGATCTGTTCCAGAGTTGATGCATTCTGTGAACTTTTCTGCAATTTTTTTGGTTGTAATACCTTAGCATGGTTTGCTTTTGGTTCAAGCACATTTTGAATCTTGAAAGATTCAATTGTTGGAAGGGAAAGATGTCATAATCCAACTTTTAAATTCCAAATGTAGAGCTTTGGCAATTGCTGAATAGAGCCCTGTTTTGAGTTCTTGTTTTTTTTTCTTGTTTCTTCACAGGACCTAATCCATTGCAGCAAAATACTGTGACCACAAACCTGCCACTTCCTGTTTTGTGTACTCAAGTGAGTCTTGCATCAGTGAGCACACATATGTTAGAGGACCAATACTAACTGGATACTTGTTTACCTCATCTCCCCCAACGCATTGTTGCATTCACATTCAACGGTTTCAGGTCCACAGACTGACACTAGAAGTATTTAAATTTCAAATTCCGCGCCCACATACAGTCACTGTCAACATGGCCAGTAAACTATCCAACTTCGGCAAAACCCTGCTGCGTCGCCGGGCATTAGACTGTTCTGGTGAAGAGACCCAATTCGCCCGCTGCTTATCCACCCTGGACCTCATTGCTTTGGGAGTGGGATCTACGTGGGCGCTGGTGTCTACGTCCTCGCTGGCGAGGTCGCCCGAGAAAAGGCAGGACCAGCCATCGTCCTCTGCTTCCTCATCGCTGCTCTGTCCTCCATGCTGGCTGGCCTCTGCTACGCTGAATTTGGCGCCCGGGTCCCCAAGACGGGCTCTGCATACCTTTATAGCTACGTGACGGTTGGAGAAATCTGGGCCTTCATCACAGGGTGGAATCTCATCCTCTCTTATGTCATAGGTGAGTTTCAGTTTCAGTAGAGTTTGTTGTTGACCAGTTGGAGCTAAATCCCAATAAGATATCAGAAAATAAGTCAAAGGACAAAACAATGTTAAGTTATCTTTTTTGATCTAATCTCTTATAGGTACGGCCAGTGTGGCCAGGGCTTGGAGCTCAACATTTGACAACCTGGTTGAACAAAAGATCTCTGGCTTCTTTAAAGAGTCCATGGCAATGAAAGTGCCAGGTGGAGTGCTGGCAGAATACCCCGACCTGTTTGCCCTGATCCTGGTCCTGCTGCTCACCGGTGAGTTTGTTAGGACCGTTCTCTGTCTCAACTCTCAGAGATACAACTTCTGTAGTCTGCTCTTAGTTAGATGCTTAAAGGCCATGCATCTAAAAGCAGAAATTAAACTGTTAAAAAATTCCAGTTTGGTTGAACTGCCAACCAACACACAATTGAATGCAACCTTTGAAATAGACTTGTGTTAAGCTCTGCTTAAATGGTTCATATATATATATATATATATTGTAAAGTATGAATTGTTCATAACTAGGGCTGGGCAACAATTAAAAATTTTAATTGTGATTAATCTCATTATTTCCCTGATTAATCACGATTAATTTCATTGTATACGCAAAATCAAACAATGAATTCAAAAGTAGTGTAAAATGCACTCTTATTTAAATGTTCTGCTGCCATATGAACTATGAACACTTTTAACATCAGCACTTGTCAGTAACACATATTTAGTGTAAATCTCATTAAATAAAAATGTAAAATAAAATTAAGCTTATTGCCACTGCCGGGGCATAAATGTCATCCTGTTTTTATGAAAATAAAAAAAGTTTACAAACAAAAATCCAACAAAATGATTGTGGCTCAGCACAATCAGAACATTAAAACAGGCAATTTCTGAGGTAACAGCAGAAATTTTTAACAGGGAGTTCAACTTGGCAGTTGTTAAAAATAACCTTGTTTCTGTCAAATCCTCCGTCTGGGAGAACTTTAAAATGAAAATGCCCATGTTAAAGGTTCAGTAACTTTACCAATCTGTGTATCATTCATATATATATATTTCAATTGTCAATCAAAAAAAAAAAAAAAAATATATTTCGTTTTTATATCTAACAAAAAAAAAAATAAAAATATATATATATATATATATATATATATATTTCGATTTTAGACCTGGATCATAAAAACGAAATTAAAAAACGGGCCACAGAACTGAATTTGTTTTATAATCGAGGACTGGATTTTCTGTTGTCATTACGCATCTGTGCCACTAGATGGAGCCGCACTGAAGTAACCAGTAAGAACAGCAGGACAGTGAACACATGGAGCAGATCTGATGGAAAATGGAGGAATGACGCGAAAGTTTTGTTGCAGTCCAGAATTTTTTTTTCCAGACAGAATTGTTAATATTACTACCTGAACTGTAAAGTACACATATTTTTACCGTTCTCCATGTCTGTTTTAGCTTTTCCGCATGTTTACCTGGTTCCGGTTCCGCAGCAGCCAGTAACAGACTTTTCAAAACAAAAGCATCTGAGCAACATGTGTTAACGCGTGATAAAACAAATGTCGGCGTTAATAAATTCATGAGTTAACGCGATAATAATGCGTTAACTTGCCCAGCTCTATTCATAACATTTAGTGTTTATAATAACCCACTGAAACTTCATGAATTGTCTAATTAGTCAGTCAAATCACTCCATAACAGACACAACAGTTGTCACACTAACCTTGGAGCTAATGTGGCATTTCATTAACAGTGTTAGAAAACAGTAACTAGTGGACGGGTGTCACTGAGTGATGATTTGTTGGAAGTGTTAAAGTATGGACTTTTCCTTCCACATGGAGACATGTTGTTACTGATGATGAATTTGAATTGTTTACACTCTCTTCCTGAAACTTGCTGCTTTCAGGGCTTCTGGCCTTTGGCGTAAGCGAGTCTGCATTGGTGAACAAGATCTTCACGGGCATCAATCTGGTGGTTCTGGGGTTTGTTATAATCTCTGGATTTGTTAAGGGGAACAGTGCCAACTGGAACCTCACAAAGGAAGACTACTTCAGCTACAGAAATAACACAAATAGCAGCAACACGTGAGTATCTGTAGGCTGTCTTTGCATAAAAACTACCTGAAGTATCTTTTTACTCTTTTATCTGTGCCTGATTGCTGATATATACATTCTTTTTGCTCAGGGTGGAGAAAGAATTTGGAGAGGGAGGTTTTGCACCATTTGGCCTCGCTGGAGTCTTGTCTGGTGCAGCCACCTGCTTTTATGCCTTTGTGGGCTTTGACTGCATTGCTACAACAAGTGAGTGTTTTTTAACAGTTTCACAACAAAGACGGTGGTGAAAGGAGTCACAGGAATGACAATATGAACAATGTGCCCTTATTATATGGCCATATGAATATAGTAGCCGTATTGTAAACTGCTTTTGATAACTTACTTTTGCTTGGCATTATGCAAGATCACATGGCCTGATGCAGCAATGTGATACAAGTCAGAGTGCCATTTGAGAAATGCCAGCCACTGCTCTGACCTTCAGGGGTCATTCAGATGCAGCAGACTGCAACAAAATTATAACTGGTTCATCCTATATTGTTTTTCCCACTTTGTCCTCAGGTGAAGAGGCAAAGAACCCGATGCGATCCATACCGATTGGCATCGTTGCCTCTCTGCTCATTTGTTTTTTCGCCTACTTTGGTGTGTCTGCTGCTCTGACACTGATGATGCCATACTACCAGCTGAACACCCAGAGTCCTCTGCCCGAGGCCTTCAGCTACGTGGGCTGGGGTCCTGCCAGATATATAGTAGCTGTGGGTTCTCTCTGTGCTCTGTCCACCAGGTAAGGATGAGGGAAGCCAAATAGTTTCGACTACCACACTTATAACGCCATATAAAGGTTTTACTATACAAGTATAATGCTCACTGCTGGTCTCTTCTCAGCCTCCTAGGTTCTATGTTCCCCATGCCCCGAGGTTATTTACGCAATGGCAGAGGATGGGCTGCTGTTCCGTATTTTGTCCAGGATGAATCCTCGTACAAAGACCCCAATCCTGGCTACCATTGTTTCTGGCATTGTTGCAGGTAAGAGCTCTCTTTGCTTGCTGTGTTTTTCCCAGATGCATATCTCCTTTGACCATGTTCTTTCATTGCCTCAAGCCAGCAGGCTATCTTTGCTGTGCCATATTGTTGCTGTGGAGACTTGCTCTGTGTGGCAGTCTGCCTGTCACACTGACGGTTCAGAATCAATACTACTAAAGCAAAACAGCAAATCAAGTTTTTTTTCCCCCCTTTTTTCTCCACGAAACAAGTTGTACTTTGTAAAATGTCAAACTCACAATAGTATTTTTCTTTTGACAGCTCTGATGGCCTTTCTGTTTGACCTGGGAGCCCTGGTTGACCTCATGTCGATAGGAACTCTGCTAGCATACTCTTTAGTAGCCATCTGTGTCCTAATTCTCAGGTAGGAATAATTTCTTTCTTGACTACCACATTTCTCCTGTCTGAATTTGTAATTATGTGTCAACTCTGTAAGAGCTGATGTACAAACATCAATATCCATAAAGTGAATTTAAAAGCATAATTATATCCTAATCTTTTGTCAATGTACAATGCAAAGGTCTTAAAAATTTTATGCACTAGGTCACCAATGGTTTTGATCCATTTCTCTTTAGCATTAAGCTATTTGGAATCTATCAATGGGGTGAATATTTTCTGGTTATGCCAGTCTAAATAATCCACCATACCTGCCTCACCAGGTACCAGCCAGGCACCCTGAATTCATCCAGTCAGATGGAGAAGCTGGTAGAGCTGGTGGAAGGAGAGAAGGTGGCAGTAAGTGGAGGAGGACAGTGGGGACGAGTACAGCACAGAGATGGAGGAGAGGCCCCTCCGAGAGACCTTCACTGTCAAACTGCTCTTTTGCCCAAGTAGAAAGACCCCAACTCAGACATCTGGGACCATCGTCTATGCCACCACTGCTATCATTTGTACGTTTTTTTTCTGATAAGGGCTAAAAAAAAAAAAATCCATAAGTACAGTTTGTAAATTTGGTTGTTGGTGTTTGTCAGCACTTGTCTAAGTCGGTTTAATCCTCTGTCTGCAGCGGTTCTCATCACTGCTCTGTGCATTATCCTGGCTAACTGTCTGCCACAGCTGCTTGCCGGACATCCAGGTGTGGTGGTTCCCATTGTCATTTTGGCTCTGCTCTCTGCTGTCTGCGTTGTTATCATCTGGAGACAGCCGGAGAGCAAAGAGGCTCTTACCTTTAAGGTAGATATCAATCCTGAGAACATTTAGGAGCATTTATGTTTTTGATTATTATTTCTTGGTGACTTAGCTCCCCAATTCCCACATGGCTCTGCTTAGTTTTAACATTTTATCTTTATGTCTTCAAGGTCCCTCTGCTTCCCTGGTTGCCCTTGTTCAGTGTTTTTGTCAACATCTACCTCATGATGCAGCTGGACTGGGGAACATGGTGCCGCTTCACTGCCTGGATGATTATTGGTATGTTGAACATCACTGGTTGTGTTTTTATTTCTAGTACTCCACATGAGTGTAATTGTTTAATAACTAACCATTGCTTCTTTCCTCTCCCTCTAGGTTTTGCCATATACTTCCTCTATGGTATTAATAACAGCAGTGAATCTGCCAACAGGTCATCCCCCGCGCTGCATAACAAGAGCCCAATTTACAAGGGTGCCCCTGATGAGAGTGATGCAGAAGCAGGCAGCCCCTGATACAGACCTACACACCAACACCTGGGGGAAGGGGGGGAGGGGGGTGCAAAGCATGTACACTAATTTTTGGCTGGAATGCTGCCCTGGGTTTAAAAGGGGGGGAGGCAAGAAAAACCCACACATCTTACCTCTGACTTAAAGGCTGAATAACTTGATGGCTTGACACTGCGACAGAGCCTTTCTCTGGCCCAGGTGTCTGTTTTAAACCAGTATGTCACTATTTAGCCTTAGCCCACAGCAGACATTTACTTGCCTAAAACACATGCTTTGGCTAGACCTCACTAACACTGGGTACTGTGGTACTCCTTGTGAAGATGTGTTTTCTTGTTAACTGAAGTTGTAACTTGGAACAATGTTACTTTTAACTGTTATTATCCGTTATGAGTATACTGTGGCTGTCTGCTGAGTCATGTCGCCACTAGAGGTAAATAAAAGTATGTAAATCACTATGAGGCATAACTTGAGCCAATGAGTTTACAACTGTAACAATAGCATTGATTTTGTTGTATTCACTTCTTCTAATTTATTTTCTGCTTCAGTAGAAGCCCAGATGGCAAGAAATCAGTTTGTTTCCTCAACAGACCACTGCTGCTTCACTTGAAGATCCATCTTTTTTTTTGTTTGTTTTTGTTGAGTACACCAGCCATATGTTTTTAAAGATGGTGCCCCCAGTGTCGGAGTTGGTCTCCTCAATGCTTCCCCCAGTCCTTGAGACAAGTATTTTGTCGCTCTGGACCACTAGTAAAGAGTTAGTGCTAGCAAAGCACAATTTTTTTTTCTGGCCTGGAGCCAGTTCTGTAGTGGTCAAGACAGAATTAACTGGTTTCAGTCTGGCACTCACTCTAAACCAGTTCTGGAACTGCTGGAACTGGGGACTGAGTGTCAAATTAATCTTTAGACTGCGACTAAACATGTCTAGTTTACTCGGCATGTTACTAGTATAGTATCTTGTTTGCGTGTCAACAGGCAGCTGTCACCAGTGTGGTTGAGGGTAGGTCAGTAGCACATGGCCGATGCAGATATCGATGTTCAGTGTTTGGAGCTGGCATAAGTGCTTTACATACTCGGTCCACCTCTCGAACAGCACTAGATTACAACATCACATTGTTGAAAGAATGAAAGTACTTGGCACAGATTACCCATGTGTTTTTTTGCTTTGCTTAACTGCATTCACAGACATTGGGTGGCCTTTTTTATATATTAACTTTGAACTTAAACTTTTCAGTTTGAGTCAAAATACAGAAATTGAAGTAATCCATTGTTACTTAAAACGGTTTCATATTTGTATTTTCTCATTTCCTTTGCAATTTATATTGACAGAGAAGAGCTGGATGAATTTTGAATTCAAATTAATCGACCAGCTCTTAATATAGACATGCCTGTCTGTTTGGGTTTTTTCCCTTCTTTCTTCCTTTCTGCCAATCTGTGGAGGATGTGCTTATGAAGAGCTCTTTTATCACTTCAGGCCATCTTATGATCTAAAAAAAAAACAACATGAATTGTGACATGTGTCCACCTCTGTCAGAGCAACAGAGAAGGGTCACTATCACTATCTGAACACTAATTTTTTATTATTTTTTTTTAACTATTTTTCCTCTTTACTTGCTGGCAGTTTCCTCCTCCACAAAAGTTCATTCTTAGTTTCATTTGAAACTTGTTCTTGGCAGCTTCATCTGTCTCTTTCATTTTATTTTCTTAGTGGTTTACTTGCTTCTGTCCGATAGAACTGTTAATATTTAAATGTTCATAGTGTTGTTTATTTGAGGTAGCTATCTTTTTCTTTTTTGCCTTCTCATGTGCTTTTTAGATGTTGTATTACATGTCACTTGTACAGTTTTTAGTCTGCTGATTCTTTTGGTCTGCTTGTTATTTGTGTCGGTGTATCATCACCATTTTTTGTTGGTTGTTTCATCATCATATATTTGTGATCATTTGTGACCAAAATTATACTTTTTTTTGGGGGGGGGGGGTGCTTTCCAAAACAAAGATTGGCCACTAAAAGTTGGTCTTTAAATTATTTGAAAACATATTTTTAACCTTTTAGCCTTTGCAGCCAGCTTAACTTATTGTTAATAGCTTTTTGCTGTTATAGTAAAGTGCTTTATTGTAGAGTGTACAGTATTTGTTAAAAAAAAGAGAACTGGATCTTTCCTTTGTATAATCCTGTAAATTATAGAAAAACTTTTTTTTTTAGAACCAGTCTCCTTAAATGTCTGTAGAGAATCGAGAGGTGACTGTAGATTTGCATTCAGCTGGGACTTTTTCCTTTTTTTTAGAAGATGCTGAATACAAACTGGTGCCTCTGGAGCCATCTGTCAGCCCGAGAAAAGCTCTAGGGCTGGTAAAGAAAAGAGTCCACCACAGATCCCATGTTAAGTCTGCTTTTCAATCTTCAGTGTGAAGATTTATGTTTTCAAGCTTACTTGACACTAAACCTTCAAAAGGTCACGTGTTGAAGTTGTGACTCACTGAACTCGTCACACCGATCGACGTGCCTTTCAATATTCAATCTGGTCATCTCTTGTTCTCGCTGTCTCACTAACAGCTACAATCTGTTTTTGTTTTATATTCTGTACATATTAAAGTCATGTAAAAAAATGTATTTTACTTTATTTTTTAATAAAAGTGATTCATGCTTATTCCAGCATGTCTTTTTTGCCTCGGTTCTTTTGAAAGGCTCTTCTCTAGTTGAAACAAACTGGTTTTCTGTGAGTCACTGATTTGTGAGTCACTGATTACTCACTTAAATATGTTAACAATCTTATCTTGTTTTATTAGTTTTAAAACCAGGACATTGGCAGGCCTAAACAAGTTCTATTCTTGAAATTCCTTTTTGATTGCCTAGATCCTCTTAACATGGTTAATTTGTACAGGAAATTCACTGACTGACATTGCAACAGAAAACTGAAATACCCAAAATACTACGTACTTTTGAACTGCCACCATGACACTAACACTGCATTTACTTCCTAAAGAAAACATAATGATAAACTGTAAAAATCAGTTAGCAAACGGAAGACAAGCATCATGACATGCTGAACAAAGAGTTGTGTTTAATAATTATGGGTGTGCCATGCATTCCTTTTTTTTTTTTTTTTTACAGTAACATCCTGCTATGTAAAATGAAACTTGCGTAACAAATTCAACACTTCACAGACTGAAACACACATCCCCCTCAGCCAGACATATCAGTATGTACGTGATTTTATGACTACATGAGATTTCCATCAACTCAAATACTCTCGCATGGTTCTTTTGGCAAATTTTTTTCTATGAAACACAGCTTCAGTAAAAAAATAAAAATGGATGAAACTTTCTTTACTCAGTTTATTAAGTGGATGATGTTTATGAGTAATGCCTAAAATGGCATAAATGAGATTAATATCAATTTAATATTTACAGGAAATATCAAATAACTAGTTTTTAATTAAAGACAGGATAAGTGATTCTTCATGATTTCTAACAGGAAATATAACATTTATTAGTGCTATTACACTCACCTTTCTGGTTCTGTAGAGGATGCTGAATCAGTGGTGGTTGGTTTTAAACCAGGACGTAAACTTCTTAAGAGTTTACAGATCATAATTCCTTGTTTTCCTCCGTTCTCATCAGATTTCCAACCAACACCTAAGGAGAAGGTATTTCTTTCTTCAGCTACATAGCCTGGGTATTCAGCCACAGTAATGCTTGATTTACTCACTAAATCAAGCATTACATGCATCCTTTCTTCCTCCGCTTCATTATGGGAACAAAGATGGCTGCAACAGAGAAGGAAAAATGTATGACTTTGAGACCTGAACTTCAGATGCCATTTTGGCCCCTTTTTCAGAGGGAGGGGGTGTGATGGCCCCATTATTGGCTTCCTACCTGGGAGGGTTTTCTTCCTGGCGGGAGCCTAAGTGGGTCATTATAGAATTAGAGAATTTCTCACACCTGCGACGTGGGAGTGGTGATGGTTTATAAAGGGCTACTTCTGGTAGGGGTTGAGGAATCTCTCTGGATGGTCTCCTGTTTACAGCATGGAGTCCACAGGTCATCAGTTTGGTTCTGCTCTTTTACACAACACTTCCACATGCATCCATTCATGGCACTACAATGCTGATTTTAGAAATGTTCACACTCCATCTTAAACTTTTTCTTTAAATATATGTTTAATAAACCTAATTTGGGTCTATAATTATATTTCTGTGATATTCTGAGAATAATGGGATAAATGATAACAATTTATCACTCCTTTTTTCCATTTCACCTCCATTTTCAAATTCACAAGCATTTTTTTTTTTTTTTTTTTAGCATTTTTTGCCATCTGTATTTTATCAAATTGGTTATTGTTGCCACTTACAGAACTTTGATTGGGCACATTTCTTTCATTCATCTCTTTGATATGATCAGTTGTAAAGGTTACAAGCACAACTTCTGCTTTTTCTTGGAGACTTCTTTTGGCATCAAACATACTCCTGAGGGAAATTCTGGAGGTCGTTCATCAACATTGTCAATATGGCGACGTTCACATCAACAACAGTTATTAATGTCAGAGGTTTAAAGCAGATAGATAGATCCTCTAAACACTGGCTCTTAAACCAGTTCCCGCTTCCTTTCTCCACATGCTAAGGCTGCACTCTAGTGGTGATCCACAGAACCCTGTATTGTATCTTCACAGTACAGCATCACCTTCTCTGTTTCATTTTTAAACACCAGTGTGCCTGAACTTCTTCCACAAGTAAAACCTTTATTAAAGTTTCCAGTAATGTATTATTGATGACACTTGTGCTATAATAATCCTGGAGGAACAACAACATCAAACAGTCAACTTTGCCAGGGTTCGGTTTCAAATAAATTATTCACACTTGGTGTAATGCAGTATCGGCGTGTTTCCCACCAACTTACAGTTTAGATGTCAACATTCACATGATGTATATGGAATTGTGTCAATGAACAGCTAATTGACAGCATGCACTAAAATTACTTTCCTCCAAAAGGCACTCAAAAGAGAGGCTTCCTCTGCTCAGTTACAATGAGTAGTCATCTAAACAGATTTTCATTGCTAAGAAAAAGCTTTTCCATCATGTGGTCAGCATAAATGCAGCAAGATATTAACAAACATCTGTGTTGTTTGGTCCAAAAAAAAAAAAAAAAATCCCTTTTTTTGGGGCAGGTATTGTCATTTCATTCAGGTGCTGAGTGCGAGAATTATTTACTCACATTCTATCAAAAATAACTTTTCTTTGGGACTCTGAGGAAGAATAAAGGCATGCATTTAGTGTAAATGTAGATATGATAGAGTCTATGAATAGATTGTAGGCATAAGTGTGAGAAAAGATTTTATAACAGGCTCCGTATTTGAACATTGGTTCCCAAATGTGTGGATCCCCAAAGTGTTTCAACGCACCGAGTAGATTAAGAATAAAATGCATAATTGCATAAATGAATTGCTTGAAATGTCAAACAGTTCTTTTGGAGTGATTTCAGCACAAAACTGCTATAAATAGGTTTATATTTAATACTCAAAATCTAAAGGTTGAATTTCTGTTTTCATTTTATTTCACTGCCTCTGCCACATTTAACCTGTCGTTAGCTAAAGCATCAACACTGTTGAAGTGGTTCTGAATCTGCCAACTCACTGATGATGCTGCTGCCAAATGCACAATGCATACAAAGTAAGTACAATCTTCTGCACAGCTCATCAAGTCTGCACAGGCAGCCTGCTGAGCAAAATGTATGACTGAGGCTGAAAAAAATCACAAACCGAGCCACTTAATGTAGCGTTGTTAGCTTACAAGAAAAGTAAAAGTTTAACTGCTGTGTCTGTGTTTATTTTCAGCAGAAGCCTCTCGATCAGGGGGTGTCAGACTCTATTTCATTCTGGGCCACATCAGCTTTATGGTTACCATCAAAGGGCCGGTTACACAGCAACTGCATTTTATGGTAATTGTCTGCACATTTTACTATTAATAAAAGACAAATTCATGACTTTTACAGTGGCGTGACAGAGAAATCCGCCTTCACGGTCACTAGAAAATGTCTCTGTGTGCTTCATCAGTTCTGTCAGTGCTTTCATCAAAAACTAATTGATGAAATTAATTACCAGATGTGGTACCACTAATTCCCAGACTGCAACAGGTGATTTTTCTTTTTAATATGATGAACTTTCTGATGCCTTTCTTGGGGGCCAACATTAGCACACTTTGCTCCTTGCTTGGTGTCCAATCTTCCACCATTAATGGCGTCTTCTGGACACTCCTGTTGTCCAAAAGTAAGGAAAAAAAATACTGGCTTGGGGTATACACTTATTGTGGTTGACCCAGGTGGAACCCAGACAGCATGCCCATTTTGGGCCCATGACACTACATCCCCCATGCACCTGAGCAAAACCCCTCTGAGCAAATAATATTTTCTGTTAACATACAAATGTTGGCCGGACAAGTATAAAATTGTTGTAGGAAATGGCTTAGTTTCCAATAAAATCAAGATGTAGTGGTCTCTAAAGGATAGCGTTGAATCATACGTTGTGTATAACCGTCCTTGCACATTCTCGTGGGTCAAATAAAACGAGTTGCCAGGCCAGCCTTGGCCCACGGGCCAGGCATCAGGTTTAAATCTGATGTTGCTGCTATGGTCAGCTGATTAGCAGGTCTTGAAACAAAAATGTCTGTAATTTAAAAATACCTCATGATTTATTGATTCATTTCTGCTTTTTACACAATTTGGTCATATGATTAGTTAATTTACTTAAAAAAAAAATCTTGTATCTAACAACTGGGGAGAAAGTTTTCACGTTAAATAAAATTTACATCTGTAAGTATTATCAAGAACATTTACTTAAGATCTTAAAATTGAAAGTACTGAATCTTCTGTGACTTTACTACCATTATGCTGAATTACATTTATGTATTCATGTAAAAGCAAGATTTTTGCCTGGGCTCATTTTAAGCTTTTTTAAATCCAGACATGACTGTCAATTTCAAATATTTTCCTTCACAAATCCTTAAATCAGCATGAAATCAAAATGACTTGTGGAATTTTAAGCTGACTCACAGCTTGACTAATTATTTTATTTGTGAAAACTGTTGAGTCATTTATGAATAAAATAAATTTTCCTGTTTTTAGTGAAAAACAGGAAAAAGTGTGGAAACAGAACACAGAAGGAAAAGACTAAAGCAAAGTACCTTAAACTCATACTTGAGTATAACTCACTTCAGATAATGATTTCAGATGCAGTCTACATCTTGTATGAAACAGTTTGGGGCCCATACAGAAAGCACTGAAGTTGTGTCTTCTCTGCTCTAAACCAATAGTAAACCAACAGAGCAGTAAAGATAAATTGAGTACTTACCACACTCATAAAAATCATCACTACGATCGAGTCATAAAGGCAGTCAGTGAGCAGCTACAGAGGCTTCCCTTCAGGCAGACAGAAAATGTACCACTAAACATTATCACAGTGCAAACTTCAGCAATCCGAAGCACACACACACACATCGGCATCAGATGGAGTTCACTTTCACTGTCCTCTACCTTTGTCGAGCAGATGTAGCTCATGTATCTGTCAGTGAAGATTTCCCTTCTTACTCCCTCATCTCCCTCACTGGATACAGTCCATACAAGGCTGCAATGCTTAAAAGTAACATGTGGAGGAGGCGTGGCTCAGTCTTAGCATCAGTGTGTCAGATTTAAATTGAAGTCATTGTTGAAAGTTGAGTAGAGTTGAGAAGAAATACACTCCATCGACTGTATCATTCAGTGGCAACAACATAAATGGCCACTATAGTATCACCATACACACCAGGAAAGGCCAAATGTGAGATAAGCCGAAACAACTACAAACATACACGCACACACATACGTGCAGACACGAAACTGAGCGGTCGGGATGGTTCTTGTGCTTCTCTGCCTGTTAAGAATCTGGACAGAGTCAGAAACAGGGTTCCTGAATGGTAAAATAGGGTTTTACATAAGTGAGCAGGAAAATAGTAAGCGAGGGTCCTAAAAGGTGGCCTGGCCCAAGAGCAGCTACGGCAAGAGAGACCTTTGGTCCACTTAGGTTATGCCACCGGTCAGCCCATATGCTGCAGCCAGGTAAATCAGCAGTAGCACTGCCGGCCGGCCTTGGTGACTTCCTCAGAAGAATGGACGGTGTTGGGAACAAATCCACTCTTGACGCCTTCCCAGCCGTCCTGGATCTTGATGTCCCCGCTCCGCACCAGTTCAAAGATTTCCCTCGTCAGGTCCACAAATGCCTTAGTTAACAAAACGAAAAGAAAAAAAAAATCAGAGGAAAAGATAGGGAACCAAAGATTGTGACGGATAACAAATACCTATCAAGTACAAAAATACACATCAGTTCAGAGTTAAGTATTGGTCAAATTTCCAGTTTCTCAAATTTCCTGTTTCTCCAGCATGAATCAGAAATTTGGAGCCGTTGTTGCCGATGATGCCCATTTTCTTCAACTGTTTCTAATATTATCATCTATTCCACATTACTTTCATTGTCTTAAGTCTTTCACTTTCGTGATGTTCGTGACAACTTAATAATGATAATAATTCATTATATATTTGACCAGTGTCAGCAGTTTAGAAAGTTTTATGTTTGCTTGGTCTGACAGAAAAGCACCTCTTATTGCATCATTACAAAAACTATCAGCGCAGATTACCACTATATCCTGACCAGGCAGCACCCAATGTAAAGGGCACAGAATGATAATATTCTTGTTAATAACAAAAGGTTTAGGATTTAAATATCACCACATTTCCATCAAAATACAACATTTTAATGAAAGATTTAAAGCATATTTTAAAAAGTTGCAATCCCATCTCTAAATACATGCTCAATATCCTTATTGATCAAGATTTTTGGATTTGCGTATTGGAGATGAAGCCAAAGACTCAAGTCAAGTGTCAGGTTGATCACGTGTGTGGAAACAGTGAAACAATGTCCAAATACCTTCTCCACGTTTATAGCATCTCGTGCGGACGTCTCCACGTAACGCATCCCATAGGCCCCTGCCAGCTTCTCGGCCTCGTGCTGGGTCACCTGACGCTGGGCCTCCAGGTCACACTTGTGGCCGACGAGGAGGAAGACGATGCCGTGAGGCTGAACGTGGCTCCGCGCCTCCTCCAGCCAGTTATGGACATTTTGGAAGGAACGGCGGTTTGTGATGTCAAAGAGCAAGAGGCCGCCCACTGAGTTACGGTAGTAGGCTCTGGTGATGGACCTTAGAAGACAGATGCATGTGGGATTGCTGCTGTGAACCACATCCTTGCAAGTGACAATCAATCGTTTTTGAACTCGAAGTGGCACAGTAACTATGCAGTGACAAATTCGAACATATGAACAGTTGGATGAATGAAGTGTTGATACTTTAGCATGAAAACACTTGTCAAGTGTGTTTGTAGCTATTTTTAGTTAATAAACTAAGAGATTCAGGGTCATTTCTATATACAGCTCAATCTAGGGTGAAGCATTACACAGCACTTCATAAACACCTCACAACATTTTGTATATTGAAATCTTAATGTGAAAAGTAGCTAAAAGTTGTAAGATAAACTGGGAGAAGTAAAAACTACAACAGCTTCCTTAAAAATATAGAGGAGGAAGAAAAAGTCTAAGAAAATAGGAAATATTAATGTGAACTTCCACTAACCTGATTACACACTTAAATGTATGACTGCGTTTACTACATAAAAGCCAAAGTACCTTCATTAATATGGCAAAAACTGCAGTTCTAGCAAAGTTTTAAAAATTCAGGTTTAAAAATATAGCTGGCCTGATTTTCATTATTAATTATTTATGTTATGTGCTTTTTGAAAATGATTGACTTAATTTAAGTAAGATACGATGTGCTTCAGCTGTTATTTTCATGTAGATATATGAGCGTTATCTGGACAAACAGAATGCTTGGAATTAGTATTTTTAATCTCATCTACATGATGTTTTGTTAGAAGGTCTGTGTTGACAGGTAAAAGATGACTAGAGAGTCAAAGCTTTGTGATTCTTGTTTACATGCCATTGCACTGTTACAAGTTTTTCAGGTTTTACCTGAACCTCTCTTGTCCCGCAGTGTCCCAGATCTGGAGTTTGATCCTTTTCCCCGGCTCAATCTCCACCAGGCGAGAGAAGAAGTCCACCCCCACAGTCGGGTCCGACACCTGGGCAAAGCGGCCCTCGGTGAACCTCCGGATCAGACACGACTTGCCCACCGTGGAGTCTCCGATTACAATCAGACGAAACTGGTAAAGCCATATCGTCTCCATGTCTCGTGAAAATATAATCTGTCACAAAGAAAGCCATTCACTCAGTCAATCCATAATCAAAGATAATGAGCTTATGATCATAAATAAGGAGATCCTGTAGCAGTATATATATACATATATACATACATACATACATACATACATACACACACACACACCATACATACACACATATATATATATATATATATATATATATATATATATATATATATATATATATATATATATACACATATATCTTGTGCTGACGATAATCTAAAGCCTCTAAAAGCACCAAGAACATAATTCCTGTTGTAAATAGTGAGTCTGTTTTTAATAGACTCATGGATGAATTGGTTTTAATCCACACACTGTGTTGATTATAAGGATAATTCCTGGATTATCACAAGAGAACATAAGGCTCAAATCATCTTAGCTGTGTCCATGTGATTCACAGATGGGTGATCTAATTTGAGGGAAGTAAGGAGGGAGGAGGCCACTCCTCCCCCACTCAATAAACAGTGGTGTAGTCAGCCCCCATGTGGATTTTAGAGTGGCTGACAAACAGCAATAACACACATGGAGACGTTGAAGCAAGCAAAATATAACGATAATGAACAGATATGTACTGAATATGACAGATGTTGCTGTTAGCTAGCTTTCCAAAAGGCCTCCAGTGACTCTTAAAATGTAAAAAAAAAAAGATGGGTTAGCTGTTTCAGACACAAGGCCTTGCTGTCTTAGCCTAAAGAGACTCTTTAAAGGTGAACATTCAAGACGAGATCTGAACAGAAATCAACAAACAATGATTTACCTTAATTTCAAAGCTCAAAACCTGTAAAAAACAAACATTATATTATGATTGTGTCTTCTGAAAATGAGTCCCCAGCCTAGCAGCGACTGTGTGGCTGCAGCTTACTGAAATAACACCCTAGCATGCAGCAGGTAAACTGTGCCTCCTGTTCAGCATCACTGTTCTGTCTGCTTAAAAGCGTAAAATCAGTCTGCGGAGTTTGCACACCGACAGATGACCCCAGCTGGACCCCAGGACTGTTGATATTTCCCTGATGATGCGCTGATGAAATGGCAGCAGGACACAACAGCAGCAGTGGTATCCCACACGCCACACAAACACACAGATCTTCCTCGCCCTCATCAGCACCAGAGCCGTAACTACACATGCAGCAGCGCAGCCACAATTCACGGGGTGCTGCATTCAAACACTGTAGGATCAGAATGCCGTAAATACACATTGAGTGTGCATGAGGATTTTATCAGTTTTTTTACCCTCCATTACATTTTTTCATTTATAGCTCCACTAGTCTATGTCATTTCCATTTGGATTTAATGAAGTATTGAACTGAACTGAGTTGAACTGAATATGAATAATGTGTTGTAATGTTAATGGATAGATATAAATGCCCTTTGATTTACTGACAAAGAATGAAGTGAAAGGTAATTCACTCTCTGTGCTTTAAACTGGTTCTGGTCCTCCTTTAGTGTTTCAAATTAAAAGGATGTAGTTTTAATCCAACACCCCAAATAAACATTTTTAAAACATTTTTACACATTAATTCGAAGGTAGGCCTAATAACTTCAGCAAAATATGTTATCGGGGGAGTGTTCTTTAACTTTATAAAATTACTTCTGGTCAATTTTTCTGATGTTTCTGTTCCTTGGAATGGAGCCGTTTTAAAAGTTTTTCTGTTGGAATATGTGTAGGTTACTCATTCCAGTGCAGGGTTGAGAAGGATAGCAAAATTTACAAGGAGCATTGAACGCACCATCAGTTGTCTGAGAGCAGCAGTGGGTCATGGATTCAGTAGGTTCCAGTGATTGTGAGCGCTTCTTTCATGATACAGGACAGCTAATTTGATGGAAAAAAATATCTTATTTGACAGTAATAGCTCCTCTACTATGACTTTACTTTCCCTGGTTCACAGTTTTGATATTAAACCTTCTCATCATTACTTTTTCCTTCTTAATTTTGTTGTGCGTTATAGTTAGTCCTTTTTTCCTGCCAGGCTGCAGCCATGCAGCAGGAGCTTCTCTTCAAGGTCCTGGTCATTGGAGACTTAGGAGTCGGAAAAACGTCCATCATCAAGCGGTACGTCCATCAGATCTTCTCGCAGCACTACAGAGCCACTATCGGGGTTGACTTTGCCCTGAAGGTGCTGCAGTGGGACAACGACAAGGTTATCCGGCTGCAGCTGTGGGACATAGCAGGTCGGTCAAACGTAACCAAAAAATTAACAATTTCTGCACATCAAGTGATTCATTAGCCTAGTGAAGATTGTTGGGACACAGAAACTTTTTTGTTCTATCCATTTTTTCCATTATTACAGTTGGGAACAACTCCCTCCATGGGTAAAGATTTCACACAATCTGAATTAAACATTTCGTCTTGATCTTTCTTATTTTTATGCTGCTAAAAACTCAGTGAGAGAAACATTATTCAAAGCTAGATTTTCTCCCTCTGAGTGTGTGTCTGTGCCCTGCATGCCTGAGACCCTCCCTGCATTCGATGCCTGGATGTGGAATGTGGATCTTGTGCCTGTGACTCAACTGATCCCGTGCTCAATAATATCAGTCACATGATTACAGCTACCGTAGAATAAACTCTCTCTCTCACACACACAGACATACTTTCCACAAACAAACAATGACATAGATTGATTTGATTTTATAAACTTAATAGTATCTTTGTATATGTGGATCTGACAGCTGTCATTGCATCCCAGGACAGGAGCGATATGGGAACATGACCCGCGTTTACTACCGGGAGGCGGTAGGAGCTCTGGTGGTCTTCGACGTGACGAGGTCGTCCACATTTGATGCTGTGTTGAAGTGGAAGGACGACCTGGACTCCAAGGTGCACAAACTAAGGTCCTTCTGTCTTCCCTGTCAATATGTCTATTTCAAAACTGTTGCTGTTCATATCTGCACAAGGCAGACAAAAAGTATGCATAATAAAAAATAGCTGTGACAAGGGTACTGATAAGGGTAAATGAGAAAATCATGACATCTATCCCTTTTCTATACCTGCATTAGTCTGTTCAGGGGCGTTGGGGGGGGGGGGGGGGGCTGGAGTCCATCTCAGCTGTCACTGGGTCAGAGGTGGCATTAGTCCCTGGACATGACGCCAGTCCATCACAGAGTTAAACAACCAAATGAGAAAACCATCCACTTCCTTTTCTTTTGCAATATTTCTGTGTTTGCTCCCCACATGAGTGAATGTGATAGCAGTTCCCTGAGCTCAGACGAAAGCTCACATCTGATCAAAACAACTGTAAACATTGGAGATGTGCTGTTTGTCTTTTTGTGGAAAGCTCCTTTTGTGTCTCTCTGTGGTTGTTTTCGCTCTCTGTTGTAATTCATATTTCATTTTTATTTTTTGTTCTTTTGATGTCATTTTGTAAATCATTGTGTGGTTTGTGTTACCTCTACAACAGCTCCAAATATTAGTCACTTTAAACAGAGGCTTGGCCAGAGGATCCTCTGAGTTGTAGGAAGGACTGCCTGTAGTAAAAAGCCAAAGCTTAATGAAGCTAGTTAAAAATGCTCAAAAATCATGTGTGGTGACTGCTGAAAGATCATTACAGCCTTAGTATATTTTGTTTTTTCTATTTTCACCATTTGGAAGTAAAGGGGAAGGTCTGGTGGGGTCTGAGCAATATCTGTCACCTGAAATATAAAGTGCTCCTTCAAAGATTTTACCCATAAGGCCAATGGAAAAAAAATTCAACTAGGCCTAACCGATTTTGAAATAAGGTAAACACAACATTATCTAGGTGCTGCTAATTAGTTGCACTCAGTCAGTGTGACCACCATGATAAAAGCATAAGTACTGGCAGTTTACTGGACTGGCATACTCAGGCGTGTGCCATCACAATGCCAAAGAGGAACAACATCAGCAAGGATCTTAGGGGAGTAATTGTTGCTGCCCATTAATCTAGGAAGTATTATACAGCCTTTAACAGCAATTTGGAACTCATCATTCTACAGTTAAAAAGATTATTCAGAAGTGGAGAATGTTCTAAAATGTTTCTAAAAATTCACCTTTGATGGAGACCAAGCCAGCTGATAGTCCTGCCTGTGCTTGGGTGATATAATCTTCAATTCTCGATCACGAACATCCAGGCCACTGGCATCCGCGGGCCATAGCAACCAGGCCAAAGGGGAAAACAAACGTCATGCCAATATCGAGAATTGGGAAGAAAGAAAAATGAAAAGGTTAAATGTAACGCAAATATTACATATTATTATTTTTTCCACAAAATTGCATATTTTAAAAAAAATATTCCTGCCAGTAATCTAAAGGTTGGAGGGCCCAGTTTTTTTTGTTTTTTTTTTTACTATGGGCCCATGACAACTGACGCTTTTGTCCCCCTGTCGGCGGCCTGGTTCAGACTGTGTGAAAAAAACAAAAACAAATAAGAGCTAAAAACTCAGGGGTCCAAAGGCCTCGGTTAGCGTGTTAAATATTCAAATTCACTTAGAAAAAGACTGAACAAGTGCAGATTGTTTGGAAATCGAGTTGTCTCGTCATAACCTCTTTTCATTAAAAACAGGCAGCACAGCTAAGCTTTGCAGAGTAGCAGGTAAACAAGACTTCTGGAACAATGACCTTTGGACAGGTGTGACCAAAGTGGAGATGTTTAGCCATGAGAAAAAAGAAAATGTCACGTCAGCACAAACACTTAGTGGCATCTGGCAAGCATGGTGGTAGAAAGGCGATTATTTGGGGTTGTGCCATGCAAAATTTAAATGGTAGCTCTAACCAGTGATTTGTTCCATGTGGGCTACTGTAGTAACATGGAAACCAACATGGTGAAATGACACATTATTTTTGGATGTAAATTGCTCTTTTAAAGATAATAAAAACACAATGACTTTTTTCAGGCAGTTCTACAATAGTAAATACATAATTATGAATATTATTTGGAGTTTTTTTGACAATTCACCTTAAAGGTTACACTGGAACCCTTTAGGTGTTTCTATGGCTCCTATTGACAAAAAGTTTCTGAACTTCCTACTGACGGTTTTCTTAAAGGTCTCACTATACTTGAAACAGAAAAGTTGACACGATTGTAATATACATTTCTTACAGAAGTATTATTTTCTAAAGCGGACTTTTACTTCTGTCTTGTTTTGTATTTTTGACTGCCTTTATCCTTATTTGAACTGTGTCTCACCTCTATGACTTGACTTCAGCAGTGATTTATAATAAGTACTGGAATTAACTTTTATCTTTAGGAGACTATTCAACAGATACTTAAAGATAGAAGACACAGCTACTTTTACAGTAACTGTTAAATATTTTTTTTTACTAAAAAATAAGTTATATATATATATATATATATATATATATATATATATATATATATATATATATATATATATATATATATATATATATATATTTCTACAATGATCATTTTCTTTCTTAAGGTGACTCTTAATCATGGACGACCAGTCCCAGCAGTACTCTTAGCCAACAAATCAGATCAGATGGCCTCCCAGCTGCCCAAACTTGACTCCTTCTGCAGGGAGAATGGCTTTGCCGCCTGGTTTGAGACCTCTGCAAAGGTAAGAGTGGGAAACAAGAAACATGAGACTTTAGAGGTAGTTGTGGCAGCTTTTTGAGTGAGCCAGTTTTCCAGTCAGAGCACAGCAAAGTTTTTTCTGTAGATCATTTAATATATTAGTGATTTCTATGCAAATGTGTGTCAGCACCATTAAAAACCTTTTTGATTAACCTCAAAATGAAAAAAAAAGCAGTTATGTATTATTAAGGGACCTCGCTTGAGGCAAATACTAAAAGATTTAATGATAATTTACTTATTCTGGTTAGCAACTGAAAGTATACGGGAGCACAAAATGGTAGCAAAACTAAACCAGTAGAAGTTGACTGTAAAAATAAATGTTTCAATTGAAATACAAAGCCTTGAGGACATAATTTTATGTGCTCTCAATGGGCAAACAAATGAATGCCTGCAGTGTGATGTGAATTAGGCCTCTGTTTTTTTTTCTCTTTGTAATTCAGAGCCTGTATAATGACTAACAGAGCAGGAAGTAGAAAACAGGAATGTAGTTAGTAAGTATCAGGACAAAAAAGTGACTGAGGATTTTAAAAATGTGTATTTACGTCAATAAAGTCACTTTATTGAGGCTTCATTAGTCACTTGAGCAGACCTGTGACCTCTGAGACCCAACTCTTGGAGAAGAAAGTTGTAAACTTGAATCAATCAAAAATGCCCCAACAGACAGATGCTTTGGTGCTAGAACCTTAATGCCATTAACTTATAATAACTGATAGCGGTTAGACTGTTGAGCCAATTTTCTGAATTAATAGCACTTCTCTACTCATGTCTCTGCATATTTTTCAACATGATAGATAATCATTTTAATAGTTTTATTTAAAACGTCGTATGAGCAATTGACTCATAAGGAATTTGAGGTAATGAATGGAAATGTTTTCAAAGAAGTTCACCAGAAAAAGGGGTTTCTGTACTTGCTCTCAAGTCATTTCTATGCAGATCAGCAAGTTCGTGCGAAATCAGTCTAATAAGTTTCATCCTATTTAGTGGGAGCGACATCAAAAACCTAATAAATCTTGGTACAGATAAAGATCATTTTCTTTAAAATTTGGGGACAGGGCTTTAGATAAGTGTGTTCTCCTACTGGATGAGAACATAGCCCAGGAGTGGGCAAATCCTGTCCTCAAAGGTCACTGTCATGCAGTCCTACTAAGACTAGGCAGGACAGCGGCCCCCGAGGACGGGATTATCCCACCCCTGACACAGACCTTAACTTTGTGCAATTCTGTTTCCAAAGCAGTATTCAAATAGTTTAAATAAAAAAATATGCCATGATTTGCAGATAATTCAAAGCCAGTCATTTCTCAACCTCAGAGGAAATGATAAACATTTAGGAGATTGCATTTTGAGCCTGTGTTGTCAGCTGACATGGCCTCTGTGTTTTTCAATATTTAAAAATATATAACTGTGTGGATTGAAAAGAAGGTGAAAGAAGTCAAAGGTTGCTCCAAGGTCTGAAGTAAGGATTCAAACATATTTTCCATCCGGTCTTAACGGCTTAAATAAGTCACATTCAAAATGACTGTAATTTATATAAAGAGTTTAAGTTGTTATACTTTATAAGTATTACTAAGTATATGTAAATATTCATTTTTGAGCTTTGTCTTTTAGTCATTTGGCCAAGAAGTCCCATTTTTGCTTGAATAACATTTCTACACTCACAGTGACAATACCAACATACTAAAGCTTAGCAAACGCATTGTCCAACAGGTTCATCATTATTATTGTTAAATGTATATATATGGATTTGTTGTGTGTACTATGTAACTGTTCAGATGGATGGACTTGTAACTATGCTGGATAGATGAAAGTTTTGACCTCATAATGACACGATCAAAAATTTAAGAGATCACTAAAGTCATTCAAATGTAATCCTGTGAGACATTTAGCAGAATTTCAGTAACTGCTGTACTTTTATCCTGAATCACAAATGTAAACCTTATGGCGGTGCTTAATGAAGATCCAAAGAATCTATATCATCTGTGAGGATTCAATTTACTGGAGGAAAATTAAAGTTTGTCCAGTAATCCACAGCAATGCATTTAGTAGCTGTGTAGGTATTCACAGATAAACATATTTTGCCTGGCTGTTAAATACATCTCTTGACAGGTGTTTTTTCTTTCTGCACCTTTAGGAAAACACAAACGTTGAGGAGGCAGTGCGTTGCTGGTAGAGCATATCCTGACCAACGAGGAGAGCCCAGTGACAGAGCGAGAGCCCGGCTCGCTCATCCTCTCTGGATACACAAGCGCTGCAAAGAGTCATTTTAACTGCTCGTCGTGTGTTAAATGGTGAAAATCTGTGAGGCTGCAGACCGACAGGGCTCACAAACCGTGGAAGAAAAACAACAATAAACAAATAAAAAGTGCTCTCTGGATCAGATCTCACAAGGTTAAATGTGAAAAAAAAAGAGTTAAATGGCTTTTATGGAAATCAATATCTAGATTCACAAAAAGTGGATTTCCTACAGAAGTTTGGTTTTTTTAAACATCTCTAAAAAAAATGTCAGTGCTTTCTGTTTTAAGAAGATGTATAGATATTAAATAATATGCAATTATTATTCTGTGCTAAAAGTGTGAACTTAGAGATTTTAATCTTATGTGTTTCTGTTCATAATAATATATAAGACTTAGCTTCATAAGATGCAAAATTAAAAATAGAGAAAAGGATGTTTCAATGCCATCATCTCAAATGATTTGCCCCTGAGGGAGCTTGACCAAAAAAAATCCAAACATGCTGCTCACAAAACATACAGAAAAATAGAAGATTTAGGCAGCGCGAAATAACAGACCTAGAGTTTTTTAAATCGTTATGAAGGTAAAACCACGAAGATTACACATACTGTAACACAAGGTGCATTTTTTAATTAACTTTTTTTTTTTTTTTTTGCTACACTTTTCTCTTCTTAGCTCCTCTTCATCAGTCTCATCTTGGATGTATTCCCCCCCACCATAATGTGTAACTAAAGATGCCAGGACCTACAGTACATTACATTTCACCAGAGCTTTGAGGCGACGCTGTAGTTGTCCCAGCAGGTTACACAGAGCAAGAACAGGTGATGGGGGAGGAGTCATTTTCAATCTCACTAGTAAGTGCACCATCAAAATAATCTAAGCTGAAACTGCAACGTATAATGTATCTAAAAAATATTTTCTTTACTACTAATTACCATAAACATAGGACATGATCAGTCAGGATAAAACAGCGGATGCGACTCCATCAGACACCAGAGCTGCCCCTGAATTTGCAGTTTAAAGGCTACGATTGTTAATCGCTTGTTAAATAGTGGTGTGATAGCACTTACCCACAGGTTCAAATCTAAGATGTCATTGCATCTTTATTTTTAACGTAAGTAAAAGTCGGGTCCGATCTGTGTGGATTTTTGGATTATACTCTTAAATCTGATTGTATGCATTGTTTTTGGTGCCTTAACAGTTAGAAAATGAATATGCAGCCGCGAGTGATTGTTTATGTTTGTTAAAGGCAAATCAAATGTTCCTGATGTCTAGTTCTTAGATTGTAGGATGAGCCATGTTGCAGCTTTGGTGGCAAAGCTTTCATTGTCATTGATGCTCTGTGAAGATGAGAGTAATGGAGGGGGGTCTGACAGAGAGAAGACCTGAGTAATAAGAGGCCTCGAGGAATAATTTAGAAATTGATTATTGCATAAATAATGTTTGTAAAAGGTGTGAAAAGGAATCTATAGAGAGGAGCATAATGTAAAAAACTGAAGCTGGTTGACTTGATAAGCTCTGCAGATGTCTGATGGGGAACCATAAACACCCAGACAGTGATTCAGTAATGTCTTTGCATCAATAAACTGAAGATGACCAGAAGAGAATTGCAACCTCAGAGTTAATCTTTTCACTATTTTGTTAATCCGACTTGTTTTTCAAGATTTACAATCATCAAGCTTTGCGACCACAAACTGTGTGACCTGCATTGTGCCAGTAGTACCATACACATGTGCTTTTCTGATTCTTTGGTGTTATACATCTTTTAGCGCATGTCCAATATTAAACACAAAGTGCACACAAGCTCTTCTGTGTCTGAACCGACAAGCTGAGCAGCCACAGGGGAAAACAGGGTTTTGAAAATATAAGCAATAAACTTTCTCTAGTAGATCCCTCAATAAAACTGCAAACCCTTTATTGAGTGTAATATTGGCTCTTAAATGTTCATAGTTAAGGACTGGTCATTCCCCAATCAATTACCAAAGGGAAGAGAATTTTAATTATATTGAGAGATCATTTTTGATGGTTAAATTAATCACTTGTCTTGATGGGTTTTTGATGGAATACTCCAGCTATACCATTGAGATCTTAAAGTAGCAAACTGTCTCACGTCTTTGTGGTAGTTTTTCTCCCTATGTGTGTAAGGTGTCGTTCACAAATCTCCAATGAGCATCAGGAGTCTTTCCCCAACAGTTCTGTCAATCAGGTCATGACTGGAAAAAAAAAAAAAAGGTTGGGTCAGGGTTAGAGTTATTCTCTTTCTAGAATGATTTGGGTTTTTTTTTTCTCAGTTTAGCATGAGCATGTTTCATTGAGTACTGAGAGTGCAAGTTCGAGGCTTCCGTATTACAACCTAAAATGATTTTAAAACCAAGAAAACTGTTAAAAGCATGAGAATAAGCTCATCTCCTGTAAACTTAATGTGCTGGAGAGCTGTGTTTTGCTCCAGGTGAGAAGTCAGCTACTGAATCTCCACATCTATAAAGCTAAAAGATTATCACCAACAACTAAAACTTTACATATTTGTAACCTTTAACAACCTTAGGATTTAGGAAAATAGAGGGCTAATCTTTTTTTTAAGATATTGTGAGCTTTTTTTCTTTTAAATACAGTAAACTGGATGCTTACTCCCCATTTGACTTTTTTTTTCAGAAAACTTCTGACAACCTAAAGCAGCGCAAGACTTTCCTTCACATTAAAATATCAGTTTCAATTTTATATTTGGCTTAGCGTTGTAAAAGTGACTTAACCTCTGCGGCCGAGTTCCTTTGTGTTGTACAGTTCTGCTTTGTCTGTTCATTATCATCTCTCTTGATGGGATAGGCAACAGATCTCCAACAAGATACTAATTTTCTAGCAGAAAATAAAGATGTGTTTGTGTCGCTAAGGATATACGATTGATCTTTCAAAAGTGACCTACTGACAAATGCTTTAAAAAGAAAAAAAAACAAGATACAATGCTTGTACTCACTATTTGACACCATTCTGCACCCTGATTTGTAATCCTAAATCTCAATTGTGTGTTTTCTTGTTTTCCTTTAATAGTTCTGTGAATTGATTTTTAAATGTGAAAACCCTGGGCTCACACACACACAATGGTAAAATACAGTCTACTCTGATCCAAACCCAGTCACAGGACTGGGTTATTGCTGTAAATCCCACCAAACAGACTGCAACATGGAGGGGCAGACACATTTTCACAGCAGTGGACCAGCATCAAACATCTTCATGGATTTTTTTTTTTTTTTCCTCCCTCTATGTGTCTCCAGTTCATTGGGCAGTCGGTAATCAGGGACAGTTTGTACATCACACGTTCAAACCGTTCAAGGTGACGGACCAGCTGATGCCTTTCCTGGCCTTGAAAACTGCGGGCAGCCTTCTGCTTTAAGATGCCCTCCCCGGACCCGAGAAGTGGCCCAATCGCCCTCCTTTCTAAGTCACCTGATTCATGTGCTGCCATTTTACACACAAGTTTGACTGAAGAGAAAGAAGGGGGGAGAGAAAAAAAAACGTAATTGGCTTATCGGCGACCCGAAAATAGAAATAGGCTACCCCGTTTTTTGAGAGAAGATTTTAAAAGAAAGAAGAGGGGTAAAAAAAAAAAAAAAAAGACTGGGATAAAAAAAAAAATCAAAGCGGTGGAGGTTGGATACAGCCTGAGTGGACCAGGTCGGATCGCTGCACAGATTCAGAGGAGAAACCGGCTGAAGAGGAGGAGAAGGTGGAAAGGACAATGCTGTTTCACACGGAAAAATATCAGTCTTCGGTCACAGCGGATGCAGCACAGATTTTATAACATCTGATCACCGGCCGTTTCCAGATCGGGCTGCTGGCATCGTTGTTAGACGCTCGCGCGGACGCATCTCCTCCGACCACCGGCAGCATCTATTTCAGGGATACATTATAGCGCACTGTACATTGTCTCACATTCATACACTGACCAGCATTTGACACAGGCCGCTCTGATCGGGCTGCACGCTAATTTTTTTTTTTTTTTTTTTAAAAAGCTTTTCTTTGTAATCATTTCTGCTCTGGACTGAATTTTAAGCGCTTCTCTGGATGTGCCGGTCTTTTGCATTTTTGGCCGCCGCATGAATTCTCCCACCGGATCCTCGTCGGTGTACGCTGCTGCTTCTGTCCTCCTCCTCCTCCTCCTCCTCCTCCACCACCTCCACCTCCTCCTCCGGCCGACTCTCGCAGAGGGCACTACCCTCCTCCCTGCCGTTAAAGACATTTTGATCCCCGGTTCCCCTCACCCGGACATCACTCCGCCCGTCTTCCCGTCCACCACCACCACCTCCTTCACCTCCACCTCCTCCTCCTCCTCCTCCTCTTCCTCCTCCCGCTTCTGCGTAACATGTCGGGACAGTCTTTAACGGACCGGATCGCCGCCGCGCAGCACAGCATGACCGGGTCTGCCATCAGCAAAGCCGTCTGCAAGGCCACGACGCATGAAGTCAGCGGACCCAAGAAGAAGCACCTTGACTGTAGGTTAAGCATACCATCACTGCTTCCATCCTGTGTAGAATAGCCTGCATGCGTCCTCACAAAGGACGGCATCTGTTGTGCTCCCCTCCGTCATGATTGCAGCCCATTTAATTAGGCACCATCACATTCCCTCGGATCCGGTGTGTGATTTACGCAACAAAGCGCGCACACGGCAACGTGTCCCGGCATCAATGCGAACAGTTGATTTTAATACAGAGGCTGGCACTCTATGGGCATGTCATTCAGGGGAAATAGGCCACTCTGGTATGGGCTAATCATATTGCAAGCATCCGCGTTATAGTGTAGGCCTATCCATTATTAACGCCACTATCAGCAGCAGCACCACATTCCCCGGAGACACTTCAGTACAGAATGTGCGTTATTGTGCAGCATCACCAGCATTTATCTTTTCGCTCCCACAATCTCACATTCAAGTTCACTGTCACATCCTCTGAAGCATTTTCATTAATGGATGTCCTGCTGTCAGTCCCGAGGAGCTGGGGGAGCACACAGGCATGCTGTGTGTGTGTGTGTGTACTGTACCTCCGCTGGTGGGCGTACAATGAGGCGTAAAAGCGCAGCAATGCTGCTTCTTTATCTTCACATCCCGATCATTATTTCAGTCGCCACCTGCGAGAGATTTCATCACACAGAGGTTTCAGCTTGCTGTTAGGTTAAGGTGGCTTTTCTGCTTCCCTATAATCACTTGACATGATCAATGGAGAGCTTGGCTTATCAATGTTGCTTGCCAGTCAGTCAGTCCAGACAGAAAGACTGGCAGGCAGGCAACAGTGCTAGATGGCTAATCCAGGGGAAAAATGTGGATAAAATCAGTCTGGAAGACACAAGACAAGCGGCCGAACAGCTGAGAGTCAGTCATCCAGCTGCACACCCAACCAGTCAGCCGGGAAGTTTGGCAGATTACTCAGTCGTGTCCACAGCAGGGGCGAAACTGGGAATTCTGGGCTCTGTCATGAGACATACCAGCAGATGAGCACTTTGAGATCTAAACAGGGATGTGCTGCTTTGACTGAGTCGAAAAGCCACTATTGCAGAAAGCCCCCCTGCGGGTGACTGAATGGAACCAGAGGCAAGTTTGTAAGTGCTTTTACAGAACGTTAAGTAATTACTGCTGCTTTCATATCATACTAATCGTATCTTGATGGTGACAAGCAGTTAAAGTTCATTATTAAGGTTTCAAGTGGTATTACTGTTAAGACTCTTTTGTGAGGCTGTTGTTTTTATGATTCGGTTTCTGCAGCAGACTCACTGTGATTTCACTGAGAGAGAAAAAAAGAAAGAAAGCCGATAGATTAATTCAGATAAAGTATTGCACTAAGTGCTAAAAATGATCAGATAAATTGCATCGATTGCACCATTAATAGTTAATTACTAAAAACATATTCTGTAGGTGTTGGAACCAAATATTGGATATGACAAATCTGCAGTTGTTGAATGGATCTTATTCAACTGTTTCTCCCAGAACAGGCTAATTTATTTCAGCCTAGCAGTTACATGAGGAATACAATACAATACAAATCAATTACTCTGTTTGTGGCCTTTCTTCTTCATCCAAGGCAGGATTTAACATACTGAGGGTGTATTTTTTAGGTGAGGCAACAATGCAAGGTAAAGGAAGTTATGATCAGAGGGTCAGTGGGTCTAATCTAGGCCGACTGAGAAGATCTCTGCGGGGACGTTAGGCGCTCTGAATGAGCCTCTGATGAGTCAGCTGCTAGTCATCTCAGGGCTGGGATTTATTTGGGACCCTTGCTGTCTTTGTGAAACCATCACCGGACTTGGATGTTTTCTTGTTCACCTTGCCTGGTAAAAGGGGTCCCAGAAAGCACTGGACAATGGATCAGTTATGAAAAGCCTCAGCAAGAACGACAACAGAAAATGAAACAAAAATGAATGTGGAAACCAGACTTTGAGAAGAAACTGTAATCCAAAGCTTCGATTCCAGGAGTAAGGAAGCCTCATCCAAAAGGAAAACACTTCTAGTGCTATAATGAGGAAGAAAGTTACTTGAATCTTAATTTCTACATATATATATATAAAAAAGACATCTGCATATTTAATGCAGTAGATTTTTTTAAACTTGATGAATCACATTTGCAAAAAACTTAAATATTGTGTGGTGTGCAAAAGAGATGGAAAGCATTTGATCCAAGGCTAGTATTTTAAATTCATAAGTATTCAAGCAATGACCAGTGCACAGAACATAAAGTTTTGGCCTTGCATATTAGTAGAGTACAAAAAAAAAAGAAAAAAAAAAAAGAACTTCACCTGGACAGCATTTCTGAATCAATTTGCTTCATCTCAGAGGTTTGTTATTTATCCATCCTCAGCAGGGAGGGCATAAAGTAAATATGAACTGCTGCGCTATTTCTCAAAATGCAATGCATAATAAATCAAATGCAAAGCTGCTCACTGAAGCTATTCTGAGTGCGCTAACCCAGGTCTGATTTTCTTCAGTCAGTCTGGCTACATGGAAGGCAAATGTTGATTATTCAACACTGATAGGAGATGATGAGCATGGCGGACAGAGAAATAGAACATGTGGACAGTAATCAGGCCAAAAATGACCTTCTGGCGTCAGTGCACCCCCCACGTCAGCAGCGTTACTCAGCATATGACTTCTGAGGTTGTGTGTCACAGCAGTGACGCTGATGTGTTTTCAGGACTTTAGAGAAGCAGCAACATTTGATGAGAACTGTTACTTGCCTCTTGTTTTTTTTTTCTTTTTCTTCCTTTGTGCACTTTTAGTGTTTCTGCCAAATTAGCTACGTGACAAAGGAGAGTAAAACAGATGCAACAAAAGACGAGCAAAAATACGATTGATGACGAAGCTTTGCTTCGCGGCCTGTCACCACAGTAATGTACTTAAACGCCAACCACTTACTTGCACATATGTGTGTCATTTTAATGATCCCATCTTGCAGTACAATTTCATGCCCTCGATATTTTTTCATTTCATCTGAAGCCAAGGTCTTAGAAGAGAGGGAATAAAGTTTTTATTGCTTTTTACAGTAAGTCTCTTTATGAGCAGAAATCCCCTCAGTCACGGTCACTTTAAGACACTGGTCTTTTATTTTATCCTAACTAGCCTTAAACATGTCTTGAATTCAACTTGATTATACCAATCTGCCTGACAGTGATACCATGAGTCCAGTTTATCATCAAGTCATTGATTTATTGTATTCTAAACATGGCCCAGGGGTTATCAGCAGTCCCAGTTGACCATCATACAATCAATAATCCATCACATCCCACTTGGCCGTCTGCACTTTCACACGTTAGTGGTTAAAACCAAGCTGATGCTGGCCTACCGTCACCTAAGAGGTGGATGTGGTTGTGGAATTGTCTGATTCAAGTAGCTCTGTTATTTAGATGCTGTTGTATTTAGGAAGAGTTAACTGTTTTGTAAGGAATCACCTAAAAATGAGAAATCCAGATACTTACAGGTCAACAGCTTCACAGTTTTGTGTATCATAGTTTTAGAGCTTTTGTGCTCAAGCTGTCTGCTCTGATGCTGACTAACATTATTCCCTGTAAAACTCATCAAAATCTGTAGTTGTAATCTCTGCTGTCTAAAACAGTCAACAGTATTCATCCTCAGGCTTAGCTAATTAACTCGAGAGAAATCCAGCTATAGGACAAACATTTCCTTCTAAATAAGCAGCAATATCTGATTTACGTTTCCAAAATGCTACCCTTTTTATGCAAACATTTAAAGTGCACATTCATAAAAGCTTCTGATAAATATCTGACCTTAAAGCAGAGGACAAATGTCATGTCATCAGTGAAGCATGACGGCGTGTCTGTGTGACAGGAAAGCAAAGCTGAATGTGACATCAGACTTTAATCAATACTGTTTTACTTACTATTGACTGTTTTACTCCTGCTGGTGCTTTTACACTGACAAAGTAAAAGCTCAACGGGACTGAAGTACAGCCAAGGTGAGCTGCTGCTGTGGATGTCGTTGGATGCCATGGTGTCAGTGAGGAGTCGGTGTGGAAGACATCACTGAGACTTTTTAATATATGGCGTGGTAACTTGTGATTTTGTGGAAGGAAGAGTTCAAGAGCTGGTCTCTGAAACTGTTTCAAGTTTTCTGGGTTTCTAAGCTCAAACTAACTCTCCACGTCTCTTTGTCCACCAGTTTGTTTCCACTCACTCCATGGCTGGTTTCACCAGCTGCAACATTTTCTTTGTATTTCTGGCATCCTCATGATTGTACTTTGTTGTTTTGTGGCTGACTGCAGTTCTTCATCACCTGGTGTCAAATACAAGTTCAGACCTGACAGAATTTTATATGATTTGCATGATGATGATCATTATTTGGTTCAAGACGTTTTTCAATAAAAAAAAGAAGAAGCCACTTATCAGAGGGTCAGTTAAGATCCTGCCATTGGATTCTTTTTACAGTTTTGACAGTATCAATGTTTCAGTTTTTAGCGCGGGTGGGATGGGGGAATATTACGTTAATCAAAAATCATATTCAATTGAGGACAGCATCTTAACTCACTCAGAAATACCAGTAAACAGATTACATGAAATATTTCTACAGTTATTGCACACATATAAAGTTTTTTTCTGTAAAAGGCTCAGTTAAGTTTGTAAACCATTCCTTGTTAGTGAGGATTTTAACAACCCTTCCATTATAGTAATGAAACATTCTGGAAACACACAAACGTTTTACAGGCCTTGCAGATTACAGCAGTTTATATAATAGGGCACAGAAAAAGGAGCACGTGCACCTCATTTTACAAGGACTAAGTAAATCTCTGTGGTTTAACAGATGCCATATATACTTCTCATTTTGAGCTCTAGCCAGAATCCATAAAGAATTTAGGACATTATTCAACCAATCTGCCCCAGTCATATATTTAATGTTGGCTTATAAATTACTCAGCTGTATGTAATTGTTGTAGCTGTATGTAAAAGTAAATATAAGATGAATTTTCTGCCTTAAAAAAATCCAGTTGTGTGAATTTACCAGAGCACACATTTACACACTCTGATCCTGCCGTTTGTCTGATTTTTCAGTCTGACACACAGTAGAGACCTGAACAATTTTCCTTCTGAGATGTGCTCCACATTTGCTTTGAGTGGAGAATTAACACATCAGATGAGTAAATGTTGGGGGTTATCTCAGTTTAATTAACAAAGTTGCTCTGGAGGAAAGCTCATATTCATTACTCATCATTGGTTTAAATACGTGTCAGTTAAGTTGATTATGCTGGAAGAGAATTGACCTTGTAAGGCACGCTTCCATCTTCGGAGTTGATACATGGACATTTTAAATGGCCGTGGAGGTGGAATAGGTAGGTAGCACTGCTAGATTACAGACGCAAAATGGGTTTATGATGGAGTAGCTCTGCTTCTGATTCAGTCCATTCAGCCTCTGTTATTAAAACAACCGTCTGTTTATAGATTTGTGTCGAGTTGTAGAGTCAGAATGAGTGCAGTCGTCAATATGGCTTCAGTCATCACGGTTGTTCCTTCGCTGATTCAGAATAACTCCACCTGCAGGCTCTCGAAGGATATAAATGAGCACTGCTGCTTTTAAGCGGCAGCTAATCACAGTGAGTTAACAGCGAGACTTACAGATGACGGAAAGAGTGGTGACCACACACTTGTTTCTGGAATATTTATGCCCTTTTTTTTTTGCTCCACAGATTTTGTTTCTGTACGTTCATACCATTTCATGCCCGTTTTTCTGTGTCCTCCAGACCTGATCCACTGCACCAATGAGCTGAATGTCAGCATCCCACATCTGGCAGACACGCTGCTGGAGCGCACAGCGAGCAACAGCTGGATTGTGGTTTTCAAAGCGCTCATCACCACACACCACCTCATGATGTACGGCAATGAGGTGAGTTCACACTTCAACAACTGGTGGCCATCTTGACATATTTGGCTCATTTTAATGACATAGTTATGGTCACAAGGGAGACCAGATATTCTTCATGAGGCAGTTTTGCTAACAGATAAAGAATTGAAAAGCGGGAAATGTTAACTTGCTAAGAATTTGAATTAAGTTTTGAATTACATATGCTTTATGAAGTAGTAGATAAGTGGACACATTTATGAAGCAAGGCAAGTCTTGTGAGCATCAGTTCTTGCGTGTGAGTGCAAAGATGCTTTCAATTAGCCAAAGGGCAAAAAGCTTAAAACATACATTTCCTGAACAGGTTGACACTCAGACTCACAAACATTAAAGAGAGAAGAGACACTGACCTGGATGTTTGGGAGACAGCTAGCCTGAGTAATCGATCTGAGCCTGACACACAGCTCACCAGGGTGTAGCAGCTCTCTCGCGCAGATATTCTTTGAAGCCATGTCTTTCAGCAGTCCAGCGCGGACTGATGAAGCATCCCGGTGGCATTTCAATGGTCGGCATGACAAATCACCTCGCTCTGCTGCTCGCCCTGCAAGATCAGCGGGCGAAACATCAAACATGTTAAAGGATGAATGGATCAGGCCGGGAAGAAAGGCTGGAGATGACACTACTGTAGGGATGATGACCCTCTCAAAGCACGGGATGGTTTCAAAATTATCTAGACTGCGTAGACTGTGTTTAACCAGAGGTTTTCCACTGGTTGTACTGGCCCTGGCCTGGATTCACCATCCATTTATTTTTTTTAAGGAGCTTTATGTAAATGGGATCTCAAATAAAGAAAGAAAGGTTTTTTTTTTCACTGATAGAGACAGATGATGTACACCCTTAACAGAATTTCCTTTAATGCTTTGCAATATCAAACAAAAGTCACAAGAATAATTTCTTAACATGACAGTATTTTTGTTGCCCTGGCAACTAGGACTTAAATAAGTGAATACTGAAATATAATGGCAAATGTAGAGAAGCTAACATCATTTTGTCCAGTAGCTATTATTAAGAGTGTGTGCTTGATTTTATATATGTATATATATATATATATATTCTGATGTAAAATAGAGGAACCTTGCGACCGCGCTGAGCGAGGGACCTTGTAGGTTTTGTCGCAGTCTGTTACAGACTGAATTGTTAATATTGTTCTTGAAATCCGAATATAACTGGACTTTGGTGGTTCTGCAGTTATTGACGTCATTAATGCAGTTATTGAACTACATGGTTGTTGCTTATTCACTGAGTCATAGTCTCAGATTTTAAGAGAATACAGTTTATTAAATAGTGCTATACCTTGATCTTAAATAACATGGAAACCTGACATGTACCTGAACCTTAAGTATGGTACCATACTTCCTAAAAAAGATGAATTTATTAAAATGTTCAACAATACAGCAGAATGTTATCTATCTGTCTATTTTTTTCTATAGTAATTGTACAATAAAAAGTTGTTTTATGAAAAACCTTACTGTCGTCATCATATTTTTATTTTTGAAAAATAGGGGTCGTCTTATAATCAGAATCAGGCCAATAAGGTGTATTTATACTTTTATTTACTTATATTTTTCATGCTGTAAAATGCTTTTTATTTGGTGTTTTTTCAAATAAATGGTGACTGGATGACCTTCAAATTATATGTGAACATAGTGAATTGTGTCTGAGATAAGAAAGAGTCACAGAAGTTGCCAAGGGAGGCAACAAGAGTAATTCTAACAGCAACACCATAATTGTGTCTTTATGTGCAAAAGAATAGAGAAGAAACAGCAACGAATCAGACGTCATCATAGAGCTGCCTAAATCCAGCAAACTCATCCTCTGTGAATTGCTCGTAAAGCTGCAACTTTTATCCACAGCTGCACTTTTATTGTGCCTGACAGATACACTGCCCATGTTTCACTACGGACATGACTTGATATTGTCAGGCAGCAGCATGGGATAAATCACTAACTTTGTCCTCTGTTTTTTCCCATCAGAGATTGATGCAGTACCTTGCCTCCAGAAACACGCTCTTCAACCTCAACAACTTTCTAGATAAGGCTGCATTACAAGGTGATTTAATGCCATTTGGCTGTTTGTAGACTCAGCAGTGCTGTACGTCTAACAAAATGACTTTCTGTCGGACTCTCCCTGGCTCTGGAACACCATCAATAAGCCACTATTCAGAACCTATTTCAAAGGGTCCAGGACTGGAAATGCCACTGATAATGGGACTTTTTTTTTTTTTTGTCCTGAAAATTGAATCAGTGCTCAGTGTATAATTACATATTCAAAAGAAAGATGAATAAATCTGAAAGTAACACATAAGGAAAGGCAGGTTGATCACTAAAAAACACCTCTTTCTCATCGGCAGGATATAGCATGTCAACGTTCATCAGGCGCTACAGTCGTTACCTAAATGAAAAAGCCATGTCCTACAGACTAGCAGCAGTGGACTTCACCAAAATGAAGAGAGGGTAACACTCTTGCACACAGAAACTGATAAATTGATAGTTTGTGTGGATGTGTTGCATGTGTGCATGTGATCTTGTGCTTTTCAGGGCCGATGGTGTGATGCGCACCATGAACACAGAGAAGCTGATCAAGACTCTGCCCATCATTCAGAACCAGCTGGATGCGCTGTTGGATTTCCAGGTAAACGGTGTAAAACCCGTCACGTAAGAGGCTGTGGCAGTCACTGAGATGTCTCAACCCAGTGTCTCATTCCTTCCTCCTGTTCTCCAGCCGAACTCCAACGAGCTGACTAACGGGGTGATCAACACGGCTTTCATGCTGCTGTTTAAAGACTCCATACGGTTGTTTGCTGCTTACAATGAAGGTGTCATCAACATGTTGGGTAAATCGCATACACAACAAAGCAGCTCCAGGGTTCACGAGTGCTCAGAACACAATAGTGTGACTACATTCAACTCCTGAATCTTTTTATAAAAAAAAAAAAAAAAATACATTTTTCCTCCTTCTGTCTCTCAAAGTCCAATTAAAGACTACAGTGGTCACCTTCTTTTCTTTCATTAATTATTAAACTAATAAGAAGACCCTTTACCTTGTCCAGTAAATCATTACCCAACCACACTATGATCATTAAGTGGAATCCTCCAGCAGAATTTGCTTCAACCTGTAGGGATGAAAAATGAGCAGGTGTAACATGGCAAATCAGTACCTGACTGATTAAAAAAAGTGGTTTCTTGGCTGTTAACATTTTATTATCTTGTACCTGAGTGAGATTAATTAAATATTTACTAATATCTCCTAATATTTACCCTGGGTGACAAAGTTATTACTGATCATCATATTTAGTTCATTTAAAGGCATCACTTCTCAACTCAGATTACTTATTCATGCTTCTTTACTAGAAAAAAAAAAACCCTGAAAAAAGTCACACATAAGCTGCAACTTTCTAAATAATAACAAGACTCAAAAATGTCATTCCACTCAAGGGATAGTGTGGGTAACCTGTGTGGTCCCTTCCAGACAAACTGAGGTAATTTTAACTTTGGATATATTCAAAATGTGTATAAAAAGAACTGGTTGCACAGGCACCTCCATCCAGTTGATGCTATCTTGTCCTAATTCCATACAAACGCATTTCTCCACAAACATTTCATTGCATTGTTGACTGTAAGTTAACTTGCATCTGACAAATAAATCAATTGGAATCAGGTCGACCACTGGAACCGCACAAACTACCATCAATAGACGCAAAAGAATGAGAGTTCTTGGGTTCTGCTTCTGACACTTGCCTGTTTTTCCATAAATATTGAAGATCTATGGAAGCAGAGGCTAACTCTTTTTGCATCTATTGACAGTAGTCTATGGTTAACTTGTGTGCACTTATGACAAGATAGCAGCAAATGGACAAAGATGTCTGTACAAACATTCATTTTTATATACTTTTTGTACACATAAAAAGTCACTTCAGTGGAATGATTTTTCGTTTAAGTCTTTATTCTTTATCATTCAATGATAGGGTTGTTTTAACTCTGCAATGTCCCTTTAAAATACAAAAGTCAAAATATAATATCATCATACTTCATAGTGTCCAATCATGTTTTTTTTTTTTTGTACATTTACTTGTACTGAATAATATCTGGCAACATTTTAATCAGTTGTTCAGATAAGACATCTCCAGTGTCTGATGTGAAATTCAATTTTCTTCTTTTGTCATCATTTGACTTTAACGCATTAGGATCTGGTGCGACATGTGCTTTTACCTGTGAAAGCCTGATGCAGCACTCACACTGCCTGAACATTTTCAAGACACACACTTTTTAAAATACTGTTAGAAATAAGGTAAAAGCCAGTGATTTGGAATGAAAACTAAAGGTTTAACCTTTTGGATGCTTTTAATTCCAAGTTTCTAGTTTCTTCCGAGGCTGAGTAATTAAAGAAAAATCCTCTTCATAAAATATTGTCACACAAAATCTAGGTTAATGTGGTTAATGTAAATAACCTCAGAATATTTTAAGCAGTAGTTTGAATTATCATGACATAAACAGTATATATATTTATCTATAATTATGTAGTGATGGCATTCTACTGAGTCTTATTATCTTGTACACAGAGAAATACTTTGACATGAAGAAGAACCAGTGCAAAGAAGCTTTGGAGATCTACAAGACCTTCCTCAACAGGATGACCAGACTGTCTGAGTTTCTCAAAGTGGCAGAGGTAACATCTATTTGTCTCGCTTGGTCCCCGCAAGGAGGAAACAAAGAGTCAATCCCCCGAGGAGAAAATGGAAATCTGTCTGGAGTGAATCTCAGCGGCCACCGCTGATCTGGTTTCATATAAATACATTACAAGCACTTCTTGAAAAAATTTCTCAAATCACTCAGAAGATTTCAACCCACACGGAAAAATCCACTCCAATCTGTTGAGGTTTGCTCCAGACTTGTGTCACCCTGGGCTTCTGATTTACGGTTATAATTCTTAATCTTAATCTGACCGCAGATCAGTGTCCAGGGTCATCTCCTCTTAAATCTTCAGTCTCTTTTTCACGTCCAGATACTCTCCTGTTTTTGGCCCCTTCTTGCCCTGATCTGGGCAGGGGGCTACTTCAAGAATTTCATTAACAGCTGAGTCTCAGCCTATCAGAGAGCCACTCTTGTACAGCTTCCAGTTTAGGGACCCCTGACGTGCTGCCTGTTCACATGCCTGCTGCATGCCTAAGCAAGCTCTTTTTCTATCACTATCTCTGTCCCCTATTCCTCCTCTTTAATTTTTCTACTTTTCTTAAGAATACTTCTTCACTCAATGACTGCTATCAGTGAACAGTTGGAACTTCTGCTAGGCTTCCCAGTGAACATAAATAGTTTATTCTCTGTAGGCTACGTATCATCTTCCCATGCGCCATCTTCAAAGGCTTTCTCACTGCTTGGTTCCCATTTGGAAGAAGGTTTGGGGCGCAGCCGCTTGATCCAAAGAAAAACTAAAACAACAGACTAACGTTGACTTTAAGGACCCATTCATTTTACCTGTCTAACAAAATGTGTTTGTCTGTTTTGTGTGTCATCTGTGTCCCTCCCTTCTCCTTCTGTTCAAAGTCAACATTAGTTGAGTGTCTTCCTTTTGGATGTTGCAGTCATGTGACCTGTTGTCTGCCCTCTCTGCCCTGCCTGTTCAATCCGTCACTGTGCTCAGCATTCATTTGCAACTGGTCTCCAGATTTCAGTGTGTGTGTATGTGTGTGTGTGTGTGTGTCTTTTTATTAGTGTGTGTACATATACTCTGTATATATAGCTGTTTGTATGTTTATGCATGTGCCTCCCTCCCCTCTTCCTTTGTTGTCTTTTCTTTGTTTTCCTTTCCAGCCACTGCATGAAGTAATGAATGCTTGGGTTTGATTCTTCTTTCTCCCTCCTCCTCTTCCTCCTCTTCCTCCTTCACATGTCTCTCCCTCTTTTTTTAACTCTGTGATCTGTTCTTTTTTTTGTTTTGTTTATTCTTTGGTTGATTACAACATTTGGTTTATTTTCATTTTGCCTCCCTCCTCCCTCCCCTACCCCTACCTCCTTTTTTGTGACACAGCAAGTTGGGATAGATCAGGGCGACAGCCCCGATCTCACACAGGTCAGTCTACATCTCATCTCAATCAGTCAATCAACCAGTTTATAAATCCGCCAAGTCAGTCCCATAATGCTTCATTCTAAACGCTCCCGTTCCCTACTCACCCTACAGACCTGCCCACACTGCAGCTGCCCCGTCTTCCTCCTCTCTTCTTCACTCTCCTCAACTCCTTCACTTTGTCTCCTTTTCTGTTTGAACAGAGTCTAGAATAGAGAGGAAACATTAAATGAAGACCTGCAAATAACTTGAAGCAACATTTCCCTTCCATAAATGTTAAGCCTTATTTGAAGAATTTCATGTTTGTCTTATTTGAATCATAGCAGAACAAATTTTACTCAAAGGTAAGATTTTTTTAAAACAGAATCTAAGCAGCTGGGTAACAAAGCTTTGATGCTTTTTTTCCCCCCATAGATTTATTTCAGACACCCATGACATGGGTTTAGCATCTGTCTGGATTTTTCTTGCCAGTCTTTCCAGCATTTCCCTTTTGTAAATTTTAAGGCCTGTTTGTTTACTCAAAGGCTTATCATACCAACAAGTCAGCACAACACTTTATGAAATAGGTTTTTGCTCATATAAGCAATGTTCAGATCATTTTTTTCTGAAAAGTTTATGTCCCTTTGCATTAGCTGTGGGGAGAGCAGCGAATGGTTTTTATTAAATAGGTTTCTGCAAATGTGACTTGGATATGTGTACATAATGCCATCATCAGTACTGCATATCATCCTGAGGTGTTTAATAACTGCTTATCCTTTTCAGTGGATGCATAATTGGATGTTTACAATGCAACAAAATCAATAAACAAACTGAAAAGGATCCTTTTTTTTAAATGATGTAACATGTGTTGTGCTTATGAAGGCCTTATATGCCCATATTCAACAACATAGTGACCCATGCCTTTACTCAGCTCTAGATATGTGTCTGTTTTACTTTTAAACTTTTAGCATATTCTAGATTTCTCTGAAGAAGGATATCCAGAATTCGCATTTTACTCTTTCCCCCTAAAATAAGTATATGAGAAATCTTTTCTTTGCCTGTTGTGTGTGCTTTGTGTTTTCTGATGCTGAAATGTAAAGCTCTGGGAGAAACCACGGTATCACATGTGGTCCAAATGAACTCATCCATCCTTTTCGTTTCCCAATAAGGAGTGCCAGCCACCTGCTCGATGTGTATACCTGGTTTTTCACCAGATGTTTACATTTGACTGAGTTAACTTCATTGGCTTCCAGTGGGATGCGTTACTCATATTCTATGACTGATTTCTGAGAAATCTCCTGAGTAAATCAAATCAGTAACACATTAATCTGACTTCTGACCTAATGTGGAATTCATGAGTTAACTCTGGATGGTAATTTTCTTTTTGTTTTTGTGAGTGTAAGCGTGCGTGCTTATGAGAGCGTCTGTAAACTGTTGGCCTCTGCATGGGCTCATTAGATGATCTAGAGATGTGTTTGTTGTGTACTCTGGAGCCCTGCAGTGACGATGCTTTGCTCCGTCCTGACCTGTCAATCTTGCAGCTGACTTGCTTGCATGATCCAAGGCTAATGTGTGCATGCTTGTCAACCAAACCTGACGAAACCAAATGCAAAAACAAAACAGAAAAGATGCCGTAGTTGTCAAGTAGATGGTGAATCTGAGGGTTATGTTTTAATTTTGTGGCTGCTTTTTGTGTGTATGTGAAATAAAATGAGAAGTGAAGAAGGGGGGTGGAAGAGAGCCCTACTTTGTCTTCTTGGCTACCACTTACGTTTCCTCCCCTCAACTCAGTGTGCTCCCCTCGCCTTCCCTCAGGCTCCCAGCTCTCTCCTGGAGGCTCTGGAACAGCATCTAGCTTCTCTGGAAGGCAGGAAGCTCAAGGACTTGTCCACTGCTAGCAGGTACCACTATTTCCGCTGTTCCTTCTGTGACAAAGTGATATAAGGGGCAATTTAGTATAAGAAAAAGAGTGAACAATATATTTTTTTAAACTGTTAAAAATTCTGAATATTTTGAGGATTTATTTTTTTTCTGTCCCCTCAAACCCCAGATCCAGTACCTTGTCCAGTGCAGTATCGTCTCTCTCCAGTGCAGGAATCTCTCTCAGCCGCATGGAAGACAAGACAGAGGACAACCGACTGCAGCAACACAAGGCGAGGCATTGACAATACACTTTTTAAATCATATATGCATGTTTAAGCAGCTAATATTAGATACCAAAAGTGTTGAAGTAATAGCCGCAATATACAGTGCCTCATGTGAAAGTATTTGACCCCCTTGAACTTTTTAACCTTTTGCCACATTTCAGGCTTCAAACATAAATATATAAAATTACAATTTATTTTCGTCAAGAGTCAACAACAAGTGGGACACAATCGTGAAGTGGAATGAAATTTATTGGATATTTTAAACTTTTTTGACAAATAAAAAACTGAAAAGTGGGGCGTGTAATATTATTTGGCCCTTTTACTTTCAGTGCAGCAAACTGACTCCAGAAGTTCAGTGAGGATCTCTGAATGATCCAATGTTGTCCTAAATGACTGATGATGATCAATAGAATCCACCTGTGTGTAATCAAGTCTCCGTATAAATGCACCTGCTCTGTGATAGACTCAGGGTTCTGGTTAAAGCACAGAGAGCATCATGAAGACCAAGGATCACACCAGACAGGTCCCAGATACTGTTGTGGAGAAGTTTAAAGCTGGATTTGGATTAAAAAAAAAAGATTTCCCAGGCTTTAAACATCTCAAGGAGCACTGTGCAAGAATCATATTGAAATGCAAATCTACCAAGACCTGGCCGTCCCTCTAAACTTTCATCTGGAACAAGGAGAAGACTGATCAGAGATGCAGCCAAGAGGCCCATGATCACTCTGGATGAACTGCAGAGATCTACAGCTGAGGTGGGAGAGTCTGTCCAGAGGACAACAATCAGTCGTACACTGCACAAATCTGGCCTTTATGGAAGAGTGGCAAAAAGAAAGCCATTTCTCAAAGATATCCACAAAAAGTCTTGTTTAAAGTTTGCCACAAGTCACCTGGGAGACACACCAAACATGTGGAAGAAGGTTCTCTGGTCAGATGAAACCATAATCGAACTTTTTGGCCACAATGCAAAACAATATGTTTGGCGTAAAAGCAACACAGCTCATCACCCTGAACACACCATCCCCACTGTCAAACATGGTGGTGGCAGCATCATGGTTTGGGCCTGCTTTTCTTCAGCAGGGACAGGGAAGATGGTTAAAACTGATGGGAAGATGGATGGAGCCAAATACAGGAGCGTTCTGGAAGAAAACCTGTTGAAGTCTGCAAAAGACCTGAGACTGGGACGGAGATTTATCTTCCAACAGGACAATGATCCAAAATATAAAAATAAATCTACAATGGAATGGTTCACAAATAAACGTATCCAGGTGTTAGAACAGCCAAGTCAAAGTCCAGACCTGAATCCAATCGAGAATCTGTGGAAAGAGCTGAAGACTGCTGTTCACAAACGCTCTCCATCCAACCTCACTGAGCTCCAGCTGTTTTACAGGAAGAATGGGCAAGAATTTCAGTCTCTGGATGTGTTAAACTGATAGAGACAAACCCCAAGAGACTGGCAGCTGTAACTGCAGCAAAAGCCATTTGTATTAACGCAAGGAGGCTGAATGATATTGCAGGCCCCACTTTTCAGTTTTTTTATTTGTTAAAAAGTTTAAAATATCCAATAAATTTTGATCCACTTCGCGATTGTGTCCCACTTGTTGTTGATTCTTGACAAAAAAAATTGAAATTATATATCTTTATGTTTGAAGCCTGAAATGTGGTAAAAGCTTGAAAAGTTAAAGGGGGCTGAATACTTTTGCAAAGCACTATAATTGTTTGCATGACTCTGTATTGATACTTTTTTTGTTTTTCATTTTGTTTTTTTTGAGAGGAAACACAAAAAATGGCTGTGAACCATGAAGAGATCGATATATCTCTTCATTTTGTGCTTCACACAAAGAAAATACTAATTAGTTAAAGCTGCAGTTCAGGTGAATACGCTGTCGCTGGCTGCGAGCCAACAGTGTAGAGAGCTGCACAGAGAACAGAAATGAACTCCAAGTGTAAATGTTGTACTTCTGCAGCTCAGGCTGTCTTTCATTAAAACATTCAGGACAGATCATTTACTCAAGAACAATGAGTATTGACGTCGTAAGATGGTTAAAATGAAAATGTAGGAAACAAAATCAGTTATATCCTGGTGGTGCGTTCCATGCAGGAGGACAGTCATAAAGTGATCGACATTCAGACACCCAATGTTTCACCCAGCACCCAGTCAGTGGGCAGTGTCAACAGCAGCGGAGGGGCCACAGATCTCTTCTCCAACTCGCCAATCGTACCCATCAGCAACCAGTGAGTCTCTGCAACATCTTTAGTTATTTTAGTTATATCATGCTACCTAAACGTTGCCTGGCTGCCATTGTAAATTAGATTTTTAGAAATAAGATGAGAAAAAAAAAATCTTTACTTTCTTTCTTATAGTGTGCCAAATCTGACCACTGAGCTGTTCACCCTGCAGCCCAACTTCACCCCCATCCAGACCACACACACTGTGTCCAATAACAACAATGCCTGGGGAGGTAGGACTATATACGCAACCCAACACACACAAATGCAGTCACACAACGAAGCATGCAAATACATTCCCACCAACTCACAAAGAAGCACACATTAAGACCCAGATATGTAGTGACTCAGAGGACCAAGTGCCTCATGTTCTTTATTCATTTCTCCTTTTCTCTCCTTTCTTGTTACCATGGTTACTTTTGAACAACAGGTGATCTGCTAAAGCCATCTCCACCTACTCAGATTCACAGCCCAGGAGTCCCATTGCACTCTGGGAAAATGCTGCCCAATGATTTGGACTCCTCATTAGCAAACCTGGTTGGCAGTGAGTATGCAGTGTGTCTGTCATGACTTGAAGTTTTTATCTTTTGGTTCCCATGCTGTGTTGCTTCCTTTCCACTCATGTTTTTTTTTTTTTCTACTTCTCTCAGACCTTCAGTTTGGGGGGATGCCAGCTAAAAAGTGAGTTGTGTTGCCTGAGAGCAAAAATCGAGCCATAAGCAAATTACTTTATTGTCCGTGCATGGTGATGCATGTAGGATGCATGATTTTGCTCTGTGCACCTGGAAACGCACTTTTGTTTGTTTATGTATGTGCGGATTAGACCAGAGTTCCAGTGGAGTCAGCTGGTAGAGAAGAAGCCCACAGGAGGAAGTAGCTGGCAGTCAAAGAGTATGTGCACCAGCACCAACTGGACTCACACCACCCATCCAATGGCACCCGCACCCATGCCCGTCCCTCAGATGGTAAATTTACAAGTTTCATTCACTGCTAAGCGCCAGCAGAGTTTGTGCACTGCAGTTGGGCTTAAACTGAACTAAGCAGGTTTTTTGGAAGTGGGGAGCACAAAACTGTAACACTGATTTTCAAAAGATGTACACCCTCCAGAGAAGAGGGATGGAGTCAAGTTGAATGGCTAACCCCACTCCCTAAAAATTGGCTGCAATGAACAGTGCTGTAAAGACTGTTTGAAACAGCAACGCCGATACTGTGAGACTTTGAAAACTTAGGTTATTCTGTGATTAAAAACTGAGAAAAAAAACAACACTAGATAGTGAGAACATCGCAGGGACTAGCTGTATGTTCCCTTTCTTCATTTTGCGCTCATATTTATCAAATACTTGTGAATTTAATCAGTTAATTTCAGGAGTCTCCTTTTGATTTACTCAGTCGTCGCAAACGTGACTAACAACAGTCTTACATCTGTCCATTGCACTGTAATTCCTGCTGCTCAAATCACCAGCCTCATCACACTCAGCATTGTTGTTTGGGTCTAAATATGCCCGATTCACCATGATAAAAAGTCCAGATGTCTAGCATGTACTTGTATTTTCATCTTGATTTCTTTGAGTGCCTTCTCATACTATTTCCCCAGAGTGAGGAAATTATGTTTTTTTTCTAACTAAGCTGGCCTTAATACACCACCTTAGGCTCCCGATGATCCCCTAGACTTGACTTTGTAGGACTAAACCTGCACAATCCTATTTGATTTTACTTTTTACTTCTGCAGGATAAACAATAAATGATCAAAAAAACAAACAAACATTAATCTGAAATTCAAAATACAAATTTGAGATTATGTCATGTTTTTTTTTGCTTGCGCTGTAAGGTGTATTAGACGAGTGCTTAAATTCAGTCACAATAAATAGTCCTGTCAGTCTGTACTTAAAGTATTTTTTTTTTCCTTCTTACCACCTTTACTTACCACTCTTTACATCATCCAAATAAGTCCTTGACAGCGCCGACAACCATCATGGACAGCACAGTCTCAATGCCCTTTATGCTCCACTCTGATTATCTGCATGTCTCTTCTATTCAATCTGATTTCATCTCTTTAATTTTGGACTGAATAGCCTTTCAACTCAAACTGCTCATTTTGTCAGCAAATGGTTCGGAAAGCCAGAGGCACGACTTGAATTGAAAGTAGAAAGGATTTTATCATGACAAATGGGCAAAGGTCTGGTTTATCCCTTCTGACCATTTGGAGAGAAGGAATGAGTTTGGCTTTAATTTAAGCATTACAAATGGAGTTTTAATTTTTTTTTCTCTTTAACCTTTTCCAGAATGGGATGATCTATACTGGATATGTAAGTTTCATCAAGACTTCATCATAATTTGCCTACATACTAAAATATGTTACATCTATACTGGTAACACGTTATCAAGCATTTTGTATTGTTGATAATGAATGTTTAAAGGAAAAGGGATTTATTTGGCTTAATGTGCTGCCTCATAACTGCAGTTACAACCTTTGTGATTATTATGGGCCGCCAGTGTGCCACCTAAAAACAACTTTGTTAATGTTGCTTTTACTTTTGTTCTCAGGTTTAGGTATTTGAAAGAGACAGACAAATGCAAATGACAGGTTAGCTCAGGGGTGATAACATTTGGTTTATGTATGCAACTGATTTTAAGAACACGATTTCATATTCTGCTCCTCCATGTTGCTTTTCAGGCTCCAGCACCAGTGGCTTTTCCTATGACGACACCCCAAGTGCCTGTGTATGGAATGGTAATGAACAACTTACAATGTAGTTTCAGTTTTACAGTTGTTAAAAAAAAAAAAAAAGACATCAACTGTCTTAAAGAGGCAGTTTCTGTTGCCCATTAATCTGGAAAGGGTCATGAGGCCATCTCCAAACAAGTTGAAATCCATCATTCTACTGTAAGAGATTATTGAGAAGTGGGAACCATTTGGGCTGCTGGGTAACTCAATGGTTTAGGCAGGCTCATATAAAAAGACTACAGTTCTCCTGTAGTAATTTCAGGTTTGACTCCTGGCCCGTGACTCATTGCTGCATGTCTTCGCCATTCTTTCTCTGCCCCACTTTCCTGTCTCTCTTCCGCTTCATAAATAAAGGTGCTTAGAGCCACAAAATCTTTAAAAAGAAAAAGGGGAAAATATTTAAGACAACTGCTCAACTTCCGAACAAGTTCACCCAAGGCCAGACCATGCAATGTTCAGAGATTTTACCCCCCCCCCCCCCCCCCCCCAAAAGAAAAAAAAAAAAACAAGGGCCACATCTCAGATTTCAAATACAAGTTCGCATGTTCAAACTGTGTGGCTTGTTTGGAATGTTAAAGTCTATTTCATCTAAAAACATTTGATTTGCCAACTGCATGCAAAGAAATAATAAGACTTCCAGAACAGTGTTCTTTGAACAGACAAAACCAAAGTGGAGATGTTTGGCTATTACACACAGTACCAAACACAGCATATGAAAAGAAATACTTTATACAAGCTGTGAAGCATGGAGGTGGAAGAGTGAGGATTTCCACTTAATTTCTAGTAACAGAAACCAGACATCTTGGAGTCACTTAGTCAACCAAGAAACTCTTTGTATACTAAGTATTGTACTGTGAGACCATCTGTCTCACAGCTGAAGTTTGGCCAAAATTAGGTCACAAAACAAATAATTTAATTAAAGAAGAAAAAAGCAGTATCTGTGCCCCCAATGAGCTGAAGCAAAGTTGAAAAGTCTGTTAAATTTCTTTAACATAATGTGAAGAAATGTTAAGAGAAAATATACATCAAGCCTTTGCTGCTAGAAATGGTTCTTTGTGCTTTTGAATGATGTCTTTTTGCATGCCACGTACTTTGTTTTTCACACAACTGTATGTTCACCTGCTGCTTGTCTGTCTCTTGTTTGGTGCTGAGTAGGTGCTGTAGTGGATGCTGAATTTGATGCTTCATCATTCACAATCTTGTTTTAATTAAGGCCATGTACAGGTGCTGTAACATTTGGCAGTTTTGTTAAACTGTACAGGTTAACCCAAGCTATGAGTGTCCATCAACACAAATTCATTACTTTGAATAATGACTAAGCTCTGGTATTCTGGCTACAATTTGTAAAAGTGTAGGACTGAAAGATGGAATATGTTACCATACAAACATCTTATAGTCATACACTCTATGCTAAATAATCCCTTTCAACTATTCCTTGTTTATCACTCTTCTTTATCTTGTCCTTTACACTCTCCACTTCTTCACCTACTTGTGCCGTAACCAGCTCCCTCCTCAGATGAGTCATCAGATGGGGGGCGTTCCCATGATTCCTGCGCAGCCTGTTATGTATAACCAGCCTGTCCTGAGACCCACCAATCCCTTTGGACCCATCCCAGGAACACAGGTCACGAAAAAAAAACTACCTGACACTTTAGTGCAACTGCAACATAGCCTACTGTATGCCTAAAAATATCATAAAGCTTGGCTTCGACACAAGAAACAGGAAAAGAGAAGGCCTGGCTCTGCCAAAGCATCAATGAATAGTCTGGCTCAGAACCACTCTGCTCTACAACTTGCAATCTCCACACTCCATTGTTTTAAACTACTTCTCCAGTTTATGCAAAGCTAAACTAAAAGGCTACTTTAAAAAGCCTCAAGTTCAAATTCATTTCAGGTGTCAGAGTTAAGCATTAGTCATTTAATATTTGCCTGTAGGCAGTAAGGGATAAACAATCCCAGCTGAAGTTTGCAGCTTGTGTTTTGTGATGTGATCTGGCTGAGAGGCATTTAACATTATTCTGGGACGTGATGATTATTTACTGAAAAAGAAAGGAAAAAATATATGGAATGGAATGCATTGCGCAGACTGATATAAGGTATAACATGACAGCATGGTCCCCATCAATGTCCCCAGACCCAAACAATTAGAATCCTCATTCAAAACATCTCAACCGCTGATTAAAATGGCTCAACCAGTGGACTAATCAAAAAGCAGGATGCATCATATTCTCAGATAATTTCAAAATTGGACAAGGAGAGTGAACAAGTGTGTTTCCAAGCAAATAATCAGTTGTTAAGGCTACCAGTATCTCAGGAACAAGTGCAAGTGACTGCTGACGGAATAAAGACACCTTTTCCTGGCACTGTGGAGTGTAATATGTTTGTCAATACATGCCTGAACACATGATGAGGTGACTAAATTGCTCTTGATTATCTACCTGTCTTCTGCAGATGCACTTCATGTAGGGATGATACTGTAACCATGGCAGCAAAGCTGAGTTGGCGAGAAAGAATTGACGGCGAACACAAATCCAGTGGAAGGAAGACGGAAGAGGACAGAGAGGGAACGGGAGGAGAGAGGACCAGAGGATGGATAGAAGATGAAATGCCGATGTCAGTTTAATGTCATCTGATCCTCTACTCTCCTCTCCTCACTCCATGTGGCTACTGATCTCTCTGTGTTTGCACCTACAAATACAGAGCTTTGGCATCATAAGCTCTGCATCAGTCCAACTAATCTTTTCTTTTATTTGCCACTTCAAATGGCAATTACAACCAGTCCTGATGCTATGAAGACTGACAGCTGTGTGGAAGTTCTGAAGATATATTGCCACTTCTCAACCACCTCATTCTGTTAATTTCTTGTATAAAGGCTTACTCACATTTCCCTTCATCCCAAAACTGAATGAATCTCGGAGGAAGCACGCCTCTTTCTTTGACTGGATGGTTTGCTGGCACTTTACTAAATGTGAACTTTGCCAAGGGTGTGTTTCTTTGCGGGTGATTTTAGCATCTAGTTCAGATTGGTTCCTGGTTGTGTGTCATCCATTGGCTGATGTCAAAATTTCTGACTGGAATGCGTGTGTGCGTGTCCTTTTCTTTTTCAGCGTGCTACGTTAGCATAATTGTTCTTTATGAGGTCCATTTGTTGTCAGATGCGTTAAACAATGATTTGTGAGCACGTCTGTGTGAGTGTAGGTGGATGTAGTTGTCTTGGATGTGAACTGTCTCTCTTTTGGTACCTGATGTCATTACTGTGTTGCCAGGTGCCAATGTGTTTTACTGCACTGGAACTAACCGATGAAAGCACTGAGCCAGAAACAGTTATCGCATTTGGATGTAAACAAACCTTTCACACTAACTTTAATACATTGGGATGTGCTGTACATGCTGTGTATTTGGTTTTTTTTTTGTTTGTTTGTTTTGGGTTTGTTTTTTTTTTTCCTCTGCAGCTGTGCAATATTGTGTGGTCTCATTACTGTCTTTTTCACATATATGTAGCCTGTTTAGAAGCTTTATTCTGCTGTAGTGATGTACTTTTTCGGTGTTCACATCAGGTTTCTGTACAGAATGTTTTTTTTTTTTACTATTTCTGGTTATTTTATAACCTGCTGTTATACCCATACTACTTTAAAAGTAGTGATAAGCCCAGTGAGGGCCAGATGGAGGTGGGCAAATATTTAAAACATCTGATTCTCAGTATAGCCAGTCAGAAGTGGCATGCTTTGCTTCTTGCCTTGAGCCTTTGTCCTGCCCCAAATTACTCTGTCAAGTCTTTTTTTTCCCTCTCAACCACAGAAAAACTGTATTGGGGCAGTTACCACAGCACATGTCCAACCTTCATTTGGAGTATCACAGAAAGGTTTGTTCATGTAGTCTGAACATAAATAGACAGGACAGCTAAAGGTCATTAAGAGAAGTCCAGTGAACGGCAAACCATCAGAAAGCAACCAAGGGTAGTATCTTTCCATCACGGCCCTTGTAATGCCTGCAGTGAGGCCATATAGATTAATTTAGACAGCCGGAGATGAAGAGGCTTTAATGAGGCATTAAGCATTAATGTGGATTTTCTAGCAGATCCAAGGTCGAGTCAGACCCACAGTCCACTGATATATATATACATATATATAGCACAAACCTTCGGAGTGGGGACAATGCTCTGCTGCACAAAAACCTAAAACCATTGCTGGGATGTACAGTTGAAAGGGGCAATAATTGATTGGGGATAAAGTCATTTTCTATTGTGTCAGTTCTATGTACATGTACTCTATGTGTGTTTGTGTCCACATGCCTTCACATGATAAACAGGGTCATGTTCCTCGGTTAGAGATGGAAGGTCTTTAAGCGAGTAGGTAGCATGTACTAACTTAGCATTGAGTGTTTTTGTGACCGTGTCTGAGTCTGTACAACACATCGAGTTTAAGGTGGCTTAAGGATCACTCGTCTGCTGAAAAACACAAGCAAGCTTGGAGTCAACGCGCGTGTTAAGTGAGCTTCCTTGGACAGCTGAAGGTGCAGGAGCTGGTGATATCTAACAAAACTCTCTTCTGAGAAATCGCAACAGTATGTAAGTGGATTGTTGTGATTCTCAGTTGAAGGATAACTGGTGGCTAATACCATCCTCCCTGCATCTGGGACTCCACTGCCAGCAGACATTTGTGGTAGAAGACATGAATCAGGCAGATATGAAATTTCACTTCCATTGAGCCTTGTTCCAGTGGTTTGTCTTTCGTCGTCAGCTGAATGCTTTCGTCATTGAGCACTTCAGTCCCACTACACAACTCAATCCATTCTGGGCCAACCTCTGACTGTTACTGTGTCCCCTCTGTATATAGGTAATGCTGTTCATGTGTTTTTAGACGTACTCTGTAAAGTGATTGAAGCCCCATTGGATGATTTACTGTACGTGGGACATTTTATTGCTGTATCTGTGTTTGAATGGTTGTATTTTGAAGGTGTCATCATCCAGGGATGGGTGGGTGGGTGGGCTGGGTCGATGTTCTTGACGTTTGTGTCCATCTCGAGAAGGAGATTGGGGTAGGTTTGGGGGGTAGGTCAAGTGTAAACTATCACAACCGGTCTATACCAAGAGTGTCTTCATCAAGGAAGTGGACAGGACAGGGTCTGTCCTCTTCAAACCAGGAACATTATTTTTGCACCAAAGTCATCAAAGCGCAGCTTCTTCTTATTCAAGATCACTAAGGATGGATGATATCAGAACTCCAAGGATTTTTGTTTTTTATTATTTTTTAAAAGACAAAAATACTGTCTCTTTTGCATGATTAAGTGTCGTCTTTTTATTGGCTTGTGTGCCCGGTAAAAGCATGACCATTGTGTGAACTCTCTTACCGGTGTGTTTGGAAAATAAGGAATTTCTCCGTAATTTTTTTTTTGTTTTTACTTACCTCTTGACATGAACGTTCATTGGCATTCATAATCAACTGTTTTACAATGAAGGATCTGTAACTGTTTGAAGGCTGCATCGCATGGAGAAATGCAACTTGCAAGTAATACATCAAACTTCAAACCCAGTTACCATAACTGCATCGCTGTAAAACATGGATGTCAATGCCGGATATCACCTAGCTAGCTAGACATTGCAGTCTTGTAAAAAAATTGCTCTTTATTAAAGCGTTGCTATTTTCAATAAGTGTGTTTGAATGCTCACTCCTTTTTCATATGAAGCCAGCAGCATCATGGGAGATTTTCATTCAAAGTACTGTAATATGCGTTTGGTCTGGTCCACATTGTGTGGTGTTTTAATGCATTTGCCCAGTCTTGTCCTGTCACTTGCCATCAACAACTACTCATCAGTTTGTGACTCTGAAAAAAATTGCATTCCTGAAACCAGGCTTTGATTCTCTAAGGGTAAACTATATTTCATTTTAACATTTTTGGTAATGCAAGACAGAAAAATCACAAAGATTTTGGAGATCAAGTTACATGGCTATTGACCCCCCACTGAATAAAAACAAAAGCAGGTGGGTAAAATTTAAGAGTTTTTAAACCAGCCCCATATCAGGTAATCATCCTACCAAGGCACATGATTAAGCCAAATTTAATACCTTTAAAACACACCCCAAATAGTAGTATTCTGGAGTTGTAGTTTAAGCAAAAAGAGCACCCAAAAATGAGCCTCTCACATTCAATATGGTAAACAATTCTGAAACTTGCATTACTGGAATAGTGACTGCTGAATTTCAACATCATTTAAGCCAGTTACCTGCACATGTCAGTTTTCTGCCTTGCCCATTTACATACATAAAACTGCTCATCAATTTACCACCACATACCATGAATCTATGTATGTATATTGCATTAACTACAGTCATTCAGCACTGTCCATATGTAAAGCATTCATTGTTGTTGAGGACATGAAACCTGGCAGTGTCCATGAAATATTTATCAGGAATCCTTGTTCCAAATGTTACATTTCTTTATTAGTTTCTTTTGTAAATTAAAGTGGCTGAACTATCATCAGGTTTGAATTGTTATCAAATTATTGTTTTTTATTTAAATGCCATAGACTGATGTTTTTGGAAAATTGAATAAAAATGTCATCTGATGCGGAGCACTGATAGTTGCAGCAAGACTTGGATCATTTCAGATTAAATTTTTAAGCATCACCTCTTAAAATACTCACACAAAAAGGGTAGAATTCAGTTGAAGTTTATTTATTGATAATTAAACATTTCAAAGAACAAAAGGACAAAATGTAATTTAAAACAACATGGTCGTATGTGTTCATTGTCATTCATACATGTTTAACGTGGCATAAAAAATAAAAAATCATTTTTGGGGAGAAGGGGTGTTGAGCGTTGGACCAGCAGCCGATCCTGAACCAGGTTGTTCAACTCTGAAATGGAGGGTCTACCAGTGTGCTCTTTTAGCAAGGCACTTAACCCCAAAGTGGCTGCAGGTTTGTCGAAAAACTAAAATAACCCACCATACCAAAATGTCCCAAATCCAACTGTGGCTGTGATTGCCCGATGCTGTTAGTACAGGATGTACAAACAACAAAATGTCTGCTGAAAGCATTCTGATTTAGACTAAAAGTGGAATAGATGTCCTCAAGGAATTGTATGTGACTTGTCAAGTTGGGAAGAGGAATGTATGAGCAGAGTATGCTAGGGAAAAAAATATAGGAATATGAGAAGGGAAAAGAAAAACGAAAAAAAAAAAAAAAAAAAAAAAAAGGTGATCTTCTATTACAGAGGAATGGAGATGCCTTTCCAGACATCTGAAATTCTGATAAAATGAAAGTCCCCGATGACAGGTAAGAATAATGCTCATGGACATAGGTGTTTCTGTACTATATGCGTGCTCTTGAGTATGTACGCATGGTTTGGGGAGGGGCAGGAGTGTGTGGTCTGAGTGTTTACCTTAGTGGGGGGACACCCCATCGTCCACAGCAGTTTCAGGCCTAACGCTGCTGTTTTCCCCATCCCACTCTACAGCTGCGTGTGGCGTACGTCCAAGGCAAGGGCTCAGTTTGGCTCCCTCCCACTCTAGCTGTAATAATCAGCAAGAGGAAGAAGGTGGCTGGAGGAGCAGCAACAACAAGGCATGCAACTAACAGTTCATATGGAGAAGGTGGAATAATGTTGAATGAAGAAGCTGCTGTGTGCACCTTAAACCTAACGCTGCACTACCAGATCAGGTGAGCGATAAGAGACGAGATGAGCAATGTGTGGTACAATCACATCAGAGCAACTACTTTGATCAGAAGATTCAAGTGTGCATTATTAAAATTTGCACGTTCTGTTTTCTGAAGAAATGCTATAACCCAGTTGAAACCCATCTAGACTAAAGTGTGGTGTTTAAAGGTTGTCATGGTATTACGTGAATGCAAAGAACGCCAACACCAGCCAAGCGTCACGATGAGGTATGCTCCTGTTGATCAGATGAGATAAAAGGTCCTTCTCACTGCTGCCAAGGGAATGAAAAATAAGTGGCCTTTATGAATTCCAAAATTACCTTCAAATCACCTGCAGCACCACAACTGTCACCTCACATCCACCCAGTCAACAACCCAACAACCTAAACATCTGCAATAAATCAACACACTTAAGTGCTCTCTGTACTTTTTTTCTCTTCTTTTTGAAGACGTTAATCACTGTTTTGTATAACTTGTGGATTCTTAAATTTAAACTATATACCCAATTTAAGTCCCAACAGCAGATTTAGTTCACATATGTGCCACGGTGGCCCAACCCGTGAAAGCATGACTGCTTTCCTCTGAGGCATTCAAAGGGGTCAACTCTCTTCAGAGTTCAAAATAACTAAGTACTACTCTTAAAGAAAACCAGTCACTTCATTTTCTAACAATTAATGCTCTCACCAAATGTTGGCTGGAATTACTTTTTTAGATTCAAATAAAAGGTTCAAGTATTTACATGAGTACTAAAGTAAATTTTCTGGTTTGAAAACTAGCTCAACATTCCCCCAAAACAACCAATGCTTTCCACTAAAGCGGAGGCATGGCAAAGCATGAAAGAGGAAAAAAGCAAATGACAAATATAAAGGTCAAACTGGAAATCTGAGTTTTGAAAAATACTAAATTTCAATGAACATCAATGGCCACACATCGCTTGCTGACATTACTCGACTCTTACAAATTCACATATGTACAATCCCCCCCCAAAACAACTCTTAACTACTGAGTTTTTCCAACAGTTATATAACAATGTGGAGGAATTCAGCTTGCTTTTGCAAAGAGGTTTCAAGAAAACAACACAAAACTGAACTCCAAAATATTTCAAAATCACCTAAATATTCAGTTTCGACACCACAGAGGCAAAACCCGACCGTTGTTTGAGTAGACTCTGAAATAATAAGTTTGGACTAAGTGAGAATAATTAGACGAAGTAAATAATTTTCATTTGTGACGACAAAACAGCCAAATCACATAATTTATTCCTTCTAAAACATGCCTTACGTGCTCACCCTGTTGATATCAAAGTTCCGTCAAGAGCAATTACAGCTTTCACGTCAAACCTCAGGCATAGTAAATCGCACATCGGTAACATCTATCAATAATCAGGAAATGTAGAAATTGGAGTGGGTGTGAACTCAACCTTGAGTAAAAGCTCTCACCATAAAAATAATAAAACAAAGTCAGCAGGCCCAATGCAAATATGTATATCTAATATTTTAAGCTGCACCTTTAACCTCAATGAGATCCTGTACCACATCAGAGAATTCCATGGCCTACAAAATGAAGCCACCTTTTTCAGAATGTTAGATTGCTAGAATCACGTTCAGCTTGGCAGCCAAATGTCTGCATGAGTAGAAACAACACAACCAACATCTGTCTGATTCACTAGTTTCAATTTACTGTTAATTTGAGTTCTCTCTTAATTCTGAGCACAGATATTATAAATACCAATCACTATCTGAAGGAACAGGCTGCCATTTACAAATCACTACAACTCTCATCTAAGGCCTGTTAAATACTCCACAAAAGCACTGGAAAGGCGAACTCCCCACTTAACTAGGACAGTGTCTTAATTCAAGTCTTAAAAATCAATTCTCTTCAGTTAGTTTTTGTTGCAGCTGCAGAAAGGCTTCTAGCAAATTTAAGGATCTTTCTGGAGGGTGTAGTTTGTGCTGTTGCCGACATGTACAGAATTAACATGAGATGTTTCTTCTATTCAACCTACTTTAATTACAATACAAGTCTGGGACAAAATAATAGAAATTTTTGTCAGTTTAATGAAATAGCTCAATACTACCACATAATGTGGTGTCAAAAATAAATAGGTCTGCAGGAATGTGTACCTAGACATCTCAGTTTTGAAAAAGAAAATAAATGCATTTCAGTCTCATTTTGTCAGTACGAAAAAACATCAGTTTGAAAACACAGCTCACTTATGGGTTATTTTCTGAGCCATATTTATAATTTTGTTATATTCCCTGAAATGTGTGATACTGCAACTTTAGATTTACTATAACAATGGACTGTATTTTTTCATATTAAAAATATGTAGAGTATATAAAAGGCCTTGATTCAGCACAAAAGTAAAAAGGGTGTCTAAAGAGATTCAAAGTTGGCCTCTGATTAACCATGAACCGAATGTGTTAAAGCCTCGACATTCAACAAGGACCCAGCTGTGCCTCTATAACATCTAAACTATGAATAGTGAAAAATATTCCCATTTCAGTCACCCTCATTATCTCCGCTTGTCTGAGGACATGTAACTCATAGATGACTGGCAGAACATTTAGCCAAGATGGAAAAGGGGGAGATGCTTTAGATTTAAAGCACATTTGAATTATGGCCTGTCATCTTCTCTAATTTTCCTCTTTTGACTGACCCTTACATAAATACACATGCGTGCACACACACACACACACACACACATCAGCAGTATGTAAGGAGTGTGTGGAGTTGGGTCTATCGATAAGGGGGTTCTGGCGTGTGGTAAGGGTAATCATGACGCTGGGGCATGGGTTGCCCGTGTGCGGGTGTCTGCTCATACGGTGTGGATGCTGAGTAGTTTTCCGCTGCTGTGTAAGCTTCGGATGAATCATAAGCTCCTGATGCCCTGTAGCCTCCAGATGCATCATAGCCTGCTGAGGTGTCGTAGCTTCCAGCTTCGTAATTTGCAGATGAAGTGTCGTAGCTCCCTGCTGAGGTGTCGTAACTTCCTGAAGTGTCATATGTTCCTGGGGCCGCGTAAGCTTCCGATGTGGCATATGTTGGGGGTGCTGTGTATGTCCCTGGGGGTGCAGGGGCTGTGGTGGAGGCTTGCGTCTGAGTGGTGGCTGGTGGAGGCGGAGGGGGTGGCGGAGGAGGATTGGTGTAGGCATACTGTAGGTATTGGTACTGTTGCTGGTATTGTTGATACTGTTGGTACTGATGCATCTGCTGGTAGTACTCTGAGTAAGACCTGGGGTGCATGTTAAAGTTGACAGGTAAGAGAAGCAGAAGAAAGAGTATAAACAGCAAAATTAGCTTGAAAATCTCAACACACCTCAAATAACAGATAAAATCATGAATTTTTACTGTCTATAGTAATTACTGATTAAATTACAATATTCAATGAAAATACTTTTATTTTCTTCATCCTTTTTAAGAATAAGTTGTGTGTACCTAGCAACAGGATCTGACCCTTCAGAAGTTGTAGTCGCAGTTGTGGGGTCTTCAGGTGCTCCAGGTGGGGTCGGCAGCAGTGCGCGTCGCTTGGGTCGTATTTGGGCAAACGAACCCGGAACAGGATCAGGGAGGAGAGGGGCTCGATTTCCTCTTATTGGGCTGCGGTCCCGCTCAGTTTCTGAGGATGCTGCTTTTCTCCCTGCTTGTTGCTCCGCCAGAACCTTTAAATCAAAGTATGTGGGTAAAAATAAGTAATACATAAATAAATTCTCTATTTCTAAATAGAATAAATGAGAACAGACCTTCTGTCCTTCCTGAAAGAACTTGGCTCTTGCTGCTTCAAAGAGTGTTGTTGGATCTGGTGTATTCTGTGACTCAACCTCTTCAATAGCAGCAGTGGAAGTGTGAGTGGCCATTTCTTGATACACCTGGTCAGCAACAGATCCATACACTTGACTGGCAAGAGCACCGTAAATGACCCCATCTGCACCTTTAGCATTTGTGATTCCTTTGAGAGCAGCATACGTGGGATCAAAGGAAGTTGTGTTGTAAAATGAGTTATGGACACTTTGTTGAACCTGCAAGGAAAAAAAGGCACATATTTTTTATTATTCCCAAACCTAATTAATAACTGATAATCTAACTAAATATGAACAAACAACAATATGACCAGGAGTGCTTTACAGCAAGTTTACCAAAGACCTAAAGAAAAACTAGTCTAACATGACCCCTAAAGTTTTATCCCCCACTGTCCCACCTTTTAGAGTTCATAAATCGGGAAGATGTACTAGACAAACTTACTTGTATGGGCAGTCCAGCAGCTGCAGCAGCAGCTGCAGCTAGTACAGCTGCCTGGCTCTGATGATGCTCTAATGATGGGTGAGGTCGGGGAAGAAGACCCTCTCTGTCACCTGTATGTAGAAGCAGAGAACTGAAGTAAGAGCAATAGCACTAGCATTTTATTAATTTATTTTTCACCTTTAGTTATTGTTAAAGCACCTGTGGAAGTAGTTGAATTTCCTGTAACAAGCTGGTTGATCAAAGGTTGGGCTTTGGACAACTCTACAGCCAACTGACGGCCCTTGAACATGGTCCCATTGAGCGCTTCAATTGCTGCTAGAGCCTCCTCCTTTCTCTCCATATGCACAAATGCATAGCCAACATTTGAGCATAATCTGGCTGCAGAGTAAAAACAAATTGGTCCTTTAGTAAATGCATTCAATTAAAATTTTAGCATGTTCATTCAATAACTTCAATGTTTTCCATTAAAGCATTAATCTGAACACAGGCTATTAAATGCACCTGTATTTTCAGTTAACATTGTAAAGGATGTCCATTTTAACTGAAGAGTTTTACACAAAAACATGCTGCACATATTTAGGTGCTCTTTCTATTGGTGATAGGCTTTGTGCTTTACCTTTGACTTTATCACAGTCTAAAACTCTTCCAAAGGTTGAGAACAGCCCATGCAGGTCATCTGCTGAACATGTTGCACTGAGGTTTCCCACAAACACTTTAGTGGAATTGGGTGGGCGTGCACGCGACTCCTCGACCACCAGGGGTCTGCCTCTGTATTCTTTGCCATCAAGATGCCGTATGGCCCTTTGGGAGTAAGATTATAATTGTCATCATACTCACTGGATGTAAATAATAAACACTGTAAAGAAACACTGTAGCTGGAGTAAGAAATATAAAATCATAGAAGGAAAAAAAAAATACTGGTCAAATACTCTCCAGACTTTGTTGTACACAAAATGGTTGTAACTTAAAACACCAGCTTTTTTTTTTTTTTTTCATCCACAGTATTTCTGTTAAAAGAAAAATCAATCAAATCACCCTTGAAATTTATTAATACAGTGGTACCTCTACTTACAAAATTAATTGGTTCTGGAAGTAGTTTCGTAACCTAAAACTTTCATAAGTAGAGACGCGTTTTCCTTGTAAATGCCCTAATCCGTTCCAAGCCCCCCAAAATTCGGACATAATTTTTTAAAATAAATTATAAATAATAGAGATCAACCGATTATCGGTCGGGCCAATATTTGGAAATTTAACGTATATCGGCATCAGCCTTTTTTAATCCGACCGGCCGATATAAAGGAAATCAACTTAAAACTGGGTTATTTCGGCTCAGATGCAGCCGCGTCTCTCTCTCTCTCTCCTGCCTGCTGTCTCCTGCACTATTCACCCCGTCCTCTGATTGGTTAAGCTGCAGAGGCAGAGCCTCCGAAAAAGAAGCTGTCCTCACACACACAGGAGAGTGAGAGGAATATTTTTCTTGCATGAGAAGCTCTGGACAGAAAACACGTGACAAAGGTAAATGCAGAAAGCTCTTCCGAAATTGTAATAAACATCCCGGTACTCTGCATCTCACAACTACTACAAACGTAGTAGTTAGTACTACTACTAAAGACTGCTGATAATGTCGACATGGAAACAGTCCATGATAGAAAAGCATGTGTGTGTGATTAAGAGAAAGTGCATAAAAAAAAAATGTACAGTTCATTTGTTTTAGGGACCGCTAAGGTGGAGGCTGCTTAGCTTTTACAATAAAATTAGTTCATCGATCTGGCTCTAAACGCTCTGAAGACTATGTATTAGCAATGGGGAAAATACACCGTACTTTCCGGACAGTAAGCCGTTACTTTTTCCTCACACTTTGAACCCTACAGTTTATACAACAATGTGGCTAATGTATAGATTTTTTACGGGCTAGCTTCATGCTGTCAATACGTTTATCCTTGTCAGAATGAAATTACCGAACCGGTCACAGTGGACCAATGAAACTGTTCGAATTAAATCAAACTCACACTAAATTCTTCAGATCAGTCATTTTGCGCTCCATGCACACACCCTCATCATGGAAAACACACAAAGGAATGCATATGATTTAGCTTTTAAGTTAAAGGCAATTGATCTGTCGTTCAAAGAAGTAAACAGAGCTACTGCACGTATTTATTTTGAGATCTGAATATTTGGATCCTCATATTCAGGTGCGCTCAATAGTCCGTAAATCACGGTATGTAATGTGGAGAATAGTATGTAGTTAAAGTCATGTGAAAAACTCTACAACTCACGACTACCAACGTTGCTATGAGCTTGCTATGCTATGAGAGGTACCACGGTATTTATATTTTACACCACTGTAGTACCAGTAGTGCTGGGCGATATGGAAAAAATCATATATCACGATATGGACTATTTTATATCACGATAACGATATATATCATGATATACCATAATAAAGTATGTTTTCAGTTATTCTCTGAAAAGTTTGACAAAAATTTCATTGCTTACTTTTCAACTTAACTTTGAAAGGACATTTAGCTGAACTGTCACAAACATACATTTTAGTGCAGCAAAAACAGGTAGGTACAGAGGTACAGTAGCTTTCACATTTTGACATTTTCACATTTCACAAAGTGCACAACAGTTTCTGGGAGGAAAAACACATTTTTGCACTTAAGTTCAGCTATAAAAAATAAACACAATTTTTTTTTTCAACTTTCTGAAATCTGTAACCTTGTAGTGCAAAGTTTGCAAACCAATATAAAGTGTCTAAAGTAAACATCAGGGTTGAAGAGAACTCTGTTTAAGGCATTAACCATGAATAAAAGTGCAAACATAAAAGGCTACTTTGTAGAAGTAGATATGATTCTATCAAATTTATCATTGCAGGTTATTAAATTACATATTTGCTGTAATAATTGATAAAATTAGGTTAGAAACGATAGAAGAGAAATGGCACGATATACACTTTTATATTGTCCCCACGATATATATCGTCATATTGCCCAGCACTGAAGTACCAGTGTGCATAATTTGGACTGGGATTTGTTTTGGACAGATTATTGTACACAAGTGTAGCATTCTCTATGCCGATTTACATTTTAGAATAAAGGAAAAATTAAAATAAAATAAAAAAGTCTATGGAGACTAAATAGCATAGAAACCCGTTGTAGTATCATAGTAGCAAGAAGGGTCACTATTTTAAAAAAAGGCTTTAATGAGCAACTGAGTTACAAATATTTAAAAGGAAAGATAAATATGTTGCTTCATAACGAAAATGTGGTTAGTAGCTTTAAATCAATAATGCTATTATGAATGTTTACTCTTGAGGTCATCTGAATGGAGAAAAGAAATTAATCATTTAAAAAGGCTAAAATGGTCTACCTCGTCAATTAACAGATATATTGGTGCCAAAATTCGTTGTCTCCTTAAACTTAAGATACAAGAATGCTTCCAGAGCACCGATCCATTCATCGTGTATAATAACTGTGACCGAGAGCTGCGTACCTGTCTGCTGCCCCCTCTCCCTTCAGGGTAACAAAGGCATACTGTCGGAGCAAGGAGCAGGTGTTGATCTCTCCGTATGGCGCAAAGAGTTTAGTTAATTCTTCATGAGTTGCATCGATAGGAAGATTCCCCACAAACAACTTCACGTTCTCACCGCTCATCTCTGTGTCAACCAGGCATCTGAAAAAGAACATGTAGGATGAAAGGGACATACTATTTTGATTGACATTTCCAGAAACACAGTCTGAAAAAAAGAGAAATTGTCTGCACAGAAATGTATATGTATGCTACGAGAGAATTTTGCTTTTTTTTTTTTTTTTTAACTACGGTGTTGTGAGCAATCGGGATTATTTAAAATTACCATTTTTCAATGGCCATATGACGTTCTGACGTGTTAAGAGCTATGTTAGCTATGCTAACATAACCGTTAACTTTCACAGTCAACTGGTTAATGGAAATTAGGCGTAGTCTGTGGGTCTATGAAGGTCAGAAGCAATGTTTATATAAAAAAAAGTTAACATAACTGTGCTTTACATGTAAGAAGCAGGGGCTCTAAACGACTTACATTTACCTTAAAAACTCGCGGTACTACTGGCCATCTTGTTTAACGCCAACGTTAACGAAGCAGCGTTAGCTATGCTAGCTGAGGCTAACATAGCAGTTTCATCGGTGTGGGTCCTAACATCTGTCAATTCTGAAACCCTCTGATTACTGTAAGAACGCCTTAATTCTATGAAAGAATTATTTCGCGTTTTAAATCTGTTTTATAACTCGTGGAAATTTTAATTGTGGCAGGAACATACAAAAATGTCTTACCCAACGCGGTCCTGGAGCTAATGATTTTAAACCTCACTTCCGGTTCCGGTTTCATAAAGCGCTGCAGCTGCCAAGGATAAAACAAGGAGGCGCTGTTTCACCGATTCACCGGTTCATGGTTTCCACCACTAAAACGTTTTGGGCTAAAAGGAAAACGTTATTTCACCTTGTATAGTGTGTACCCAAATAATAATAATATCAGTGAGGGAGATTTAGCGTTTTTATCTATTCAACGTATTTTTATTAGTTTAGTTCCACTATTAAGACGCGTGAACTTTCCATATGCAGTTAGATGACATTTGTTTCCAGGTGAGGTTGGAAGGAGGAGCCAAAGACATCTGTAAGTCAGTGAGCGCACGTCATGACAAGCCGGAGTGGAAGAGAAGTTGTTTTTTCGTCGCAGTAAAAGTTGGAGGAAGAGCAGAAAAGCATGCCATCATAATGTGGAACCGGAGAGGGATAAAAAAAAAAGGAGAGAGAGGATCGGGGCAAAAAAAAAGGTAACAAAACACTGAATCTCATAAATGAATACACGACCAGAAGTAGAACAGTCGTCCGATTGTAAAACAGGAAGGCTCTTAGCAATAAAGTACGAAATAGAAATCTCCAAATTTTGTGTAGGAATGTGAGCTGCGGACTCAGACAGAAGTTAACACGTAGGTTGCTTTCAGCTACAGTTTGTGTGATGATTGCAAAATAAAACTTGATGACGCACGTTTGTGGCATTTGCCTTCTTTGTGTATATATATATATATATATATATATATATATATATATATATATATATATATATATATATATATATATATATATATATATATATATATATATATATATATATATCTATATGAGACGCTGGGTTGTGGTGTATGACTGTTCTGATTGTGCGTCTGTAATTTAAAGCTTTTTCAGAGGTTGGCATTTATTTAAGCTCTGTCTGAGCTTCTGCTCTCTACCAAGTCTGGGCTTGCTGTCCCAATCCAGGCAGATTAATTTTGCAGGTGTGTGTCTCTGTATGTGCAAAAATCTCACCCTACTACTTACCTTGAGCCACGGAGACATAATAAGCACTTGCACCACTGTGGGACTGTATGATCATTTTGAAGTTAAATTAATGAACATGTGATTATTTTTTGATGTTTTTATGTTTAGATGGCACAGCAGGAGGAACCTCTGTATGACTTCCCAGAGCCCACCAACCCATCAAAGCGCAAGCTGCTGGGGCATCAAAGGGGACGGGGCTCCCTGAAGAGCATCAGTGTACTGGACCGTCTCCTGCTAACAGTTCCTGTCTGGCTTCAGCTGTCAATCAACCCCGCCACTGCACTGCACATACTGCAAAGGGAGCCTCCGGGGGTACGAGACATATCCCCACTACAGTTCTTGTGATGATACACGTAGATCCACAAGCATGCTGAGTGTTGCACTCTCTTACATTTTCTTTCCATGTTTGTACCACACATTCATGCTCACACTTGGTAATCAGTTGTATTTTCCTGCAGACATTCTTGGTGAGAAATTCCCGTACTTCCCAAAGAAAGGTGCTTTGTGTTCGTGTGGCAGATGACAGCGTACCGTCCTTTGTTCAGCAGTTTGGCATCAGGGAGGAACAGTCCAGTAAGTACATTATTGTCACATTTGAAGATCAGTTTATTAGCAGTCTATTATCTGCCTATTCCAACATTATAAAAATATGTTTGAGATAGATGGATATTATGAGACAACACGCCCCTGAGCAATAACTTATAAAAGTCTTCCACCTAACTTAATAACTACAAATCCAGATGTGTGACACTTAGTGTCTCTTTGTAGTCATTTTGTGTGCCTGTAGTTTTTGTCTCCTTTATGCTTGATTTATATCTGACTCCAGTATATAAGGTATTTTTTAAAAATTTGTATAGTAATTTTGCCTCTGTTTGTGATAAATGTGTGTATCCCTGAGGTCGGTTCAGTGCATGTCAAACTGGAAAAGTTAACAGTCATTTTGAAAAGATGCCATACGAGCCCTTCCTGGCACCTTTGACTTCTAGTTTCTGAAGGACCAGTGTGTACTGTGCCGTTAACTGTCTACATGCATTTTCTTCAAATATGTTATGACAGAAATGCTACTAATCCATTTCAAAATGTATGAAATAAATTACTCTAATTATGACTATTCTAGTATTATACAGTATAGTATTTTTATGACGACTTACCTTCAGAGCATAACAAAAATATATAATTTTTAGTGCGTTAAGGTATAAATTGTCTTAATACTCAAACGATCGTACACCTAATATCTCAATGAATCAAATCTTACAGGAAGTAGAATCACATTTATGATGCCCTTTTTTTTTCTTTTCTTTTTTAAATCACCAGCACTGTCGCTGGAGACTTCAGCCATCAGCTTTCCAGATCTCCCAAGACTTATTTCCTTTTACTGTGTCAGCAGGTAAAAAAAGAGGTGAAAAAGTCCTCTTCATTCTCATATTTTGCATATATTCTTCAGTTCTTCTTTGGTAGTTTGTTTCTTTACTTTTGTTTGTGTACAATTACACTTCCTGCCACCCCCCCAAAAAAAACAAACGACAAAAAAAAACTTACTCTACAGCTGAAATATATCAGTCACTGTAATATGTTTCTAAAGGGAGGCTCTTACCTATTTGCTTAGTTAAATCTAAGTGGTGCCCTTTTTTTTCCTTTTTCTGACAGGCCAGGCAGTATATATCATGTTTTGATCATTATTATGATTAGAAATTCACTGTCAATATCTACTGATTCGCTAGAAGTAATGGTAATGTGTTTATCTTATGTTGTATGTGTGTGTCAGAGATGTATTACCTTTCCCTTTGGAGCTTCCTGAAGCCATTGCAAAGGCAACATCGCACAAAGAGCTCGAGTCCATCTCACACATGGGAGTAGGTTGGTGAATTACTTGTTTCCTCACAGCAGATTTTGTGACCTAAACCTTGAGTTACCACAGACTTTAAAGAATGCATTTATTTACATGAGTCACTCACATACTATACTTGCAGAAATTACTGCCTGGGTACAAACTGCAGATCTATTCTTGTTCCTTTACTCGTTAATCAGATATAAAGAAAATAAATAAATAAATAAATAAATCTGAAGTACTTTAAAATTTAATGGGTGTATAAATGCATTTTTCCACCAACTCTGACTTTCTCAGACTAACCTTTTCTCATAAAATTTTGTTTTGTAGAATTCTGGAGTTCACACTTAAATTTCCGTGGGCCACGGGAGACGTCTAAAAGCAGAAAGGACAAGGAGAAGAAGCCAGAGCCTGAAACACAAGCAGCCTCACCTGCTGCTCCAGAAACCAGCTCTACAACTCAGCCGGATTTGGTTTCCCACCCTGACACAGACGCTGTGGTCAAAACAGCACCCGAATCCGATACTATCGCCAAACAGTCGGATTCAAATGCCACTTTGTTTCACGAGTTTTGCCCAATCACGACACGTAGCCCCAGAGAGCTGGACTGTGGCTCTGGCCTGGGCGCTCTCTGTTTCATCAACCCACTTTTCCTGCAGTCGCTGAACACTTTGTCCAGACGGCGCATGTTCAAACGGAGCCTCAAGATTCGGGTTTCCACTGAGACGTCAACCATGCTGTCACCTCCACTTGCTCCACCTCCTCCTCCACCTCTAATGCCAAAAACTAAGGGGAGATCTAAAGCCCAGAAAGAGCGACAAGAAACTGTGCCACCCAGTGAACATCCATGTCAAGCGCAGCCTTCATCAGTTACTCCTCAGTTCCAGCCAGAGATGGATGAGCAGGACCAGGACCAAGAAGAGACTGAAAAAAGTAAAAGTCAAGCTGGAGTCGAAGAGGAAGAGGAAGAGGCTGCAGCTCAGGAACCAGCAGTAACTGCACATCTTCTAAGTGACTACATGAAACCTTCTTCAGTGATGAATTTGTCCCACCCTCCCTCACTCTCTCCTTACCAGTCACCAACTGTTTCACCCAGAGCACCTCCCCTTTTACCCAAAATGTACCCATCCCTCTCTCCTCATGACTCTCCCGCCGCTTCTCCATCCCTCTCGCCTTATCAATCTCCATCTCTATCTCCAAAGGTTCTGCCTTCTCTCTCACCGCACATCTCGCCCTACCATTCACCGTCTCCCTCTCCTTTCACCTCTCCATCCTCCTCCCCGGTTACAGAGAGGACTATCTTACGTTGCGCTCCTCCAGAATCAGATCAGCAGAGATCAGGGAGTGACGCTGAAGAGGAAGGAGTGGACACAGATAAAAATAAGGATGAAGATAGAAATACAAAGGATTCACACAAAAAGAGGGAAGGGAAGGACAATGATGTGGATTTACAGAAGATTGATGCATCTCTAGAAAAAAAGGATCATGAGACTACATGCCACTCATCCCATAAATTGGTCAACGAGCAAGTCTCGAATGAACAAACACCTTAGAATGTAAGTGAATTGCATCATGTGGACTGATGTGGGGAAAACTGTTTCCTAGCAGCAGGAAAATTGTAAAAGTTTCAGTTAAACACCACTTTTATTCCAGTCACAAGGATCAGCTATTAAGTTGGGCACTGACAGTGTAATTCAGCCTTTCAAAAAATAATTTGATGTAAAAATCACTGCATAGATATTTTGATATAAAAAAGTTAAGAATTAATAAATAATAAAATAAAATAAAGAATGTTGAGGACTGTTTGTTATGCATGTTAAAGTGAACTAAAAAGCAAATCACATTGTGGCTGAATTTATAAAAATTAATCAGGACACTGCCTTATGGTTCCAAAAGGAGAAAATACCAAAAAAGTCAGATCAGACACATTTTATTTGTGTTGTTTTACCACCACATTTCTTAAAAAGAGTTTACAGTGCAGTAGAAGTACTCCATAACCATTGTTGTTAAACCAAGTCTCCCAAAACCAAAACAAAAGAAAGAAAAACACCAGACACAATTGACGTTTAACTGTCACTGCAACCAGTTAAGTCTAAACAAAAGGGCGTACAAACATCTCACTTTAAATTTTTAGCCACAAGTTAATTTTGAAAATCTATTGAGGTACACATACAAAAAGTATCATGATAATGCAAATCTGTGGTTTTGTTGAACTAATTCTTGTTGCTCATATTTGGAAATTATTTTTAATAATCAGGTTGCTTTAGTTTAACTGAAACATCCCTTTATTTTAATATGAAATATGTTGCTTACATGTATTTAAAAAGAGTTTAACTGTTGCACTACTAATCCATCCATTTAATTGGGTCTAAACAAGTCACTACAGAAGGACCTTTCACTAAACCAGAACAGTTGAAAAGTCAAACTTGTTGCTGAAAAAAAAAAACTTCTCGTGGCACATGTTAAAGATTTCTTCCAGTCTTATGGCTTCTGTCTCATCACAATTGTCTTCCCACCACATTTTTTTTTTTTTTAACATATTTTGTCTTGTAAATTCATTAGAAATGATCAAATCACAGCAGTTGGTATTTGGTAAATCTTTGGAGCACTATGTCCTTCCATCAACACCAGCAGGCACCATCTTTTTTGCTCAGATCCAAGAGGTCAGTCTCCAGTTGATCTGCATCGTCTTGGAAACGCTCAGTGAAGGAGCAAATCAAACCAGCCGCACTGCCCTCATATTCCACCAGTTCCACATTCTCTCCTGGAAATCAGACACAGATTGAAAAAATAACTCCAATACAAGAGATAAAGGTGATTTCTGCACAACCTTTTTTTTCCATCAATGTACAGATGAAAACAATCTAATTCAGAACAGATTTGTTTTTGCACTCCACTGTTCTTAGCTTCCCCTTAAGGAATAATCAAGCTCTTCCCAAAATACTTAACTAAATTTAAACAGAATTCATTCTTTTTATACACACACGTGTGTGTGTAGATATATATGGATATATATACACACACACACACATATATAGCATGGCAACATTGGAACTAGTCAGTTAATAGCATGTCCTGTATGCAGTTCTGTTTAGTTTCTCTTTGCCCCACTGCTGCCAATGTAAACCTAAATATTTCCCACTGATTTGATTCATATTTGCTTATCATACATACCACTGATTTTTGTGTTGGCCTGAACAAACATCTTGCGAGCCTCCTTCCTCAGCAGCACCGTCTCCCGCAGACGCAAGAAGTTGTGAGCGCCACTGTCACTGACGGTGGAGTAAAATTCATAGAGAGCTCTGCCTCCCTCCACATCGGCTGTTGACTTAAAGACCTGCGAATGGGTGGAATCAGGTTGCCCATCAGAGATGGCTTAAAGCAACATGGCTATTACCAAAAAGAGATGATCAACCATAATCACGATGTTATGTGTTTATGCAACAGGTTCTGTTGAAATTTTCAGTTAATCCAAGATGACCAGTTTATAAACACCAATCAGCTGTTCTAATGTGTTGATTAGCTAAAAACATCAACTAGTAATTAAAGGATATATTTACAAAATAATGGTTCAAGTTGCTTTCCACTGATTTTACTCAAGTTCATTTATGAAGTTATAACAAACAAAATTTTACAAAACGTGTTGTTTGTAAAAATACTGTTTGTATTTAATTTTCTACAGTTTGACTAATGATTTAACTAACAATTTCAGCTTTAATTTATGGAAAAAGAATAAGTCTAGTTGTGTATGATCAAGATGATAATGAGTTTGAGTTTGCGGTGTGTATCTAGAGGCTTGTTTTTATTTTTTATTTTCAACATTTCTCAGTTACTATTTTTTTTTTTTACATTTAGAGAGATATGCTTATACCTGCAGCTTACAGAGGAACCTGTGGATGGCGTTCTTTCCCACAGAGTGGATCTTGCTACGGTCCAGTGTGATTCGTGCATCAGGCTTGCCGTCCTTCCCTGTCACTTCCTGGAGTCCTACCAGGCCCTCCCCGGCCTCCAGCAGAACACGCAGAATCACAAAGCGAGCCTGCATGTGAGCCTGGGAAAAAAAAACACACGTATGACTAAGTTTACACACGTCCCGACATTTATATAAACACAGAGACGGATTTACTGTGAGCTGAAATATAAAACAGCACAGAAAGTATACATGTCATGTTGATCTCCTGTGTACTTACTTTTCATATAAACGCTATTCATTAAACACAGCGCATGTCTCTATTTCTTTGAAAGGGAAATATAAATAACCAAGCAAATTATCACCTTATACTTTAGGTAGATATGTTACCTGTCTCCAGCTCTTGCTCTCAGGTGTGTAGAACTCCAGGCCCAGCAGCCCTGCTCTGACCATGCTCACCCAGTTGATGTAGACCACATCCTCTGCATCTTGTCCTTCATGGCCAAAAATACTGGAAGAGACAGATACACTCAACTTTCAACATGTTGTTCAGGGCTATTTGCCACCACACATGCAGCCAAACAGAAACAGTCTATTCCCATGATTCCCTTTTTGAAAGGGCCTAAGTCACATTACAATAAGAAGGATTTAAATGTCAATAATACATTATGTAAGCCCAAGAAATAACTGCCTCTGTACAACCACTGATTAAGGCTTCCAAACAGACAAAACAAATTTCTCTTTTGGCTCAGTCCTTCACAGAGTTTAAAAAAAAAAAAAAAGATTCGTTAGCTCTCCAAAAAAAGACTCAGAAGATCCAAGAGAACCTTCCAGCTAAGGGAATTTGGCAATTTAATCGGACTTCAACCTCACAACATTTTTTTAATTACAGCAAACCCTCAAGTTCTTGACATTAATGTCTTCTCCTTTTGCAAATGGAAATTCTACCCCACCAAGTCTCATTTAGGATCTTTACTTGATATATGTGAGATACATTTCAATAAAATCTGAAAAGCTAAAACGGTATACCTGAGCACCTGCTTCTTGAGACACAGATAGAGCCCAACACATTCAGCACGACACTCTTCATAAGAAGAAGCAATCGTGGAGAATTTACTGTCCCAAGTCTCGCTGCCCCGATACCAACTGGACACCTGAAAAGCAAAGTTGCACCTCAAGTGACCTTGATTCCTTTTCCCAGCTTGTACATGAAGTCCCAATCTTTGATATTCTGAGTAGTGTGTACAAACACAAACTCACCGGTTCCCCATTCTCGGGGTTGACCACCTTACTCTGGTCGAAGTTGAACTTGCCTTTGTCATCCTGAGAAAGGAGTAAATTAAAGAATTAACAAGTATGATTTAGCAATAACTAAAAAGCAAGTGCTCAAACTATTATATTTATTTAGCAAATCAAAGTAAGTAAAAACTGATTATGTGATTGCACAGCTACAGTATGCTTGACTGACCTGGACGAACAACTTGCCACTTCCATGACCCAAAAGTTCATGAAGTCCAACCTGCACCTCAAAGGATGGACCCTTCCATTTGATAAACAAATCCTGGAGAAAAAACAAACAAAATAAAAACCATAGAATTATACTCAGGAGGACCTATAATGATATAAATCCACAAGCATGAAAGAACTACTGCTGTGTAGGTTGTGTTCTTCACCTTGTCTTCCTCTTCAAGGAAGGTGAGCTTTTCTTTAGTTGTAGCATAGGCTACAGCCAGCACGTTGCCTAGCGACACATTTTTAAAACCCTCAGACTGTCTAATGTCATCATCTATAAACAAGAACACAGAAATATTGTTTTTAAATGCAGTGCTTGAAAAAACACAAAACAACAAAATCTACAAAACTGACTAAACTGTGTATAGCTGAAGTGATTTTACAGGGTCAGAATCTCAGTGTACACACAGTTGGGGATGTTGATGCCAGCTGGTATTCCACTCCCGGCAAAAGTGAGAACATCCAGCGAGGTGAAGTCAGGTTTGAGGAAGGTGTCCTTCTCAAACTCCCGGGGCCAAGGCAACTCGGGAAGCAACACTTCTGCTGAACTCACCAGCTTGGCGAAACGCTCGCTCATCGCCTTGTTCACAACCGCAACAAAACCTAGTGGCGACACCACAACCCCAGAGAAGAGAATTTATTTACCACTTCAATCAATTGTTTCTCGTAGAATTAATAAGAACATAAACTGGACTACAACAAAATGTTCTGACGTTTCAGACCAAATGAAGTTTTGGAAATCACTGATGAAGAATAAAGGTCTTTAGAGTGACAGTGCAGCTGGTTGTTTCCATTTCAACAGGTTACATAGCGTACTGACATACATGGCTGCTAGCTTGACTGCTAGATGCAGTTTCTTTAAATGAGCTTAGGCTCAGAGAAGGAGCTCAGGCTTCTGGATCTTGTTTGTGTTTTTCTTCCGTTGCATGGTTGAATTTAGTTTAATTTCATGAATGCATTGAGGAACTGTTACAGACCGCTTCTCAGAGTTTTGGTCGAAGACATTTCCACATAAGAACGCTGTCTGTTTTAACACAGTACTTAACATCAAATCATGTTTCCGGTCTTCAGCTAATTAACCTAATCAGTAGTAAGATCTGTGTTTTTTTTTTGTGTTACACACCTTTTTTCTCTACTCCTATATTAAGACTATCTCACCATTTCTGAAACATGTTGGCATCGATTTCGAAATATGTCCTTTTTTATGTTGTATTTGTGTAACGTTCATTAAATATGTATTTTAAACAGGTAAAGGAAGCTCAAATGACTACATTTAGCATTCAAAACTGTGATCTAAACGAGTGAAAGACTTTCAATATCTGCATCAATAACAGATTTGAGCAGCACAGCCACATTCAACTTAAGCTATCAAACTTAAGAGGCCCTTGGCATCATAGCCTCAATCCATTTAAACAATATCACTGTTGTTTACTGTCATTCAGCTGAAAAGTTACCTTCAAATTCTCCTCTGGAGCCAAAAGGGTCTCTGTAGCTCTCTATGAAACCTATATAACTGAGAGAAGGCAATACAGAGGAAGGAATGAAGCAATGAGGGGCAAGGAGCAGAACAAAAAACATTTCAGAAGTTAATAAAGAAAGCAGCACTGAATACTAAGACCACAGATCTGAATGAACTTCATAAGGAACAAGAGTCAAACAAAATCTATGAGGAAGTAAACGGTTACTGAACTTTACAGTCACACCGTGAAGTGCAAACCCCTTATTATTTCTGTATTACAACTGACCTCTCAACAATTGGCCCCTTGTCTTTGATCCAATAACGTGAGCCTTCTTTGTGGGCATCAATCGAACCAAGGCTGAAGCTGCCTATGTACTCCCCCAGCATCTTCCTCTGGTTTTCATTGGCAGCATAGGCCTGTCAAATATTAGTGAATGAAACAAGAATTTAAAAAGTGAGAACAGAGGCAGTGGGGAGGTGGTCCCCATGCTATTATCTGGTCAAAAACAACCCAAATAGCAAAGACTAAGCAGCAGCTTTGTGCCCGTTTTCTTTTCCGTCTCACCTGAGCTTGTTTGAGGTAGTAAGAAACTTTCTCCATGAGAGGACTATAGTCTCCCCTTTTCACAACAAACTCTCTGTCTTCAAAGCTGAAGGTGCCACAGCAGGACTCACACTCCCCATCCACTGCACAGTCTGTAACGCAGTAAAGAGTTTTACAGTTTTTACTTTAATCACTATCAGCATCAATTTGTGACCAACAATCAATTTGTCAGTTATTGTGGAATATTCGATTTAACAAGCTAAAATTTATTTGATTGAACTCATACATCTGAATTGACTCGATTTGTGACATGCCACATTTTGGATGCTATATTTGTCAGCATTGAAACTTTAGTCCATTTCTGACCTTTCTGAACAGCTGAAGCCAAGCGAACCTCATAGCAGGCTTTCCCTCCATTATCACTCTTGAACAGACGTGTGTTGTAGGCAGAAAGTTTCTAGAATGCATGCCAATAACATTTTATATTGACAACTCAATGATTCATAAAACAAACAGAAGTCTCTCCATTTCAAGGTAAAAATGTCTTACTTTTGAGTCAAGGAACCTCTGAGCAAGCTCAGCATCTTCCAGGCAGCAGTTTCCTGAGAAATAAGCGGTAATTCCCTAATAATCAAGTAAGAATACTTCAGCATCAGTGCATCATCTCATAGTGGTAACAGTTCTCTAGTTGAGTTCACTGGTTTCCTCAAGGGCAGGAGAGAGTTTAAAAATGAGAAAAAGTTGTAGAGAATCTGTACAGTAACTAACAGTTGTTGAATTTATCCAGTCCACATAAGACAGCAAAACACATTTATTATCCAAGAATCTTGTTTTGGCCACAGATAGCCTGAACTGAGACAAGACCCTACCTTGTCACCCAGGCCCAGCTGTTTCTGTCTGTCCTCCAGCGAGTACAGGAGATATGAGCAACTTTCCCACAGAGCTGCCATCTCAGTGGGCTGCTCCTGAAATGCCTGACTGGCCTTCACCAGAGCTTCCAGCTTGTCCTGGATGAACACATCCCAGATGCAACAATCTTAAATTTGTATCATATTTAAATGTAGCACAACACAAACAGCAGTAAAACTGCATTCAAACTCTGGATTCTTTACCTTTGGTAGATTTGGAATGAACTTGGTGTCTCCAAAAGACTTATAGTTGCCCATGTTTGCATACAGACCTGCTGCATACACCAAGAAGGCCTACATGTCACACAAATAAGAAAACGTGACACAATGTAAACCTTGACATGCGTTTGCTGTTATGTGTGAAGAAAGGCCATGTCAAAACAGCACAAGAAACCACCAAAGAGAATGTGATTATGCACCTGGTACTCTTCAGAGCTGAGTCCAGCCGCTGCAGCAACCTTTTCAAGCTGTGCTGGCGTCTGCTTCCTAAAGATTTTTTGAAGCAGGACAAAGATATTTGCAGACTCTGGAGATGTCTGTAGGAGCACTGCCAGACCGCCATACCTGAAAGAGTGGATGCTGCTTTATTTTTTATTCTTTTTCTTAAAAACATCACCTATGATGATTTTTTAAAATAGCTAGATTGTTATAGTTTCAGTCATTAAAAAAATTAAAAAGAAAGATTTATTTTTATAGTTGTTAATGGGGGCTGTATCGATACACTTATCTTGCGATATGATAGGATACGATACACAATATTCGGCTCACGATATGATATATATCGATATTCATCTTACAATACATTTACATCATTTTACGAAAGATTTTAAAGAGACAAAGTGATTTTAGTGACATTTTGTGAGTGTTCCAATGAACTTTGTTTGAATCAATTGAACTGAAAGCATCAATTACACATTGTATGGCTGACAGGCAGCTTGCAAATGCTGGACAAAATGAATAAAAGATTTGTTGAAAAAAAAATAGTTTCATTTATTTAAGCAGTGCAAATTGTTGCTTGCAAGCTTTTACAGGTGGGACACGGGAGGTTTTCCATATTCTAAGCATACCCGCGGCTGAAAAATCAATACTCTCTGGGGAAATAAAATATCAATGTATATCGCAGAATCGATAAAATTGCCCAGCTTTAGTTGTTATTCACTTTAAGATCTCTTCAGATTTATTTTTAACACTACTGATTTGCCGCATCCCGAAGTTAGTAACTTACCAAGCAGCACGTGACAAGTAGTGGGCATACATCTTCTCCTGATTTGATAGCAAGCGAAAGGCCTCACCACAGTCAAGTGCAGAGATGCCAATGTCATTTGGGAGGTAGTACTGCGAGTCCACCATCTTCAGTCTGAGATTTAATACTGCTGACCGAGAACTGAGGCTAAGGAGGAAGACACAAGTAAGAAGTGCAACAAACAGAAAAAAAAAAAAAAAAAATAGACTGGAGAAAATGGGAAGAGAGACTTCAGAAAACAGTGTAGTAAAAAAGACGTGGGGTAAAATGGTACAAGAATGAGGGCAAGTGATATCCATGGATTTTGTGCTTTTTTTAAGGTTTTGGACTAAAGTAAATATTTGCCCACCTGCCTGCTTTGGGCAAATGTAAAAGAAAAGCTTGTTGCATAACACACACAAAGATTTGACACAGATGAACAGCTACAGCTATGTACCTTCTTATTTTACTGATTTCATCTGATATAAAATTGCTGCAGAAAATACTTTTTCTTTTAATGATTCATAATAGTTTCAAACTCAATGTCCCAGTCAGCTACTGTTTATTTTTGACGAAATACTGATTTCCCTTTAAAACTAATGTATGAACTGACACTGATGATGTTGAGTGACTGAGTGTCTGACTTACTACACAAAAATATAGATTCCTTCGGTGATTAATTAAGCATTGTTGCGCTGAATTGCTGTTTGCTTTTACTGAAACTTTGCATGATATTTACGAACTCAAAACAGGTAGTAAAATAAAAGGTCAGCTGAGATTTAACAGATGCAGAAAAAAGCTCACACTTAACGGGAGTCTTTTATTATAAAACCCAGTTGTAGGTTTCACTTTCCCTTAAAACTGGTTACAGAAATCATTGGAATTATGTCTTCATAAAATTACGTTTTATACCATTTAGAAACAGAACAATAACAAACCGCTAAAAATCAGAAGGAAAATTTCAAACTGTGTGTTTGGATGCAAATGTGACCGCTTACTTTGTGAATTTACCTTTAGCTTTTAGCATGCGTGCTAATGGCAGATTTTTTGGAGCACAAACACACAGCCGAAACTTCTATTAGTTGAAACCTAGGTTTCAAATACTACGCTAGACTTTAATGCATAATTCTGGATCATGTTTAAGACTTATTTCAGAGGCTTAAATGTGAAAGTTAACTCAGCAATTCGTTACCTCAAACTCGTTAACGTCTCAGGCGAACGTCAAACTGCAGTCTCACGGCGTTCACTTCCTGTATTCATTCATCGCTAGACCCGACTCTAAACCAATCAGAAGTTGTATTCGGTGGGTGACGTAGACTATAACCAATCAGATCGTAGTATTTCGGACCGCTACATACGCTATGTGTAACAATTTTTAGCTAGGCTAATATATACTGTAGCATGTGACGAGGTGGCCGAGTGGTTAAGGCGATGGACTGCTAATCCATTGTGCTCTGCACGCGTGGGTTCGAATCCCATCCTCGTCGAAAAACATTTTCTTTTCATTCATAAATGTTTTCCTTTTTTCTTTGAATTGCCACAATTGTTTTTTTTTTCGATTTTCAAAAGTATTCACTGACGTCAGAAATCCGGGTACTTGACCGAACGTCACTATTTTGTTGGTCAAGCTTCCCAGATCAGTGCGAGTAATCCCTCCAGTATTGAATGAGCATTATTTGCACACTTTGTATTTCATGTTTAAAAAGGTTACTTTTTTTTCACAATTTATTATTGATATGATTTCAAAAGTTGTTAATTTTTTTGTTGAATTTTAAAATTCTGTTACAGCCACTAATAATAATGACACCTTAATAAAAGTGCCTTAACTCTGGAGGAACTGAAAACCTGTCAAGTCTCTGGAGGTTTAAAGTCAGTTTTAGTGCCGCTGGGTGAAGGATGTAATCAGCAGGACATGTTGTGGTTGCAGGAAAAGTTTGTTAAAATTCATTTCACGATTTGAGCCTGTCAATTGTTTCCAAATTTCCTCCAAAATGCCTGCATATTTAATTGAGTCTAGAGTCACAACCATCCATAGTATCTAAAAAAGTTAGTAGTTTCCGTCCATGATAAGTTTATCACGACTACCAACATATCTCTTCAGGTTTCCAAATGGGAGCCTTTAACTTTCAAATGTTGTTCACCTAGCTTGTCCCAGTGTAATTCATGCTATAGCCTATTAACGAGTAGAATAACAGGCTTTTGAAACAACAGCCGTAGTTGGAAAAAATCGGTAAGAAATTTATTTTTTACTTACAGCCTGTGAGCTGGTGGTCGATGATGTGATGGTACAGATTCAGGTTTTAAGCACAACTTGTCCGTTAATGTCGGCACCGCCATTTTAACAGTCACTTTGATAATTAGAACACACAATTAAAGTTCCGTTATACTTCGCTGGCGGTGTTCCAAAAATAAATTCCAACAATTTCTTCCTCTTTCTCAGGCAAGACATACAATGTAGATGTGTTACTGTCGCAAACACCACAGCCACAAACACCACAGCCACGAACTTTCCCTGCCATGTTATTGAAATGTCGGCCCCTGTTTGTTCGCTCGTTAACAAGCTCCAGCGTTGCCAGGTGGGAAATGTAGGATTATTGTACCAGAGACTCAAAATTGTCGTATTTTGAGGGAAATTATCGTACATCTGTCATAACTAAAATAACAAGCCCAATGATGCCTATAGTCAAATTTAATTACTCTGGTGTTAAATAGGGGGCGAAGCTGACCAATCAGCCCATTAAACCTATCATGCTCGTTGTTCTGAAACAAACATTTCTATCTCACGCGCAGCAAAGCACGATTGGCGGGAAACATGTCACATGGGAACAGAAGCCTTCAGGGTTCACAAAAAAAAAACTCTCTGGCAGACAGTTGCGGCAGGCAATAATTTGAAAAAGTCAAATTATCATACATTTGTCCTTTTTTTGGATTATTGATCATATATCATACAGAGGGCAGATTATCGTACAAATACAATAAT